>JAGUQC010000001.1:1354281-1954281 GCA_018408605.1 Aspergillus unguis
GGTCCCACACTACCGTGATAATATATTAAAACGGTGGCCGCCGTTATTTCCCTGGGGTTTTTTTTGCGTTGGGCCTGGGGCCGGGCAATTCCCCCCCCCCCCCCCCCCCCCCCCCCCAACGTGTGATGAAACCCTCCCTACTGACTATCTGTCCAGTTTCATCGGGGGTAGAACCGACGTCAACGCCAATTGGATGCACAAGGCCCTGACCGCACGTGCCAGAGTGCAAAAGGGCCGCATAGATGTCCGAAACCGAGACGTGGGATATCTGCTTCGCTGGGACTTCGACCCTGAGCACCAGCCAAATAGCATCGACCCGCGTGCATCGGGCTTTCCCAGAGAACTTCCGTTGATGACAGATGGACTTGTGCCAGAAGTCGAGAACCGTGGTAGGGGATGGCAGACCGTGGATTTGTTGGCTGCGAAACAGAAGTGAGTACCACCCCTGTGATAATAAGGTCGCGCTGATAGGTCCTAGTATCGAGGCCGAGACCGGAAAGAAGATCAAGATTTCGAAATACATCAATGATGTGGACGATATCGTGAAACAGAAAGAACTGGAAAAGATCAAGGATCCCGAGCAAAGGAAGATAGCGGAAGAAGAATGGGAGAAAAGGGGCCACAGGGCGAACATCAATGCCATCACCGACGCGAAGAAAAACATGACGGGTGGTCAGTGTTCGAAGAAATAATGCATTGTCTAGTATAGTTCATTTATTGCGTTCCCTAACAAGCAACTCGTGCATTTGCTGAGTAGACAGCCAGGATGAGCCCTCCCTTTTTTTCTCTTCCTCCCACACGTCCTTTCCAACAGCATCCAGCGTAAAAATGGCATAATCCGCTTCGCCAATAGAGCCGTCCATCCCATCGTACGGGCCATGGTCGGAGGACGGCCTGACTGGCTGGTCAATGTCAAGAAGCCCCGATCGTGTCCGGCCGCGCATACTGCTTGCCGTGTACTCGTGGTACCAATAGCGCCCATAATCATTTGGTATGGGCTTCTCAGGAAAGGCAGCCTTGATCTCGCGGGAAAAGTGCGGACTCGGCGACTCTTCCGCCTCGTTCCAAAACTCTACCCCGTCGCTCCCTACGATGCGCGAGATCCGCAGCAGTTTGAGGTCTTCGGGCTCATGAGGTTGTCGGGGGGCTTTGAGATACTCAATCTCCTCCGGAGGATCAAGAATGAGCCTGTCCCAAGCCTCATCATACCCTGCGGCAATACAAGCTTGAAGACAACTCCGGTACATTCTCGGTTCGATACGGGCAAGCGTCTCGTATATCGTTGCCTTTGCAAAATCGGGGTGATAAATCATCCGCGGCAGTGCTTCTGTATCTGGCGTGACCCACGATATGTCGTTGGACATGATACGTCGAGCATTGATTGCCCGGCGGATAAGGGTGTCCTCGCTCTCGGGAATCTGTGAGCTCCACCATTTGGCAAAGAATGGGTTATGATAGATACCACGGATCACAAGCCCCAACTCCGCGTTGATTCTTCTCGGTCTTCGGAGTCGTGCGTAGCGGTCAATGTCGCCGGTGTAGGCAGCGATAGCAATCAGACTGTTCTTGTTGACGAGCGGGAGATCTGTAGGCAGCGGGCTATAAAGCAGCAGGAAGTCGTCGTCTGGCGTTTTAGGGGCGTTGCAGTCGTGATCATCGACTCCCCAGTCCTCGGTGATGTTGAAGTAGTGCAAAACTTCCCAAGGCCTCTTTTTGGGTACGTTCCCATCCCATTCGGGGTAGGTATACTTTGTCCTGGCCTCAAGGCTTGAACAGACAGCAGTATCGCCGTTTAACGGTGATACTCGACGCGATGAAATATCAAACGTCCGTTCATAGTCATTCATAATGCTGTACTTGATCGGTTGCGAGAGAATTAACTGGTAAATCTCCCGGCTGCCCTGGTTGTTTTTGTGAGCGCTCGCATAGCCAGCTTCCTCTGCAACATGCACTTCTGGAAGAGGATCAAGCTCTTTATATAGATCAACGTATCCGGCAACAGCACACGCACGAGCAGCATGGTAGAGCATCTCCGGATACCGCTGAACAAGAGCCCGCAGAGTATCCTCGCTCGGAACATCAGGGTGCCAAATGCAATACGGCATTTCCTCGGGGTCGGAGATTGTCGGGATAATACCGCTCATAATATCCCTGGCATTCAAAGCACGAGTGAACTCGGGCAACACTCCGCGCAGTTCCTGGGCAAAGCCATGGTGGTATCGAATGCCGCGGATGGCGCAGTACTGATGGACAGGGTCGCCCAAGGTTGCTGGCACGCGGCGACCGTGGATGGCATTTTCGCAGTCTTCAGGATCAAATTTAGAAATGGCTAGCCTTCTCTCGAATGGTATGTCATAGAGAGAAGGCTGGGGCTTGCGTTGTTTCTTGCCCATGGTGGATGAAGTGGAGAGAGAATTGTGTTGATCAGGGCGGGTGCTCTCTAACTATATAACCCGGCCATACTGTATTGTTACCTTACATTATGCAGCCTAAAATACGAGGCACAAATGATCCACAACACGGTTCATAGTCACAATGGCAGATGTGCTAAAACGATACTGTAGTACTCCGTATTATATAGATTTTGATTTCTCTGCCTTGACAGTAGCATCTGATTTCGGGCAAACAATGTCCAAAGAGTAATGCGCAAAATTGTGAGTGCAGACAATTCATTTTCGTTTAAGAATTGCTGCATGATGAATACCACCTCAAACCCTTGTAAAGGCCCATCAAGATTGTCACATAATTGTTCAAGAGAATAGCTGACAGCACTTCTAGGCTTTATGCATGATCATGGGTTTGAAGGACTGTACTCTGTATGTACACTCTACAGCAGAGGATCAGATAAGATCTAAAGATAAAAGAGTGGGCCCTACAGTAAACGGGCTATACTGAAATAGTCAAATGTTCCTCCGCACTCAACCAACTAGTTTCTCATCAGATAATACGGGGATCCGCCTGATATTGAATGAAGGTTTTATATACACTATATTTGACCAGTATCTTAAAGCCTACATCTGCACTCAGATATCATCGCCAGTGACGCAAGGAAGATCAGTGATGGATACGAGATTCCAACCCATATTAGTATAGTTAGATATCCCCTGCGACGCTGACCTCAAGTATTCCATCTCTGTCAGGCCTCACCTGCTTACTCTTTGCGACTGAAACAGAGACCAGTCCAGAGTACAGCAGGCCATACACAGTAAGCTGAGCAAAGACCCTGGCATTCCATAAACCGCCTTGGTCGGCAACATCCAGCTCGCCCTTGAAAGAAACATCCCTTGGCCACGCTTGGCTCGAAGCTATATACCGGCCCCAATTCCCTTTCCGTTTCTAATAGTTCATTGACTGAATACCATCTTAATTTCTTCCCAGGCACTATAAACAGCCCTGAACCCGACCTATCCTTCGCAGCGAAAGAGAGCCCAACAAAAGCAAAAGGCTATCCATCTATCAAAATGCAATTCCTATCTACAATTTCAGTCCTTGCAATGGTCGCTCTCCTCCCCTCTGCAATCGCAATTCCCGCTTCCGAATGTGACTCCGAGGCCGATTGTCCTGCTAGTCTGCCTGTTGTATGTCTTCTCTGGATCGTCTTAACCGTTTCCGTTTTTTCTTCTTCCGAATAGGTGAATTGTTGAATTGTTGGATTATACTGACTGGCTCATTATAGTGCTGCGGCTTCGCTCCTCAGATCGTCAAGCATTGTCTTCCGGAGGGATCTGTTTGTTAGACAATTGAATTGAAGGTTCGAAGAGTGGAATTTAGAGGTCTACGAATATATTCCGTGGTACTTCCATTTTGCTGAGTTGGTTGGGCTTCACATTCAGATGTTAGGCTAGGTGATAGTGAAGGAGACAATATCAAGTCCTACTGCTTGAAACATTTAGACCATGATGTATGGTTTCTATCAATTCGTACTCTATAATACGCAATGATATAATGCAAGGATACAATGCAATGCAATGCAACGCTTTTAACACTGGGCCGCCCTGAGAACCAGCCTGTTCCAGATAAATATAGAGGTTCAACTCGCTATGCCAACACGAGTGAAACAAACAAAGTAGAGTAAAAATAAAAGAATCATGAGCTAGCCGTGGCATCATCCGTCGCTGATCCTTTCATATCAGCCAGCGAGGCAGCAATCGCTTTCCGAAGGTCCTCGTCCATTTCCTCATCTTCTGCCTCCGGGGTCCCCACGCCCGCACTACCAGAAGGTCCAGGCTGAGATAAAAGCTCAGCCTCTGGCTCTGGCTCAGGCGTAGGTTCTGGTTCAGCTTCTGATTCACCTTCCTTCTTCCGTTCTTCCTCCTCCTTTTCCTCTTTCTCCTCTTCCTCCTCCCAACTATCCGCAACCTCGGCAGGCGGCGTCCGATTCTGCTTCGTCTTTACTCCCGACCTAAGCACAAGCTTCTCCTTCTTCCCAGGTGTACCACTCCCATCATGGTCCAACGCCAAAGCCGCATACAGAGAACCTGAAAACGATTTCGGAGTCCCCAATCCAGAAGGCGGCGTGCTTCTCGCACTCACATTACCGCTTCGCTTAGACGCAGCGACCTGCGCCCAGCCTCCTTCAGACGACGATTGCGCTTTTGCGGCGTCACGCTGGGCCTTGGCTTCAGCGGCCGCGAGGCTCCGAGCTTCGCGTTCTTTGGCGCGGTGCCGCTCGCGGAGTTTGACGCATTCCGAGACGCTCATGCCAGCTATACCGATCGAGACGCCGTTTCCTAAGCCAAGCACTGGGGGTGTCCAGGCTGTGGGCTTGAGAATGAAGACGTGTCTATGTGGCTCTGGGTCAAAGGACTCGCTTGAAAAGCCATAATCGGCAGCTAACGAGTGGATGAAAGTGCGGATGGAATTTTTGGCCGGTTGTGTGCGGATAGAACGTTGTGTCGGGTCTGTGCTTGTGGCGAGGGAGTGCAGGGCTGCTTCGTGAGATTGGAGGGTTGAAAGTGGCACAGAGGAAGAGATTCGAGTGTACGTGTCCAAAGTCTCAGAGGAGTATGGCATGTTTGTGGATGATAAAGTGTTCTGCGCAACGGTTGTAGATTTGTTAATGTCGACGCCCAAGGCTGCTGCTACTGAGCGATTGCGTTCTAGACGCGCGCACTCGTCGTCGCAGGACAGAGGCGTGGTCGAAGGAAGGCGCTGCGGTTGCTGCACCTGGCCCTTTGATGCGACAGCTTTCGCGGCGTTGCATCGACGGTCCTGTCGGAGTCGGCCACAAGGACATGTTACTGTGATTGTGGATGTGCAGGGTGTCTTTTCAGGGCAAGCATAGGGGGCGTGGCAGGCATCTGTGCATGGATGGCCACAGAGCGTCTTGGTCTTCCCGCATGCTTGCTGGCAAGGCTGTGAGCCATCCTCACACTCGCCTGGTCGGTGGCAGTTCTTCTGGCAGAAATGAGAGCCACATTTGAGCGGCTCGCCGCAAATCTGCCCGCACCGTACATCTGCTAGCCAGCAAGGTTGGTTCTTCAGCGTCCGCTTCCCGCAGAGACACGTCTTCTCTGTCAGGAATGGGCACTTTGGACACGATTCGTCATCAGTGTGGCAGTTATGTGCCGTCTGAGGATGTCCGCACGGTTTGGCGCGTTCGCAAGGAAACGTACACGCCGGAGGTTGAGTCCCGCAAGGCAGTGGCGGATGCAAAATCGTCCGTCCGCAATTGCAGGGTATTTCTTCGAAAATTGCTTCCCGACAGGTATTGCAAGGCCCCTTGTGACATATCTCCGGGCAAGTGTGCCGTCCGCATTTCAGCATCCGGCCACAGATTCGTGTACAAATATGCTCCGCTTCCACGTCCTCGTCGGTAGGGCGAAGGTGAGGCTTGAGCTTTCGCCGCATAGCCTGGCGCTCAATCGCCTTCTGTTCGCCGGGGCAGCATCGCTCAGCGCACGCGTGTCTTCCGCAGTGTAAGCCTGCTTTGCAGACCCGGAAACATTGCGGGGGTTCGAATGAGCCTTGGTGGCAGAGACTCCTGAAGGAGTTACGTCCGCACCGGCAGTCGATCGAAACATTCTGCATGCAAGTACCACACGGGCCGGTGTGACAAATCTTCTCACACTGGTGTCCGCATGGCAAGGTCTTGCCGCAGGCTTCCTTGCAGTTCGATATAGGGTCTTCGCACGACACTCGAGGGGTATATCCTTCGATATCCGCCAATAACGTCTTTCCACAAGGACAATGCGATACTACGTCGGGAGACCTTGGGCAATGGGCGGCTTGCGCATCATAAGGATGACAGCCTTGCTGGCAGAAATGAACGCCGCAGTCGAAAGGACGATTGCAGGTATCTCCGCAATTGAAGCATCCTGTCCACTCCTCCACTTGCTCGTCTTCATGCACCAGTTCGCTATCCAACTCTTCATCCTTGGAACTGCAAAGCATTTCGGTCTGCACTTTGCCACAGTAACATCGCGCATCGATCTTCACTTCACAAGCTCCGCAAAGACCCTCGTGACACGGCCGAGCACACATATGTTCGCCGCACGGAAGCAAATCACCACAAATCTCTCCACAGCTCCAACCATTCTGGTAATCTGTATCCTGGCAGCGCTTCGTGGACGAGTTCATTCCACAAAAACAATCCTGGGTCGGTCCCATTGCCGTACACGGTGGACAAGGTCCAGCATGACAGGTCGAATCACACGGATGTGGACATCCCTTGCGCTTTCGCGAACAAGTCTGCCCGCATGAATGAGGCGGGATACCAGGGAGCGGACGCGGGTCAACTTCCTTCTCGCACCAGCAAGTGTAGCTTGACGGGAAGATCTCCTGCGCAAGGTTACAGCCTGGACACCGCCAAGCACGAGACCCATTAGTTTCGCCATCTTCACCTGCTCTTCGCGCAGCATCCTGCGCCGCGGCGCCCTCGTTCTTCGACCATTTCTTAACACAGCTCAAGTGGAATACGGTCCAGCAGAGCCCGCACGACCAAACGCGCGACTTCCGCCCAAGCTCAACTGTGCAAATGGGACACTCGTAGAGGTTGTGCGCAATATCTTCGTGAATCCGCGTAATCATATCATCGGCTTCCGACTTCGTTGTAACTTTTGGCACTCGCGGTCGAGGGTTCTTCCCTTTTGATTTTCCTTTCGCCGGTGGAGCGACGGCTGAAGATGAGGCCTCTGTAGCTCCGGGTACAAAAGCCGGTGCATCAGCCCTCAGCCCTGCATCTTCCCCATCCACTCCCTCTTGTGTATCCTCCTCTGAATGTTGGTCCGGTTTCGTCAACCGGCCTTGGAATCCTCGTCTCGTAGGCCCTGTTCCTAATTGTTGATCGCCGCCACGTTCTCGGTTCTGTCGCTGCTCGTCCGCTGGTGTATTTGTTCCGCCACCTCGTCCACCCCGCCGTCCCCGCCTCGGACCCCGTCGAGACCGCTGTTGATTCGCATTTGTATTCGAAGATGCATCGTTCGGTGTAAGGTTCGAAGGTACAGCAGGTGTTGAGGTCGATTGCGGAATCTGCGCTACAGACTGACTCTGCGGTGGCCGTTGCGCGTCTGTTTGTGTCTGTTCTGATCCTGGTCCGCGTCGAGTGCCATTCCCCCTGCGGCCTCTATACCCCCGTCGGGAATTTCTAGGTCCCCGCGGGGCACTCGTACTCTCCGCGACGGGCGCTGGGCTCGACATGTTTGTTGTTGGACTTGAAATCGTAGTCGGAGTTTGAGCCGGCAAACTCGTAGTGCTCGTTATGGCGTCCACAGTCATGCAAACGCAAATGCCAATGCCAAAACGCTGGGACAAAACCCCGAATATATGCCTTTTACTTTTGAGTGAATAAAGGAGAAAGAAAGCAAAGAAAGTCCCTTGAGGCAAACACAAAGCCCGAGGCGAAAGAAGATGGTGGAAGTCAAGTGGATCGGAGAAAGTTCGTTGTTCCTGGCCTTATTAAGAGTGTGGCGAGACTGCTGTGGCTCGTAGGTAAGATCTCTTCTTTTATTGCGCTGTCGCTGGAGCGACTGTCCAACTTTTGTGTCACATTTTCCTCATTGTAATAATGAAGCTTTTACTGAGCTCAATCATTCTTGGCTATGATGTTGCATTATGGTGACTCACAAAGGTCGAGTCACCTATTACTCATAGTGGGACCGCTCATTCTATACCGGGCTGAGGGGCGATATGAGGGCGTAATCTTCATGAATAGCTTTGGTAGATAATGCTCGTAATAATCATATTATAATAACCAAGTAATCCAACATCGCTATGCGGTCTCCTTAACTGGGTAAAGGAATGCGAAATCATATCCACAAATGCAAGCATTAAATCAATATGTAGTTCAGAAAAACAGCACAATTTCACCCCGTTCGTTCTGCTTCACGCGCAGTGTCCGCCATAGATCCTTCTCATCCTCCCCCCTCTGCTCGCGATCTGCGCGGCTTCGGCCTTGATCGCGTCCGCGGTCACCGTCAAACTCATCCGTAAAGTCTTTGTGGAATCGCTTCAGAACCTTGTTGACTGAGAAGCCCCGGGTGCTCTCCGGTCCTTTCGTGACGAGGGACAAGAAGTGCGCGGCCATCTGGCGTTGGACCTCATCGGGGTGGTTTTCTTGTCGGTACACGACCATGTCGCGGTCGCCATTCTTTGGCGAGTCGGGGTACTCGATTTTCTTGAGCCGTCGCGACGGACGATCTCCTTCTGTCTGCGCGCTAATCTTGCGCTTGGTTTTCATGCCGTCCGAAGGCGCGATTTGATCGTTGTTGCGGATTTTGTGAGTCTTTTTAGCTTTGCGAGGTTCGGCTTCGTTGCCAGCAACGCTGCTGCCGGACACGCTGGATCCAGCAAACATCGAAGAGACCAAGCGTTCAGCTCGGCTTTTGATCGAGATGCCCAACCCGGCGTCATCCTTTTCGTCACGCCGACTGCGCTTGAGAGGCGACGAAGGGTCCTGATACCGTCGGCGGGGGTTCTCCGAGCCCTCATCATCTAGAGAAGGTGATCGGAGCATGCGGTCAAGTCCGCCTGTCAATCCGGAGTGATTGAGCATCGGCGTCCCCGGGTGGTTAAGCACGCTAGATGGAGCCTCGAGCATAGGAGTGTCTGCATCCTCCATGTCGTGGTCCTCGGCGCGGCGCTTCCGCTTCTTTTCGCTCGTCGTCGCACTCAGAGTGGGAGGCGACTGTTTTCTCTCTCCGCGTCGGTCCTTCTTTTTCTTCGGCGCAGGGGTCATGAACTCCATTGATACAGCCGCGGCTTTGTTCGGATATACTGGTTGATCAATTGGGCCAGTGCCGTAGGAGTAACCGTGCTCTTCGTAAGCGACATCGTAGTCTTTACTTTCTTCGTCATCTCCTTTCACGCGCGCAACCGCCTGCGAAGTCTCGAAGACCGACGGCGCATGGTCTTTCATCTTCATCTGCTCTTTCGGCTCCACGAGAGACACCTTGGAGGCGTTCGGTGTCTTTTCGTCAACCATGAAATCAAACACATTGACCTTGGCAGCCTCTTTTCCTGGGGTCTGTTTGGCTTCGTTAGGAGTGGGAGGAGTGGGAGCAGTAGGGACAAGGTTGACTTGAGAGTCGGGGGCATCTTCGACGTAGGGAGCTCGATGGCCGGTGGTTGATTTTTGAGGTTTGTTATCGTTCTGGTTCCCGTTTCGGTTGTTACTGTTGTTGTTGTTGTTTTTCCGTTGGTTCTTGGCCGGCTTCTCTTTATAAAGCGCGCCTTGGTATTTTTGCGCCTCGCTCATACATGACTGAAGACTAGATTAGCTTCATCTTTGCCGGGCACAGGCGTTGTTATATAGACGACCCCTCGCGAATCAGAACGCCACCATGCGCCTCAGGCGCGGTTTCGAATCGGGTCGGTTGACAGCCAACGCACTCCAACAAAAGCCAAAAGAAAGGTATTCGTACCGTATGATTTCTGTAAGCAGTCCCCTGGAAGTGGACCATGCAGTCGATGCAGGTAAAGCTTGCGCCGCGACATTGGTTGCGATGGGAATCGAGCTTCTTCTTAGTGAGGACATCACCGCATCCCTAGGTAGACAGAATCAGCGCTTGATTATCTTCAACAGGTAGAAGCAATCTTAATGCGAAACTAACTTACCTCGCATGAGAAAGACACCATGTTGACAAGACCCCGCGATATAATAACCCACTTTGGAACGATTGAGTCAAGGGTATTTACAAAAGAAAACCACGTTTTATAACAACAAAGGTCACTCTCAAAAGCGCGATCCAAAAGCAAGACAGAGAAGCCTCGCGCAGCGACCGGATGTCGAGAAAAGCGCAAGAAATGTCTTTGTTGACAGAGCAACAACAGTGAGCAAGAGAACGAATCGGAAACTTGTGCAGACTGCGCGACAGCCGGGGAGTGTCAGCAGCTAAATTCAAAACCGGGCGACTTCTGTTAGACTGGCGTTTCGATATGCGGGCTTCTTTTTCCTGGCGCGTTCAGAAGAAAATCCGACAGAGAAAATAAATGGATCCAAAATCCATCAAGAAGGTGGGTAAACGACGCTAGTCCAAACTTGGACGAACTGTATCCGCAATTTTCTGCCTCGAATTCCAGGCGCTTATCCCCAGATGGAGTAGATGTCCACCGTTTCAGCTAAACGCTCAGCTTACTTGTTCGTAATGTCTGGAAACAATTATATCTTACACTTTACTCCGCTGATATTGCAAAGGAGTCTTACTCAGATGCAATTCCGCCCCAGTTATATTCAAAAGTACGACGCCATCAGCACCCATTGGCCTGCTCACAAGACCTGAAACGAGGAAAGGCTAGAGTTCCCGCTGCAAGTAAAAGCAGTACGACGATCAACAGATCTGATCTAATGAAGGTGGGCATAGCCACTGCAGACTGGGAGTGATCTCCCCCTCCATGGGTGGTTAAAGGAGCGTGAACCTGTCAGGAGACTTGCTCTAGCGCACGGCACAGCCAAGGACAGATAACGGGCTCTTCCTTGCGGACCGCCCCCTCTTGTGGTTATTACTAGGCGCTTAAGGCTGAGGAGGGCAGGTTTAGATATGCGTGCGTAGACTCCGGGTTATTATGGGCGATTAATGACCGGAGTACTTCAAAAATAGCACATTTCGAGTTTATATATAGAGCTGGCATTGATTGAAATAACTAATGTATTTGCAATGCTATAATCCTTGACTATATTCAATCTATCGGCATATCTCCTCCATTCAAATAGAGATTCTAGCACCTGACAAGCCGTCTTGATGACCCATATGTAGTGGCCAAAAATATATAGAAAGCCCCAATTTTATAGTCAACCTCCTAACACCAGGTCAGCTGCTCTAGTCGTCGTGGCATCCTGACTGACTAGAATCATGCGCACGAGTTGCATGCCGCTGTTCCATGAGATTGTTCTTCCCGTTCCAGTGGGATCCCCGACTCAGTTGGCTTTTCCCATCTGCTCTCAAGTAGCATGCTCATTGAAGTATAGAGTAAATATCCGTTGCCGTTAACGCTATTATTATATCCATGACGTCTAGTAATCAACAGGACCGAATCAAAGGTAGTGTTTTACATTCAACGAGCCAGCGCTGATTGTCTGTGCAAGTGGGTGGTCAGGATCAAATGGACATCTGCAAACACAAATGCACTGCCCGATTGTGTCACGTAGCTCACCCACCTCGCGTAATACTAAAAGCGCAGTCAGTGAGAGTCGATAATGAGGGTCAAGGGGATGACTGACGGTTCCCGCGATATCTCCACAGGCGGAATGGCCTGCCCCTCAACATTATTCTCGCGAGCAACCTTGTGCTCGTCTTTGGAGTCTTCCTCTTTAGTTCCCTCCTCATCTCCGCAACCGCAGTCGTAAAAGTCCCCAATCTTATTGCAGTCAAACGGCGGCTTGTCAAGCATAGCATTGACCTCGTTATGTATGAAGCATCCCCATCCTGCAGCCGCGTTCCGCGATGAAACTTGTGGAGGGTACTGCTTCAAATGCCCTTGGAAGTGTGACGCGCATTCACCGCTAGTTTTATAGTCAGCCTTCCATTCAGCATGCAGAACGGGCGTGCAGTGGCAAACTATACCATGGGTAAAGTCGCGCGAAGAGGTGGATATATGTGCGAAGCGTCTCTTGTTGGTCTTCAGTAGGGTCTTCGGGATAACGAGCGAGCATTGTATGGAAGTACTTCCATGTTGCGCGGCCGAGTTCGGCTCTGGTTTCGGGCGATTAGCATAGGCTTCAGGTCCAATAGCTGGGGTATATTGCATACTTTGCTGTCTCATTGCCCAGCCGAGGCATCACGATGTCCCCTGTCGTTAGGTCATTCTTGACAGGGGTGGTTTTGTCGAGATGACCTGGAGCTCGGACGGCGGGACTAGGAGGTCCGTGGGGTTGGATGAATAGAACAAAAAGAAAGAATATCAGGATAGATGCGCTTATCAGGATGCGCCGTGTAATTTGACGGTTGGCCATTTTAGGTAGTGGAAGGCAGCCACCTGCACGAGCCTCGAAAATGGAATGCTGGGTTAAGGGGATCCCATCGGACGATGTTGTCTCAGGTCTGATGCGGATAAGGAGGGTTGGAGGACATCAAACTGTTAGGGTCAAATATCACCGCAACGCTAAACTTGAATAAAAGAGAAGCGACTTGTAAGTTTTAGAAGAAGAAGCCGCCTTCATCTTCTCCACAGCTGCAAAAGTGGCTTGAGAAGCTTGAATAGCTGACTTTGTTCAACGCTCGGGGAAGTGGATTGCATAAGTTACTTGGCATTAGTCTGCTTAGTCATTAACCTTCTTATGCTTGTCAACTAGAAGCCTTCTTACGTGCAGCTCTTTGGTCTGGGACATTATTCTTACATGTTAGGCCTTCTAAAAGTTCCGTCCTGTTATTTCTCTGGAGCTTACGGAATATAGTTTGAAATGTTCTAATTCGATGACCAGCTCAAGCCTATGTCCATCCCGAGCAATGATGCGGCATTGCGGGGAGATTACATAACCTCCGTGCCGATCATGGGCAGCGGCCACCGATTTTGTTCGGCCTCAATCCCGAGTCTACCATCAACAATCCACCCTGACATCAACACAGATGGCCTCCCTCAGATCCTTGTCTTTCCAATCTCTGGCCCGGACCCGGACGCCCTTTATCCGCGGCCAACAGCGCCGATGGGCTCAAGTCCACGATGTCCGGTTCCTCGCGACACACCGCGACCCCAACCAGGTCCTCGACAAGTATCGAGCGAAGCTGGATCAGAAGGCCAAACAGTGAGTCGAGAACGCCCTGGAAATCCCCCTATCTGGCTCTGACAAAACCGCGCAGAGAGGGCTTCGAGTCCGTCGAATCTTTAAAAGAAGCCCACCAAGAAAAGATCAATAAGCTCCGGCGCGACGCATCCACAGTCCTCACGCCGGAACCCCCATCTCCCACACCCAACAACGTCAGCAACAAACCCTTCTCCGCTCCTCCTCCTCCAAACCCCCAGTCCGCAGTATCCCAAGTCGCATCCGCCACAAAATCTACCGGTATAAAGTCTCTAGACTCCTTCTTGGACGTCGAGAAGATCCGCGCCCTTCCTCCTAAAGAAATCGAAGCCCTCTGGCGCCTCCGCCACGCCTCAAACCCGCTTTCGATTTGTGCCGTCATTCCCACAGAAACATACCAGCGCATTGTCTCCGCCGCGCGCCAGAATCCGCAGTTCATTCTTCCGTTACCGAGGACCTCATCTGAGCCTGAAGCACCTCCCAGCGAAGAGAACACTGGCGCGGACATTCACTTCCTGCAATGGGCTTTCCATCCGCCTGCTTCGGCGCCCTCGGAAGTAAATTCGCATACGTCAACTGTGATCTTTACACCGCTGGCTGCATACAAGGTCCATGGTGCTTATGCACAGCCGCATACTACGATCACGCATCACTTGGATCTTGCTGATAAGGGTGTTGTTCTGATGCATGGGCAGGTGATGCCTGACTCTGGGGTATCAACTACCGAGGCGACGTGGTTGGTTAGTTGTGTGCAGCGGTTTTATGACTTTGGTGGTCAAGCGAGCGGAAGGAAGGGTGAGCTGCTAAAGATGTTTACGCAGGGTGATGTACAGAACTTCAAGATTGAGGAGTTGATGGCCGAGGCGGAGAAGTTGTGATTTAGACAGATGTTAGATATCTTTGTACTTGTAAGATTGTATAATAGCCACGCACTTTGAATAACTACTGGGCTTTCCGAAGACAATAAGATGAATGAATATTGGTATCTTAGCTTGTTAATAAGGTATGATAAGACAAGCTCGAGATAGAATATTAGTGAAATTAAAAACGCCTCCCTCCCCTGCCTTTACTATAATTGACCAGGTACCAACCCAAACGCCAAATTCAAAGCAAAGCCGCAGCCATTTCAACCGCATCCCGTGTCTGTGTAGCAGTTATTAGTATCATGATTAGATGTCAGGATATCTCAGGAAGTTTGAGTAATAGCGACTGCGCGGATCTTGCAGCACGTCCGCCTAGATTTCGGGTTGCATTGCCTCGCCCGGAGATGGCAACAAAAAAGTAATAAAATACAAGAATGGGAATCTTAAAGTTGTAAAAAGAGGCGTCAATGTCGCTGATGTGAAAGACTTGCTGGGGAAAGGAGCCAGGATGCAGTTGGATATGCAAATATTGGTGCTTGGGAGTCGATGGAGCCAACCGGAGCATCCATGTGGTAGGATCAGGAAAATCATCAGTGCTTCAGGATCTCCTCTTCGACAAATTCATGAATATACTCGAAGTACTCTGGCTCGGCGACACTGTCGTTATGTGCACCGTTTGGAAGAGTGCGCCATACTTTGCGACTGGAATTGGAGATAGCAAATAGCTGTGTCATGTTCGATGGCCTGTCACAAATTAACTCATCAGCCATCATCTCACAATCAGAAATGCTGGCGAGTACTCACGGCACAATCTCATCCTTCAATCCGCTCAAAAAGAGTATAGGGGTTTTTGTGATCTTCGGCAGGATATCCTCGCTCGTCCATGTCTGATGGCAGAAACGGGCAAGATAGCGCGCTGGGGGAAATACGCTGTGTATAGTTAGCACAAGAGAGAACTGATGACGTACGCTTGGCTTCAGTCATACCTTGGGATCAGTTTGCGAATGCTCAAAAAGGTATTCTCCAAAATCAACCCCGCGATATCCCCCTTATCTTCATTCTTAGCAACCAGGTTGATTGCCACAGCACCCCCAAGACTTTGCCCATATACAACAACCTTCAAGTTGGCTGTCTCTCCTCTCTGCCGCAGATGATCGAGCCCGGTCTGCGCATCTATTTTCAACCCATTCTCGTCCGGCACCCCGGTAGATAGACCATAACCACGATATTCCAACATCATGACGTGACAACCTAGGTATTCTTGTAGTACTTTTGCGATTGGTACACGGTGTCCAATATTTCCAGCGTTTCCATGGAACATCAACACGGTAAATTGATCTGGTCGTTTGCGCGGAGCACGGATGAAGTAGCCATGCAAAGATACGCCGTCCGGTGTACGCAAATGCAGTTCTTCGTAGTCGTCCATTCCGAATTGGCGAGGCTTGGGTACGCTCGTTCGGGCATCGGCCGGAATGTTTCGAGGGTATATCAGCTCACTGCGACTTGTCAGTTTCCGAAAGTGTTGCACAGACATGGCATCGTAGATGGGACGAACTTTTGCTTGAAATACAAGAGACCGCTAGCGACAACAGCAAGCCCAGATGATGCTAGCATCGGCAAGCGCAGGAACTGGACGGCGCTGTTGGTCATGCCAGTTATACTCCATGACGGTGGGGGCGGAGGTGATTCCGACATAGTTGCGCACGGAGATCAAGAAAAAGCAATGAGAGGTTGTGGAATGCAGGATCAAATCATGACAAAGCAGACAATCCGCGTTATATGAAGATGTGGACACAGTCTAGCCACCGTAAGCGTACTAGATGAGAGACAGAATTAGAAATAGTCGAAAAGACCTCCTGATGTGGACGCTCAGGAGGCTTCAATGTTGCGGGGAGGAGGCAGCGGGAGGAGTGGCCAATGGGTGTGATTGCGGGTTTGACCGCTCGGCAGAATCAGCTCCAGCTTGCTCGCCCACGTAAGGCTCGCCTGCCTGAGCTCTGAAGCTCTCATCAACCTTTACCTCTTAGTCCTCATCTCAACCGTACTCTCCTCTTCTACTTCCCTTCGACTCAACAGGCCTCGCCAATAATTTGCCTTTTATTACCCGATCTTTTATCACTCCACAAGTTCTCACGGACAATCTTCTACCTTCAGCCAGCACAATGGTCTCCAGCCACGGTCTCACGGGGATGCTCGGGGAAGGTCAGAGGCTATTAGGGCTGCTTCATGATTGTCGACCAAAAAAGCTAACATTTTGCAGATGGTATCCATATTGATATGAACCATTTGAAGAGTGGAGAGGTCAAGTAAGTTCTGGACCTAGGCGCTTCATGACCAGCATCTAACACAGCTCTTCTAGCCTAGGAACCTCGATGTGAGTGACGCCATGGTAATTGATGATCGATCGACTAATTCCGCTTTCCGTTTAGCATGGCGATCAACTTCAAAGATGGTGTTATCCTCGGCGCAGACAGTCGAACGACAACCGGAGCTTACATTGCCAATCGAGTCACCGACAAGTTGACGCAGGTTCACGATACCATTTGGTGCTGCCGATCTGGTTCAGCCGCAGACACACAGGCCGTGGCAGACATTGTCTCATACCATCTCAACATGTACTCCATCGTCAACAACGAGCCCCCGAGCACTCAGGTCGCCGCAGCGCTATTCCAGGAACTATGTTATGAGAACAAGGACATGCTCAGGTAGGCTTTTTATATGCTGTTTCACGGGTTTAGCTTGACTGATGCGGGTAGTGCCGGTATCATCATTGCGGGTTACGATCCCCGACATGGCGGTCAAGTGTACTCGATACCTCTGGGTGGATCGCTGCATAAGCAGGCATACTCAATCGGCGGATCTGGTTCAACTTACATCTACGGTTACTGTGACGCAAACTGGAAAGAGAACATGACGGAGGAAGAGGGTATTGAGTTCGTTCGAGGAGCATTGCGGGAGGCTATCAAGTGGGATGGCAGCTCGGGCGGTGTCATCAGAATGGTTGTCTTGACGAAGGATGGAGCGCAACGACACCTATATTTGCCAGACAACGGCTACACTGGCCCCGGTACCACCAAATAAGCTGTACTGGTTGATGACGATGTCTTGAAACTAGCTACCAAACGATGTTATTTTCCCTGCATTTTGACCTCTCATTTCCCTCTATCTTTTCCAAAAGATGTGTCAGAGGAGCTGTCCCGAAACGCATGGCGTTCTCTCAGTCGTCCTCCGTACGTAAATTCATCAAAGCTGCGTCATATCCTCAAACGAGGGATCATGCAGGGTAAGGTAAGAGTTGTGGTACCAGTAATATAGCTCAGTTTTCCCTTTGCTTTTTCCTGCACACGATGAAGCTGGTAGCTGTAAAATAGAGAGACGATAGGTGATGTGCGTGTGGCACGGCAAGGCTAATGATATGAATGAGCTCAAGTCCAAACAAGACAGGTTCCGGAGATCGTTCGGACCCCGGCCCCGTATATAGCTCATCCATTGGGGTGGGGGAAGATGATTATTGGAGGTGGGTTTCGGCATCGACGATACCTTTCCGACCACCAATCATCCGATCATGATCCCAGTGTGCGCTCCTAGAGAGTCGCCATTCGCTGGTCTAGTCCCTGTCTGCCGGGCATGAATCCTGCTGTCGCCCGCCCTGGACTTGGATTTCATACCTGTCCTGAGCATTCGGAAGCTAACGGCCAAATCGAAAAAAGTGACCAGTGAGGGGGCTAGAAGGTATCAGGGCGTTTGCAGAAGAGAGGTAACAGGTCTAGTATCTGAAAGTTAGTGGACTAACACGGAGTGGAAGGCATATCGATGACACTCACTATTTGGTCAGGCAGTGATGATGCGTCTGCTGGGATACAGGCATAAGCATAGCACACCGTAGCCGATCAGTACCATGTCATCATCAATTGAACCGGATTGAAGACCTCTCCACGCGGTAAGCCGAGTACTCTGTAGTAACAACTCGAGCAATTTCTCTCCAGGGTTGTTTGTTGTGTTGACTGACGGATACACCCTGCTGACTGTCCGGTGGACCCAGCTGCCAACCGTCGTCAACTCATCGCCATCATCACTCTCGGCCTGTCTATCGAGGCATCCTCCGCCACCAACAAGCTAGCTTCCTCTCCTTCTCTCCCGTTGTCCATCTTCTTTTCTCCGAAGCCTTCTCACCTCCACCGTACGCAATACACTCTTCGGCTTCTTAATCGCAATGGCTCGTTTCGTTGCTGCCTCTCGCTCGTGAATCCCTTCCCAACCCCAGCCTACCTTGCTCGGGTCGGAGTGCGCTGCGCACCCCCAAGTGCTCTGGCCCTTCACGATCGCCTCTACACCGGGGATTCGTCTTTTTCCATTGGTAATAATCATTTGATGGTATCGCCCCCCGTCATCTCTCTTATCTCTTGACAGCATTGCCCTCCTTCCCCTCATCCGCGTCACTCATCCGTCCCCTGGTGACCTTCGCCTCAATACCCCCTCATCACTCGTCTGTCGGTGCCAGACTATCGCTAACCCTCGCTCTAGAGCCGCGTAGCTCAACAGTTCATTTCTAATCAGCGCAATACTTCTCCCTTGATTTCGCCGACTCGGATATGGAAACGGTTGTCCTCAACCATCCTCAGTCGAATCATATTGATAGTTCATACACCATGCTTGGAGGCGCTGTCCCCTCGGAACCCGTCTACCGACCATCTTCACGTCAATCCGCCCAGCCTTCATCAAATCTTGACCCCGGTAGCTCTATAGCTCGATCGTCCAATGCTACCCCCACCTTCACTGCCCCGCCATCGGCATCTACCGCAGGTTCAGCCCGATTTTCATCCCAAGATGCTCCGGCCTACATCAGCCGACCCTCTTACACCGGTTCACAATCGTCAGATTCCTCGACAATCACGCCTGGGCCGACACCTGCGCCGGCATCTGCGCAGGACCAGTCCGTATCGATGAACCCGACCACATCTGGCCACCTGCCGCCTTCTGCTCAAAATCCTCGCTCAGTCTCTTCTAATGCATTCAGTCATGGCGCGCAGTCTGGCACTGCGACAACAGTACCTGGAGGCCGGCATACGGGAAGCCAATCCTCTCCGTCATCTCCCCAACTGAGACCGACATTACAGTCCCTTCGATCGCTGGGAGGCTCAGAAGCCAGCTCTCCCAGTCGCATCAAAATTCGAGATTTGTCTCACATCCAGAGTTTTGCTAGTGAAGATTTTATAGCCCAATCACAGGGTACTCAAGCCTCAAGGTCGTGGGCTCCAGCGCGCCAGTTCGAGATCAGTTCCATGCCGGTCACGGACATCATCGAGATGGTAGCTGGGCTTCTAACCAAGATCACCGCCACCAACGACTCACATCATGAACAAGTCAATAGACAAATCCCTCCTGTTGACGGGTCGAGCAACCTTACACAGCAAGCACACAGCGTCCTCGCATTCCATGGCAAGAACGTCCCCAGTATAAGCATACTGAGCTATCTAACGCGTATTCACAAGTATTGCCCTACTACTTACGAGGTATTCCTCAGTCTGCTAGTGTACTTTGACCGCATGGCCGAGATGGTGAACAAAGGTCAGTTGGAGCGCTTGCGCGGCCACTACAGTCGTACAGACGCCTTGCAGTCCGACGCCTCAGCTCGACCCAGATCTTCGGAAACGTCCGCCGCAGGGCGAGCTCATACCTCACCTATGGTGACTCCGCCGCCGTCTGCGGGGATCACAGCTCAGGACCCAGCCTCATCATCACCTATATCACCAGCCATGAACCCGCAGACAGAAGACCAACTTCCACACTTCTTTGTCGTGGACAGCTTCAACATTCATCGATTAGTCATTGCAGGCGTAACCTGCGCTAGTAAATTCTTCTCCGACGTTTTTTACACCAACTCACGATATGCAAAGGTTATTTCCCCAGCACTATTCTCTCGATCTTTTAACTAACCGTCCAAACCAGGTCGGGGGTCTCCCACTAGCTGAACTTAACCACCTGGAACTTCAATTTCTTCTCCTTAACGATTTCCGCCTTTCAATTCCTGTCGAAGAACTCGAAGCCTATGGTACCATGCTTGTTGAATTTTATGCCCGCGAGATTGTCGCCCAGCAACAGCAATCACAACCCCAAGCAGCGTCAAGTCGGGATTCTAAGTCAGACGCAATATACATGCACCAACCCGCACACTCGGAAGTTCGCCAGACCAGCACGCCGCCATAGACTTATAAAGATCTTGCTACCTATCTCTAACCTAGCTAGCTATCACAGCCACTACATACCTTGGTCTTCAAACTATGGGCCCAGATCCTATTCTCAACGCCTCGAACATCCAGTCTCGATGTGTGGCAGGCAAATATCAGCACCAATGCTCAGTCCCCGCGACTGCAGATGATGAGCAGTCCTTCTAGGCAACTTACTCAAGCCATTTGCTTGCCTACGCTCGGGCCCCGGTCTCCAATACCTACATACATACATACCTACCTACCTACCTATCTACCCACTCTATTTTTATTCTGATTGAGTTCAATGGATTTGGTCTTATTGGCGTCGCATACCCCTCTCGATGGCTTCTTCTTCTTCTTCTTCTTCTTCTTCTTCCTCTTCTTGTCCCTTTGACGTCGAGCTAGGGACGACCTGAAACCTATGCTATTCTTATCCTCTACCTAGAGTTTTATTCATTCATGGTCCGCGCTGTGTCTTTCTACCGTTCTGCATCCTGTCTGGTGCTGGGTCTTGTCACTTCCGTTTCAACTTAGCGCCGACTTCATGACTTTCCATACCTTTATTGGTAATAAACCCAATACCTCATCGATGACCTAGGCTTTTATTAGCACTTTGCTGAGTGTTATCGTTATTCGTCAACTGCATATCGGTATCTGAGGTTGGTTGGCATTTCTGGGCGCTTTTTAGTCTCTGTCTCTTCTCTTACGTATCATTTCTAGGCTAACAAGATGATCGGTTTCTTTCTGCATGTATGTTGGGTGTATTGATTGAGTTAATGAGGATTGATACCTAACCTACTCCGTATGTATACTCGTATTCTGGCCTTCATCATGGCACGATTAACTTTCTCGGACATGACAAACGTAAAATATTCCATCAAAAAGAGCGTCTCGATTCAGATCAGAGATCAGTAAATCATCATCCAGTCTGATCACTTGGTAATCTATATACAGGAAATAAACATAACTATATCATTCATCCCTTTGCCTCCATTTCCATCTCCGCACTCCGCACCCCGCACTGACTCAGCAGTCGACCGATCCTCCGCCAAGATCTTCTGCTCCCTCCGACATCCTTCCATCATCCTCGTCCACGATCATCACCATATTGATCAGCAGCTGAAACGTCAGTTATAACTTCCATTGAACAAAGTGATAGGGAGTTCTACCGCCATCGATTTCCAGCAACCGCAATCTGCCCAGTCCTAGTCCCAATTCCAATCCCATCCCACCCCGACTCCATCAGACCAACCGTCAATTGTCGAAGCGTCAGTATCATTCTCAGTTGAGCATTGAAGCATGGATGGAACATACCAGTTTCAAACTCTGGTATCTTTAACAAGCTCAATCCCAATTCAGCAAAATAACCATCAACTGCCAATTCGTTATCCACCGATAGACGTCCAGAAGGAGACCCACTAACCTCAAAGCCCAGCAGCTTAAACAAGCCCGATGACTGATCTCAGAACGAAAAGCGCGGGGCGATGTTCCCGCCTACCAACTAAGGCTTCGTCAGCGTCTCGTCATCAATTGAGTCCGGCAACTGGAACTCACCCCCATCGCCCTCCTGTCGATCCAACAAGCAAAAAAAGAGTGGGTGGCTGACGCTCCAGCGACGGCCTACGACTTAAACGCCTGCGTACAGGTGTGCGTCATTACCCCTGTAACTAGGGAACCGTCTTCCGGATGTCCTCTGTCGGGCGGAACGTCAGCAGCAGCTATGGGATAAGGGTTTGCACGTCTAACCTGTTCAAATGCAAAAGTGCGCCAGCAATACTCAGCAGGACGAACGCCAGCATCTGCCATCATTAGCGCAGACTGCGTGGTCCCTCGCGAACCAGTCACAGCTGTGAACGGGAAAGAAGGGAACGTCCAGGGGCCCCTGAAGGGGCAAGATAAAAAAAAGAAAAAAAAAAAAAAAAAAAGAGAAAAAAAAAAAACCAGACAGGACAGATCGGTCGAATACAAAAGGAGGGTGACGAGAGATAAACGAATGACTGGGAATCAAAGCCTGAAAGTGCCTTGCTTCCGGGATTCTTCTCTCTTTCGACACCATGCCTTGAAAACCTGCTCGGGTGTCCATTTGGGGCGACAGGCCTGGACCTGGGCCAAATAGCCGTATGAACAAGAGTTGTCGCAAGATTTCTCGGAACAGTGACGATGGAGCATCCGGTATTTGGAAGAACCACAATACACGGCATAGTGCTCCGTATCGCCCTCCTTCGTTGGTCTCTTTAAAGGAGTGACTGACCAACCCTGGAGCTTTCCTCCTTTGGCGACGACGGGATCTGAATGAGTGTGTTGCTGAGGGATGATCCAACGAGTGACTGAGACCTCGGTGGTCTCTCCGAAACGAACGGACTTGACCGGCTTCCGCGACGCAGGCGGGAGCTTGGACAGGCTGTAGCCGGATCTGTCGACTTTGGGTGCGGTCTTCAACGCGTGTGGGGATAGGATCTTCCGTCGCAAATTTGCTAGCTTCTCTAGCAAATGGTCGTATACGTGCTGCTCGCGATCAATCCAAGGAGTGACTGGGATCACGGTTGCCCGGCAAGCGAAACGAACTGTTTTTCTCGGGGCCTTGACCGAATGAGTGGCAGAGACTGCGGGAGTCTCGGGGGAAGGGATTGTCGATTCTGGCGCAGGCGTACTGGACTTGCGGGTTGACAGACTGAAGGAGATTGCTTTAGACCTTATCGTATCCCAAGGTCTAATCTGCGTCTGTCGTGCCGCTCGTCTCTCCTCCGCGATACTGGGAGGCTGTAATGAACGACATGCAGTTGGAGGAGTGATGGGTCCCGAACGAACGTGAAGTCGAGAGCCATGGCGAAGCCCAGAAAGTGAGGGGACGCGGTCCTTGCGAGGTAAGGACTGCTGGAAAGAAGGGACTGTCGATCCGGGGTTAGAAGCGAGGTTCTTGCTGCCACCAATGTAACGAGGGCGAAAGGTGGGCAGTGTCGACAACCAACGCTTAATGCGCGAATGCGGATCAGCAGAAGAATAGGGAATACTAGGAATACGAGACACGGGCATCGTATCCAAGTAAAAAAGGGGGAAGGGGGGAAGCAAAGATGGCCACAAAGCCGGAAGCAATACACCAAAGATGGGGAACGATCAAACGCAGCGGGCAAAGCTCGGTACTAGCAATCGAAACAACCATGAGGTGTAAAGAGGAAAGGAAAACAACAGGACGGGGCCGGGGGAAGACGGGGGTTATAAACAGTGGGTGGCAATTGTCGATTGGAGCAGGAACGACCCTATGACATGACAGCCGTCGGCAGGAGCACCCGTATGGCGACGAGGTCGACGCTGGCAAGCGCTCTGTTCATGCTTTCCTATCTTGGATGTCTATACAGGTGAAGTAACAGTACATGAAGCTTCTAAGACACTGACCGGATAGGATAGCGCATACATTGCAGGCGGACGACGCAAAGAGTAACCGTCATGCAGGCTGTCCCAGCTCCTTCCCAGTGCGCACTGAGCTGAAGTTAGGGCGCACCTTCCAGTTCAAGGTATCTCCCCTCTTCGCTGTGAGCACCGCAGCATGAGATAATCCCTTGGCGTTGGGCTTTTGCCCGGTTGAGCTGGGGAAATAGAGCCGACAGCACGGCCTTTACATTGCTCTGGATGACCTAGCGGGCGTGAACGTTGGGACAGCGAAGCAAGGCCTCAACCCGTAGTCACAGGACAATACACCGTAGAAGTGACTAGGCAGGTGCTCTATAGTTGTTGTCTAATACTGAATACTTCACGGCCTCCTGTGTCTTTGTCCCATTGTAGACTACAATTCAGGTTTTGCTGGTAGACTTCAGCACCAAGGGAAGGGCTGCGCCTCACAACCCTCAGGACAAATTCAGCTTTAGATTCAAGAAGCAAGCCGTCATTTTAGCTCTAGCATTAAGCTCTTATTCAAGTCATGCAAGCCGCTCTGTAAAGGATGCAAAAATCATCACGCTATCAATAATGACATGGTAAAGCAGAACCTGGAAACCAAACTATAAACAGAGGCAGAAAGAACCCATAACGAGAACCAAAAGCGAAGTGAAGGAAGAGCATCAACCATCAATACCAGTGACTATCAATGCCTTAGTGCCCTCTGCGCAAGTCATGCTCATGCTTGTGGCCATTTCATCCATCCCATTACGCCCAATGCAGTTAAACCGAGTATGTAGTCTTTCCAACAAATGCGCCATGTGCGCCTTCGTCCCGAATAGCGAAAAAGAGTAGCTGACTGGCTCACTCTATCCGCGGCGGACTCCTCGATTTCTTTCCCGAGGGACTCAAGCTCGCTCTGGAGAACCAGCCATTAGCAGAAGAACGAGCATAAATCAAAACAAAAGGTTAACGTACGATCTCCTCCGTTCCCCCTCCTTTCGGAACCCTTCTATCGTCTTCGCAATCTCCTTTCTCCCATGGCGAGCATCAACCTTCCACCCGCCTAAACTCATACTAACTTTCTCGTTCGAATTCGCCCTGAGCAACCTCTTCAGTAACAGATGTCGCATGTTCAAGCAAACAAACACGCCGCAATCACTCCCATTCTCCTGTATCGGCGAGTCATCGAGATTAATGAATCGTATTGGGCGGTTAAGCAGCGCGCCGAATTTGTTGGTTGCGGTTCTAGCTTCCCAGTAGTTTCCTGGAGGTAAGGAGTCGTAGTGAAATGCGACCCCGTCAACTATGGAGATAAGAAGAAGGGACCAGTGTGTGCCGCCTTCAGCTTCGGAGACGTTACGGCAGTCGTTGATGGGGAGGAAGACGTGGGTTGTTTGAGAGAAATTCGGCAGGGCGTCGCGAAGGGAGTGCGGATTTGGAGTTTGAAGGATCATGAAAGACATGCTTGGGCGGAGGAGAACAATGTTGGATGTTTTGTAGTCTGTGAGGAATTCCCGTTCCAGATATCTGATAAACGATTAGGCAGTTGGTTGGTGAGTATACTAGTCCGGACTTACTCCTCCCAAAAAGATATGATCTAGTGGAGCAAAAGTTAGTTTCTGTGCAAAAAATGTGTATCTTGCACGTACATTATCGGTAAGCCAGTCATCCTTCAAAGATTGTAGATCGCCTCTCGTCACTAGACAGCAAAGTCAGCAACAATTCTTCTGGTCATGGAGGCATAGCTCGCGACATACACCGGATATCATGATCTATAAGCTCCAAAAGATCGTCAGAACTCAGCACGACCAACAACATAATCCATCCATCAACAAATTCCGCTCAAGATAACTCACAGCTAAGGTATGCATCATCCACGTTCAACTACAAGCAAACCTATCAGCGCAGTTCGAACCCCAACAAGTGTGAATTAGACATACCGTATCCCCAAACCTCCTCATCCTCTTCTGCAGCTTCCCTAACCCGCCGTTTGGCATCTTCAACGGAACCCGATACCGCGGGGTACGTCACTGCGGGTAATCCTCCGCGGAGCTGAACGAGACGATCTGACCCAACCAGGCAGTCAAACAACAAGTAAATAAGTGCTATCGAGCCAAATCCCAAGAAGCCTATACAGTAGATTGGAGCAAAGTGGAACGAGATTGGCTTGATGAGCTCCGGCCGGCGTGGGAAAGTCCGCGGACGCGATAAGTACCTAGCGCTGCGGGGAAAGGAATGGTTTCGGAATAGAGAAGCTGATAGCCAGAGCACGCTAGGATATCTATGAAGATAGAATAGAAAGGGCAAACAAAGACTAAGGGTGAATTAGTTATTGAATGCTGGCAGTGGAAGAAAAATGGAGCTTGAGTGAGGTTGCTGCCTGTGATGTGACAAACGACGATCCAACTCAATCTGTCACTCTGGGGAAAGATGTGGCGCAGTCGAGGCGCGTCATTTCTGTGGCGCTGTTTCCTCAGACCCACAACGTACAACTAAGTATAGGTTTTGTTTATACTTTTAGAATTGAGAAGATATAGAACAATTTATTGTGTCAAGGGGTATCTAGATGTACAATCCATGGCCGTTCTGGCGGACATGCAGTATTTTCTTCAGTCAAGTGGCCGAAAAGCAAACACCGGCGCCAACGCAAAGAACCATGAACTCGCTCGCCAAATGAATTGAAGTAAAGAGGTAATAAAGTAGAGAATAGCCGGACAATCTGTCAGTACAGGTCCGAAGCCATCTCACATTTCGAAGAAGGCAAAAGAAACAGTGCATATGAATGCCAACTGTCCTGCAGGATTGGATAAAAGAAAAAGTTCGTGAGACTTCGTGAATGTGGTTCAAGGGGATTGAACATGAGGAGATATGAGGTAATATGTGGTGTGCAGTAGGTTCTTCTAGGACCCAAGCCACACAGGCACAGTGGTTAATGAAGTGTGCGTGGAAGAAAGTGACCACAAAAAAAAAAAAAAACCGAAGCTAAACTAAGCCGAAAGCTTGGCGAAATGCTTGTTCCAGATCCAGCCAACTTGGTGAGTTGCGTCGTCCTGGTTCCTAGCTAGCCAGAGTTCGCCCTTCTCGGCAATGACATCGAATATCTCCCCCGCAACATACGTCAGATAAGGATACCCAGCCTCGCGGCGGGCTCGGTCAATATTGAACTCGTAGATGCTAGCCGCAAGGAATAACACCGCAGGTTCCTTCGCCGGACTGGCCTCTGAGCCAGTGTTTTCCTGTGGGTTGTCTGACATTGGCATTGCTGACGAGAAGAAGCCCGAATAACGGCCGGCAGGAGATGTTGGGCGGTTTTCGTCTCCTGCGTTATCGGTAGTAGTGGGTGGAACGACGTCAGATAGGAAAGGAGACTCCAGACTAAGTCTGGGAAGTTTTGGAAAAGATTCGGTGCGTGAATGTGTAGGCTGAGCGGGTGCAGCTGACCCGCCGCTATCAACCTGTTGCAGAACTTGAGATCCAGGTAGCTCCGTAGTCTCGGGCGCGTGCCGGCCAGAGATCGCCGAGTCAGCACGGTGGCGATTGAAAGACACCTGAGACTGAGCCTCTAGGTTAGGGGATTGGAAGGAATGGTTGCTGGCGCTGAAGTCATGAGAAACTTTAGGAGACTCGTCTAAAGCCCGAGTACTGGCGCTATGTTGCGTTGACGGACGGCGAGGAGAGCTTACACCGGCTCCAGTGGAGGGGGTGTTGAAGTTGACAAGATTGACTGTGTCAGCGAGCAAAGATCCATTGCAGATTCCGAGAGACAGAACCTGCGCCTCCGAGAAGTTGAAGCGCGTGGTCCAGTCATCGATGATCTTTTGAACGTCATCCGGGAATGAGTCGATCAACGGTCCGATCTTTTTCTGCAGAAGGATGTACCACGTTGTCTGGATCTGAACAAAATTTTTCAGGCATGCCTCCATCAATTTAGCCGTCAATGAATAGAGTTTTGGGAGTTCGTCTTTGAGTGTCTCGTTAAGAGCAATAAATTGGTCCGCTTGTTCGGCTGTCTTCTTGTCAGGTTTGTCTCCTCGAGCGTTGATGCTCTTGAAGCGAGCATAGTCCATCAGGCGTTTGTCACGTTTCTTCATGACTTTTTGTGGTCCTTCATGAAGCTTGAGCAGCGTGACCATTGGGTCGATCACACTCTTTCTGACAACCTCCAGCTATAACAGAAATAAGTCAGTAAAGGTACTCGGTGTTTAGCGCAATTCTCACTCACATGCTCGGGCAGCGTTGCTGCCATAATATCCTGAACAGATATCTTGAACACGCGCCACTTCCCCTCCAGCTCAGGATAGTTGGTCTGGAAAACATCGATAAACCCTTCAATGGCAGTGACAAATTCGAGGAACCGCTCCAAGGAGCCCTGCGTCTCACGAGTGTACATCTCGGCGTCACGCATGACCACTTGTAGCTGGAAGAAATTGTCACCGAATCTCTGAGCTAGGGCATCGTAGTCCTTGTCGGCAACCATATCAGACAAGCCAACTTGCTGTCTTAGCTTCTCAGTTCGGCGGCCAAAAGCTTTCGACAAGCCCATCCTCACATCCGACTCTTTCCTCTTTCGGCCAACAACTTGACCAACCACATCCGCTCGTCTCTTCATTTCGTTGATGCGAACAGAAATGTTGGTGACCTCCTCCAGAGCTTTAACAAGAGAGGCATGGTCTGTATGATCAGTGGGTGTTGAGTCGAGCAACTCCGTGAGTAGAAGAGGGTACTTCAGAACTCGTTGCACTGGTTTCACGAGGAGAGAGTCCAAATCCCAGGCGGTCGTGAGATCAGATGCCCACTCTCTGCACTCGTTCAGCCAGATCGACACGTTTGCACTTCGTTGAAGCGCTTGGAGTTTCTTATTGGCGGCATCATGATTCTTCAGATATTCAGCGTACACCTTCTCCATATAAGCAATATGAGTTACAAACGCCTGGCCAATAGACGTTGTCCTGTCCTTTTCCAGTTCCGATGGGCCTGTTTCCTCAACTGATTCTGGGTCATCCTTGGGTGCATTAGGATTCCGTCCGCTGCGCTTGCTACTCCACCTTTGCGACTTGGGCATGACGTACACACTCTTGGCGGCCTCTTTCAATGCATCCTGGAAAGTCATGGAGAATTGCACGATTTGATCGGAGTTGGCAAAAAGGATCTTGATATCCTCCGCGGATAAATCCAAACAGGAGCTCGAAGTTCCTTTGTAGATGTCATCCACAACTTTCATGTCACGCCCAAAAGTGTACTCGGTATCGACAAGTTCTTTGATCACGTGTCGTCGCTTTTTGAGGCGGCGCTGCTCAGAAGTAGAAGAGGATGTTTCGGGACGAGGTTGCTCCAAGCTCGAAGGTACTAGCGAAGTTGCGGATGAATCTCTTGCCTGAGGAGATGGTGGGATGTCCTGCCGTCCGAGAGAATCCTGGCTGCTGCCAGCGCTCCGGACAGGTCCGAGAGGCACAAACGGGGCAGGCTCTCGCTTGACTTGGGGTTGTTGAATTGGCTGTATGATGTGAGGGCTTTCCAGTGACACCCGAGAGACACTCGTTTCAAGTTGCGCATCTTTTGGCGGCGCGGGAGTGTCATGGTGAGGCATCAACGGAATACTTGGCTCCTGAGAGTCTAGTTCTTGAGGTGACTGAACATTTATAGCCAAGCCAAGGCCTGTATCACCACTTTCAGCTACGTACGACGTTTGAGGATTGGAAGTCACAAGCTTGGGTGTTGGTACGCCGTCATTTTGAGGACTTGTATCAACTGCTTGACCCTGCGGTGCAGATCCATCATCAGCTGCAACCTGCATCCAATCCATAATGGAAGGAGATGCATGCTCCCAATCATCTCGTAATACCAGGCTTGCACCATGGGAGTGCCGATGCGACCCGGGGATTCCATCAACCGTGGATACCATAACCGGGTCTTCGGTCAAGCTATCAGTCTGCCCGTCCGCCCTGAGATCACCAGTAGAAAATCGTGGTTCGGGAGAGGCGCGAACTTCGAACGGGAGACTATGGTCTCTTCCGCGAGCAAGCTCTTCAAGGTAAAGCTGTGTAATTTTCTTCGAGTCCCAACCACCAAGTTTTGCTAGACTTGGGGTTTTGGTATGACCATAAACCTTACGAGGGATCGCGGCTACTTCCTCTCGCCGCTGTTCGTGTTCACTCCCAGGGTCGGCAGTATGCGCCAGAGCGCTAGCGGGCTGTTTTCCCGTGTCTGAAGGAGTCATCGAAGAAGCAGAGCATGATTGAGTCGCCAGCTCGCTATCCTCTGCGGATTGATGCAGCTGGGACAAATCATCTCCACTTCCATCACATTGGCCATCAGTGGAATTTTGATTGCGCAGAGACGATGACCACGAGCTCATACTCCATCTGTTCGAAACGCCCTCAGCAGTCGGATTTCGCTCGGCATATAAACCTAGCGGTTGTTGCGGTTCACTTAGGCCCAGTTTGTCTCTTAGTACTATTGGAATTGATCCTTTGTCATCTCGATCAGAAAGACTATATTCCTCCTCGTCACACGAGGAGCTGCTGGGGCTCGATTCTCGGATGCGCATGATCTCGCTCAACAGGGTTCGATGAGAAGTATGCACATCCTGTTGGGATATTTCGGCTTGGGGTTCCGGGTCAAAGGTAGTCACTGGAGAATCCTCAGAGCAAGAGGCGGATGAGGCGGTAGGTATAACGGACGGCTCGGGCGGTCCTTGCTCTTGGGCTGGAGCAGGATGCCCTAGTGTTGGGGAATCCATAGTCATTGCAGGAGAGCCATCGTTCGGAACGCTAGTATCAACATGAAGCTGCGGGAAACTCTCAGCACCCTTCTTCTCAGGCGTTCCTTCATCACAGGTTTCCGTAGACTCTTCTATTATAGTCGCTGCGTCATCCGCGTTGAACGGGGGCTCTGTTACCACAGGTGTCTTCTCACTTTGTTCGAGTTCGGAATCGGCCGGTGGGATATCCTCTGGTTTGGGGCCTTTTTCTTGTGCTTGAGCTCGTCGACGAAGCTCGGCTGCCTCCACTTCTCTCCTTTCATTCTCCTTCACTGTACGATTGAACGCCTGTTGGATTTTTTGGCGCCGAGTCGCGAAATCAACGTTGCCCAATTCTGGTAGTCGTCGCTCGCGCGGCCGCGCAGTTCGCGTCTCTCGTTCACGGTGAATTTGTCTCTGGAGATTCGATACCTTTTCTCCAACCCGAGAGTTGGTCGCGGGAGACGTGGTTTGCGAAACGGGCTGACGGGGCCGGGAGCTGCGCAATGCAGGCGACTTCTTCGGCGGCGGAGCGGCTATATATGCTTCCAATTGAGGACCCTTGTCGGCGACCTTCGTGCGGCTACGGGCATAGCCTGTTTCTCGCCGTCCACGAGCTGGTGTCGATGTCGGTGTCGTATTTGTAGAGGGCGATTGCTGCGCATGCGCAACTAAATCGCGTGGAGATCTGGAAGACGGCTTAGGAAGACGGCTGGAGCCTTTTGGTGGGAGTGGTATCTGAGGGTTGAGACGGCCACCGACAGGCGACTGAGGATTTGAAGTAGGCGGAGAATAATCTGAGGCGGCGGGTGAGCTAAGGCGACGGGAAGAGATAGGGATGCGCGACTTGGAATGCGACCTGTACGCTCGCGATTCAGGCTGCAAGGGGGCGGAGACCGCCATCTGAGTATCGAACGGGTGCGTGCTCACACCCACGGGCGAGTTTCCCGGGATATCGCTTCTCGTCCGTCGATGACGACCCGGGTTTTCTTCTGTGCTGACTGCTTCCAAGAAGTGTGTTCGTCCCAAATACCACGCAGTCGGAGTCAGAGGCGTTTGGTTGGACGAAATATCGAGGTGGTCTAGAAAGGCAGGATTTGGACTAGGAATACTTCCTTCAGAGCCGCGACGTCGCACTTGCGACGGTATCCCATATCCCTGGAAATCCGTGTCAACCGAGAGCAACTCTCCGAACAGACGCCGTCGCGGAATGTGATTCGACGGTTGGTGATCCTCCAGAGAACCGTGATTCATGCGCGTTGTGTTCGAGGTGGGCGGGGCGAAGTGGGATGGGAGACCCTGGGCTGCGTCTCCGGTCAAGTCCCACGAAAGAGCCTGTTGTCTCGGTGTTGTCGAGCTGCCAGTGTCTCGCCTGCGAGATGCCGCACTTGGTTGTATACTATGATCGACGGGCGCAGGGCTAGAAGCCCGTGAGTGGTCTCGAGAAACGGAAGGAACAGGTAGGACTTGGTCGACGTTGTTGTTGAATTTGTTGATCAGATCTTTGAAGGAAGTCTGCTGTTTCGAGCGCACAGCCAAAGGTCGCACGGACGAAAGGCCGCTTGGGAAGTCAGACCGGCCTTGTCGAAAGTTATCGGAGACTGAGCGGTGCTGTCCCCGGTCTATACTCGAGAGACCCGGCAAGTGAGCAGGGTCCGAGAGCACGCGTTGTGATGTATATACAGAGCGAGGGTTCGAAGTTGAATTGGACGTTCCGGAGAGGGAACCGCTCTCTTCCTGGAGCCCGGAGTCCTTCTCGAGCGACAGTGTAGGTGAATGGGAGCGGTAGTAATCGTCTGGGTCGGGGGAGGATCGATAGTGGCGGTTAGGATAGCCGTTCGGGACAACGGTCGCAGGTGACGCAAAGGATTGTGGACCTGACACACCTTGCTCGGTGGTATATGTGGTACCTAGCCAGGAGGAAGTTGATCGAGAGGGGGAGAGAGTCACCGAACGATCGTGGGAGCCATTATGGGAAAGAGCGTCGTGGAAATCGTCGGCGGTGTTGGGCGAGGAGAGACGCCGCGACAGGGAAGGGCGGGCGTCAGCGAAGCCAGAAACGTGTTCGACATCGCTGCCGGACATTTTTGATACATGAGCGAGACCTTTCTTTTTTCGATTATTTTTTTTCTAGTAATTCGCCAGAGAGAGATCCTTCAAACAGAAATGGGTGGTGGAGATCGTTTCTGTTCGTGGATGCTAGTCTGCGATGTGTTGTTCACGGCTGGTGGCCACCAGTTGTTGCAGATGGACCAGCCAGAACCACAAGGCAATCGTCACCGGGTAGTACTACCCAAATACGGCGTCATGTTCGAAATTAAGGTCGAGATCACCAAGCTCCGTCGTGTGATCTGAGGTCTGTGTCCCGGCAGACGCAGAACGGGCTTGACGTGCAGCGGTTAAGAGAAAGGACGGTGTAGAGGGAATCCGGGAGTGAAGAGCAGGCGGAAGGTCGGGAATCTCAGGACGGAGGTGGACGAGACGTTTGCACGGCGTCGAGCAGTAGTGTCGCGATAGTCGTGGCTAGTGGTCGGTGTTGCAGGGGAGTCGAGAGTCTGGAAAGTTGCTGAGGGGAAATTCCCAAGCGGCCGAGAGGGGTTATTGGTGGTTGAGGTCAGGCCGGGCAGACAATAACAAGGCTAGTCGGGTTTATTGTAATGGAGAGCGAATTATTAGAGGAAAGAGAGGAAATACACTCGCAGGCCTGTTTGCTGATGTACCTTTCCTCGTCGCTCTCTAGTCCACCTACGTTACTCTACTGCTATTGCCCAATCACTGTTGGCGGTTTCACTTCCAAACCGCCGCCTCGTCGGTTATGTTTAGAGCCATGCCAACTTCTTCATGAGTGAACAGGGCTGCCTGGCATCAGCCTCGAAATAACCAGAAACAAAGGATCTAACTCAATCAGTACTTGATGTTCTTTGTTTCATTCCTAATTCGATTTAGCCCGCTCGCCCGGTCGAGTCCAGCCAGCATAAAGAACCTCGATCGACGATCTACTGGATGAACCGCTAATATATTTGCAGATTCAATGCTCAAGCAGGTTTTTGACTCAAAAGCAAGGATAACTTCAAGAAACCCAGCAACGGATATGTTCTGGAAATTCAGATGATTGGGCTGGATTATAGATACTGTTCCACTTTTCGAGAGTTGATCCATCACTTCTGGTGCAGGCCTAGACTCTGGAGAGAGCACGAAGTGAAAGTACGAAAATAATACTCATGATCAGGGCGGTCCAGCAGTGATCTTTGGCCAAAGAGTGCCTCACTGCAGCCTGACACTGTTACATTAAGGACCGCTGATCAACTTCTCCAGAGAATCTGCGACAGACTATCTTTTGTTCTTTAAGTTTCAATCTGATCGCGTGATAACTCTATCACCCTACAATGTCCTTTTGAGTTTCTGGTGGTGTTCTGACACCTCCACAGGTGATGCCACGACTCTTGATCAGTAGTAAACATGCAGTATGTATAAACTCACTCCTGCCCTTCCAGTAAAAGATCAACAACTAAATCCATGGATGGGTCCGGACAGTCGTCACTCCAGTCGTCACGGACACAGTTCGTTCAGGCCTGGGCCAGCAGTGGGGGCTCATCTAACCAGGGATCTGGTAATCATTTAAGAGTTCCTCCATGAGAGTTGATTAATCAAATCGCAGAGATTGGGCGCTCATGATAAAATTCCGCCGGTGAAGTCCACTTTAGGTCAGTTAAGGTGCTCTTCGGCCCGCGGGTCAGAAGTTTCTTGCGTCTGTGACAGAAAACGGTGAAGGTTCTGTTCCTGGTAGGAATCATCATGACTGGAGTCGTGCTATCAGCGAAAAACTCAATCTCTTTCCTAAGAATAACCATCTCGGGATCAATCTCGGCATGATCATCGCATTCTACTGATGTGACCTGTACTCCGTAAGCAGTGTGTAGCTTGGCGCGGGTTGCTTGCCGCGCCATCCGGGTCTTGTAGATTCTTTACAGTACAAAGTAGATTGTTTTTGCATTGGCTGTGCGGAGTGCTGGTATTGGTCAATTGCATCGAACAAAGGCTTTTTCAATCTGAATACTGTGCGGATCTCGCCCTACAGAATCTCCTTTTTCAGCTCCTGAACTATGGAGTACTTATGACTTGCTGTGCGACTATACGGAGTATATCTCCGAACGCCTCTCCCGTGGCATCACATGCATATCCGTCAAAACTGAAGGGAAGAGATTTTCTTTCCATCACACTCATCAGCCACTTATCCACGACTGAGGATGATCTTGAGATCCACCACTCTCAATCCATCCTTGCCATGCCCTATCGGGAAGACTAGCAAGGTGCCCGACGAGCAGGTACCTCATTCAACGCCAATTAGCAAACGCAACGTAATCGCAGACTTATCTTGCAAACACTTTCGGCGGTACTACGAGGCACTACGAGCTATTCCGACATTTCGCCGTACCTAATCATTAGCAGTATTCTACACGATGGCTTTTTGGCCCGGAGCACCACAAAGCCACTCGCAGGCCTGGGATAAATCCATAAGCCAGTTAGTGAGGGGAATAACTCCGGATCTAATTCCAAGAAATAAGCTAGTAGGTACCTGCTTTAGCAGTCCTGCATGAACGGGCTCAGGCCCTCATCTTGCATAGCACTTAGATTAAGGCTGATGTTCGGGTAATACAAGTCCGGTCAAGAGCTCCAGGCAGTGGTCCTCAAAACGAAGGTTGCTTAGAGGCCTTTCTGGGGATAAGTTACGTTTGGGCAGTCTTCAGAAGCTTGATCTATATAATTGCGTCAAAGTGCTCAAGATATATACCCATTCTAGGCAACACGAACATGCATAATCAAATGAAACTTCTTGATGCTATGCCTTGTCTGTACTCCGTATCTAACAAGATACTGATATTAGTTTAATTTTCAGTTTTGGTCAAACGAAACTATGGATTAGACGCACCGTTGACCTCGGGAGCTAAAGCAGGGACTATCTTCGACAATTCTCGACACGCATCGATAAATTTCGCAGAAAGTCGTACAGCAGGAAGGCCTCTATTTTATCGTCTTTGTATTACTCTCCTAATCAATATACCGGAGTTGGAAATCACTGGTGTTCTTGGAGCGCTTTCCACCGCGTGGCGCGTCAAGGCGCGTCTCCCCATTGATCCCTTTATCGCATCACAACCACATTGAGCCCACTCCCAATGGGATCGGTGAGTAACTCCACTCGTTGAATACATTCGAAACAATGGGCAAAAAGAGGAAGAGGCCCATCAAGGACAACCCACTACGGGCTAAACCATCACCATACCAGCCCACCTCTACACCTTCGAGCGCCAATGACCCTCAGGCGCCCAATGCAGCCGAGACCTCCCATCCGGTGATCTCGCCATATTACTGTCAGGTCGTGACACTTCGGCAGTATATTTTGCAGCGCATCCCCCGGTCGTCAAAGTCGCGTCGCCGAAGAATCGCCTCAGTGCGCGGTGGTACCGGGAGAGACGACCTAGTTGATCTTCTTGATACAACTTTAGTGGGAATCTCTGAAGAGTCATCTCTTGCTCATACCCAAGAGCGCCAACGGGAGTTCCTCGCATTCACGCAAGCGCAACAAGAGACCCAAATCGGCACTGATACTGGACCTGCGTGTCCGCAGTCTGATGTAACAACGACCACCCATTCTTATCGAGTGCCATGCTAATATAGTATAGCTTGTTGACTATGTGATTTGGTCTGCCGTCTGCCGTCCTGGCAAGCAAGAACATGTCCTCCGCCATGGATTCCGGGCGGCAAACGGCAAGTTCGCATGCACCATTCCCAATGTCGAAACTTTGTACCCGAACAAAAATGTCCAGGTGCTCAAACAGGCGCCGTGGTCTGACGTGCTGGCTCTGCTTGGGAAGAATGGAGATGAGATCATGCTGAGGCTCTTGCTTGATTGTGGACTTTTTGCGGCGGTAGATGCGAAGAAGGGTATTTACTGCCAAATTAGTGGTGCGTCTGAAGTTCAACCCGGTTGTTGCAGTGATATCTAACTAATTGATTATTCAGGCCTTTCTCTGTCAAGCCTGAAACCTATCCAGACCTCACCAGAGAGTGCCCCTACGCCTAGAAATGACAGCGCATCCGGGAAGAAGGATATGCCTTGCTCTGATATAAAGACCTCAAAGGCCAGAGAAAACAATAATCGACTATCTCTTAACGCGATTGTATTCTGTCGCCCACGTATGCTATATGCGCGTCCTCACCTCGATTCAAAGGGCAGAATCAAGTTTGGATTACCAAACCGTGAGTCCTGACCCGAAAGTCGAGCATTATGCTGACAGTCAAAGATGTCCTGAGCCGGTATCCCTCATCGGGCTCCCTGCAACATACGTTGCATGTGATGAAGTATATCTTTCCCCGGCAGTTCGGTCTTCATAATGTATTTACGAGTCCATCGAGCTACCGCGACAACCCTTTGTCCAAAAACTACTCCTCACGCGAAGCAGAAATTGCCGCAAAGGGATTTGAGACGCGAAACAAACGACGTGTATTCAGTAATGATACAACCGTTGGGCAGCCGGAGATAGTGAAAGTACCTAAGAGGCTCCGAGGCAAAGCTCTGGAGCTGGTTCGTCGGTTGCAAAACAGAAATAAACGTTGTCATCACAAGGAGCTTCTATGGTACTACTGCTCTGAGGAGGTATGTGGTCTAAATTGAAGAAAAGCAATGACTAATGGGATAGCTTTCTGATCCTTGGACATTGGGACCACTCAGTGTTGAGTCGGGAGACTCTGCTATTGGACTTGCGTCTTCAAGGTCACTCATAACCCAGCCATCATTAGCTCATCGGGATGTACAAAACAAGTCCACGGATAATGGATCCATCTCAAAGACGAGGAAGACGAACAAGAAGTCAGGTACTTCTAAACCAAAGATAGATTTGACGGATTACGCTACCCCAACCGCTTCTATATCAGCTTTCTGCCGAGCTGTCATTCGGAACTTGATTCCGCCTGAGTTCTATGGCGTTGGTGAGCAGGGCATTGCTCATCAAAAAATAATCCTTGGTCACGTCGACAGATTCATACGGATGCGTAGGTTTGAGAGCCTGAGCCTCCATGAGGTCTGCGAGGGCATAAAGGTTAGCAAGACCACTTGCCAGTTCTGAGGGGACTAATACTTATTCTCGCAGATCACGCAGATACCATGGCTTGGACCTCAAAGCCTTACCGGAAACAGAATTTCAGCATCTGACCTGCAGAAACGTAGAGAGCTGTTTCACGAATTTCTGTACTACCTTTTCGACTCTATCCTCCTCCCACTCATACGCGGAAACTTTTACGTGACTGAATCACAAGTCCACAAGCAACGCCTGTTCTACTTTCGCCATGATATCTGGCGCCGTCTTACGGCACAGCCGCTGGCGAATCTTAGATCTTTTATGTTCGAGGAGCTGAGCCCAGTAGTGGCCGACGCGGTCCTAGCGGACAGGAAATCGCTGGGATACGGCTCGCTACGCCTGCTCCCTAAAACTACAGGAATTCGGCCGATCATGAATCTGAAACGGCGCACGATGCTGAAGACTACATATGCTGGTCAAAAGCGATTAAACTGGGCGCAAAGCGTGAACTCGGCCATTAATCCCGTCTATAGCATGTTGAACTACGAAAGAAGTCGACGAACTGGTTTGCTTGGTGCGAGCATGTTCTCTGTTGGAGATATGCATTCCCGGCTTAGGGAATTCAAGAAATCTTTGGTGGGAAAGGGCTGGAATCGAAAGCAACCACTCTATTTCGTGAAGCTTGACATTCAGTCCTGCTTCGATACGATCCCACAAGGGAAGTTAGTACGTCTTGTTGAAAAACTTGCTTCCGAAGAAGATTATCGTTGGATGAAGTATGTAGAGATCAGGCCCAATAACGAGTTTGGCGACTTGTGGCCGCAACGAAAGCCTGAACAGCGCAGGACCTGGCCAAAGTATTTGCAGAGGGTTGGTCCGACTACCAAGCCAGAGCACATATCTGATGCCATTGCCAATGGGAGTGTACCAGGGCGGAGGAATACAGTTTTCATCGACACAATCGCGCAAAGGGAGTATAGCGGCGAGCGTCTACTCGACATCCTCAACGAGCACGTCCGCAACAACCTCGTCAAAATAGGCAAGAAATACTTCCGGCAACGCAATGGCATCCCGCAGGGCTCGGTCATGTCTAGTATGCTGTGCAGTCTCTTCTACGCAGAAATGGAGCGCAATGTCCTTGATTTTCTGCAGACGAAGGACGCTCTTCTTCTTCGCCTGCTCGACGACTTTTTACTGATAACCTTAGACTCCAACCTTGCAATGGACTTTCTACGCGTGATGGTCAGAGGCCAGCCAGAGTATGGCATCTCCGTCAACCCAGCAAAGAGTCTCGTCAACTTTGCGGCATCTGTAGACGGTGCCCAGATACCCCGGGTCCTCGACACATCGCTCTTCCCTTACTGCGGCAGCCTCATCGACACTCGAACGCTTGAAATCTCTAAAGACCAAGATCGGCTCCTCGAGGGTGCAGAATCCGCTAGCGCCGCCCTTCATGACTCTCTATCGGTCGACTCTGCCAGAACCCCAGGACGCTCCTTCCACAAAAAGGTTCTAGGGTCTGTCAAGCAATCTTTGCACCCGATGTACCTCGACACAACACACAACACCCTCCCATCAGTGCTACTCAACCTCTATAAAGCCCTTGTGACAACAGCGATGAAAATGCACCGATATACTAAATCCCTTCCGGTCCGGAAACAACCCCGGCCCGAGATCGTTGTTCGCACGATCTCCGATGCAACAGAATTGGCATACCGCCTTATACGCGGCCGCACTGGTCTGTGCAAAGTCACGTATCACCAGACACAGTATTTAAGTGCAGCGGCGTTTCGGTTTGTGTTGGGACGGAAACAGACGCGGTATGCGGGCGTCCTGGGTTGGCTGAACAAGACGTTGGCGGCAGCGCGGGAAGACTCGAGTCAGAGAGACGGGATGAACAACCCCGACGCCTTGTTGGGAGAGGTGGTGAGGAAGGGAGATCGTACCTATAGGGATTGGCGGTTCTAGCTCCTTACAGTGTAGAACTATGTAGACTAGTCTATGGAATACTCCACGGAAATAGAAGGCTGTTGTGATATGCAGGGCAGAATGCTGCAGGTGTCAATGAAGGAGTAGTAAGGGATCGGAATTAACCAGTGCTACTCCGTAGTTCCCAGGACAGGGCAGACAGAACCAGTCTTAGCACAATAAACACACAAGAATAAACGGCAGTCTTTCAGCTAATAATAATCGAGAGCCAACCATGGTAGGAGCAAGAGATTGTGTGGTATGTAGACATTCCCACGGTTCGACTGGCAGTGGACGACCAGCACAGTGGGCGACAGAAAGGGGGTGGCAATGAGGGTCAACAAACAATAAAAGGTAGTCTCTTCAATGCACTCTCCTCACTCACAGACAATAGTACAGTAATAAAATAACAAGCACCTGTCAATATTTCTAGATAGACACTACCGCACGTGTGGCGTGCCCTGGAACAGCCGCTCGCACCCTTCATCTCAATAATAGAAAACGTCGACTCCGCAGTGCGTTGTCCCTAAACCGGTTTGAAGCCGATCAGACGCACGCAGCGAATGAGATCCAGAGTCTGGACCAGATTGGAGCCGAGTTCCAGTTTCAATTGGCGGATTGTTGGAGATAGCAACAGCCTCAGGCATTTGGGCGTCCGGACTAGACCCTTTTCTCTCTGCGTTCGGCTGAGAACTTGGTTGTGCCTCAAATGATCAGGTCTATCTCGACTCACTCTCGACTCTCGTTTCGTCTTTCTGCAACCCCATCTTGTTCTTGTCATCTGTCATTCGCTTTTCATTTGATCTCCGTCTGTTCTCGTCGTTCGCTTGCGTCAGTCTTTCTTTCTTTTCTTCTCCCTCTCTCCCTCTCTCGCTCGCGCCTCCCTTTCCGCTTGCTCACGCCGACCCCTGTTCACCCTTCAACCACTGGCGTCATAACGCGCTGGCTGCTGCTGCTGTCCTGGATACCAGTCCTGGCTATTGACTGGCGCTTGACGGCCTTTTGTCTCCTTGTGCAATATTAATACAGCGTCCAAGGGCTCTCTCGGGTCCCCGCTAGTCCTTCATTTCGTTACTCCAAATCCAACATATTGCTGCTGGTCCGCCAATTTCTCGCCCCCACGACGCGATCGACCGCTCTTTTTCACGATAAACTCTCTGCTACCGACTTATAGTAATTATAATACAGCTTCCGGCTTGATCGCTGCCGGCTCTAGACGACATGGCGGCCGTGTTCACCGCACCGAATTCCCCACCCGAACTATCCGGGTCCAAGTCGTCCAAGTCCTCATCTTATCGGTCGTCTTCGCGCCTGTCCAGCCCGGACGGGGCATTTGCGGATATTGGGAACTTTGAAGAGATTGGTCTGGAGGATGAGTCTGTGCCGTATATGGAAACTTCGTCTCCCTATGGTCGAGCTCCCGGTGTCGCGCGGTCTTCACAAGCGAGAATGATCGCCAAGTCACCGGTCTCGACGACTCGTGATTTGATCTCGAATGCACCAAGGAATCCGTACCCGTCAAAAGGCCGTTCTGGTCCCAAGTTGCTGACGACCCAGCGAGACTTGCAGACTCCTCGGCCCTCGTCAAAAACACGTCGCAATCGATCTGCTTCCCCTCTTCGACCTTCTCCTTCCAATACGGGAATTGCCTCTTCGCCGTCAACGCAGACTCTCTCACCTGTTAGTGCACGACCTTTGAACCGGAAACCTTCTTGGCAGCGCAGTCGCAAGTCGCTGAAGGAGTTGGAAGAGGAATACCATGATTCAGATGACGAACTTCCGGAAGACGCCAGCTTATGGAACATCCCCATCTCACCTCGGCCGGCTGAGGACCGGGCCCCGTCCAGAGATCACAGCCCTAACCGTAGCCCTGGACCTCGACCTTTCCCATTATCGCATTCAGTCTCTGAAGCTGCAGTTGCTGCAGCTCCGCCAAGACGATCGCCTGCAACTTCTCGAGCAAATCGGCAAATGGCCCGGTCTAGCTCGGCCGGGCCCGAACGCGGCCAGATCTCCCCTCGCAACCCGCGCCTCTACTCCTACAATAGCATGATGTCCGACCTGTCGGAAGAGGCAAAGAATATCACTCAGGCTTTGGAATTCCACGCCGATGAGAACGATAAGAAGCGTGGTGATAGCCTCAATAGTGGTGATTCCTCACTCAGATCTAGTGATGAATCAAAACGAGACTCCAAGACCCCGATTGAGCTGCCACCTCTGCAAAAGTCCAATATCATGATCGACCCGTTGCCCATTAGTAAAGAGAAGGAAAAGGTCCTTACGCGAACTCGACCGAGCTGGCTTCCTCCAAAGGATCAAAAAGAGGAACGGAAACATCTTCGAGAGTATAAAAGAATGATGGAGCAGTCTCGAGAAGCGGACAAACGCAAAGCTGCACAGGCCGCTTCGGCCAAATGCGAACGGGACAACACACGTGATACTCTTCAACAGATCTGGGATGACTATGTCTATCCTAACTGGACCAGGGCCATCGGCGAGACTCGCACCCGCGAACTGTGGTGGCGGGGTGTGCCCTCGCGCATTCGAGGCTCAACCTGGAATCGTGCCATCGGCAATGAGCTGGCTCTTTCTGATGAATCATACAACAAAGCCCTCACGCGAGCAAAAGACGCACGCGCAAAGGCTGAGGGTGACTCGGGCGAAAGTAACAAGAAGATGATGGAGTGGTTTGACACCATCCAGGGTGATGTTTCAAAGGCATTCCCCGAGTTGAATCTCTTTCAAGAAGGCGGCCCTCTGCGGGAAACGCTGGTTGATGTTTTGGAAGCGTACTCTATGTATCGGAGTGATGTCGGGTACACGAGTGGTCTTCATGTGAGTTGCCTGCCAAACGGCTGATGAACTAAGCTAATGATCTAGACCATTGCCGCACTTTTGGTACTTCAATTCCCGACGCCATCGTCCGCTTTCTGCGCAATGGCCAATGCGCTAAACCGTCCTTTACCTGTTGCATTTATGACCAATGACCGTGGAGCCATTGGTCGAACCTACTCTCTAGCGTCTGCGACGCTTCGCTACAAATTCCCGCGTCTGGCCACCCACCTTTACGACACACTGCGTTTGTCCGACGAAGAGATCTTTGACAGCATGTTCCGTTCGCTGCTCACCAACGGGCTCGACCTGGAGCGCCTCAGCCGTGTCTGGGACTGTTGGGTGTTTGAAGGCGACCGCATCATGATCCGTGCAGTCGTTGCCGTCCTCGGTTGTCTGCAAACGCAACTGTTTGGCTTTACCAAGCCTGATGACCAGAGTCGCCTTGCGGTCAAGAACATCCTTGCCTGGGGACCGCACGATGTGGGAACCAAACCGAAGGAGCGTCGAAGCGCTCCCGCAGCCCCTGTGGCTGGGTTTGGGGGCGGACTTGGTCCTGCCGCTGCTGGCGATTACTGGATTCTGACATCCGCTGGCGACGAAGACGGATTTATGAATGAGATGCGGGAGGCAGGCAAGGTGCATTCGCGAGCATGATATCCATTCAATCATTCGTTCATTATTAGGGACTCAACTTTTGTGAATACTCTGTACTAGTCTATGATATTCTTAATTCTGGAACACATACCCCGTACTTAGGGTAGGTACTTTGTACTTGTAGGTAACTAGATTAAGCTTCTTGGATCGCTCGTATTTCTCGTACCCTTCGCCCTGATTGATCTGCGCGCTGCACAATGATGTTATGATGCTCCCGCTGACATCATGTTTATCGATAAGCCTTGTCACATGACAGCAGCCATAATCAAAGATTGAGCTTAAAATTCGATCAGTAATCAAGCTCTTCTTGGTCGGAGTCTGGGGTCCAACCTTGACAATGGAGAAGAATTCCGCAGGCATCTCCAATATCCAACCATTCAAATCTGATATAGCTCTATAAATCTAGGCACGATCTGCTCGATCTGAATTCGTGATGAACAGCTGCTTCCGGCGCTGCCGAGGAGATTGGTGAGATGGAGGCTGTGCAGTGGCCCACGGCCAGGCCAGTGGGCCCTTAGCTTTTCTTTTCCGCTGATTTCCAGCTGGAGCGAGCGCTGGGACCATCCCCGTTCGGCGATTGCACACTGGCTGGTGACCATTCGTTCTCGTTCGTTTTTCGTCTGGCTCTTTTCTCTTTCTTGTATCTATCTCTACTCGGTATTCTTTCAATATTGTCAATACTATTGTTACTGTCGTCCTTGTCGTTTTTTGTATTGAGGTTGTTGCTCCTGCTTGGGATGTCGGCCCCTCTTCATAGAGACTATGTCTTCTGCCTCGAATGCCGAACCCTTCGCCGCTTCGATTCTCAACGATGATCCTGATCGGAACGGGCGCCGCAACGGTGACATAAACGTTATCGTTGCAGACGCCAATGTCAACCCTCACGCCAACACCAACGGGCATGTAAGCGGCCACCCGAGTCCGAGCCACAGCTCGAGCCCCGCCGATAGCGAGGACGTCGCCATTAACGATAAACGCCGCCGTGATTATGACCGTGACCGTGACCTTCAACCCCCCGTCGAGGCCAGCGAAGCGGACGATGATGCAGACGACGCCGCCGCCGACGACGAAGCGGGCGACGTAATCGGTGTGAGCATGGGGTATGACCAAAGCCGGCTGAAGTCGCGCACCACGCCCGCGGAGGAAAAGACGCGCATTATGGAGCGCAATGGCGGGTTCTTTGAAGATGAGAGGCTCTTTGGCGGGGATATTACGGAGGAGCCGGAGACTTTTGGCGATAACGAAGAGCAGAAAGATAAGGAGAAGGAGAAAAGCAAAGAGAGTGCTGCCGGGGCTGGGGCTGGAATTGGAAAGGTCTCAGCCCCAGCTCCTTCGAAAGAGGGCGGTTCTGGTTCACGCAGCAGCTTCACGCGATCTCTGCTGAAGAGTACCCTGCCGTTGCGGCCTCGTGCGTGGTCTGGGGATAGTCATATTGGCAGTCAGTTGAAGAAGTTTTTCCCGTCATTGCATCTCCGCACTGGAAGCTTGTCGGTCTCGCGGCATCGCTCGCCTAGTTGGTCGCCGCAGCGGAACGTGGGGCAGGAGAGTAGCGCTGGAGATGCGTCACAATCGCCGCAGCCTTCGGCGTCGACCCCTAGTTCGGCGTCGTCGAACAAGACACTGACTAGTGTGAATAATGGCAACGGTCTCGGTATTGACGCTCCAACGGAGGACCCAATTGGTGATCTGAGACCATTGCAGGCTCCGTCTGCTATGACTCGGGGGAAACATTCGTTTGTCGGCTCGAACCCGACCTTACGACGGTCGTCGTCAGATCAGTCACTGTATCTTCGTGCTTCTTCTACCGCGTCGTCACTCGAGCATCGTCCTCAGTACGAGCATGTTCATTCTCAGACGAACAGCCGATTCAAAGCTATCAAGGATACATTGCAGGATTCAAGCAGTCGGCTCTTGAGTATGCCCACGCTGCATTTGCAAGACCTGCGCAGCGACTGGGGGTACAGGCAGTTCTTGTCCGATGCGCATCATCGCCGAACAGAAACGAGTGGAGCGGACGATACAACCGCTTCGATGCGCGAGGGTCCGCCGCTTGAACCTCGTGCTATGCCCGACGATTCGTCACGGATAAAGTCGCCTCGCAAAAGCATAGCCGCGACCTATCCCATTCTCTACGAAGCCATGAGCGACTTGACCGGAGATGTGGTAGTCATGGGCGGCTACCGAGGCTCGATCCTACGCTCTGCTAAGCCGCCTCAGCGGCAACTCTGGGTGCCGATGAAGGTCGGGCTAAATCTGCGCAAGGTAGATCTCGAGGTTGGGCTGAATCACGAGGATGAGGAGCGCATGGAGGAAAGCATCATTCCCGACGGAGTACTCTCGCACGTTGGACCTGTTGATATTTGCCGGCGGCTGCTCAAACGGCTGCAGAAATGTGATAATGCTGCCCGCGGTGACCTGCGCGTGCACAACTACGGCTATGACTGGCGTCTTAGCCCGCATCTTCTGTCGAAACGCCTTATAAAGTACCTCGAGGGCCTTCCATGCAATGCACCCGACGTCCCAGCCCACAAACGAGGCGCCTATGTGATTGCGCACAGCCTCGGTGGCCTCATCGCGCGGCACGCCGTGAACCAGCGACCCGAACTCTTCGCGGGCGTCCTCTACGCCGGTGTTCCCCAACACTGCGTCAATATCCTCGGCCCACTCCGCAACGGCGATGACGTTCTCCTCAGTTCGCGCGTCCTAACAGCCCAAGTCAACTTCACCTTCCGAACAAGCTTCGCTCTTCTCCCCGAAAAGGGTCACTGCTTCATCAACAAGTACACAAAGGAAGAATATCGCCTCGACTTCTTTGATCCTGCTGTCTGGGACGAGTTCCGTCTTTCTCCTTGCATTAATCCACCTCTACCCGCCCCGCAACTGTCTCGCTCAGGCTCATCCTCCCGCAATATGCCCCTTCGCAAGCGCTTCTCTACCATTCTCTCCAACTCCTCTGCAGACGACACGAGCCTAGACCTAGACTCTTCGGCTAATATATCCGACAACTCCCCCACACTCACCGACACAAGTGGCAGTTCCACCCCTACATCAAACACAAATCCAGTCGCTGCAGCAGCAAACCACATCAAACCAAGTCACCTTCCCCCAGGAAAACCCAAAGGCGAAGTTCCCGGCCCCACCACAAACCCCAAGGGCTCATCAACATCTCCAAACGCTCAACCTATAACAATCCCTCCCGCCGTCGCAAAAGAATACCTCGCTCGCACGCTCTCGGAGGTTGCAGCGTTCAAGCATGAAACCCTACACAACGAATCCCACCAGGCCGAAAACAAGTACCCGCCTTTCGCGGTCCTCTTTTCAAAATCCGTCCCAACAGTCTACGGTGCGCGCGTCTCGTCAAAAATAGGCATCAAGTATGCGGATGCGTACGATGACCTCGCCTTTGCGGCGGGTGACGGCGTATGTCTTGCTTCGGCGGCGATGCTGCCACCAGGGTACCGTGTTATCAAGGAGGGGATGGTCAAGAGTGATAGAGGACATGTTGGCCTTCTTGGGGATTTGGAGGGTGTTGGGGCTTGTCTGAGGGCGCTAATTAAGGGGAGGAAAGAGGGTGTTGGGATTGAGGGGTTGAGTTTGAGTTGATCTTTCTTACTCTTCTCTCTTCAGATGGATTGATGAAAAGTTTGGTGATCTCTGTGTCCACTTGTTCGGGTGTCATCGTCAGCGATGTGGCTTTGGTGTTGTTGTGTGGTTCGTTGGTTGGCTCTACCTAATTGATACCCTATCTCATATATCTATATCTATACATACATGCATGCATACATACACACATGTTTTTATAAACATACTTAGCATAGATAGATAATACTGTTATTAATCTTGCATATTTACTTTGATGGGAATGTCTTTGGGCCGCTGTGCTGTTACTTGCGATTTCAACTCTTTGACAATCGTGTTGATCAGGAACTTTTCGCTACTATGCCAAACTCTGCAGAGATATCCTTTTGCCTGAACAACCAAACCTATATAGGCTTTTTTTTTCGCTTCTTTTTAAAACTCCAGAACTTGTCGAAAGCAACAATGGACAAGAGGGAGGAGACCTGCTGGGGAATACCCAGCCTATATATATATATCATATATACTCAGCCCAAACAGCCAGGCATCAATCAAGGCACGGCGATCGAGCTAAGCGACGCAGAGTTTAAGAGGGAATAGAAGAAAAAAAAGAGATAGGGAAAAAAGAAAAGTCTATAACAACCGAAACCAAAGACAAGCATCACAAGCATCAAATCTTCAGACGAATCAAATCAAGTCATGCAAACATTTAGAAATCATGACAAAAAGAAAACAAGAGAAGAAGTCTTAGTAGTCATTCTAGTCCGTCCGCGAGTTGGCAATGCTCAAGACCAAGATATCCGTTGCGCCGACCTTGATCAGCTCGTCCATGACAGTCGCAATCTTCTTCTTTTCAACCATCGAGCTGACAGCCACCCAGCCGTCTTCTTCCAGAGCTGTAACTGTAGGCGCGCGCTTGCCGGGCGTGATGCTGCTAGCGGTTGACAGGCTGTCGCGGGGGATGTTGTACTGGCAGAGAACGAATTTCTGGGCGGCTGTTAAGTGGTTAGCATTTCCTTGACTCTCAAAGAGGCTTCTGAATTAAAGTGAGGGACGTACTAATGACACCACGGATACGGGAGAGAATGAGGTCGACGAGCGGGTTCTTGCTGTTTCGGCTCTTGATGAGGATGGCTGTGCTCTCAACGACGGTGTCGATGGCTTTAAGGCCTGCAGCGCGCATTGTCTCGCCGGATTCTGCACTCATTAGACTTCGGGTTCTACGCCGTTGAAGGTTCGATTGGACAAGCACTCACCAACAAGATCAACAATTCCGTCCGCGACTCCAAGCGCACAAGCAGCCTCGACACTTCCACCAACATACTTAATATTCGTCTTCTTGTCCGCAGCACCACTGGCCTTCTCCAACTTCGCAAAGAACTGCTCACTCAGCGCCGTGAAGCTCGTGACAACGTTCTTCCCAATGAGATCATTTACGCTCTGAACATCGCCCTTCTCCGGAACCTGGACTTGCAGCTTGCACCCACCGAACCCGAGATCTAGGACCTCCTGCACTCCTGAGAGCTCGCCCTCTCCCAGACCAAGCTGCGCATCGTGTTCGGCGACCTGATCGCGCCCCGTGATTCCGATGTCGACGCGGCCTTCGCCAATGAAGGTCGGAATGTCTGCGGCCGGGAGAAAGATGAGAGCGATAGGCAGGTTCTTGACGAGGGCAATGTCGAGGCGGTTTTCGCGGCGGAATTGAATATCGCAGCCGGAGAGGAGGTCAAGAGTTGCTTGTTGTAGGCGGCCCTCTGTTCGGGAAAGTTGTTAGTTTAGTCCTGGTTATTCCGGAGGGTTGTCAACCAGGCCGCAGATTCGACATTGGCCCTGGCGGAGTGAACGAAAAAACGAGACGGGGACTTGCTTTTGGGAACGGCGAAGAGGAGTCTTCCTTCTAAGCTGTAGAGCTGTTAATATACACGATACTGAGCCAGCGAAGAGATTAATGAGCAATTGACTCGCCTGTTAACGAGATCCATTGTGAACGGTGACGGTTGAGCGCGGGGTAGACTAAGAATTTGCGATTGAGAAAAGCGGCGGGAGTGAGGGCGCAAGAGTATGCGGGATGGCTCGATGAAGTTGGTAATGAGATATAAGACCCCGATCTCAGAGTGTATTCGAGTCAATGGCGTAAGGAAAGAGTTCGAAAGGATCAGGACACCGTCAGGACACCGGAGCCTGAATGAATTACTCGAGCCGGCGGCGGGGCCATATTAGTGCCTGAGGCATTAAACATCCACTATGACTCAGGCCGTATACTTCCAAGGTTCTGGAACAACGTGCCTGCAACGGCACCATCTATTTGATTCCGAGATTAAATGTACTATATTCACCTACAGCTCCTCCATGCTGCTAGCCAGTCTCGCGATCATGCCCTCGTCAGCCGACTCCATTACCTCTCCAACCGCCGCAACAAGTCCCGCAAGTCGCCGGCGACGGATCTTCTCCTCTAACTCTGCACTCTTCTGCTTGGCCATGTCCAGTAACGGGGCCGGGAGGTTTGCTAACCGCGCAACGTTCAGCCCGTAGCTGCGATGCGCAACACCTTCTCCGATCTCATAGAGAAAGGTGATATCCTCGTCGGTTCCGGAACCTGATTCTGACTCGCTGAAGCGCATGTGCACGTTGCGCAGCTCATTATTCGAGAATGAGTGCACCATGGCCGAGAGGTGTTGATAGTGCGTGATGAAGAGGGTCAGGCTGCGGATTGACCGCACCATGTAATCGAGAACAGCCTGCGCAATGGCTACTCCGTCGTGGGTAGATGTACCCCTGCCCAACTCGTCGAGAATCACCAGCGAGCGCGGTGTAGCTTGCTTCAGGATGTCCGCTGTTTCTGAAAGCTCAACCATGAATGTAGACTCGCCGGCAAGCATGTTGTCGAATGCACCCATGCGGGTGTACACAGCGTCTAACATACCCAGTCTCGCAGTTTGTGCAGGGACATACGAGCCAATTTGTCCCATGATTGCAATCAGTGCTACCTGGCGCACATAACTAGACTTTCCCCCCATGTTAGGCCCTGTCACCAAGAGAGCGCGCGTCTTGTCGTTGTCCAATTCGATATCGTTGGGTACGTAGCTGTCCAGCAGAAGCTGCTCCACCATCGGATGACGCCCTTGGTGAACATGGATGCACGTCTCTTCTGTATATTCCGGTTTCACATAGCCTGGCTGGCCGGCTATGGTAGCTAAAGAGACCAGACAGTCTAATGTTGCCAGTGATTGTACGCAGTCTCGGAGTGTCTGGTAGCTCGCCGCTATCTCGGATTGGAGGGCCAGGAATGCTTGGTCACATGCTGCAGCGAGCGCTTCTCTATGCTGGTCTCTCTGTCGAATCATCTTGACCACTTCCGGTGTATGGAATCTTGATACCTTTTTTGTGCCGCTAACCTTTATCCATGACGCTGGCACTCGCTTGATGGTCGGCGAGTTGTTCTCAACTTCAATCAGATAGTCGATTCCTGCAACTGATGCGTAGACGACAGTTTTCTTTCCTATAGCTTCTCCAGCTACAGTCCGGTGCTCTTCCAGCTCATGCTCAACAGCTCCAATCCCTAGTTTCTGCTCACTGATCTCCTCCGTCTCTTCCTCTTCGCGAAAGAAAGCATACTTGTCATCGTTTCGGGCTGCGTGCATGTTTATTCTGTTTAGAAACGAAACGACATCGTTCAGAATTGTAGGTAGAGACGCAATTGCTTGGCTGATGGCAGGTGAGGAAAACCCTGTGTCCGCCGGTGTGTTGACATCGGCGAATTCCTGCGATATCATCTGCATTGTCTGCAAAATAGTGAGAAGTTCGGGCCGGGAGCACTGCAACTGTTAGTAAAGGCCGAACGAAGGGTTGTGAGTACGCACTTTTCCGTAGTATACCCGGATCAAGCCTTTCTCCAAGTCATGTTTGATCTTTCCGAGCAGACGCTTGATTCGCTCCAGCTGCACGGTATTTTGCGGATCCTTCAATTCCTCAACAGCATTGACTCGATCTTCGAGCTGATGCCTATCCAACAACGGCCGTCCGACCCATTTGCGAAGCAACCTTTGTCCGAAACGAGTCTGTGTCCGATCCAACGTCCAGAACAGACTCCCTTTTGCAGAATGATCCGTCTGGTTCTGGTAAATCTCGAGACTAGTAAGAGTGTTCCCATTAAGAAGCATATGCGAGCGCGAAGAGAAATGCTGAAAGTACTTTGTCAGCTGTAAAACATGTTCCAGACCATACTCGGTCATATGCTTGATCATAGCAGAAAGACAAATCGTAACCTGGTCCGGCAGGTTCAACACCTTTTGCAACAGATCACTGGCGACTTCATCATCTGCAGATGCTGCAGATTTCATTTTCTCGGCGTAGAAGCTCGAGGCATGACTGTGTGATTCGGCCGCAGCCGTTTTTGCCTTGTGCACTCTCTCGACTCGGATCTCGTCGCCGAATACATTCGTCTTGCTGCCGGAAAGGTGCCGCACAAGCTTCTCTGTTGCTTTGGAGAGCTCTCCCACGATCAGCAGCTCGCAAGGCGCAATGTGGAGTAGTCTCGTTTCTATCTCGCTTCGCATGAAGCCATCGTCGAATTCATCGTAGACGATATCTCCCGTTGTCGGCTGCACGGCTACAATGCCCACATGTACTTTCTCATCATTCCCCCAGCCTCGAGCGTTTGTCTCCGTTATGCAAAGGATATAGCCCGTTGCCGAAGCACCAGACGTCCCAGCTGTAGACCCTTCCAGCCCTTCGATGTCATCAATATATGTGCTTTTGGTGTAAACGTTGGTCAACTTCCGGACAAATGGTGCGTTGCGGTTATCTCCAGCAGCCTTCAGCGCGGCAGTCTCCAGCTGCCTGACAACGCCAACCTTGTGTCCGGCAGTAACAAGGCGCTTTACATGGACATGCAGTCGCGGTACAGGTATACTTGCCGAGGCGAACCGGTCAAGGTGGGCTTCTGACGGATCTGAAATACGTCAATCACAATTCCGGCTTCTGGCCCTTACCCGGAAATACAAAGTACTCACGTTCATCGAATCGAAACTTGCCAGGAATGCAAACGATGCTCAGCTCCTTTGCAGCAACTCTCGCGTCCTCACCAAAGAAACGAAACTTATACCCGACTTCAACGAGTAATATCGTGTCCATGTGCTTCTTCTTGATCTCAATGATCTGCTTTTCCATCGGCGTCAATTTACTTCCGCCTTTCTTCCCTGCTCCTCTCCCCTTTGGTGCGACGGGGTGTGGCGTTTCTTCATCTTCCTCGCCCTCCACGGCGTCTTCAGTAGGCGTCGCTTCGCTGATACTGTTCCGTCCAATTCCTACCAGGCAGTCTGGTCCACCGAGCCTCCGCACAAACTTCTGGTGTAGCTTCTCCCTTTCTTTCCGCCGTGTGTCTGCTTCATCGTCATCTAGTTCAGTGGCTTCGTCTCCGCCTAATCCATCCTCCATAGAGCTAGCAAATTTTGAGAGTTCCGTGCGTTGGCTGCTTACGAAACGCGCTGCGTTATTCGCGCCAGGAGGCGGCCAGTTTGCCTTTGGGCTTTGCGGCCGGGGTTCGGAGTGCGATCCATTTGCCTTTGCGCGCTTTGCAGCCGGAGCCACTATTTCCTCGTCCTCGTCTTCCACTGGTATGCTCGCGTTGTCTGGCGTATCTGCTTTCTTGACAGGAGCGGGTGGGCTAGTGGCTTCGGTTTGGGGCGATTGTTGTGACTGCGGCTTTCTTGTGAAAAAGCTGGAGATTGTCGGCTGCTTTCGTTTCAGGTTTGGGGAGGAGGATGCGGACGACTGAGATGAGGGTAAAGGCATGGTTCGTCTTTCGGTTCGTACTGCAGTCTGAGTGAGATCAATGATGTTCAGTAGAGGCCGAACGCAAGCCGCTTCCAGCGGGGTTCCACTCGAGAGAATCAATGTTTGTACACGCTCCAGGGATCATAAGATGTCCGTCATTGTAGAGCAAAAGCAAGCTAGCTGTGCAACCAAGCTGAATGAGGAACAGCGTCTGCCTTGAAGCTCAACGTCGGAGCTTGACGCGTGGAGCCGTAGCGCGTTGACTCGCGTTGAAATTAGATTACTTAATCCGGCATGGCTTCAAAGCCCACCGCGTCCGATTGTACGGAGTACATTGGTCTATGTTTTCTCGAAGGTGCTGATAAAGAGTTTACCAATATCGTTCTCTTCATTGTGTTATACCTCTAACTCTAATGAGAACAGGCAACAGAATATAATTGTCCTGGGCTGCCAGCAGCTAAACATCAGCATCCTTGCGCCCATACAATATAACAGCAACAGCGACATATATAACAGGCCATGGTGTAACTTCATATCAGGGAATGATAACTCTTGTGTGTGCGCATTCAAGCAAACTCCAATCAACGCTTTGTTGAGCAGTACTATACCTCGGCTCATAGAAATGCAAACAGGATGCTCAAAGTCAGCACGCGCTGAACTACGACGAAAAGAACACAAAGGATGTCAGGCGGTTCCATCCATATACAAACGATCGAAATCTTCGTCTTCGACTTCAGAGATTGTTGCATCTGGCGAGCTGGCCCGGGCGGCCGGATGTGCTTTCAGCACATTATCGGCCGCATAGATAGGGTTATCCGTGCCCATCTTGGCCAAAGAACCCGCCAATGGGTTGAATGAATAGCCCGTTGGGCTTTCGTGACACTCAAACGGGCTGTATCCCGGGTACGGCGCGTCTCCGAAGAGGTACTGTGGCGACAGCCCTCTATCAGCCCGCTTCATCGCGGGTGAATGCCAGCCAACGAGGGATTCGACTTGCGTATAGGCATTCAGCACTGGTTCAATGTTCTCCTTGTCCGTCGTGGTGCAGGAAGCTTTCTCGACATTGAACGGGTGGGCAGCAGAACGTGGTGAATGAGTACCTGCGTCATTTATTGCGATGTCTCGTCGCAGGAAGAAAGGTTGGTGAGCAACTGGGTCCTCCCGGAGGTATCTATGCTGATCCTCCAGCTTTGATTCCCGAGGAGCTGACATATCCCGGAATACGGCGAGCCTGTTGTGCTGTTTGTAGTCATGGCCACGGAGAGCTAACGCAAACTCCTCCATGTCGTCTGCGATGGAGACATGTCCACCCAGGCGGCTGAACGGCTGGATCGTGACCCTTGAGGGGGTATACAAGACCTGCTGGCCTATGTCATCTTCGAAGATGTCATGGTCTTGCTTGATATTTGTCTTAAGTCGTTTTCCCTCCGGCCCGCGTTGAGCGTTAGGGTCTACCTGTGACAGTACACGTTTGGGACGAGTAACTCGTTTCTTCGGAATGGGTGTCTCGCCTTTTAGCGGACTGCTGTCTTCAACGTTGCCCGAGATCACGCGTTGCTTTCGCAATACACCGGTAGGGGAGAAGACCAACTCGGTAGGCTCGACTCCCATTGACGTTCTTTCCATCATCTTCAAGATGCTCTCATCTTTCTTTTGATTTCGTTTGCGTTTCATTTGCTCTGTAGCAGAGTCAAATATGTCCATACCGGGCCACAGAACTCCCTTGAGCCTTGCAATCTCATCCGCCCTTTCCTTGTCCGCCTCACTGGCATTCGAGTACGCGAGTGTTGCGTGGTCGTCGACGAAAGGATCGTAGATGAAACCTCCAGTCAAGGATTGGTTCTCCCTCGATTGAAAATATCCCGGCCAGTTTGGTGTACCTCGCCCTAAAGATATTCGTTCGTCTCCAGAATCAATCTCGCCGTCATGCTTCCATTGGACTTGTACATCCTCCGTGGGCTGGCCGTGTGGTGATCCCGTCGGGGGTTGCGTATAACCTAAACAGCGGGGAGTGGTCAGCAACCTGCAGAGAATCGAGGCCGGTGTAAGGCCGTCTCTCACCTGTACCGGTGCCCGGGTTAATAAAAGGGTCCGACAGGCGTGGGTCGATAAAGTCGGGAAGAGAACCGTGGGGGTTGCAGGCCGGCAATGGCGTGGCCTTGTACTCATCATCCCTCTCCGCATGGCCGATGTTATCTAGCACGGCCTGCTTTCCTTGTGACTTCCTCCTGCGTGAGTCCTTTGAGGACATACGATCCGACAGCAACTTGGCGAGATTGTTGGCCCTGTACCATTGGTTGTAGTCCTCAAGTAGAGTCTCGGCTTGTGGCTCCTGGTGGCTGCGAACCTGAAGCTTGAAGTAGTGAGAGAGATGAGCTTTGGAGGCAACGTGAGTTAGCAGATGTGAGACATCGCTGAACTTGGGGTGCTTGGGGCAGATGTTGCACAGCAATGCCGTTGCGTCCATTGTCGGCGGGATCACCCTCGAGGGCTCTTGATTCAGGTCAAGGTGGAGTATATTAGCAGAACCGGGGAAGCAACAAGTTGCAGGTCGTAGCTTTCGTAAGAAGGTAACGAGGCACGGGACAAGAAACCAATACAGAAAGACTAACCCTGAGATAGAGACGCCTCGACCTTCCTAGAGTGAAAGAATCCGATGGGAGGTGAGGGGATAGAAGGCCATCAACTTCCCGGGGACTTGCCTGAGGTTGCCTGCCATTGGTATCATGAAAGGGAAGGAACGAAAACAACACCGGCAGAGGAGAGGTTGACATTCAGAGAAGGCGCAACCTTCCGCCCCGAGAATGGCAGGTGTCGGCCATACGGGCGAGTCTTGAAGCAATTTCCAAGTAGCTAGATTCAGCATGTACTTGGTAATCTTTGTTTTCGCGATGGTCTGTATGTTAGGGATCTTCTATCACAAGATTTTCCAGTATGTCAGTGAGTTGAGTAGACTTTAGAGAAGCTTGAGATATGCACCTAATGTGATTAGGATGACAGTTCACAGGTATGTGCCACCTGGCGGTCTTGATTGTATGTGACGAGAATATCCCATCGGATTGGCAAGATACCTAAGACCTAACTAAGGCTATCACTTTATCCCAAGTGTGGGTAGTCTATTAACTAGTATCGAGACAGTCAGAGTGAGCATTGCGAGTGAAAGAAGGGGGTGCTAATCGACGTTGTTCTATTCGAATTATGAGCATGTTCAACATGGGGTAATGGTTTTGTGCTTGCCCAAATGCACTTGTCTGCTTAACACATTTGACTTGATAGATGCCAAAGCTAACTTATTTTGGTTATCAAACTGTCAGTCTGCAGCGGCTGCAGCCGTCGCACGTGCCAGTTCGAGAAAAAATTACTCCGTACTAGAACATGCCAGTGGAAAAAAAGAAATCATTGACAACGCGCTTGGGGTGATACAGAGTACTCAAAGGGCAGAGAGGGGCAAAAAATGATGGGATGACCCGGGATCGAACCGGGGACTTCTAGATACCTTGAATGAAGTTGCTCTTCAGTCTAGCACTCTCCCAGCTGAGTTATCACCCCATTACATAATAAACAGCGGCATTTTTGACCACATAAGCCGGAGCAGAGCAGGAGGTAGCAAAATATTCAAAGGAAAAAGAGCAAAAAGTGATGGGATGACCCGGGATCGAACCGGGGACTTCTAGATACCTTGATTGAAGTTAATGCTTCAGTCTAGCACTCTCCCAGCTGAGTTATCACCCCATTACATAATTTCCGCACCGAGTTTCGGCTACATAAGCGAACAGTAAAGACGGGAAGCTTAGATTAAAAGGGAACAAAAAGTAATGGGATGACCCGGGATCGAACCGGGGACTTCTAGATACCTTGAATGAAGTTGCTCTTCAGTCTAGCACTCTCCCAGCTGAGTTATCACCCCATTAGATGTTTTGTCACAGCACTTTTTGGTTTCATAGCCGACTTATCGCAGGAGCTAGACTCGAAGCTCGTACTCAACTATCAGGCTTATTTGGTTACCTAACTTGAAATTCAATCTATACAATGATATACTCGGTGAGTAGCATACCACGGTCTGTTTTTTGCGTTTAGCAGGTAGGCTGTGCTCGAGTCAAGCAAATCGGGAGAGCAATCCCCGCCTTGAGTCTGATCCTTACTTGCGTCTGGTTGACCAAAAAATATATTGTTGGCATGCTCGTGGAATACACCAGTGGCACTGTCAAGAAACATAACACAGAAGCCTCGAAATCAAGTCATCCTGATATTCCCATCCAGCCGCTGATTCACTGCAAAAGAGGGGAATGCATGACAACCATTTGTCTGGTCGTTGGTCCTCGAGTCGGTATCTACAGAGCCACGCCCGAGAAATGATATCCATACCCAGCACTTAAGACCTCAGGGATCGCCCATATTATACAACTGAAGATATTTAGCAATCACTGCGTGCCTGCGCATCTAAGATTCCTGGCCACCTCAAGTGGACCACCATGTATGTCAAAAGATTACCGTGCCAGACTACGGTGCCTTAAATAATACAGGCCAAAGGGCTGGAAGTCAAGATAAAGACAAGAACCAAACACACAAACAGGCTGATAATTGGATTATATTCTACATACTAATTCAAATTTGTGCCACTGCGTCTTAACGGCCGACAGACAGGCCATTGTAGAGGGGTGAAGCGGAAATAAGTCGCAATGCCTGGAATCCAATCTCCTCCCGCATTGTATCCCATAAGCCACGGAGACAAAAAAATATGGGTTATTAGATTGCGGGAGGTGAGGGCTACAAACGAGAACTTGGTTGGAGGGTAAAGATATATGTCGAAGCATTGTGCTACCTAGACAAGACCTTCCTTGTGATTGATTTTGGCATACAACTGGGCGCATGGTTAGTATTACAACTCGGAAACTGATGGATACCGATGTACTCACTAGACGGGATCTACTTCACCAACCCCTTCTAACTTCAGAAGACTCAAACCAGCGACGGCGAACAAGGTGTGAAAGACGTCGACAGCATTGCCAGGTCGGTCGGCGAAGCCACCAGCATCGGGATCCTGGAAAGGTTAGAAAAGCCCACTAGTGATGATCCATAGAATATCAACCTGGCACTGTAGAATGAAAGAGGCAAGTTTGGGCCCATCAATCCAGTCGAGCTTGTCAATCATCGCCAAACTCGCGCCAACCCACCAACTATAGCAAGCATCTGCCAATTTCTCTGGCCGTCCGTTCAGACCCCCGTGATCGAGCTGTCTTTCGCTCAACCAGCCACCTAGGCGATCCTTATCGACTAGATCCAACCGTCCGGCAATGGCCAGTGCACCAACGCAGGTAAAGACCTGACCGGCGTGCGACTCTGCCCCGGGCGAGACGCCATATCCACCATCCAGGTTCTCGCAACTTTGAATATACGAGACAGCTTTGGCGACATCAACCAAGTCCAGAAGACCCAGAAGGGATAGGGCGTTGAGTGCACCATAAAGGAATCTAGTGTCAAACTCCCCCCATTCGTCGCCCATGAAAGAGCCAGTTTCCTTATCCTGCAGCCCTGCGATGACTAGAAACACTTAGCCAGATGCTCTCAACCCAAGCCACCTATGAAAGGGTTGGGTCTCGTACAGGAACCGACTTTCTCTCTACCGCCCAACCCGCGCTTTTCCAGCTCGTCAACAGCATCCAAAGTCACTAGAAGTTGTACAGCGGATACTGTGTAGAGCAGGTGTGCATCATGGCCCGGAGCGGCCCCAAAGCCGCCGTTGTCTTTCTGGCATGAGAGAACAAAGTCGATAGACTTGTCCCTGGGTAAGCCTTCAGGACACCCTAAGAGATGCAGAGCGGTTAGGCCCCAGTAGACTCCATTGAGCCGTAGGTGCTCTGTGAGCCAGTATTCTAGCTCGTCTTTGCGCTACCGAAACCTGTCAACCGTCTCCCCGGGAAGAGAAGTGACACGGTAGGAATGAGAACGCACACTATCCAGTTTCTTGATATAGTCAATATGTTTCTCAAGGCATAGCTTCTGGTCGGATGTCGCCCCAGTAGCCTTGCCGGGACCCGAAACTAGGGACATTACGGGCGCAAGAGTGATAATTGAGGTTAGTAGTCGAGAAATTAATCTCTTCAGGAATCCAGAATGGACAAAGTATCGACGTTAGAAAGGAAAGCAGGGTTCTGGTCCAGGACCGACTTAAAACAAGCGCCTGGCCTAGTCAAGTTGCAGCTTAGCATGGCATTTATCTTAAAAGAAAGAACACCAGCGCGCCACCGGGAGTTGTGGTAGGTGAGAGCTTTTGAGCTAGGCCGGATTTTGGCAAGGATTGTGTGTCGAGCGCAATATCACGTGACTTAGCGCGGGCTCGCGAGGAACCGGTCAATATGGGTGGGTCATGTTTCAGATTGTTCACAAATCACTATGTTTCTGGCATAAGCTGTATAAGGGGTTCTGACAATGCGACACCGATAATCCTGCCAGAACCATGGTCCATGAGTTTTGTTCAACGAAATTCCATTCTAAGTTATTTACAATAAATTAGTCACCGGCCCAGTATAACTAGCGAAAACAATAGAGCCAAAATTTGTTGGTTGTGATATTCACCGTGGGCGTAAAACTTACCTACTGTTGGTTGCGCAAGCCTTTGCTCAGAGCAAAGGATGGATGATGCAGCCCTCCGCAGTAGTTAGGCGGCCGGAAAGCATGTCCTTTGTAAGATCATTTGTACCATTGAACAACCTCAATGTCCAAGGCTGACATGACAGGCAATCAGGGTGTGCGATTTACCGCTCCCATAGAGCTTATATAGCTTGCCTAATCTATTCTTAACAAGACATTGTCTGGCTCATTTAAAAAAAATACTTGCAAATGCCCGCCAGCTCGTATACTCCGTATAATATACGGTAATGTTGCTTTTAATATCTGGCTGTTGTCGGTGTAGCCGGCTCCAATTTTCCTACATCAACCCCACTGTATCAAGAGACATCCGTACCGTGGTTGAGAGTACTAAATGTCCTGCTTCAATACTCAAATTATTATGCGAGGTATAGATAGCCAAAGGTGCCAGGCCTGTAATGGAGTAACTGAGAGACCGTCAGCAATCCCTCAAAGTCAAACTTTCAGCCAGCCTTCAACTCTGCTGCTTGATGCCTCGCGCGGAATGTTATCATCGCTCCATGAACCAGCCTTATGGCGGACATGGATGTGTCAGGTACTCGTGTCCCAGTCACCGCTGATTCGTCAGACTCTTTGGATTTCCCCTCGGCGATGACTCGGTTAGCCAATCCGTGTCTCCATTGTCGGGTCTTAGCTGGCACTAAGGACATCATCCCGCCCAGTCTGCGTTGCTCAAGCCACCAGCATCCCGCCTCAGGCATTTCCATTCCTTCTGTGTCCATGGTTGCTTCACAAACAAAGGAGAGATATGGTCCTGACTGACTATCGTTATAGAATGCAATTGTTGCCATGGGTGGATGGTGCTGACCATTTCAATGAGCTCTGAATGACTGCTGGCAATCTCACGAGGCGCCCAGTTGAAGGAGCATTCGCGCTGACTCGATGTCTCTGTAACAATGTATGTATATGGTTGTGCTGGTCGTATCCCGTATTTCGTGCCTGATCGTACAGATCTGCAAAATTGACGCCGCTGTACTAAGTCGACATACTCCGTAGTTGATAATACTTCGTAGCGCCCCTGGCATTAAAATATTACTCTGTAGCGATTGTGATATGATCGACTGTGGATATTCTAGTCTATCTTCAAAATTGAGAACGCATCCTCTGTACCTCCTTAGATAGGCTGTCAAAGCGCGCCGAAAAGCCACTCGCTGAAACTGTTCTCCGCCATCCCCACTGGTGGTTCCCCCCTTAAAGTAGTCTGAAAGTAGTCTGACACAGCCGCGCTTGCATCGCGCTATCAAGGAATGCGTCGTCGCTACGACTCTCCCACTGGACACTCTCAGGACCGTGCAGGCTTCACTCTCTCCTATCGCCTGTCAATAATTCCTCGCCATCCCAGCCTCATCCCCTCGCTTTGTTGTGCTTGTTCACGTCCTTCATTGTCATCTTTTCTTATCATTTTGTCTTTCTGCGAAATCACTAGCGCTGCCAATCTCCTTGCCACTTCTGCCTCCTGCCCCGACCGCCCGCGAACTCCAGCACGACAAGAAATCCAATACTTTGCGCGAGTCTCCCCTGAAGCAGCTTGTCGACTGAAAACACTTTTGGACATTGGATACGGATATCAGACGGGAGAAAATAGGAACACCTGGAAGCCTTTTCAGCCTTGAACATAATCGGCGCGGTGTGGGTATGTTGTCATCCCATTTCCCTCCTGGCGGCACAGGTTTCAGACACCCAGTTCAGGCATTCATTGTGTCCTGAAACGACATCTTGGAGAGTTTGGAGACTGGTCCAATCGCTCTTTCTGCAACTGGATATCCACTAGGGTTCCATGCTTCAGATCTTTGTCCACCTCGTTTCAGATTTCGTTGTCCCCCTGTGCTTTGGGTTCGTCATTATCGGAAACACCTCGCTTGAATCCCCGCTGCAAATCCGACCGAGTCTTTTAAGGATGATTCACTGACGCTCATGATGTAATTGGCTGCAGATTCAATCGAACCGAACGACTTTCGAACGCCTCCCCTTCTTAAGAGTGCATATCTTACTAGACAAGATTGGCAAGGCTGGTTCTAGTCAAATCGACCCTGCCTGTGGCCTACGGACCGATCCTTGATCCCGGAAATACCTCGAGCTTTCTTTTGTATTTTGGAGTTTTGGAAAGATTGAGGATATCACCGCGAACCTGAACGAGACCGGGCTGGCATGTTCTTCGTTAGCCGGCTCTCCGAACTCTGTCGACTCACCCGTTGACATCTTCCTTTGTGAATAGGCCGGCGGTGTCTGGCTATTTCTTTGAAGGCGTTTCCTTTATTCACATTTGACGGACGCCTTATCTACCGATTCCACAAACTTGCGACAATTCATCGCACAGCAACACTCCAGGATGCCTTCTAGACATTCCATGATCCCAAACTTGGATCTGAGTCCAGCCACCCTACAGGCGGGAGCCAAAGTCTCTTCTCCTCTGACACCGGGTGCCCAAAGTTCGGATGGACTCAGCCCATTAACGCCGCATTCTCCAAAGTCTTCGTCCAGTTCACCTTTTTTCAAAGGTGCCACGATACGGCCGGTGACCCAAGACTCAAACACGATCTCTCATAGCCCGACCTTCCCTGCGTCTCCTGGTGGCGCGACGGAACCACCCACTCCTGGCTTTGCAGCTTTGCCGCCATACCCGCCCTCGCCTCGAGACACTTCCAAGCACACACGCGACGCATCCAAGTCCTTTTTTGCTAGCCTGAAGGCGCCCAAATATTCACATAAGGCGCAGAGGTCGGACAGCTCTGGAAACTCAGCGGAGAAGCCGAAAAGCCGCGGCAGCTCTAGGGACCGCAGAGCACAGGTATCGTCCAAGCTTTATGAGTCGTCGCCCGATCTCCCAGCGGCTATCCTTCGACCAGAAGCAGGTGAGTGTCAATTGCATCTCGGTGAACTGGGACTGTCCGATACTAATCCTCACTCAGACGGCAACCCATCCGATGATAAGACTTCTCAGGTACAGACGGCGGAACTCAAGAAAGTGGGAACTGAAGTAGAGGGGTACAACTCAGTTAAGAAGGCGAAGCCCCGGTTTGCCAACCTTTTATCTCGCTCCCGGTCGATTAGAATGGATGATTCATCCGTGAACCGCATCGCCAACCGGCGGCCATCTACCAACCTGTTGAGGCTCGACGAGAATACCAAACCAGATACTCAAGAACCCACGAGAACATTGCCCTCTCGCCAGGCTGGCACTGGTACCGCGCGAGGAAATGCTCTTGAGCGACCAGCGGAATGTAGTAACGGTCCGAGCGGGCGAAAGGGTTCACTAGTGCCTTCGGCTTCATTAAGCCAGGTTTCGGGTGCTTCGGCTGCCATATTCAACAACCTCAAGCAATCCTCCAGTGGAGCAGCTGATCGATTAGGGAAGGCTGGCAAAGGCTTTTTCGGCAAGATCACCAGGAGTGGCAGCACCAACGAGCGTGAGTTAGTGGCAGACGATAACTATGTATGCTCTGTTATCAATCTGCCGTTAATCGAGCAAGCACGCCGGACACGCATCGCCAAGAAACTCGAGGACTGCAGGGATAAGACTGAGTTCTGGATGCCTGCGTTGCCTTACCGCTGCATAGAGTAAGTCCCGGATCTCTTATTGTTCCAGATATCAGTTACTGACAGGATTCAAGCTATCTGAATTTCAGAGGTTGCGAGGAAGAAGGGCTTTATCGTGTGCCAGGTAGTGGTAAGGAAGTCAAGCATTGGCAAAGGCGATTTGACACAGGTAGGTGCCGAATTTATTTCCTATTCCGGCGATGTGCTAATCAGGCTACAGAGCTGGACGTAAGCCTCTTTGATGAACCGGACTTATATGACATCAACATCATTGGTTCTATGTTCAAAGCTTGGCTTCGTGAAATACCCGACGAACTGTTTCCCAAGGAGACCCAAGCCATGATTGCTGAAAAATGCGAGGGTGCTACCACCGCTCCGCAACTGCTCAAAGATGAGCTCTCAAAACTGCCTCCTTACCACTACTACCTCTTATTCGCCATTACGTGCCACCTTAACCTCCTCCACTCTTACGTCGACCAAAACAAAATGGACTACCGCAACCTCTGTATCTGTTTCCAGCCCTGCATGAAAATAGATGCGTTCTGTTTCCAACTCTTGGTTTGCGACTGGAAGAATTGCTGGCAGGGATGTTGGACAGAGAAAGAGTACCTTGAGCGCGAAAAGGAGATGGACGAGAAAGAGAAAGCAGCGCAGGAGAAGCCTAATCAGGCCCGCAGTATCGAAGAACGAGCTGTTTCTTCTGGCAGCAGCCAAAGCAGTTATCACGAGGCTCCATCTGCGACGTCCGTGCCGTCCGCGCCCTCGCGACCTGATACGCCCAAGTCCAAAGATATACCAAAGAGCAAGGAATCAACGCCAAAGAACAAGAAAAAACCGGGTAGAATTGAAATATCTCACACCCGGAACGTATCCCAGCTTCCAGAGCTGGGCCCTCCACTTTCTCCGATTCAGATATGAGGTGCTTCTTGGGTGTTTTTGTGACAAGCAGACCTCTTCAAGAAACCTGAATAGGCTGGCCTATCCTTCATCATCCTTCCTCTGGCGTATAACTCACGCCTCTTAGATCTTCGGCGGGAACCGTTGACCATATACCCTTGGCGAGATTGTACATTACGTTTCTCGTGCGACTCTTTGCATTATATCGACTTCTCGACAGTTTCCTACCGCTTTTTTTTTTGACTTTTGATGTTCCATCTCTATACACGAGATTGCATACCTGGCGCTTTTGGAGTCATCGATCATTGATCAGCTGATTTGCTCTTATTTTGGCCTTAGAAATTGCCTTGTTTTCCATTTCTTGCTCTTGCTCTCTCTCACCCGCTCTAGAACGTGGGACTTGTCATTTGTTATCTGCTTTTACCAAGCGTCAACTATTGATTCTGCAGGTCATTTATTTTCCTAATTGCATGTCTATGTTCGGAGCCCTCTGCACTCGGTCTGCGTTAGTCGTCACGGCGTTTCCTAGCATCGATTTCAATTAACGGGTTTCGAATATCTAAATTTTGTCAATAGCTCAAACCTATAAGCTGTGGGATGGGACGAGGCCTACACCAGGTGCTCTATAGACATGATATTTGGTGTTCGCCCAATATATGGATGCCTTGGGTGATGAAATTTGATATTGCTTTTAGCCCTAATATGAGGACAATCTCTAATAACAGAATCATTCCACTCCAAACGCCAGGGAATCAAAAACAGAACGGCTTGATGTGTTTATCGCCCTCCAGCCTTTCTGCTGTTCCGCTCATTCGATCTCATTTTCCTCTCATTCCTCCTAATCCTATCCTTCCTCTCAGCCCTACTCAACCCACGAATCGAGCTCCCCTTGGCAGCCGCATCCTCCTCCTTCTTCCAGTCCTTCTCCTTCACCTCCACCAACCACTCATCCTCAGCCTTGTTCTTGCCCTTGTAACCCCACCTCGGTACCCACTCGCCAGACTCCTCATCATATACCAGCTTCTTGCGGCGCTCCTTATCAGCCAGCGCAGCGCCAGGCTTGTTGCTGTATTTGCCGATACCCTTCTTGCGCGCGAACAGCTCCCATTTCGTGGGTGGCTTGGGTGTAGGTAGGGGTTTGTGGCGGGGGAGAACCGTGGAGGGGGCCGGGAGACTGAGGAGCACGCCTTGCTGCGAGGAGGTGATGGGGCAGGTTGTTAGGAGTTGGTTGAGGAGGCTTTGCACGCCGTCGCGAGCGGTGTTCTTCAGGGAGGTGTTAAGCGGCTGGGAGCGCGGGAGCTCGAGTGGGTTGGGGTCGTTCGCTAGGAGGTGGCCCAGGTCAAAGGTGTATGGGGTTGGTTTTGACACGGTGATGGGGCTGTTGATCGTTAGTAAAGTGATTTTTTCGGTGACAAGGTGGGTTAAAGCATACAGTCTCTCTGGCTTGGGTTTGGAGGCGGTATCCGCCTTTGCTGACGAGTTTGCCATTTTTGTTCTCAACTTTTGGCCGCTGCGCAATCAATGCTGAAAATGAAGATGGCCGAGATGATCGGGAAACAGAAAAAAATGTCGGGGATAATTTCGGAGTGCCGCTTTACGGGCTTGGTGTCTACCAGCACACCGCCCAGTAAAGCGGCAGTAAGCCTAGCACGTATTAGGTGGAATGGCCAAAAATGTGCTTCGACTCTAGTTCTCTCTCGGCCTTGCGGCGACCCCGTCCACCTTCTACAGCCTCAACCGCACGCCTTTATCACCATTGTCCGCTAGCCACTGGCCATTGCGCCAGTGTACCGCATCGCAATGGTTTCATTCTGCCGGGGCTGCTTGACGCAGCTTCGCCAGACACCTCGCGCCATATTACAATCACCGACCGCACTCCCCCGAGGCCCGGCCTTCCACACCTCCGCTGTACTCCAAAAGAATCCGCTGGCTAAGAAATCTTCTTCGGGACATATGGGCCCCAAGTACCGTGAGGCCGTCTCGATCAAGATCAAGAAGAAGAGGCCGCAAGAGAGGGTCCGTCCTCCGGCCGTCGGCGAGCGCAAGGCCCTCCGCAAGCGGATCGTGCTCAGCAACCCGAATGCTCTTGAGGTCGAAGGCATGCAGGAGCTGTCCGCCGAGACGATGGTGGACTCGCGTCTTCGCGGCTCGGTGGTTGCCCTGCCTGTGCCGATGATTGATCAGCTGCGGGCTGTTCAGGCGTTCAAGACTCACCAGGGCTGGTCGCTTTTCCGTCGCCCAGGCACGGTTCTGCGACGCGAGACGTTAGAGATGGGTCGATTCTTTGATAATATCTCTGGTGAGGGTCCGGAGAAGGCGTCCGTGGTCAAGAGGGTTCTCACTGGACAGAGGAAGTCTGGGAAGAGTGTTCACTTGTTGCAGGCTATGGCTATGGGTTTCACGAAGGACTGGATTGTTCTCTCGGTACCGGAGGGTATGCTATTTATCCCCAGGCAAATTTAAATTGCATGTTTACTGACTCTAATGGTAGCCCGGGATTTGGTCAGTGGAACTGCCAGCTATGCACCCCTTTCTGAGGAGAACCCGAGTCTATATGTCCAGCCTTCGTCAACGGCAGAGTTGCTGTCTCGAACTGTCACTGCCAACCAGAAACTTCTGTCTAAGCTCCGCGTATCTCAACAGCACCCCGCGTTACCTGCTGCTAAGCCCGGCATGGCCTTGGAGGATCTTGCCAAAATTGGTGTTCAAGACCACGCAAGCGCGTGGCTTGTCTTCCAGGCTTTCTGGGCGGAACTCACAGCAACGTCCGCAGCCCCAGGTCTTGAAAAGCACTTCACGCCCCGCCCCCCTATGCTCGTGGCCATCGATGGCCTTGGTCACTGGATGAAAGATTCGGCCTACCGCAGTGCTAAGCATGAGCTTATCCACGCCCATGACTTCGTATTTGTGCGACACTTCCTCGACCTTTTGAAGCCCGGCAAAGGAAAGCCCACTCTTCCCAATGGTGGAGCTCTACTCTATGCTACTTCGGCCTCCAACAACCCATCCATTTATGGCTTCGATCTCGCTCTGCAGCAAGTCACAGCTCGCAACGCCGGAGTGAACCCATCATCCCCAGAGTTCCCTCTCCCCAAAGCTTTCAGCTACCCAGATCAGCGCGTTCTCGAGGCTTTCAACCTCCCGAAACCCACATCTGCCAAGGAAGGCGCGCTGGAAGTCCAGGAAATCGGTGGATTGACCCGAGATGAAGCCCGAGGCTTCTTGGAGTACTTTGCACGCAGCGGTCTCCTCCGAGAGACTGTCAGCGACGAGTGGGCGAGTGAGAAGTGGACTCTGGCTGGTGGCGGTGTGATCGGTGAGCTTGAGAAGGTGGGTAGACGACTACGAGTGGCTCCAGCCCCCGCGCTATAGACGGTTCTCTAGAGCATTCCCTCTTCTCCTTCCTCCTTGCTTCGGTCTATGAACGAGACAGACCCGATTTACCTGTACTTTACTCTTTTTGTTTCTGCTGTATTTTGTGTATGCATATAATGGAATGGGATCTTAGCAATGTAGATTTGCAATGCAGTCATGGAGCCGCAGTGGATTATTCTAGAACGACGCAGGCCATGAAGTTGGGCATCACTCCATGTGACCTTAAATGGCATGCATGCAAGTCAGCTGGCTCAACTCGCAGTCACGGTTGGAAATATCTAGGCTTGATCTTGCGAAAACCTATTGAGTCGTTAACGACCAGTCTTGTATATGATTTATAGGGAGAAGGAGCAGTAGAATCAAGCTCAAAGGCTCAAGATCTGGTGGAGATACGATCTTTACTCCGTTTGGCGGCCTTAGCTTTGCGCAGCCTCCATCATCACCCACTTTTGCTTCAGTCCAACTCCTTTCCGTCTCCCTGCAACTTGAGATCGAAATCGAACCTGGTTGCAGACCTGCAGATGCGCCGCGCTTGCCTCTGCAAACTTAAATCTGCTTTGTTTCAACACCAACCGCCTCCTATCGCTGCATGAGTTCGATCATCTTCCCCGCACTGCATAAATAGACGAACACCTAACGAAACTACTCCCGCGACAGCGCTCCCAGCGCCCTCCAAGTGCTCGTCCCGAGACGATGCCCAGCTCACATCATCGACCACCGCTCTCTGCCCCTCCCCCTCCAGAATGGCGCGTTCCCGCAGCGCCTCCGAGACCACCGAGACAAGCGAATGTTGCAACTCCTCCACCACCACCACCGCCGCCGCCTCCATCCTATAATCCGAGCACTGGGAGCTATGGACCCTCTGCAGCTGGTGTCAATACGGCGACTTGGGGCGTGAATTATAATAGGCAGCACCATACGCAGTCGCCTGCTCCCCCTCTACCTGTGAGTTCTCTTCATAGGGTTCGCGATAACCATCATTGCTGATATATGTAAAGCCTCGGCCTTCAAGCACAACTGGCCAGCACTCGAATACCCAGTCTCCGTTGGTGAACGCTGCGGATCCGTATCAGCCCCCTGTTAGTGCCCCAGGTTATGGAGGTCCAGGTCAAGTGCCGCCGGGGGATTATTATCAGCAGTGGACATCAAACCATCCATACGTGCCTCAGCAGCCTGCCACCTCATTGTCACCACCTCCACCTCCACCTCCACCTGGCCCGCCAGTGTACGATTCGTCAACCTACCAGAACCCTGCGCATCCATTACCAGCAGCACCGCCTACTCAACAGACATGGAATCAGTCACCGTCGGCGACCCCTGCGCATAATTTCTATCAGAAAGTCAGCTCGATTCAATCGGAGGGATCTTCCTTTCAACCTCCAGAACCCGTACATGTTCCAGCAACAGCCCCACCCATCCCTCCAAAGACCAGTCCTTTGGCTATACCACCAGGAGCTTCCGCGTTGGGTTTTGGGGGCCCTTCGGATTGGGAACATTTGTCTCCAGTGCCAGGTGAAATCGACGATGTCGATGTCTTCAAGAGGAGAGATGACCATCCATTTAATACTGGGCATGGATTGACCCCAGGCCACGGTATCAGCACTACGACTCCGATACCAAGCAGTCACTCACCAACCTCGTCATTCTCAAACCCTGATTTTGCGAAACCAGGAGTGGGCGCAGACGCATTTCAGCATCACTCGAAGCATTCACCTGTTAGCCCGACTGATCATCACGATTTCCAGCCTCCTGCGCACCCAACTAGGATGGATACTACCGGGTCAGATTACACTACCGTATCTATGGCTGCAAATTCGGAGAATATTGATGGTGTAATTGAAGCTTGGAACAAGCCCCTCTCCGTCGAGAACAAGCCGCCGAACGTACAACAAAGTCCGAGAGTTGAACCAGCACCGGTATCCCCTCACCTCTCTCCGAGCCCGATCGAAACTGCATCTGTGAAGAGACCGGACTCCGCACAATCCGCGAAGGGAACACAGATTGGTCGAGAAAGTAGCGCGGTTGGTGCTAATGGGACTGCGAGGGCAGCGGAGTCCCCTCGACCTCCGCCCACAGAAGTTGACCGCTATGGTGATCTTGATCCTTGGTCACAGTCATCTTTGGAGCGTTATGTTGCTATGCTGCGAAAAGAAGCTGTTGCTGATTCGGATGAAGAACGTTTCAAGTTATTCACAACGTTCATGGCCAAGGAAACGAAACTCCGCGAAATTCTATATAGCATTGAGCACGATGCCAGCAATGCAGACGTCCCGCAGCAAGTGGCTGTCTCTCAAACCCCGACAAAAGAGCCGGAGGAAAGCAAACCCAAACCTACACCAGACGAGTCAGGCCTGATACCGGTTGAGACTGAAGAAGGGTATTTCGCACCGGACAGCAAACTGGATGAGGATGAAGATGGCAGCTATAGCCCCGGGGGCCGCCCTATACTTCCCCGACTTCACACCCCAGCACCCGCAACGCTTCATAGGTCAGCGTCAAACCCGGGAGGCCACAAGTATACTGCAAGTCATACTGTTGCGGCTCATGCTCCACGCTCTACAACGGTGCCACCTATGATGGACGAGACGCAGAAGATGTACTCTCCTCTGACAACAAACCCCCCGCAGCCTATCTACATTCCATTCCGGTACACCGAAGGACCCCAGAGAGGGTCCGACAACCTTTCCCTCAACCTCCCCGCATCCCAAGCCTATTCTGCCTTGCGCCAGGCACAAGCAGAAAGCGGACGAGTCATGGCGGACATACCAGCACCGACAGAAAGCAACAGGAAGCGAGCAGGCTCGTCGGCCTCTGTGCAAATCGATCCTGATGAGACCTTTGTTGGGTTGATTCGTGAGAAGAGTGTTAACTATAAGAAGAAGCCTCAGGCTTCAACCCCTCCACCACTGCCACCTTCTCTCCGACAGGGAAAACCACCTGGCCCGGTTGAAGAACTGCGCAACGTCACTTCGTCGCCTGTCAATAAGCAGTCGGAAAGCCTGTGGCATACTACCGTGAGGAAAGACTTGGAGAAGTATTCTAATGACTTTGCATTTGTGCGCGAGATCTTCAAACCCTGGGAAGCGGCCAGCAAGGCTCGCAAAGAGGCTTTGGACAAGAAGCGCATCCAACGACAGGAAGAGTCGGAAGTTCATATTGATGCTTTGTTCAATGGAAAGGAGATTGGCTATGCGGACATCAACATTCTGGAAGAAGAGTTCCGTCAGACGGAAGCACGCGCTCAGCTTGAGGAAGAACGACAGGAACTGGAGGACTTTATCGTGAATGTCTATAATGCTGTGGATAAGCGGTTGGAGGAAGAAATCTCTACCCTGCAAGTTCACTACGACTCTGCGCTCAGCCAGCTTGACCGCGAGAACAGCAACAAGGACGAAGGCGCAGACAAGCACAGCATATCGCATACTATGAAGATTGTGAATGAAACTCATCATAAGATCGAGATGAGGCATCATAAAAGACTAGAAATTGCGCTTGACCGTGAACGCCGAAGGAAGAAAGCTGAGAGACGGCCTCTTGTTTTCATGGGTGACTCTGCGGCACTGAAGAAACTCGATCACGAGTTCGACCAAATGGAGAAGCAGAACATCCTGGAAGCTGCAAGAGCACGCGATGAGCGAGCAAACAAACTCATGGACATCTTTGACGACGCCATCATGCGCGGCCTGGGTGAAAACCAGAGCATCCTCGACGATCTCTCCGTGAAAGTTAATCGAGTCGACGAACCTGCCATCCGCACAGCGGGTCTCCCAGACGCAGAAATCGAACAAATCCTCAGGTCTGTACACACCCTCGTCGAGTCACTGCGCAAAGACTCCGAGTCCATCCTGCATAGCTTCGGCGTCGCCGACTCAGCCCTCAACAACGCAGACTACAGTGTCTCCGTGGCAGAGGCGCGCTACGCCAACGCCGAGCCCGACGTCTTTCGCCAATTAGAGATGGAAAAGAAGAAAGAAGACGCCAAAATCCAGGAAAACGTCCGCACGAAGCTCCAGAGCGTTCGTGTCGGGCCGGCCAAGATCACGGTTGGGATTAATGATGCGCTGCGCACGTTGGGGAAGACGCCGTTCCCTGATCCACCGGTCTTTCCCAAAGATGTTATTCCAGATGGCCATTCGTTTGATGTCTCGCTGCCTAACCCGAATCCTGTAAGGCCTGTTAGTACAATGGGCGTTGCGGCGAGGAAGATGGACGCGGATCCGGAGCATCGCGAGCGGCTGAAGAAGGCGTTGGAGGATGCGAAGAAGCGCAATGCGGCGAGGCAGCGCTCGCCGTCTGCGGCTTCGGTTTCGCAGGATTGATCTGTTACTGACTGTTATATGCACTTTAACTTATGAGACACGAATTTCTTATGCTTTATACCCTTCTTGGCGATGAACTTGCTTCGTTTCTGTCTTGCACTATAGAGGGGCTAAGGCTAGTTATTATAGTAACTACAGTGGATAATATATTATTTTGGTCTGTATACTGATCTTCATCAAGTAGCGAGGACAGCATTTGCTAGAAAATTAAGTTGGCGCCGCTGTGCCACACGTGGAAATGCTTTTAGCCTCAATTCAATCTCAAGTACGCCCTGCTGCGGTATCGAGACACCTTTCGATATCACTATTCCATCTATCCCCCATCATTGGCAAACACAAGCGCGCATCGAACCCAATGGTGTCCCTCGGATCAACGAAACGTCATGCGGCGCTGTCAGAACCAGATACCACAGTCGCGGGACCCCCACGCGAGCACGAACAGGCGCCGCTGTGCCCTTACCAGCCCAATAAGCTGCTATCCAGCTCTGGACAGCACTATCTGTGGCTTCTGCCTGGAAAAGCCAAATCAATTCAAAGTTCTTGAATCATGAATCATGAAGCCGAGCCGTTGAGATAGAAAGACGGCGACCCGTTAATATTTACATCAGAGCAGACCCGCACTATGCCGGCCGCCATTGTTTGGTTTCTGGTTCGGGAAATACTACCAGTGCCAGTCAGTCCCAGTGCTTGCCAGTACCGCGTACCGTGCATTCCCTTCCTACTTGACTTTATTTCTCCCTCCTGCTTCTACCAACGGCAGGGCAGGCTTCGATGTCGGCGACGCCTACGGGGCAGCTCTCTGGTCTGTCGATTCGAGGCTCTACTCGAGAGAGGAGCATCGAGTCCGGATCAGAGACCGCGTCTTCTTCTTCGGGACCAGAACCTGGACGAGGAGGCTCCACACCAGCAGCGATGACAACAGCGGGCCTGTCTGCCGTTCAAGCCTCGTCAGGACTTGTCTACGACCTCGTCAACTCTGGTCTTGACCCCGAAACAGAGAGCAGGGCTATACTTGGCCTAACGACAGACTTTGAGGTGCTCTTTTGTGGGTTCAGAAAGGGTGGGCACGAGTTTGCTTTTGCGGAGAGGACGTGCGTTTGGCTGCCGGAAAGAGCGTTGAGGAAATTGCTGGAGGGCGACGACAGAGAAGAAGAGGACACTGGTGGTGTTGCTCCGGATGGCTTCCGGCCTGGAAATACCTGCTCCTGTGCAGTGTTTCAGCGGAGGAAGGATGTTGCTTGCCAGCATATTTTTGTAAGTTTCTTCCAAGCAAGTCAAGCCCAAGGTTTGCTGCTGCTGCTGCTTCTGAAGACTCTGCTAACTGGTGATTCTTTATATACAGTGGCTCCTTGATAAGCTACGAGGCCAATCCGTTTCCGCTTTTCCTCAACCTCCCCTTCTCCTTATCTCGAGTGACGGGCACGCGCAGGGTCCCGAGCTGATCAGTCAATTCCCTACCGTAAACACGGCACAGAAAACGTTAGAAGACCTCGCGGGGCGGCTAAACTGGCGATATGTCCGTTCCGCGGTGGAAGGTGGCAGGAGTCGGACCCAAAGGGCTCGGGACATTCTCTCCGCATTCCAGAAGGACATCCTCCCAGAGGAGCTCAGGACGGACCTCATCGAGCACGAGGACGAGGACGGCCATATTCCACACAGCGAAAAGAGGACACCGGAGCAGTGCGTTGTGCAGGGGGATTTTGAGGCTACGGTATTTCGGCTGGCAGTGCACGACGATAACGTGTATACGAGTCTTTGCAAAGCTATGCCACCCGAAGCCTGTGCAGCAATCTACTTTGATAAAATACTCGAGAGGTCGAGAAAGTTGCTTGCCAAGTTCGATAAGTATTGCCTGAATTTGGGACGGCCTGACGGACAAGAAACTTTTGGGAAAACACCAATGAGTGTGACTTTTGTCCTGGATACCTTGCAAAGCAATATCTTGAAAATCCACCAAAACATCATTACCCGAGCACCGCACGGCCTTCAAGGCGCCGCCGGGAGCCTTGTCACCCACCTCGAAGACATCTGCAAGCGAAACGTCGATGCCCTAGCCAAGAATTTATACGGCCGGACCTCATTCTCTGCCGACCCAAACGAAGACGAAGACTCTCGGAATATATACCACCAGCTCATTGAAGTCCCGGAGAATGAGGGAGAGAATAACCCTATCCTTGATGCGTTGGACGAGTTACCACTGAAAGATATGCACCCGTTCAGTGAGAGGTTGCAGGCCGTGCTGCATAGAGTTGAGGTTAGTCGAGCCCCGAAAGGGTTTATCCTTAAGTTGGGCAGGATATCACGCGAGGTGGAGTCGGATCGGGGTATGGGTATCGTCAAGAAACGGGTTGGAAGTGGCATTATTGCTGGGGACGAAGACGAAAGGGAGAGGGAGAGCAAGAGGGCACGATGATGATGATGAAGATAACGATAGTGATCATGACCTGCATTGCATTGCGTTACACTGTTTTCGGAGGTTCTTTTGCTTATTATCATTGGCCAATGCTTGTTGAATGTTCTGCATAGATTCTCGGTGTTTTTAATGCACAAACACTTTTGCCTTGCATGATGCATAGAATAAATTACATGGTTTGCATTACCTTCCATATAGATTAGTAGCACAAAACGGTTCCCACACTATTAAGGTGAGTTTGAAGTATGGATCCGGGATTTAAATGCTGGGAAGGAGCGACAAACCATCACACCTACCTTTTCAGTGGACTGGGCTGGGTATTAGACCATTTGAGGAAGGAACTATACGTCGAGGAAAGAGCGTCCTACCCATCGCGCTTGCGGTTTAAGACAGAATATAAGGGGAAGGTACGGTTACAAGAACAGGAAGGTGCAATCATTCGTTTCTTGCGTGATCATTCATACTCGGGGCTTAGGGCTAAGATCAATAACTGGCTAGACTAGACAACATAAGCGCGAATAAACACTCCTAAGACAGATCCAAGACAACTCGTCCCTGTAACTTCCCACTATGCATCTCCTTGAAGACATCTGTGAGGGCCTCCATCTTCTCCGTCCGGATATGCGTCTTGATCAAGCCTCTTCTCGCAAATTCTATCGTCTCAATTGCGTCCTGGCGCGTCCCGACTGCTGACCCTGTGATGTGCAGGTGCTTCATGACAAATAAGGCTGGGTGTGCGCTTGCGATAGCCACGGGGTCATGCTCAGGAATGCCGACGCAGACCATTGTCCCGCCGAACCGAAGGAAATTCAGGGACTGGGCGTAGGCGATGTTGGCAGCTGTGCAGACGATGACGGCGTGTGCGCCTAGACCGTTTGTGGTTAACGATTTGACGTGCGAAGAGATAGCCTCAAAGCCAGGATCGTCCTTGGGGAACTTGGTGATGTCGACAAAGTGTTCGGCGCCGGACTCCTTGACGAGTTCCTCTTTGCTGCCGTGGTCGATGCCGATGACGCGCAGGCCCATGCCCTTGCTGGCGATTTGGACTGCTAGATGGCCGAGGCCACCGCCTGCGCCGGAGATTACAACCCATTGGCCTGGTTTGGCGTTGCTGCGTTTAAGAGAGGCGTAGACTGTTATGCCGGCGCAGAGGAGGGGCGCAGCTTCGGCTGAGGGAAGGCCTTCTGGAATGGGAGTGACGTATTGAGCTGGGCCGAGGGCGTATTGCTGGAAAGTACCTGGGGTGTAGTAGCCAGAGATTTTCTGGTTGAAGCAGAGGCCATCGAAGCTGTCGTGACAGGGGGCTTTGTTGTGTTAGTACTATGTGATCTAGACGTGCTGGTAGGGTAGGAGGTTGCATACCGCACTGCCCGCAGGCGCTCGAAACCCACTTGATGCCTACTCTATCGCCGATCTTTAGCCCTGATGCTTCAGCGCCAGCGCCGAGCTTGACTACTTTTCCAACGCCTTCGTGACCACCAACTTGGCCGGGTTGAGTAGGGAACGGAAGTGCTCTCCACTGTGGCTCATCAGTACCGTCATCGACGAGAGACTGTGGGCGTCCGTCCTACCGTATTGGTCATGACACCGAAGTCCGAGTGGCACACACCGGAGTGAGTGCTACACAACATTAGTTCCTCAAGATACGTTTCACAGGACAGTGCTAACTTTGGAGCTCTCTATGGCAGGGCCTCACGTACAGATTAATCAAGACTTCATTTGCACCAGGCTCGGGGACATCCAGCTCCACGACCTTGGTTGAGACCGTACCGGGGTTGTCGTAGATAACAGCCTTTTGCTTCTTGGGGATCTCAGGAGCAGCCATTTTGTTCTCGTCTGGGTATGCTGTTTAGGTAATGTTTCGTCAATATGAAATTGAGGAGATAAGGCGAGAAGGGAAAGAGTCAGATAGGGGATTCCTACCCCTCTTTATACATAAGCCCCAGGATCAAGGTGGTGCGACGCCAAGTCAGTTCTCCATTGATCCCAGACGTAGCTGCCGGATCTGGAATCCAGAATATGGGGTGAGGGGTGCAAGCTCCGCCCGAGGGGAAGCACGGAGTAATTCATGGCGTAGGTCCGTGGAAACAGTGGAGAAACAGCTCAAGCAGAACAGTTTCAGATGACGCTGACAAGCTGGACGCCTCTCATCCAGTCGAGACGAACTGTCCAATGATGTTGGCTCGCGGAGGTGGGAGGGGTTCTGGCCGAGGGAGTTTGGGGTGCAACACCTCGGTTCGGGAGGAATATCACATATTGGCCTCGCAGATTCAGGGCACAAGCTGCGGAGTTAGGAGATACATTCCACGTGTTTGACCGAAATGACGCGGAACCTTTGCTGGTCCGACCTCCTCTCTGGGACTGAGATGGAAATGGATGGAGTTTCTGGAGTTGAAGGGATCGTGGAGAAGAACGCGGGGTAAAGACAAGCAGTCTGATGAAGGAGAGGGACTCGCCTGGCCTTAAATCTCCTACATTGAGTACCTTGATATTAAGCTCAACTAGCTACCTCTATCTTACCTTTGTCTATATCCTTATAGCTATATCGTCCTACCAATAGCATCATGAACTTCCCTCTCTCGGTCTGCAATCACCCGAAGGATAAATCCCACCAATTTACCCCAACAGCTTATATCCCCGCCATGGCCAGATCTGAGGTAGGTCAGCATAATGCAGCTCCTCTAGAGAATCTCACAACAACAAAACTATCATACGCCTAGAAAATGGCCATCCCAATCGTGGACTCGCACATCCACGTCTTCGCTGAATCCCACCTCCCCACTCTCGCCTGGTACACCCCGGACGGCCCACTTACAACCCAGCACTCCGTCGACGAATACCGCGAAGCAACAAACGAAGCAACCTGTCTGCGCGGGTTCATATTTCTCGAGGTAGATCGTATCTCCTCAGTGGAACAGTCGGGGGAGAATAAGCATGGCTGGACCCACGCCCTAGACGAAGTCTCGTATCTCGCGCGGATTGCTGCTGGAACACCCGTACAGGGCGAAGGTCACAAGCCTAGTGACAAAGATCTTGTCCTGGGTATCATTCCCTGGGCCCCTGTGCCCGGCGGACCCGAGGTGCTAGAAGAATATATGGCGCTGGTGCGAGAGAGGACGGGGCCAGAGGTATGGAGCAAGATCCGCGGAGTGCGGTATCTGGTGCAAGATAAGCCGTCCGGGACGATGCTGCAGCCAGCATTTATAGAGGGCTTGAAGTGGTTAGGGAGGAAAGGGTTGACATTCGATTTGGGGGTTGATGCGCGGTCAGGTGGGATTTGGCAGTTGGAAGAGGCGGTTGAGTTGTTAGGAAGGGTTTATGGTGAAGTTGGGGAGGGAGAGAGGGTAAAGATTGTGATTAGTATGTATTCTTCCTGCGATATTTTTGCTGAATATGGTGCTGATATACTAGACCATCTCTGCAAACCGAACCTCCACCTTTCCCCAGAGTCAACAGCAACCAGCCCGGACTTTCTCCGGTGGCAGACCCAAGTCGCAGCTATGGCACAGCACCCAGCAACATTCATGAAACTGTCCGGCGCATTCTCTGAGATACCTCCAGATACTCCAGGCTCCAAGCCAGAGACCGCGTCTCTGGTGGAGAGGATCCAACCGTGGACGGATGCTGTTTTCGACGCATTTGGGCCTGAAAGAGTCATGTTTGGTTCTGACTGGCCGATATGTAATGTAGGAGGCGGAAGTCAGCAAACTTGGGGCCAATGGAGGCGCGTTGCCGAGGGGCTTCTGGAGCGGAGAGGATTAAGTGAACAACAGAAGAGAGGGTTCTGGGGGGAGGTTGCTGTGAGGGCTTACGGGGTGGCGGTATGAGGGCCTTGTTGAGGACAAACCATCGAGCGAATCCTTAGGTACTCCGTAGGGAAGTAATGTAGCGCATGCTCGTATTCAACACATCACTGCCTGATTGAAGCAAACTTTGAGGGTAAAATGCAATAAGCGGGTTCAAATTTCAAAGACAGACTATAAAAAAAACAACCATCCATGTCACGAATCGTGAACCTTTTGATACTAAATTCACGGTAAAAAGCATGGTAACGCTAAAATTACATGATCTGGTCCTGGGTAATCCCACCAGTGGGCTCGGCATCATCCATGACATCGCCAGGAGGTCCCTGAGAAGGAGTCATGTACTTGACAAAGGTGATACCAAGGGGACGACCGCCATACTGGTAGCCAGTAAATTTGGCTGTAACTCTGTTAGACTACAAAAGCGATACCATGGGATCAGATACATACCGATTGAAGTCTCTGCCGTGTCGGCACTGTCAAACTGAACGACACCAGTGCCGCGGGAGCGACCATTGGGCTCGTACTGGATCTCGGCACGGTCCACCTTTCCGATCGTCGAGAACAGATCAACCAGGTCCTCATTGCAGGTAGACCAGGGCAGCTGTTGCGGTTAGTGCTGTACTCAAACTTCACAATCCCCCGAATACATACATTGCGCACGTAGATCACATCACTCTTTTCACCTCCGGATGTAGCGAAATCAGTGAACGGGTTAGGAGGCACCGAAGGGCCAGCTTCGAACCCAGGTCCAGTGGGAGGAGGGCCACCGTAACCCCCGCCAAAGCCTCCACGACCACCGAATCCGCCTCCAAATCCACCGCGGCCACCAAAGCCGCCACGGCCGCCGAAGCCGCCACGGCCGCCGAAGCCGCCACGACCACCAAAGCCACCGCCAAAACCCCCGCGGCCCATGCCAGGGCCACCGCCTGCAAAGCGGTCTTCACGAACCTCGAGGTTGCGGCCTTGCCATTCGTATCCGTTGAACTGTTGGATAGCATTGCGGGCATCTTCAGGCGATTCAAAGGCAACTATTCCAGAGCCTTTGGGGCGGCCAGTGGCATCGGTGTGAACATCGGCACGGATGACGGTGCCTTGTTGAGCTGTATCAAATGAGAGGGTCAAAACCAGATCAAGTTCGATGTTTCGGAGAAAAGGGTAGACGGCAGGAAACAGTCAAACTGTTCAGGATGAATCCTGACATCTTGAGCTTACCTGCTTGGCGGAAAAGATCCTTCAAATCCTGCCAGCCAACGTTGAAAGGAAGCTGTAGTTCGCAAAACATCAATATCGTGCCCGCGTTTACGGTATTACCCTATAGTCAATAAAGAAGGGTGGGAATGGGAACATACATTGGCGACGTAGAGCTGTCTACCACCACCGCCAGGGCCACCGCCGTAGCCGAAGCCACCACGGGGAGGGCCACCAAAATCACCACGAGCAGGGCCGCCGGAAAAGCGAGGCTCTGGCTCTCGATCCTATGCACAAGCTCATTAGCTTCATCTCAAGGTAATAGAGGAGCTTTCCTACCTCACGGACGTAAACCAGGCGGTTCATGAGGTTCTGGTTGCTAAGCGTGTTGACAGCATTTTGTGCTTGCTCCCTGGTTGCGTATTCCACAATCCTATTAAAGGATCAGCATCATCCTCATCAAATGTGACTGACAGCACGACTTACCCGCATCCCTACAATGATCCCGGACAGCCAGGTCCAACCCGTCAACCCAAACAGTCCAAGCAAATCGTGCCAACGGGGGTGAAAAAAAAAAAAGCCAAGAACAAATGAAAAAAAAGAAAGAACCAGTCACACTACGCGTTGGCGCCCACCTTCGACATTCCATTGGGAAGAAGTAAGACATCGGCGAAGATAACTTCTCCAGCTACAGACCAAGTCAGTCAAAAATCCAACCCCATGAATAAATAACGGATACACTGCCAGGACGGCATGACCCTGCTTACCTTGTCTCATAAAATCTTTGAGATGATGCCACTTGACATCGTAGGAAAGGTTCCCAACATAGACACGACGGTCCTGCTGGGACGATTCCCGCACCGATTGCATCATATGTTCTTTGGCGACAGCACGATCCTCAAACGACCTAGGCGGAGGCGGGTAGCTACCACCGCGTCCACGGTATTCCGAACCTGAATGACCTCCTGATGGGCCTGGTGCAATGTTCATAGGAGAGCGAGAACGGCGATCGCTGCGGCGGTAATCGTCACGATCACGACTTATAGATCGACTGCGCGACGAGAAGGAACGGCGACTTCGTCGAGGACTGCGAGATCGGCGACGGGGCGAACGGGACCTCTCACGCTGGGCGCGGTCAGTATCATAGTCGTAATCGCCGTAAGGCATTGATGGCGATTTAAGAACGGAAAGGGATAAAGAAGAAAAAGGGACGAATAGAAAGAATGTCAGACGGAAAAGGATAAAGTCCGAGGAGAGGGGATGATGGCTTGGAGTTGCGACAGCGATATCGATCTGCGCGGGAACCTTGGGTGCGCGATTTCAAGCTCTCGAGTCATGTGACTGGAATGGGGCAGAGCTCCATAATGGAGTGCGCTCTGGAGGACCCGGGGGATAGGCCGCATCAGAGGCGGCCCTAGCGCAAAGGTTCCGAACTGTATGCTTGCAACAGAGAGGAGTCCACTGAGGACCCGGAAAGATGGTCGTCGCGAGCCACACACACAAAAAACCGCCACCTCCAAGGAGTATCTCGAGGAAGTCGAGGCGTATGTCCACAGCGCTGAAGGGGTGAAAGGAGGGGGGGGTTGCATTTCCGAGACAGGAGCACACAACAAGGAATGCCAAGGGAGAGCGGACAAAAAGACACAACTTACTTGGTATGGTCGATAAACGTCGGCTGTAGTTCGCTTTAAGTGTAAGCCACACGTATAGAACGTTGAAGAAACAACAGATGAACAATAAGAATAATGGCGAGGCAATGTTGAGGACCTCGGAAGGAAGCACAACTATACGGCGAGAGAGCAAAAGAGGGGAGGGAGGGGAAGAGGAGGGAAGACGGAAGAAAAGGATGGAGGCATGAAAAATAGCGGGGGACGAGGGAGAGAGGGAGGGAGGGCAGCGAAAAAGAAAGCATAGACTAGATACAGTTCAAGCAGTGCAGCCCAGGCAATGTCTGACAGGCACTGGCAGCTCGGACAGAGCGCACGCCACAAGTGTGATTGGTGTTCCCGTGGGAATCCGAGATGCAGAGCGATCTGCTGTTGGAGTAGATGGAATGCGCAAGAGCAGGAAGTGACCTCGACAGTCACTGGTGGATGAATGGAACAGAATATGATGAGGAACGAGCAGATGGAAGACAGAGAAGAGCTGGAGGGAGCCGGAGCCCGGGGTCCTCGTCACATCAGCACTCGATGAGCGGATGGAGCCAAGCCGTGCAAATGAGGGGGCTGTTACAAGAGGAGTAATAACAAACAGCAGTAAGTAGAGGGAGTGGGCGAGCAAGGCTGGGAATGGAGAACCAAAGATGCAGCATCGAATAAGCTGGGTCAAGACGAGAGATAAACATACCCATGTTGAACACGCGGTCGGAGCACTTCAAAGCTGGGGATATGGGAAGAGAAGAGGAGAGATGGACGAAAGAGAGGAGAGATGCGGGTGAGGATGCTTGATTTGACGCCGCAGATGGTCTGGAGCTGGCGAGAAGAAGCAGCGACAGGAGGTTGCAGATGGTTGGAGTTGGTTGATGAGGAGTTGAAGCCAGATAAGATGGACACTTAACTAGGGCGTCTCAAACAAAACACTTCTATCTGCTTCTACTAGCTAATGCGGCAAACGAGCTGATGTTATGATCAAAGACATGATTCTCAAGGCCGGCGTGTTAGTGCAATGTATGCATGTCTGTTGAATGGTCCAGTGTTAAGGCGGCCCCATACATTCTTTGGCTCTACAGTTTTCATTCACTGCTGTACAAAGGTGAAGCATCCGCTTTCAAGGAAAATTAGGAGGCCAATGGTCCTATATCCAGTCATCGGACAAGACTGTATTTGACAAACCCGTAGTCGTAATTCATGAGGTTGTTGTAGACCACCGCTTTGGAGCATCCGATGCTATCCAAACTCCAAACTCCAAACTCCGAACTGAGGCTTCTCAACACCAACACCAAACCTTCACGTCCAAAATGGCCCGCCCACTCCTTCGCCCACTGCGATTCTGTCGCACTAACTCTCGCATTTCCTTGCCCTGCTCTTCAAAGAGATCGTTCCTCACAACAATTCCTCATCAACACCTCCGCCAACCCGTCGTTTTCCGATCTCAGTCTCAATCTGAATCCTCCAGTATCAACCGCTCCTACCACTCCGCCCACCACCCCGAAGTCCCTCCTCACGAATACACCAATTCGCAAACTACTATCCTATCCGCTGCTCTCAAGCATGTCCCCTCCCACGGCTTCACCAAGGATGCCCTTACCTTGGGCGCGCGCGACACCGGCTTCCTAGATGTTTCCGTGCAGCTTCTGCCGCGCGGCGAATTCGACCTCGTTCTGTTCTGGCTCGCGAGCCGGCGCGGTCTTCTCCGCGCGGCGGTCGAGCAGCATGGTTTGTTAGGTGGAGAGAGGTCAAGTCTCTCCGTGGAGGAAAAGACCAAGGCCTTGATTATGGAGAGGTTAAAAATGAATAAGGATATAAGGCATCAGTGGCAGGACGTATGTGCTCCATTCTCTTCTTTGTTTTCTATTGGGATGGGAACTAAGATAAAATAGGCCCTTGCACTAATGTCTCTCCTCGAACACATCCCGCTCTCCCTCTCCGAACTACATGCCCTCTCCTCCGATATCCTGCACCTAGCAGGCGACACCTCTGTCGATGCATCCTGGTACACGAAGCGTCTTTCTGTTAGTGCTATCTATGCCTCTGCAGAGGTGGTCATGACACGCGACTCGAGCCCCGATCTCTCGGCCACAGAGGCGTTTGTTACGCGGCGGATTGAAGATAGCAAAGCTATTGGAGACAAACTTAGCGGTGCGAAGCAGTGTCTGGGGTTCATGGGGTCTACGGCTGTTGGGCTCGGGAGGAGCTGGGGTTTGAAGATCTGAGAAGACGGACTCACCCTAGGGTCTGGAATATGGCGTTGTATTTGTAGCTCGGAGATTGAGTTGACTTTCCCTTTCTGAGGACTGTATACTATTATAATTTTTCCATTTCTATTGAAAAATAACCATTGAACTTGCCATTGACCACGGGGTGGCTTGGGGTGGACTCGGCTACAGGTTATCAAGCGATTCTCGAACACAAGGCTGTTAAAGTGGCCAGGAATAGAGGAGGAGGAGGTATACGGAAACGCATAAATATCAAGTGCATCCCATGTCAACGCCGAATACCACAAACGTGAGAAGCAAGGGCGAAAACAAGTGACTCCCACCATCAAGAGCAAGGTTAAGAAATGTATAGTACAAGACCAAGCATTGAAAACTGTACATTTACATCCACAAACAAATCTTCCCACTCGCCGTTCCACCAGCGACCCAGTTCTTGCTCCTGTGGAAAACGGCCACCGCAGGGACAGCTGTGATGCCGTCGCCCCCAAGCTGGGCAAGCTGATCGCCTGAACTACTGTAAACATCGACAAAGCGGTTCATGTTCCCGATGCAGAAGCGCTGGATGGAAGACTGCGGATTGAGTTGCCACTGGGGGCGGAGACTACAATGGAGGTTAGCATTGCGTGAAATTCACTAGGAGATCACTTGGGGGCAAGGACATACATTGTAACCCATCGGCCTGTCTGGCAATTATGCCGTACGACGGTATCTGGTTTCATCGTTGAATCGTCAAGAGTGTGTCCTGGTTTCCAGGATGAAATTCCCTTAGAATTAAAATCGTACAATTTGAGCGTATCGTCATAGGAAGACGTCGCTATTTGACCAGCGCTGTTGAATGCTGCATGAGAAACGGACAGGCGGCTTTGGTGCTCGCCTATCGGCTCGGGATCAGTATGTGAGAGCTTGCGCAGATCCCAGAGGCGCATGGTACGGTCGAGACTGGCTGTTGCAAAGAAGTGCGGATGTGTTTGGTAGAGTGAGAACCCGCCGATTTTCTTCTCTGATAGTTGCCAGTTTGCTACAGAGTCGCGCTTGGTGCGCATGTCGTACCGGCCGAATGCGCCATCCAAAGTGGTCCAGTAGATTGTGTTTGGGTCGTCGAGTGCCAAATCGATTCCGGAGATGGGGACATCGTCTGATGTAGACTCTGGTGCGTACTTTTCCACAGAAGAGGTCTTCTCAAGGTCTAGCTCACGGATAGAGCTGTCATAACTAGCGGTGTATAGATGAGTGGGCTTGGACGGATGCACTGTCATCGCACTGATGGTCCGCGTGTGCGGCTTAAGTGTAACGAGTACTGGATCTGGATCGTCGTCGTCTTCATCGTCTTCATTCTTCACAGCTGATACAGGCTTCTCCTGGGACGCATCAAGGATCCCAAGATGTCCCATTTTGTCTCCAGCGAATATCAATGGCTTAGCCTCTGACGGATGGAATGTCATCGAGTATATTCTTTCAGGTGTAATTTTGATACCTATAGTTCGTCTAAGTCAGCAATTGTCAAATGCGCTCCATAAGGAATGTCATACGGTTGGGTTCCCAAGCTTCCCATAGCCCTAACCCATTCATTTCTTTTCTCAATGCTTTCAAGTCCTTATCCTCTGTTGATTTAATGTCATCATCACCAAAAGTCCGCTGATAAGGCACCGCAACACCCTTCGTGACAACATCCGTGCCAATCAAGGCGTCTCCGGATAGTTTCTGACCCGAAACAAAGATATCGTTGAACGAGAATGAGTCCGACTTCCGAACCCTCTTCGCTCTCTCCTGTTCTTGCCTGAGATCATACTCTTCGTCCGCTTTTCGCTTTGCAACCTCGCTGTCGGCCGCAATTCCTTTCAATCGCGATGAAGTACGTCGTGGGAGTGGAGCTTCTTCGGTCTTTACTTTTTTTGGCGCGGGTTTCTTCTTCGGTTTCGATTGATTCCCCGTTGTGCCTCTCGGCATCTTGGGAGGGAACACTCCCGCCGACTGCGCGTCGAGACTGAGCTTCTTGAGCAGCGCATCGCGTTCGGCGATATTGGCGAGGCGCTGCTTTTCGAATTCGGAGAGCTCTTCTTTAACCATGGCGACTATATTGAAGAACCAATGGACTTGCGCAAACACAGTAACTGTGTGAGTCTGTTTGTCCTTGTCGCCATCGCGGAGTTAAAAGAAAACGCGTCCAGGCAGCCACGTGGTCACGTGCGGGTACCTACATCAATTACGGGCTCTCCAGAAAAAAAGCTGATCGCCAACAACGACGATGAGCGTACAGCGTCGCAGAGCCTGGATCTGGCTGGCCCAAGTCCAAGCGATTCGGAATTCTCCCGCACCATTCCTCTATCAAACACGTACTTTAGCGTCATCTCGGTCCTCGTGCTTTCAGCCCCAACAATGCTCAAGTTTTTCCACCTCCAATGGGCTCAATTCCTCCTCAGATGAACAACGCAATCAGGCCGACAATGACGATCTTGACCATTCAAGTGATGCGCCAGGCGTAGCCGAATCTCGTCCGTCCAGACGGAGCTTTGTACAGAGAAAAGCGGCCTCGGTAGCCAAGTCTGAAGAAAAACCAAGAGCAACTCCATGGCATATGAGGACCGGGCCAGACAGCGGCAAGCCACGAAGGCCAATGCTGACCACGAAAGAGTCACAAACACTTGCTGGACTTTTCTCTCGAATTGAGCCTCAGAAGCGTCCCGGAACTGACACTACTGCGCGAGAAACAGATACGTTTTTGGAGTCGGAGCGAAAGGCAGAGTCAGAACGGAATATGGCGGATCAGAACCAAGATCAGTTCGCGGACATTTCTTCGATTTTGGACTCCGTCATGCAGAATATAAAGCCTCACCAGCAATCGTCCGGAAATGACAGCAAGGTCGACGACCAATTTGGGGGTAATGCACCCAGCGCGGACCGTATTTCCGTGAAACACCAGGGTAGAACGATTTACCTTCCAGACAGCGACGAGGAGATACCGCACCTTCTGGATTCAGGGGAACTGACTTTGGCTGATGCAATCGGACTAATCACCAAGCGGGAGACTGCGAAGATCGACGCAGAACTTCGCGCAGCCGTTCGCAGAGGAGAGGATTATTTCTGGGAAGTATGTCAGGAACGTGTGTTTTCTCAGGCGCACTACCTAAGCAGCGCCGAGGAGGATCCCTCCTCCGTCAATGAGTCTAAACAAGCTGATGACAAGCACGTGCGATCTACACCAGCTCAAGAAGGGCTAGCCTCTCAAGTGAACCTAGACAGCACTGAGACTTCTTCCGTCGTCAACCACCCCGATCAAGCTGGCGGTCAAAACGCTTCAGGCACACGAATCCTGGACGAGATATTCGCCCAGACAGACCCAGACAGCACAGAGCATACCTCTCCCTTCAACGAAGCCAATCAACCAGTTCCTAAAAACCCCCTCGATGTCCCCGACTGCGTCCCGCTTGGTATAGTCGTGGCAGGAACCTACCGAACCCTCCTCCGTGAGGCCTTCCTCCTCCTAAACCTACACTTCCCGTCCTCCCCCTTCCTCACCGAATACCGCACGCGCATTATCTCCCTCGGCCGCTCCTCCGCCGTCCTCGGCCTCTCAACAGCCCTCTTTAACGACATGCTCTTCTTCCACTGGCGCGTCACGCACGACTTTGTCGAAATTGTGTCCCTGATCCGCGAAATGGATATCAAGGGCGCGCGCCCGATACGTTCTACGTTCCGAATCTTTGATGGAATTGAGCGCGAGAGGAAGTGGGCCATGAAGCAGAAAAACCGGGGGAGGGTGCTCGATGAGCCGTGGTGGGATTTGCCAAAGAATCGGAAGGCTCTGAGTGAGATGTTCGATGGAGAGAACGGCCTGATTCCGGAGCTGAGGAGGAGGGATGAGGATAAGTCGAAGAAGTGGCAGGTTTTTGTACCTTTTGTATAAATAGGGTTGATAGGGTTTGCCCTGGCTCGGTGCTTGTATGATATGATTTAGATAGAATACTTCTCTGCATACATAAACAGGGAGTATATGAGACATAATTTACTCTACTACAGAAGCATGGTGCTATAGTTCGTGTGATGAGTGGGAAAAGAACTGTCTATCCATCAAAAGCCTGCTCAATTCGTTTATGCCAACCTTAAACCAAAACTGAAAAAGCTTAATCCACCACCCGGTGTCCGTAGACTATTTACATACAAAGCTCAAGAATGAAAGATCTAGATAGAACCACCCACTGTATTCACAATCACAACTGCAACCACAAGCTGAAACACATAAAAGATACAACAGAACATCAAAGAAGCTAGGAAACATCGTGTTCGTATCATAGCTCTTTTCGTTTTGGTGCTTGTGGAAGTTGTAAAAGCTCTTTTGAGATTTTTCACACATACACAGGCATAGACACAGGCATAGACATAGACAAAGCAGGGGCATCACAACAGGGTATCAACACCATGAGAAAATGCTTTGGAAACAGGAAGGAGACAAATAATATAGAAAGTAGAGCGTTAATCGTGAACGAGCATATATGACGGAGGCTGATGTGGGGGCGGGGAATATGGTACTGGGTAGTGAGGACATCACCAGGAAAAAAAGCATATACACCGGGTGAGGTAGAAAACCAAGCTATTTTATACAAAACAAAGGACAGAGGTCTGCCTTGTGTTTATGCTTTAGCCAGTATTGAATGAAATAACAACGGTGGCGTAAGAGGGTGTCCGTCGGCTTTGCATCAATATCAGGATTCGTTCCTCAGTTCTTCACGGGATTGCTGCTGGCTGGTATCGCGATCTTTACCCTTCCGTCTAGAGGGTGCAGGCACAAAATCGAAGAAGTTGCGGTACTTGCTCGTGGTCTCCCTAGTCATACTAGAGCGGCGCGATTTGGAAGCATCAGGGTATTCGAGCGAATAGGTGGAAGAGTTCTTGGAACTTCCAGTGCTATCTCGAGGTTCGGACCACTTTGGTAATGAAAAGGGCATTCGGCTGTGATCCCAGGTAGCGGACGAGGAGCTTGGCGGCGTCTCTTCGTCAGCTTCGGGGGCATAGTCGGTAGAGCGACGGGGAAGTGAGGGCCTGGAAGCAAAATAGCCGATGGAGTTGCGATGACTGCCGGCTAGAGACGCCGTCCCAGCCACCATGCTGTCAGGAGCGGGAGCGGAGGAGGGAGCAGTGACAACAGAATTTACAGGAGCCGGGGTTGCCGGCTTGGGTGAGCTGTCCTCGTAGAATGTCACAGAACGCTCCAAAGAATCGACCAGCTCCTCCCACTTGATCTCAAGGTTGCCATTTGGACGCTCCGCCAGTTCTGCTCTGCTTAGACACTCCTGAGTCCGCTGCTGTAGGCGGACCGCAATTTCATGGAATTTCGCGATCGCGGGGTCTAGCTCCTCCAGTGTTGCTAGTCTTGCCGGTGCATGCTCTAACCATATCCTGATCAGATTGGCAAAGCTTCTAGCGTGATCGATCAGGAATGGGAGGCTAGGGAAGCCTTCACGCGAGGGTGGCGGTAGACGACCAAGAATTTGGATAGGAGTGGCATATGATGGCGTGACAATTGGGGCGGGACGGTCAGCAGGAATTGCGCATATGGAGTCCACAAAGTCTTTGAACTCATTTCTGTGGCCATTGAGAAACTTGTTCATGGGCTCCATCCAAGGCTCTTTGCTTCCGAACGTTGTCATATTAGCCAATCCTTGTAGGGCTTTGGCAATAAGAGTCAAACTGCGTTGAGCGCGCGGCCGGGGATGATCTGGAAATGTATGAGCAACATATCACAAGGCAGCAGCAAAGCAAATAATGTTTCAAAATACCTTTGAGCAACCCGAAAAGTTTCGGGTTCAGGATTGCCGGACAGAAGAAGCGCAGGAAGAGAAAGCCAGAAACGCTGCTGTATGTGACTGAGCGGAGAAAATCGCCATACCGATCGTCAGCACAGGCTCGAATGTGTCGGAAAATAAGTCTCAACTCGGGCGGACATCGTGATGCAGAATTAGCTATCGATTTCCAGACTTTCGTAGTAAGCTGGACTAGATTGTTCCAGTTACGCTCAAGGTCGTCTGCGCGATGTATCCGAGAGGGGTCAACCTCGCATTCAGGGTCTTGTTCGTCGATCTCATAGAGCCGTTCACCAATCGTTTCTTCCAGATACTCCTTGCCAAGTCGACGCATGTGGTAATCAAGGGCTTTCGTAAGAAGTGAGTTTCCTCGAAAGAGAAGATTCGCTTCGACAGTTGCGGTACGCCCAAGGTCACGAACTAGAACCTCCCTATCTTGGCCAGTTTCCCTTGTGTCATTGGAGTGGAGCCGCGAGGTATACCGTAGTCTGTTGGCTGTTGACTCTTTGTGGATTCCGTCGATTTCATCTTCAACAAGCGCTGATATCCATTCAACCGTAGTCCCTGACACTTGGTATATGTTCATCAGTGCTTCAGACAGCTGGTTCAGTTCAGACGACATGATTTGGGCCATATTCACGGTCAGACCATTCGCAAAGGAATGGAGGATTTCAGACATTGGCGCATATTCGTTGGACATGAGCACGACTGTTTCCTCCATTCGAGCTTTCATCAACATCTCACCGACGCACTGCTCCCTATCATCAAGGATCGACCACCACTTTTCGAATTCCACCCCCGGGTCAAGATCGTCTAATCTGACATCTACCCTTCCACATATGGAGTCTTGAGAAGAGACTTCGACATCATCTAATAGACGCGTCGGGTTGGTCTCTTGGTTCATAGCATATGCACCGTGAGAAACAAGTGACCAGTCACGTTGTGCTGGGTTGAGAGTTTTTACCAATATTGAAGCTTGCGATAGTGCTGGAGGAAGATCGTTGAAAGTAAACTCTTCCCGCCAGAAGGGATTTGGTGTGCGGTACTTGATGGCCGTCTTTGCTCGAATTTCCCCGTCTAAGAGTACTTCAGTGTAATAATCATTTGTGGCAGATGCTGCGGTCGCGGTAAAGTGCGAGCGTGACTGTTTCCGACTCCGAGGCGTTTCGTCAGATCCCCTGCTCCCAAATATTTTGGCTTCGGTGACCTTGACTGTCAGCATCCTCTCGATTCGGAACATATCAGTAAAAGATGCTGAGCTGGTAATGTTAGTGTCAGTCGACACCGGTGTCTTTACAGTCTCATCATCAACTGAGGTTGCCGGTCCATAAAGCTCTGGCGTGCTGAAGGCGCGCAGTAGCACAAACCATACTTCGAACAGCACCCGACTTTCTAGCGCGAGATAAATTGGGCGGTTCAAGCCTGGCGCAGAGTGTACTGCATACTGCGGGTAAATTGCAATACAGAACTCATCTTCCAAAACAGATGATTCTAATTTCTGAATTGCGCAGCGTGACAACTGTGATAATTGGATGCAGGTGACAAGCGAGATGTCGGATTCTGTAAATAGTCGAAAGGCACCATTCTCTTGCAACGTACAGCTAACCTTCTGCCATGACGAAGACAGGGCGCGCTGCTGTCGAAATGTTGATATCCTTCGACCGGAGGAAGGGCGAACGCCTGAGGCACTTGGTCTATCCCATAGTAGCATCTTACCAACTTTTATAATGGCAGCGTCCTTTTGCGCGGTACTTTCAGAGTTCCTCCGGCGATCTGCAGCACGGCGGTCGGTTATCGTGACAGATTGTGGCTTCGTCATTTTGTTTTGCACGCCCTTGGGGCGAATTGGTTGCCAACACAACAGAGCGGCGAGCCAGGAATCGAATGTTTCGCTGACATGGGGCTTTAGTTCCACGCCCAGACCTGATGTAAAGGTCGAGACACTAAGATAGCTTAATCGGGTTTCTGGGTCCACAAGAGAGCGGACTTGACAGCCGCGCAAGTCTGGAATGAGTGTCTTTGCCAATGCGGGTTCTCCTTTCGCTTGATAAATCAGACTCCCCATAGCAACATTGATAGCACAATAACCTGAAGACCAAGCCGTGGTGGGAGAAGTCCGGAAAGACAGTATTCCATGCATTCTCCCACATGTAGTCTTCATAAGCTGCAAGATCTTGGAGCTATCCGCATTTGACAGAGATGAAGCGTCTAGACCCGAGTCCCCAGGAGACCGGCTCGAACGTTGGCGGCCGGGTGTCCGAGGCGGAAATGATGGTGATTGTATAGACGGAAACCCGATGGAAGCGTCATCGGGGGTCTTGGGTTGAGAGGCCGTGTTGATTGAGCCTAAGCGATTCCGCGTGCGCGTGAGGAAAGAGCTCGAGGATATATCACTTCGCTGGTCATCCAAAGTGGTTGTGCGGGATCGCGCCCGCTGATTCTTCAAATCCGACGTGTCATCCTCGTCCCCTGTGGAATAATATAGATTAAAGTCGCGTCGAGACTCTCGATCGGGGCCTCTTGTCCGGGGAGTAACACGCGGAGAAGCGGCGGCACTCGAGGAAAGATGCTCCGTCTCGGAAAGAGGTGAGTTGTTTCCTGGAGTCGCGGAGTCAGGGGTCACGGTTCGGATGGTCGTTTCCCTGAAGTTATCCGGATAGACCATACCGTGACGATCCTTTGAAGATGACTTTTTGCTGGGCCTGCGTTCCACTGGACGGCTGTAAGATCCCTGGTGCACCGAATTCCGCTTATACCCATTCGAGCCCTCCGACTCCATCTTTACTCGCTGGCGGCAGCGACGATTCGAAAGACCTCGCTATCAGACGCGGGCAGGCGGGCACGCATATATCGCTTGTAGTCTGGATATGTTACCTTGCAGCGGTAGGCTGAAACCCGACACAACTGCGCAACCGACCTCGAACAATTGAGAGCCTTGGTCGTCCAATGGGTCGCTAGATGAACGCATGGAGTCCGGATAGGGGAAGATACGTGAAGTCGCACATTCGGTCGAGGCCGGGCGCCTTGGGGTACAGATTAGAGCTGAGCAAACGACACGGGCCGCCGGGAGTTCCGTGAGTTTCAGGGGGGTTGTCGGTTGTCGTGCGGCGCAGGGAGGGATAGAGGTAATGGATTGACGGACCTAAAGGGGAGAGAAGACGAAGGTCGTTAATAACGCGGACGAATGAATTGAGGCCCCAGCAGTGTAATTGGTACGGCGGTGGTTGTTGCTAGAGAGCCATATTGGTGGTAGTGGTAGGGCGGGTTTAGCTTCTTGGGGAGGGGAAGAGTGTGGAGGAGAGAGAAAGTGGTACGGAAGCCGGGCTGGTGGTCACTATGGTTCAACCGCCGCCCGCCAACGTGATATCATTGGATAGAAGCTGGAGAGGGGGGAGCACCGTACTGTCTGTCTTCAGCCAGCTCTGGCCCTGGCTAAACGCATAGATGGTCTGGTCTAATTGGTGGCGAGGAGAGCGATCGATCGGTTGATTTGGTGTCGTGGTGACTGCGCGGGTTGGGAGGTCGCAGATCGCACGTCAAAACGAAGACCGAGCTGGAAGTACTCTCGGAGTAGAAGAAGGATTTCGAGATTGTACAACAAGAGGTTTCGGTGAAACGGGCATTAAGCGAGAGGCGCAGGAGGGGAGGAGATGTCGATGAAGACGAGAAAAAAAGAAAGAGATGGAGAGAAAACACCACCTCTCCAGATAGCGCTCCCGCCTCACTATGAGGGTGTATACCAGTCAGGTATATCTGTTTATTTGATATTTGCCTACTTTTTTATTTGTTATAGCAGTCGATCTAACTAAACCAAGATCAACTGTGCAGCCTCTCCAGACGTTCAGACTCAGAGTTCAGCTTCTCCAACGTCTAATTAAATAGTGATAAGCAGGGTGAATGCTGTGCTTATGAATTCCGGACAGAAACAACGATAGCACAACGAACGCTTGAGTCGGTGTGTCCAAGGCTGAGATACCGTTCTTATTGGAGCCCACAGGACCCTTTGCTCCCCAGTCCATGGTCGAATCATTTCTGCAGAAGCCTTGAAGAAGGATTCCCCTCCTTCCTTTGTCCTTCCGTGCTTGCTCCTTGACTCCGAGTCTTTGCCGACGGAATGGTTTGACTTACTCTTATTGCACCATCTTCGCAGGAATTTGCCTGACGACATCCTGTGAGCTCGACCTGGACTCCTTTTTTGTAAAGTGCTTGTTTTGAACCGAACATGATCGTCTTCGTCCTCTCAGCTGCAAGTCATCGCGCGTGTTCGGAGTAGAAAAATAGCCTACCAAGTGGGCTGTGGACTTGTGAAGTTGACGGCCAAAAACTGGCCCCTCTTCATGCCCACTTGTTTACGAATCCTGATTATTCGTCTGCCGGTCATGATTCAGATCTATTGGCTCAGTTTTGGTCGACTGATTCGCTCTGAAGTTGATTTGTGCATACGGAGTATGAGTATACGAAAGTCTCGGCCGTCCTCTACGGAGTACTCCGTATAGCCGGCCAGTTGCATTCTCTCCAGCCTCAGGTCAAGCCCATTAGCATCGACAATAATGTCTCATGTCCTGCATCTTGGCGTCTACTCCTCAATAGCGGTAAAGCTTGTTAGTGCCCTGGTCCCTGAATTGACTACTTCTCCGAGTTCGACGCTTCTAGGGCCTGATAAACTTGCAGCATGCCTCCACAGACCTGCATGGCATAAGCCTACGGAGTACTTCTTGTCAGGTGCACCATTAAGTATTACGGAGTAGCCAAGTCGCAGGATGTGTGAGCTGGAAGCCGTCTTCAGCTGCTCACAGCCTCACAGTGATAATCGGCATCACTGCCAGAATCGTAGTTGCCTCCACTACGGAGTACTGTAAGATCTTTCAACCCTCTACTGAAATCATACATCCACGCAGCCCCAATTCAGTCTATTAAATTTTCAGACCAAGTTCTATGTTTCGTATGCCTCAGGCTCCCAATGACGGCTGAAAAAGAGTGGTCCTTCTTTTATCTGATCTGTGATGGAGAATTGATATTGGTCTCGCAAGCTATGGGCTAATTAATGTTCCCTTTGCGCTAGACCACAAACAAACTAATTGTAATAAAATAATCCTACACATCACATACCTCTTTTAACTGACCAAACCCGCAAAGTTTTACCAGAGTAGATGAGTTGCTCTACACGGCATGGCGATCTATATCTAACAATCACATGATGTATGCCTAAGGCCTAAACCCCGGATACTGACCGCCTGCATCATCTCGCTGGCTCCCGAGCTTCCATCAATGTCATGAGATCCAGTTTGCTCATCAGCTGCCACTTACTGTTGTCTGTCACGATATCTTTCCCTGTAAACGGCCGGGCTATTATATATCCAAGCAGTCACATAACAAATACTCGACTCTCGTCTCATACCTGTCAGAGTTCGACTTCAGAGTTCAGCTTCAAGCTATCAGCAATCCCGCCTGTTCTCTGCTGCTTCAACTGTCTTTGCCGGCCTCTTTATTTGGATGTTTGCCATTTAATGAACATTAAACCTGGCTTTGATGCCTTAACACTAATGCCTTTTCTTTTATTGCTGATGACAGGGAATCATATTCATACAAACTCTAGCCCAAGATGATGGCCTCGAACGTCCTGTCCCGCTTCCTACCTCCGAACGGCCCATCGGTGTATGAGACGATCCGCCAGCATGACGAAGACACGGACCCATCGGATGTGGAGGAGCGCGCGGGCATGACACTCGAAGACGACGTCAACTTGGGAGATCGGTTCACTGATCGGGAGCTTGAAGAGGCCATGGCCGACGCTACGCGGGAGGGATCGTCCAGCCCGAGTGATACATTCATGACCCCTCAGAGTAGACAAAGGGGCCCTCAAACAGGCTCAGCTAGCTCTGGGTCGCGTCGTCGTAACCTTAGCGACCCTAGATGGATGCAATCAGTACACCCTCGGCTCGATCCTGTTGACGATGATGAGAATGACGATGACCATGATGACGATGTCCCGGCCTCTCTTCTAATGGAAGGTCAGCATGATGACGACGACGAGTTAAGGATGCGACTTCCTCCTCCACCCTCACATCATCTCTCTGATCCGCAGCCGCCTCTCTCTGATCGTTATTCTCGCCGTGACCACATTCGATGGGATACTATCAAGGACCACCAACCCTCACATGAAGCTCCACGGCGGAATCATCCAAGGAGTCTCTGGTCGGCAGGCCACCCAAGCATGGCCTCGGTAGACCCCAAACAGAAAGCCATGTGGTTGTGGGCAAACGTGGAGAATCTAGATAACTTCTTGAAAGAAGTCTATACTTATTTTTTGGGTAATGGAATCTGGTCGATTCTGTTGAACCGAGTCTTAAGCATACTGTGCGTTTACTTCTAGAATAATGTTGGATAATGCGTTGACTTTTGACAGGACTTTTGCCTTCATTGTGGGATTCACGACATTCCTCACAAACTGTATTAATTACAGCAAAGTCCGCCAGAGCAAAACAATGGATGAGATACTGATTCCAAAATGCACCAACAAGATGTCTATGTCATCGACTTTCTTGCTCTGGTTACTCTGCTTCTTCTGGGTTGGGAAGGTCTTTCAATTATTGTTGGATGTTCGAAGGCTCAAGAACATGCATGATTTCTATCATTACTTGCTCGGGATTACGGACGCGGAAATCCAAACAATCTCTTGGCAAGAAGTTGTTAGCCGTTTGATGACGCTCAGAGACGCCAACCCTGCTACTGCTGGCGCTGTATCAGCACACAACCGCAGACTGTTGGGCAGCCAATCCAAGCAGCGAATGGATGCTCACGACATAGCAAATCGCCTGATGCGCAAAGAGAATTATTTTATTGCACTGGTCAACAAGGACATTTTGGATCTGACCCTTCCTATACCGTTTCTGCGAAACAGACAACTGTTTTCCCGTATTCTGGAGTGGAATATCAACTTATGCATTATGGACTACGTTTTCAATGAGCAAGGACAAGTTCGACCTTTATTCCTCAAGGACACCCATCGAAAAGCCTTGAGTGATGGCCTACGGCGCCGATTTATGTTTTTTGGGATCATGAATATCTTCGTAGCGCCGTTTATCGTGGTCTATTTCATGATGCACTATTTCTTCCGCTATTTCAACGAATACAAAAACACTCCTTCCCAGCTCTCTTCGCGCCAGTATACGCCACTCGCCGAATGGAAGTTTCGCGAGTTCAACGAGTTGTGGCATCTTTTCGAACGCCGGATCAATTTGTCGTATCCCTTTGCAACCAGCTACGTGGACCAGTTCCCCAAAGACAAGACGATACAGATCGCAGGCTTCATAGCCTTTGTTTCTGGCGCATTAACGTCTGTGCTAGCTCTTGCATCTATCATAGATCCGGAGCTCTTTCTCGGGTTTGAATTAACACACGATCGAACAGTCCTTTTCTACCTTGGTATCTTTGGATCAGTGTGGGCATTTGCTAGGGGAATGGTTCCGGAAGACACTGACGTTTTCGATCCGGAGTACGCTCTTCTTCAAGTGATCAACTTTACGCACTATTTCCCAAGCCATTGGAAAGGGAAACTGCACAGTGATGACGTTCGAAAAGACTTTGCGGTATCATACCAGATGAAGATTGTCATATTTCTGGAGGAGATTTTGAGCATGATCTTTACACCATTCATCCTGTGGTTCAGTCTGCCTAAATGCAGCGAACGTGTAATTGACTTCTTTCGAGAATTTACTGTTCACGTTGATGGCATGGGCTATCTCTGTTCATTTGCTGTGTTTGATTTCAAGAAGGGTACAAATGTTATCCCGCAGAGTCATGCCAATCAGAGCGACAACGTGAGGCAGGACCCACGCGCAGACTATTTCTCAACAAATGACGGGAAAATGCTTGCCTCTTATTATGGATTCCTGGACAATTATGGCGGCAACCCTCGTGCTGGTCATCCAAACAAGCGCGCTTTCCACCCTCCGCCAACTTTCCCATCCCTAGGATCTCCGTCTCTAGTTGGTGTAGGGAACTTTGGGAACCGACAAGATCTAGCCCAGACACGCGTTGGACCGGCAGGCATCGGCCAGCAATCAATGATTGGAACGGGTCGATTTGGTGCACCTGGGGCCGGTGATACTGACTCACCTGCACCGTCGCTACTCCTCGACCCACATCATCAGCCATCTGCCTCTGGCTTCCGGACTGCCAGCCGCATAACACCACATCAACGCCACCGTCTTGGCCGTCCACCGCCGCCAGTATCTGAGTCGGTTCTCGATGATAATGGAGGAGCTGTCGCAGCTGCGCGCCACCCCGCTTCCAGGCAAAGACCAGCAGCGTCCGGGTCAAACGGTGGCCTTGACACGGGTGATAGCAATGTAGAGCACTCGTGGAAAATGAGCCCTAGCGATGATGAAGATGATGAAGATGCAGACGGGGAAAATGTAGATGCCGTGACAGGGGGCGCAGGCGTTCTCGGGTTGATTCAGCAGTTCCAGAAAGCGAACAAGGATAATCGGCCTCGTACAGCCGTTGGTCTTTAGATAGGTTGTTCATTGAATACACCATGCAATATCCGAGGATTATAGCGAGTTTTGTCGAATTACTCATAATACTAAATAATTAGTCTCTAAATAGTTGAGGCAAGATAATATCAGTTTAATGAAGTTGAATCTAAAGACATAGTAAGGCAGCAAGGCAGTACACGGACGGACCCTAGATTGACTACCAATATGCAGGAGGCTTGAACTTATGCGCTCGCGGTAAGTCTGCTGACAATAATTTATACGAAGATGTCAAAGCGATTGTGATTTGCTTGAGAGCAAACCGCCAGCAGGATTCCCGGCCTGGGAGGGTCTGTTCTCCAAATTAAGGGTCGAGGCCTTTATTGCGGAGAATACTCCGTAAACACTCCAAGGACTGGGAACAAATCACAATCCCATGAAAATAATGAAGGCTCAGAGATCAACGGAACAAATTGAACCTCGGTGCAAGATACTGCTTTCACAATTTGTTTTATCTACACCTTTCGGCTGTTTGAGATCCTGGGTGTGTCTGGAATTAAGGCCTGATGTCACCGCCAACAGCTCGAGTCAGCCACAACTTTTAAGGGTCTGGGCAGGCTCCGCTATATGAATCCATCTCGCTGCAGGATCGGACTGGTTAGACCAAAAGAAGAAAACATCATCTGAACTTGAAAACTTCGTTTCTTCCCCGTTGCCTTCCATCCTTGCAGCCGGTCTTGCGCTTGCCATTCAGACTCTTGGCAGAGTGCTGCATCTAGAGACAGACCTCTTTATCCTGTCCAACATCACCTCCACGCTCCTTATTCTGCACGCGACATTGCAAACACTCAACCTAATACTCGAAATGGCTTGAATGGCCACGTCTAGCGCCTTTCTATTTTCATCGTTTCTCTCATCCAGTGATACCGTCCGTCGACAATCCATTTCTGCAGCGCCGACGCCCTCTCCTTCGTTACCTATTTGACCAGAGCACGCCTCTGCCCCTCTCCTTTTCCTGGGCATTGTCCTCTTCTCGCCTCCTTCGCAGGAGCTCCGCCGACGATGTTCCGTGCAAACCGATACCGCATTTTCCTGGTGTTCGCTGCAATACTCGTCCTCCTTATACTCCATTTCAGCCGGTCCCGGGACCACGATCAACCTGCCATCTCGCAGGTCCCTCCGCCGTCCGTCGATCTTCATAAACCACCTTCCTCTGGCCAGAACGTCGAAGACCAAATTAAACCTGCTAATGGCGCCAGTGACAGCAAGAGCCCCGTGGACCATGTTCCGATTGAGCAACCCGCTCAACATCAGCCACTCGGCCCACCGTACAAAGGCTCCGACGACAGCTCAGTCCCGCCAATAGGCTCAGAACGGCCTGGCCCGAACAATGTCCCGAACCCGGAACTTGAGCTCGCTGGGGTTAGACCTCAAACGGGTGCGCAGACCCAAGGTAAACATGATAATCAGGTCACGGAGGATGCATCCTCGAAGCCTCACTGGAAGCCCACACCGGAACAATGGCCGATCAAGCCGGAGTCTCTGATCAGACTTCCAGCTGGACAGGCAAAGTCTCTGCCTCAATTGCAAGCAAGGTTCAAGGACGAATCGTCCACAGATAAGATGCAGCGGTTACAACAGCTCGATACTATCAAGTCAGCTTTTATACATGCTTGGAATGGGTACAAGGCGGAGGCCATGGGCCATGATGAAGTCAAGCCTTCACTTGGCGGATTCAGGGACACATTCAACGGCTGGGGCGCAACAATTGTCGACTCCTTGGATACACTGTGGATCATGGGCCTGAAGAATGAATTCTCCATGGCAGTGGACTATGTCAAGACGATTGACTTCACTACCAGCACTAAACAGGAGATGCCAGTCTTTGAGACCACTATTCGATATCTAGGCGGTATGCTTGGAGCGTATGACATCTCAGGACACAAGCATGATGTACTTCTCGAGAAGTCCGTCGAGCTTGCGGAAGTCTTGATGGGCGCTTTCGATACACCGAACCGGATGCCGGTTCTATATTATAAATGGAGCTCAGAGTATGCGTCCGAAATTCGACGGGGAAACTTCAAGGCCGTCCTTGCGGAACTTGGCTCTTTGAACTTGGAGTTTACACGTCTGGCGCAGTTGACTAAAGAAGACAAGTACTACGATGCGGTTGCGCGGATCACAAACGAGCTCGAGAAGTACCAGGACCAAACCAAGATTCCCGGATTATGGCCTTTGACCGTCGATGCGTCCGGATGCAGAACGGTTTCTGGGAACGAGAGAGATGCTGCCACTGCCGAGCTACCTGTCAGAGGTGCAAGATCTTCTTATGAGGTCAATTCGACGACCTCATCACACCAAACAAGACAGATCCATGAGGGTGCAGAACCCGCCTACTATGGTGGGGAGAGTCCAGAAGCGATCGACACTCGAACGCCTCCGCCCAAGCAAGACTGCTTTGAAGGGCTTGCCAACACACTCTCCGGCTATGACAAGTTTGGGCTTGGCGCACTCGGTGACTCTACGTACGAGTACTTGCCGAAAGAATACATGCTCCTTGGCGGTAGCGATCAGTACATGAACATCTACAAGAAGGCCATGGATGCAGTCAGAGAACACCTCATTTATCAGCCGATGCTCCCGGATGATCGTGACGTCCGATTCATATCTACGGTCACCATGACAAAGAATATCGATGCTAACCCTCGTGGTCGTACGATCTTTGCTTATGAAGGAACCCACCTTACCTGTTTTGCTGGCGGTATGGTTGCTATCGGAGCCAAACTATTTGGGCTCGAAAAGGATATGAAGCTGGGAAGTCAGCTAACAGACGGCTGCGTCTGGGCATATGAAGCCACTCGGACTGGAATTATGCCCGAAGCATTTGAGCTAGTTCCTTGTAAAAAGGGCGAGCCGTGCAAATGGAACGAGGATACTTACTTCAGGGCCATGGATCCGTATGCTGACAGGCGGCCGAAATATTCTAAACGATCTGCTGAACCTGAAAAGGGGAACTGGCATGTCATGGGCACGCCTGAGACGCCTGAATCTACGCCGTCAGCTCAAGCACAGGTGAACCAGAAGTCAACAACCGCTGAAAGTGTCAAGCATAGAGACTCCAGTCCAGTAGACACAACTGCCACGGGTGTGCTCTCTCATGAGGATTTTGTTGCAAACAAGGTTCAAAACGAACGACTTCCCCCAGGGATGATCGGAATCTCAGCACGAAAGTATCTCCTGCGTCCGGAGGCCATCGAGTCTGTTTTCATCATGTTCCGTCTCACGGGAGACAATTACTGGCGCGAGAAAGGTTGGAAGATGTTCCAGGCCATCGACAAGGCCACGAAAACGACACTGGCCAATACAGCCATCACCGACGTTACTGTCGAGGAGCCGCGACCAATGGACAGTATGGAGTCTTTCTGGCTTGGGGAGACCCTGAAGTACTTTTACCTCCTGTTCAGTGATCCCAGTGTGGTGAGCCTTGACGAATATGTCTTGTAAGTGACCAGCCATGTCTGACTGCTAAGCTACCACTGACTTTTCCTTTCAGGAACACCGAAGCGCATCCATTCAAGCGCCCTGGATACTAATTATGCATATTTCTCTCTATCCGTATGGTTCTCTATTTGTGCAAACATCCAATAGCATTTTAGAAGCTTACTACTGATATGAGCTGCCAAGATTCTTTCTTTGTTTTTGCTGCCATCCATTACTTAGTATTTGTATACATATCTATAATGAAGCACACGTAGATTGCATGTTTATCACTCTACTCTGTATATCAGAATAGCGAGTGGAGTGGACTGACAAGGCTGGACCGAGTGGGTTTCAGCCACGCTTTATTTAGTCAGTTCCAATCCTCAGCGTCATCGTCAACCGTCCACCGGGCAACTTCTGCCACTTCTCCCCCTCCCTTCCTCGCGCTACCTTCACCCGCTGGCTGTTTTTGCTTCGTCCTCATTGAAAATAATACTCCCCGCTACGAACATTTTCACCTCCGCACCTTGTCCTCCCCCCCGAGCCCCCGGGCCAACAGCCAACTCGTGTGACGGGCGCGTGCCAGGACGGGATGATTGAAGCACAGACCCAACAGTTACAGGCCCGAGGACGACGATCCGGACTAGGACTGAGTTGTGGGAAATGGAGCTTGAGGTCTCCGTGGGTACTGAGCAGGACTTCTGGACCAGTATGTTTGCATCTGTCGCCTGTCGCCTGTCGCCTGTCGCTTCTGTGCGACTTGACTAAGTATCGCATCTAACGGCTTTCGATTCGCAGACATCCAAGAAATCGTTTCCGCGCCTTGCTCCTCCGAAGACTTGATTGATAATGCTCTCCGGGCGTATTTGAGCTTGACGGCTAGTTATAAGGGTATGGACTACGATTATCGACTATGGAGTGGACGGAGTGTATATACAAAGCAAACAGCAGGCTGATCAGTTCCCTTTCGCAGAGCAATACCTCCAGTCCGAGTTCGCCGTTACAAGATGCTCATTCAAGCTGCTTTCGTCGGCGATATTTGTCGCTCATACCGACTATGTGCGGCGGCAGATGATCTACGCTTTACTTCAGGAAGATGACCCCGTGACTCTACATATGATTGCCTCGTTCCTCCTCTTCGACGGCCGACAGCATGAAATTTCTCTGCAGATGATGAATGATGAGGGTGCGTTCTCGAGGTTGCTTGAGCTGCTTCAGGCTCATGCGCAGACGCTGTATACGGAGGATGATAGTGCGGCGGGGTTACATCGGCTCTTGATGGACTTGCTGTATGAGCTGTCGCGGATTCAGAAGATCAAGGTTGAAGATTTGAGTGAGTTGTGCGAGTGAACGGCCATATTTTCTGGTTATTGACCCTGATTTAGTTCTGGTGGACGACGATTTTGTACGCGGTCTGTTCGATATCATTGAGCATTTGTCCTATGATGCGAATGATCCGTACCACTATCCTGTTATCCGTGTACTGGTAGGTTTAATCTCGCGTGCTCAGAGGATGTTCGCTCACTCGCGCAGTTGGTTCTCAACGAACAGTTCATGATATCGGCCCACAATCCCGGCGAAGAGGGATCACCGTCGAATCCATTGACAAACAAGGTAATTAAGATCTTGTCTATGCATGGGAACTCATACAAGACATTTGGTGAAAACATAATCCTTCTGATTAATAGAGAAGGTATTCCATCCTAGAGCGTTCTGGTGCGCAATGACTGACCTACTTCAGCCGAGACTTCTCTACAACTTCTCACGCTCAAACTCTTATACCTCATTTTCACGACACCGAGCACGTATGAATACTTCTTCACCAATGACCTCCATGTTTTGGTTGACATTCTCATACGCAACCTTCTTGACTTACCCGAAGAGGCATCGGCTCTGCGGCACACCTACCTCAGAGTTCTCTACCCACTGATAGCTCATACACAATTAAGACTTCCGCCACATTACAAGAGAGACGAGCTGAAACGTATGCTGAGTCTGCTTGTCCGTGGGCAATTAACGGGCGATACCGCAGCCGACTGCGAGAAGATCATGCATTTCGACGAAGTTGACGAGACCACACGGAGACTCGTCCTGCGGTGCGCTACCGTTGACTGGCTTCGTGATGAACCAGAGCCATACAGGTTGAGACAGCCGCAAAGGGAGGACAGTTTGACCTCGTCTTTCCCAACGATTGACAGTACTCTGTCAGACGCTGATATCGGGACACCCCTCGAATCCTCCCAGTCGCTTGGTTCTACCGATACACGAGGAAGCTCTTTGGAGGACTTATCATCTTTACCGAGCGATGGTCGAGACTCCCCTGCGTCTGCAACTGGGACGCCCCGCAAGCTGAGTCAAGTCGAGCGTCTGGGCATGCATCTCGCTCCGGCCTCATCTTCATCCCTCAGCGTGGACGAAATCACATCTCAACGCGAGAAGCCAGGCGTCATCACACCCAGTCGCCATGGCGGGCAAGCAAACCAAGGACAGTCAAGTCCCACCAAACAGAAAGTGAAACCTCTACCCCCAAAGGCAAGACGCTGGCGCGGAAGACGAGCAACGGTGGATGAAACCGTCTCTCCCACTGCTAGATCTAGCATTGCAGAGGATTCAATAACCGGCAGTCCGAGCCCGCTATCCTCAACACCCGTCCTAACTACCTCACCGCAACTTACACCCTCCGACTCAGAACGCCGGAACTCGTCCTCCACAACCCCAACACTCTATCAACCTCCTGTACCGCCAATTCCTCCAGTCTACCTTAACCAACCTTCAACAGCCCGCCGCTCCGCATCCAATCCTCCTCCAGCCGTCCCGCCCCCTCGTCGCTCCGCGATACATCATCACCTCTCTGCCTCAAACTCTGGCACCTGCACACCAGGGACAAGCCCCAGCCCGTCACGCTCTGCCCACCCTCCACCATCGGCAACAATCCAAAACTCTGCCACACAACCCCACCAGTCTCACAAACAAGCACAGAAGCCTGAACCACCACGAACCCGCCGCTGGGGCCGCAAGCTTACGCATACCGATTCTTCGGATCCGTCGCAAGCTGGCGGGCACGAGCATGCGGACAGTACGGGTACTACTGCCGGCGATGGTCAAGTCCATGATGGCGTAAGTAGCGGCAGTGGCAGTGGCAGTGGAAATACTGCTACGGCACTGCTTCATCCTGACTGGACTGCTAGTTCCGAAGAGGCGAATGGACATGGACATGGACCTGAACATGATCAGGGAGTCATTAGTGTTGAGGAAGCAGTGCAGAACGTCTCACTGCACTAAACATGATCCCGATATGGTGGATTCCGCGGGATATGAAGCGCGTGCATAGTTACATTACGTTAATCCTTATATATAAGTAATAATCAGTGATATCTACATCTAGCCAGGTAATTGAGCTGTTGAGAGAGTATGCCTCATATCATTACACATTCTATCCATAACTTTCTTTCTGACAAGTTGTGTATTATTATTGCCTTAAGATTGAATATTGTGTACAAGTAGTACTAGATGCCATTTGCCTACCAACATTCGTAAAGATCGTCATATGGTGCAAAAGAAAGTAAAGACAGACCGAAAAGAAAGAGGTTTCGCTAAAGAGCGCCGCTATGATTAAATTTCCAATGAACTCCAAATTTACCCCAGCTCAAGATACCACATACAAAAGCCACGCCGGTTCAGTTTCATGGAGCACATACACTCAGGGACTCAGATCAATAACCTCCAAGTCCTTTGCCACATCATTTACCACACCAGCAGGTTGCTTTTTCCTGGGCGAGACACTCCGTGGCTTAGGCTTGATCTGCTGCAGTAAACCTTTGCACTTCCCGCATCTGTGCTTTCCAGGGTCAATGCTTTTCGAGTGGCGCCCGTAGTTCTGGCAGCAGTCGACGCAGGTCCAGACGTATTTGTAGTCTATCTTGTAGCTGTGCCTTGTAGTAACCTCAATACGGCCGCCGTAGACCGGGTGGTCCTGAAGCGCTTCCTTGCATTTACGTCCCCATGCTTGGAAGCTCACACCATGGGGTTGGTTGCGAACATTCGAGATCATGTAGTTTGCCAGGTGGCAGTATTCATGGGCCAAAGTATTGATAAGCCGGTCCTCGTCGTCAATGATGCGCTCCGCTAGTTCGATAGTAGCATAATGTTTCGTGGTTACTGGCGGTGTCTCGTTGCCGGGCGAGGCGCGAGCCGGGGTCACAGGCTCACTATCAACAACAGCCCTATCTCGTCTCCAATTTGCACGACCAGCGGTTGTTTGAAGTGTCTTACTCCACACAATCCGTACACCACCAGTTTCTGCAGCGCGCTTTTGAACCTCGCCTCCGGAAACCGCATCATCAAGCGCTTTGAGAAAGTCGTCAGCAAACGCGACTTTTCTATTATCAAACGACTTCTTGCGGGCAATTGCAGCTTTCTTTGCTTCCGTCTCCGCTTTCTTCAATGCCGTCTTGCTGAGCGGCTTGGCCGGTTTCTCAGCTCGCGATCGTTTAGGTATCGTTTCAGAGTCTTCGTCAGATTGGTCGAATTCTTTCAGAAGTGAGGTAATGTTGCGCGGAGAGTGAGAGTCAATCCAGTTGTTTGTGACTTCCAAGCTCCAGAATGCATCCGTGCTTTCACGGTGAGGCGTGGGGGGTATCATGATCCTGTCCTTGGTTGGAGATCGCAAAAGGCTTTTCGTAGGACTAGATGGAGGCGTCTGAGATGGTGATTGAGGACGCGCATCAGTTGGCGATTCCAATCCAGATACCGCCCTGTATGTAGTCAATACCGGAACTATATGGCGTCAATGGAGGAAATGACAGCGGTGACTTACCCAAATAGGTCGTCTTGAAGTTGAGACGACGGAGCACGATCGTCCAGCTTCAGGCGATCCATCTCCTCTGACATATCGGTATCTTTCTGGAATAGTTTCCTGGAGACACTATCCAACTTTGGAGACGTAGACGGTACAGTAAACGACGCTGGCAGGGAGGGTTCGAGACGAAGATCTGGCCGACGAGCAGACTCACGCAGAGCATTCTCTATCTCAACAGCTGGGTTGGGTCTCCGCCCCCGAAATAGCCTCCTCCGTTGTGTTGGCGGTGTTGGTGGTTGTGGGGACGCTTTGTGTTCCTCTTCCTCAGACTCATTCTCCGACAATGATTCATGAAAGCTAGGCTCATCATCATCACTAACAATGAAGTCATCGAGCGAATTAAAGCTATCTTCCTCATTCTCATTCTCATCCTCAGACTCGTTTCGTGACGGCTGGCGATATCTCGTAAACTGCTGCTGTTGCTGTTGCTGCTGCTGCTGCTGCTGCTGCTGCTGCGTGGCATTCCTCCTCCTCCTCGCCGGCGACGTTCTCACCGAAGAAGCGGATGTAGAAGCATCAGACGGGTTTCTAGAGAGGCTCGTCGTCGCCTCCGAATCCATGTCCGGATCTAGCTCCTCCTCCAACGGATCATTCTCCTTGTCATAGTTATAAAGTTCCGACTTCCTGCTCGTCCTCGCTCTTGGCTGATGATGCTGTTGCGGGAGCGGTAAAATCATTGAGTTTGTCCGCGCCAGCTTCAATGGCGTCTCTTTCTTCGGTTTTGGTGTGTCCCGCTCCGTCGTCCCATCGCTGTCCGCGAAGATATCGAATTGTTGTTCAGCGAGCGCTTTAGTTCGACTCTTTGTTGTTTTACTTCGTCTTAGTGATGTTGACGGTGCCTTCTCACTTGCTAACGGGCTTTCGTCGAAGAGGGTCTTTGTCTTTTTCTTCCCCGTCATTGTTCGTGCTAGTTCTTCCTCCGCTCTGAGGCGCTCTTGCATTGTTGCGGGTGGGGGCGAGACATATCGCTCTGTTAGCCGTTGCCTTGTGCTCGCTCTTGCTCTGGGGTCGTCTTGTTTCGTCCCATTTTGACTCCTCGTATTGAGTCGGGCCATTTGGTAGTAGTTCTGCGCGGGCAGTGAGGTGGCGGGGCGCTCCTTCTTGTTTGGGATATGCCAGGTACGTCTGGGGTCGTTCGATGGTTGCTAGATAGATGCCTTGTATTTCCTCCGATTGACCGACTATTGGCGTTCTGCAGGTTCAGACTCTGCTGCAGGAATATATCGCTGGAGAGTCTCGTGGAGTGTTGATATGTTGTCTGGAGAATATGGTTGGCACGGCAACGAAGAACCCGGCGTGCAGGCTGCAGATGCCCGTATGGAGCCGACGGTCTGTTTTCGGGTTAAGTATTCGGAGACTCTGGCAATTACCTTTTTATACGGATTTAGAGAAATATCAGATCTATGGCTGCACATTTACAGTTGAGATTTGAATCGGTCAACGGAAAAAGCTCTTCACCCGCGATATATATATTGGGGGAACGGATCCAGTGTATATAGGTTCTTTATCACGAGACTACAAGAACGCAACCCAAGAGCCCATAAAAGGGCAGGATACATGCTCAGAAGACAGTAGAGCACAAATGGAAAAACCAATGGCCAAGTGCTCCTTTGGGCTAGTCCTGAAGAGCAAGAAACAAAATAGCCCGATACAAATCTATTACAAGATAAATACTAGAAAGCAGTTGGTATCACTGCAAAAGCAGAATTAAATAGACATAGTTACTCGGGAGATCTAGGAACAAATGTACATGAAAAGGCCAAGGGTTGCAAGATATTGTTGCATGTTCGACGCACAGCACGCCAGGACATACGACGCATCGAACAAACTAAGTCAAACGGTGCACCGCTAAATAGGCAGATGGAGTGTAGATCAAGTGCCACGCACCGAATCTACAACAGGATCATGGCAGCACCGGCGAATACGGCAGTACCGACGTAAGCACCGAGCTGGAAGATACCGACGTTGACGCTGCTGGGAGTCAGAGCGTATCCGGCACCGTCAGAGGTGTCAGCTCCAGCGGAACCACCGGAGCCACCGGAGCCACCGGCGCCAGCAGCAGTAGGGGAAGCCGAGACGGAGCCAGTTCCAGCAGTACCGGCTTGGTCGAGGAGCGAGGAGCAAGCAGCGGTGGGCTCGCTAGTGCTCTGGGAAGAGGCAGCACCATCAAAGTCGCAAGCGTCCGAGCTGCCGCCGTTGGCCTCAAAGTACTGGTTCATCGCGAAGGAGAGCTGCTGCTCGGGAGTACAGACACTGTAGGCACCGTACTCGCCCAAAGTGGCGTTTCCAGTGACACCCTCACAGAATTTGCCGCCCTTGTAACCACAGACGGTGCTGAAGGTGCTGGAGAGCTGCTTGCCCTTGATGTCCTTCTTGGCGACGCAAGAAAGCGACTTCTCCATGCAGCTGCAGAGGTCCTGGTTGGGGGAAGGAGGAAGCGGGGAGGACTTGGCCTGCCAGCTCTTGCCCTGGGTGGGGCAGGATTGAAGGGCGGTGTTTGTCGGGTTGTATTCGCCCTTCTTGGTACCAGTCGGGGTGGCGGAGGCGAGCTGCTGGGAGAGGTAGCTATAGTCCTTGAGGGTGGAGGCCTTGTCCCCGTCAATAGTGACCAGACCTGGTATTCTGTTAGATTGATGATATAAGAACGAGGGAGATGCAACGTACCGTAGTTGTTTTCCTCCTGGAAGTACATGTAAACGATACCACCAGACCAGACGTCAGCCATCTTGTCACCGTAGAGAGCCTCGACCTCAGTGAACTTGCGAGGGGTGACATCGTTGCAACCGTATTCAGCAAAGAAGACGGGGATCGAGTAGTCACGGAATTCCTCGGTACGGGACTTGTAGCCAGACTTCTCGTAGTTGGAGTCACCACACCAGGAGTAGACGTTGTATCCCCAGAAGTCAATCGCGTCTTCCTTGTCACCGCAGTTGAAGTAGTTGGCCATGTCCACACGGATAGACGAATCGTCATTGGTAGCGTAACCAACACCCATAGTACGGTAGTTCTTGGCCTTGATGTAGGCCTTCATGTCACGCACGGCAGCCTTGACGAAAGCACTGGCCTCGGTAGTCTGGGGGGTGTTTGAGACTTCGTTTCCGGCGAAAAATCCGATGACGTTAGAGTACTTGGACATTTCATCGACGACAGAGGCGTAGCGCTGGTACAGATCCCAGTCCCACTTGGGGTCGTTGCGTACAATAGATTCATCGGGAGAAGACAAGTCTGCAATAACGTAGATTCCAGCATCACTGAGCAAGTCCATGCACTCCTTGTGGTCGGCGGTAGGGTCAACGGCGTAGACACGGATAGTGTTGGCATTGAGCTTCTCAAGATAAGGAACATCACGCTTGCATGCGTCGGCGTCCGCTAGAGGGTCCTTGTAGTTGGATGAGCTTGACTTGGGACCGGCGTATTCCTCTGTCGTTGGTTAGTTGCAATCTTGGCTGTGATGAGCTGCATGGATACTTACGTTGGTAGGCGACACCACGGATGTAGCTAATCATTATGTTAGTAAAGTCCTCTCGAACAACCGGAAGGGAAGCCGTACAATTGGGTTTCGTTGCTCTTGTAGAAGAATTTGGACCCCTAGAGAGTCAGCCACAGCCTCATTTTGCTACTTGAAAGAACTGACCTTGATGATAATGGGGTCCAAGTCGGCGGCGAGGACGCTGCTGGCGAAGAGAGCAGCGCCCGCGAAAACGCTAGAGAGCTTCATGTTGAGAATCTGACGGGCGTATGAGGTCTGGGGTTTGATGCGACCGCAGTAACAGGACTCGGCCCAGACGTATGTCTGTATTTGATGGAGAGAGTGGCGCGTAAGACCAGCTTTACAAACAAAGGAATGGAGTTGTTGTTGATAATGTTGAAAAACAGACTGAAGTGAGTGTAGAGATGCAATAGCATAAAATGGACAAATACGACAAGCAACAAATGAATGAGTGTCGATTCTCAAGAGAATGGTAGGAAAAAGAGATCAGAGTAGGGTTATCTGGGCAGAGACGGATTTCATACTTCGACACTGGACGCCCCCAGGCTGCAGGCTTGGCGGGATAGCGTCAGGGACAGCCCAATTCGAAGAGGATTCGCTGGATGAGGTACGTTCATGTCCACAGTTGCGTGCTTTCAGCGGAGGAGAAGGAGGCTGATCGCAGCGGATTGTCGGTGATGTGCATCTTTGGTGGTTGTCATTTGGCAGACCAGCGCGAGACTTCTCCACGACGGGATGCCCTGATATCAAAAGGTACGGGTAACGCGCAAGCCAGTCCCACGAGCTTCGAGATTCAGGGGATGAAGGGTCCAAAAAGAAGCTTATTCTAACGGAGAGTATATAAATAGAGTCATTGAGATAGTCCTCTTGAAAGCGGTTGATTGTCATTTGTGACCGTCAGAATTCGACATGACACTGCTCTTGTCTTAGATTTGACTGGGTCTATGACTATTGACAATATAGAGTCTGTTCGACGGCCAGAAGTGCGATACTCCGTACCAGTGTGATTGCGATGCTAAACGATGCGGCAGCGCTGTCGAGTTGGCTTATTGCTGTCTTACTCGATGGTTCGATGATCATAGATGGGGGAACCGAACCTACCTACGGAGTAATCTGTAGCGCACAGCTTCGAATAAAATCTTCAACATGATCTCGCGAATGCTAAGTTGTTGACTTCGTTTGATGATAGTCTGCTCTGTGGACTGAAGCCGTCGTGGCCGATGAAGTTCGAGGCCATGAGGTACCCAAGGATCCCGAGCGTCGTTGGCCTGAAACAGATCACCGATCCATCAGCCGTGTGTTCCTGGATTCCAGCGGGACGCAAGAATCATGCCTGGTGACACTATTATTGAGTGTTGAGGCTGTGTGCTGACGAAATCATGATTGAAGCTGACAGGCCTCGAAATATGGAGGGCGAAGACTGAACTCAGTAGTGAACTGCGACCGGAGTGATGATCGCGTCGATGATCGCCGTTCAGGAACTCTGATAAGTCCTCGCGACTCACGGTCGCTGTCGACGTCAGCCGATAGATTCCTCGAGATTTGAATACTACTCTGTACTCGCGTCGCAGAAGCGAAGTGAGATGACTGCACTTGGCCGTTTGGAGAAAAGTATCAACAAAGACCGTGAAAGAGGATGGTTGGGAGCCTGAGGCAGAGTTTTATGCCGCTCCCAAACCTTGTGCACACAGACAAAAAAGCAAGTTATGCATTCAGGGCACACAACAGCAGCTCAGGGCCATGGCTGAAGGTTGGCTTGATTCTGAATACAAATTCCCATCCAAGTAAGAGGGAAATCCACTGTACAATTGGCCAACGATAAGCCTGTCCCCTTTTCCAAGATTAACCGGGCCATGGAACATTCGTCAACCACCGGAAGTTATGCAGCACACTCGCCACTCGCTTGTATTACAGTACATTTAGTGTCCACTCCCAACCTCCAGTCCAGTCGCTGAGCACCGCCACCCCTGTTTCGGGATTGGTCCAGCAATTGCATTTTGAAACAAGGTGGTTGCTCGATCACCCAATGAGCTCTTGCAATGGTTGATCGCCAGCTCTCGAGACCGCGAAACTGGATGGCGAATCATTGTCGCGAATCACTCCGGTTGTGTTTTTGTAGATAGCCGTACTCCGTACGCACGAACATGCAGTTCGTTGAAGCACGGAGGTATGGAGTACTCCTAGCTTTGTTTTAGCAACATCATCAACATTGATGTCGAAAACGGCTGGAACGAAATTTGATTGAGAATGTCATCCTAGGTTAAGGTTGACTCGGGCCATACCCGTCACCGGAAGGACTTCGATCATGATTTTCAGTAATACCGAGATTTTCTCAAGATACTAGCGGTCATTCTACCACTAGTAAAGATACATACGTGGAGGCCGACGCCATCAAAAGGATCCCGGAATTAAGGACGAAACGGCTTTAAGAGACGTGCATCGAAAGTGAAGATGAGCAGATGAAAAATGTACTGTGAAGTCGAGTATAGATGTTATGCAGCTGAATCCTTAGGTATACTCCGTATTCTTCTCAAAAGCACAGTCGGGAGAACCGAAATCTTGAGTTCCATACTACAGCGGAAGCTTACGGAGTATATAGATTCCTACTACTTGGCAGGAAGAAGAAAATCCATGATAAGCACCTAACAGCTCATGCAGCTCTGACAGCGAACCTTTGGTGTCAGATCTCTAACTCTTTCCAACAGCTTTGCAGCTTGTGCTTCTCTGCGGACAGCTCGTAACCCAACTGATGATACCTTGGACAATTTTCTGGATGTCTTCGAAGACGATCAACCAGGGCCAGAACTTGGAAGCCCCGTAATCAATCGAAGACTAAGGAGACCGGTGGCGGCAGTGGAGCTGCTTCATTTCTAGCCTGTCCTTTGATTTGTGGTTGTGAGATCGGAAACGGACTGCTTCTATTGGCTCTTGTAGATAGATACATTTGGTCGTTTCTCGATTTCAAAGGCATGTCACGCTTGTTATTGATATCACCATAAGGAGCCCAACCGGAGTAAGTATGCTTACGGGGTATGCTACTTTACGACAGCGGTCGGAAGGCTGGAAGTCTGTGCTTTGCCAGCCACATCTAGTTGTGTCTGAGACCGTCTGCGAGTGTGTTCCAGTTCGACGACCTGTGTTTTGCCAACTCTATCGGACCAATGCTATTTCCGGTGACTATATAGTAGATTTTGATAATATTGGGCCCAAAGCTTATATCTAGCAAGCCTACTTTGGAGTGACCTTGGCAAGTCGAGCGAGTCCTGAAAGCAAATTACGTTCTCTGTGGACACGAAGGAGATACTGGAACTTAGTGGTATAGACATATATATATATATATACACCATATATCTTGGTGAAAAGGCCACAACTGGGGGAAGAATCATAATAAACAATACCGAGATATTCTACTCCGTACTCCAGCTTCAGATCATCGTGAACTGCCTGCTCTCTCATTTCCCAAGTAAGATAGCTCGCTGAATTCCGTCGTATGGCAATCCGATGGCGAGGAATGATGATGTACCCCTGCATGCCAGCTCAGAACACAGTGACCAGCGTAATTTATCACGTAAATTCTTTACGCCTACTAACGGCTTTGGCGTAATTCGTGTCAATTGGCTGACTCAGTTAGCTAGCGGGTCTGGTTCAGGGGCACTCTGCTTCCATGGCACCAGCCTCTCGCACTTTGAGTTATTTGTTGGTAAACCCTCGAACTGTGCATGCTTGGAAATAAAACTGCAATTAATAGATCCATAGATAGATGCTTTTGATAAGTCAAGTGCTGGTGAAGATGGCAGGATACATATGATAAGGAGCAGGCATGAAAACTCGCCACTGCACGGACTGCACTCGTACCTTAGTAGTGGATTGCTTGCATGAATCAAGAACAACAGGCTTGCAAATTAACAGCGTGAAACAACTGAATACACATTTTATCAGTGCAGTATGCTGGGATTACGTGGAATTCCGCAAACAATGGTACTGGTAATACCATATATACACTTTAATTACTGGAACGCCACAGTGCGGGTCGAGTATTTGCGTATGCAAGCGTATCTCTCAAAATAGGAACAGCCCCCTCAACAGGCCAGCCAGACGGTTTTCCCTGGTCAAGCTTAGTGTTGGACAATCCATTCCCTTTTCACTCTCGCTGACCGTCCAACTCAAGCCTCCTCCCTCCCTTCGTCTCTCGCTTGATTCCTCTCTTTCTTTTCGCGGCTTCACTTTTTCTTCGACGTGCCTTGGTTTCGAGTCCCAGTCCGCTCTTTCTATCGTTTATACTCGGAACTTTAAGTGTTGACGCCTACGGACCGCTCCCTTCCTTCCTTCTGCCTCTCGTTCGGGGAAAGAAGAGGAGGCGAGACTTTTGCGGTTCTCCTTCCTGTCTATTCAAACAGGATTCCTCTCGCTATCGCATTTCATCTTTCATTCGTTTGACAGAATCAATTCAGCAACCGCTCGACAGCTCTCCGACTTGTCAGGAGCTGAAGCATTCTATTTTCCTTCCGGTCGAACTTGATTCGTATATAGGCCAACGGACAGGTCCGGTGCCTACGAGCAACATCGCCATTCTCGACGACACTTACGACGCGCCTGGTGCTGTATCTTTAGACTCGCTCGTCCGAAACACCTGCTGAACTGTCTTGTCGATGCCATAAACGTTGATTTTGTTTGATTGGGATAATATTTAATGGGCCTCTGTTTCTGTATGTTTGGTCTCCCGTGCAAAATCTCCCGTGTTGATTTTCGTCTCTTGAAACGAGAACCTAATATTGGACAGAGAACCAGGAATTATAGCTAGTCAAAATGTCGGGCTACCCACAAGGTTCCGGCTACCAGCAAGGCCATTACGATGATGGCTATGACCATCAGGGTCATGGCGATGCTTATTACCATGACGATCCGCACGCTCAGGGTGGCTACTATGACCACCAAGACTATGGGGATGGTTACTATGATAGAGGGTATTTCCTCCGCTTCCATTGATAATTTGGGTCTTTTGCTGATGATATTAGTGGCTATGATGCCAATGCCTACCCGCACGATGGGGGCTACTACGATGCGGGTCATCAAGACGACTACTACGGCGACCAATACTACGATCAAGGCTACGGGAGGGGGCGCCGCGCCCGTGATTCTGAAGAAGAGTCTGAGACGTTCAGTGACTTTACTATGAGGTCTGAGACTGCCCGTGCCGCCGACATGGATTACTACGGCCGTGGAGACGAGCGGTACAACAGCTACACCGACAGCCAGTACGGAAGAGGCTACGGTTACCGTCCCCCTTCCTCACAGGTGTCGTATGGTGGTAACCGGTCGTCTGGAGCATCGACTCCAGTGTACGGAATGGATTACGGCGGTGCTCTGCCCGCTAGCGCGCGTTCCCGAGAGCCATTCCCGGCCTGGGCCTCTGATGGTCAGGTCCCTGTCTCAAAGGAGGAAATCGAAGACATCTTCCTTGACTTGGTCAACAAATTCGGTTTCCAACGAGACAGCATGCGAAACATGTACGACCATTTGATGACGCAGCTGGACTCTCGTGCCTCCCGCATGACTCCCAACCAGGCGCTCCTCTCACTCCATGCGGACTATATTGGCGGTGACAATGCAAACTACCGCCGTTGGTACTTCGCTGCCCATTTGGATCTCGACGATGCCGTTGGTTTCTCGAACATGAAGCTCGGCAAAGCAGACCGCAAGACCAGAAAAGCCCGCAAAGCTGCCAAGAAGAAGGCCGAAGAAAACCCCGAAGACGTTGAAGGTACTCTTGAGGCGTTAGAGGGCGACAACAGCCTTGAAGCTGCCGAATATCGGTGGAAGACACGCATGAACAAAATGTCTCAGCACGAAAGAGTGCGTCAGCTGGCGTTGTACCTTCTCTGCTGGGGTGAAGCGAACCAGGTCCGATTTTTGCCTGAGTGTCTCTGCTTTATCTTCAAATGTGCGGATGACTTCTACAACTCGCCCGAATGCCAAAACCGCGTTGAACCCGTCGAGGAGTTTACTTATCTCAACGAGATTATTACTCCCCTGTACCAATTCTGCCGCGATCAGGGTTACGAAATCTTAGACGGAAAGTACGTTCGTCGTGAACATGATCATAACAAAATCATTGGATACGATGATATGAATCAGCTTTTCTGGTACCCGGAGGGTATCGAGCGCATCGTGTTGGAGGACAAGACTCGACTTGTCGACATCCCTACCCCGGAACGATGGATGAAACTCAAGGAAGTGGCCTGGAAGAAGGTCTTCTTCAAGACTTACAAGGAGACGCGCTCCTGGTTCCATTTGGTCACCAACTTTAACCGTATCTGGGTTATTCACTTGGGTGCTTTCTGGTTCTTCACTGCGTACAACGCTCCTACCATTTACACCACGAACTACAGACAACAGCTCAACAATAAACCCCCAGGATCCAGATATTGGTCCGCTGTCGGTTTTGGTGGAGCTTTGGTTTCGTTTATTCAGATCATGGCGACCATTTGCGAGTGGATGTACGTTCCTCGTCGTTGGGCTGGCGCTCAACACCTCACCAAGCGCTTGCTCTTCCTGATCCTGGTCTTCGTCATCAACCTGGCCCCCGGTGTCTTCGTATTTGGATGGTCAGAAAGTCTTCCATCGGACAAGATCGGTCTGGCTGTATCTATCGTCCACTTCTTTATCGCTCTTGCCACGTTCTTCTTCTTCTCCATTATGCCTCTCGGAGGACTGTTTGGAAGCTACCTGAAGAAACATGGCCGACAGTACGTTGCCTCTCAGACTTTCACTGCCAGCTTCCCAAGGTTGAAAGGAAACGACATGTGGATGTCTTATGGTCTCTGGGTTTGTGTCTTTGGTGCAAAGTTGGCAGAGTCATACTTCTTCCTGTCTCTGTCTATCAAGGATCCCATTCGCTACCTATCGCCCTACCACGTCCATCAGTGCTCCGGTATCATGTACCTCACGGACAAACTCTGCTATTATCAGCCCCAGATCCTTCTCGGTCTCATGTTCTTCATGGACTTGACGCTTTTCTTCCTGGACAGTTATCTGTGGTACATTATCTGTAACACTATTTTCTCGGTCGCCCGGTCGTTTTACCTTGGTGTTTCCATCTGGTCACCGTGGAGAAATATCTTCTCCCGTCTGCCCAAGCGTATTTACTCAAAGGTGCTTGCCACCACCGACATGGAGATCAAGTACAAGCCCAAGGTTCTCATCTCCCAAGTTTGGAACGCTATTATCATCTCCATGTACAGAGAGCACCTTCTCGCCATCGATCACGTCCAGAAACTCCTTTACCACCAAGTCCCATCCGAGCAAGAGGGCAAGCGAACTCTTCGAGCACCCACTTTCTTCGTTTCTCAGGAGGACCAGTCCTTCAAGACTGAATTCTTCCCCCGGGGCAGCGAAGCGGAGCGCCGAATCTCGTTCTTTGCCCAGTCGTTGTCTACTCCCATGCCTGAGCCTTTGCCCGTCGACAACATGCCCACTTTCACTGTTTTGATCCCCCACTACAGTGAGAAGATCTTGCTTTCACTTCGTGAGATTATCCGTGAAGATGAGCCTTACTCCCGTGTCACACTCCTTGAGTACTTGAAGCAACTTCATCCTCACGAGTGGGATTGCTTTGTGAAGGATACCAAGATTCTGGCGGACGAAACCTCCCAATTCAATGGCGACGAGAAGAATGAGAAGGATGCGGCGAAGAGCAAGATCGATGACTTGCCTTTCTACTGCATTGGTTTCAAGTCTGCCGCTCCCGAGTACACTCTCCGTACGCGTATTTGGTCTTCTCTTCGATCTCAGACTCTCTACAGAACTGTTTCTGGTTTCATGAATTACAGCAGAGCTATCAAATTGCTCTACCGTGTTGAGAATCCCGAGGTCGTCCAAATGTTCGGTGGGAACTCCGAGAAGCTGGAACACGAACTCGAGAGAATGGCCCGCCGTAAGTTCAAGATCTGTGTCTCCATGCAGCGTTACGCCAAGTTCAACAAGGAGGAACGCGAGAACACCGAATTCCTTCTCCGAGCCTACCCCGATCTTCAAATCGCCTATCTGGATGAGGAGCCCCCGACCGAAGAGGGTGAGGAGCCCCGTCTCTACTCTGCTCTGATTGACGGACACTGCGAGCTGCTCGAGAATGGCATGCGCAAGCCCAAGTTCAGGATCCAGTTATCTGGAAATCCCATTCTTGGAGACGGAAAGTCCGACAACCAGAACCATTCGATTATTTTCTACCGCGGCGAATACATTCAGGTCATTGATGCCAACCAGGATAACTACCTCGAGGAGTGCTTGAAGATCCGTAGCGTGCTTGCCGAGTTTGAGGAGCTGACGACCGACAACATCTCACCATACACCCCTGGCGTTGCCTCTTCCGAGGAAGCTCCAGTTGCTATTCTTGGTGCCCGTGAATACATTTTCTCTGAGAACATTGGTGTTCTTGGTGATGTTGCCGCAGGTAAAGAACAAACGTTCGGTACCCTCTTCGCCCGTACCCTTGCTCAGATCGGTGGAAAACTCCACTATGGTCACCCTGATTTCCTGAACGGTATTTTCATGACTACTCGCGGTGGTATTTCCAAGGCTCAAAAAGGTCTCCACCTTAACGAGGATATTTACGCCGGTATGACCGCTATGACTCGTGGTGGACGTATCAAGCACTGCGAGTATTTCCAGTGTGGTAAGGGTCGTGATCTTGGATTTGGTTCTATTCTCAACTTCACTACGAAGATTGGTACTGGTATGGGAGAGCAGATGCTGTCAAGAGAGTACTATTACCTGGGTACTCAATTGCCTCTCGACCGCTTCCTGTCTTTCTACTATGCCCACCCTGGTTTCCACATTAACAACATGTTTATTATGTTGTCTGTGCAAATGTTCATGATTGTCCTCATTAACTTGGGAGCCCTGAAGCACGAGACCATCAACTGCAACTACAACTCCGACCTGCCCATCACTGATCCTCTTATGCCTACTTTCTGTGCCCCTCTCACGCCCATCATCAACTGGGTCAACCGCTGTGTTATTTCGATCTTCATCGTCTTCTTCATTTCGTTCGTCCCGCTGGCTGTCCAAGAATTGACTGAGAGAGGTCTATGGCGTATGGCAACCCGTCTGGCCAAGCACTTTGGATCCTTCTCCTTCATGTTTGAGGTGTTCGTTTGCCAAATTTACTCGAATGCTGTCCATCAAAACTTGTCGTTTGGAGGAGCGCGCTACATTGCTACGGGTCGTGGTTTCGCAACTGCTCGTATCCCATTCGGTGTTCTGTATTCTCGATTTGCGGGTCCGTCAATCTACACTGGTTTCCGGCTCTTGATCATGTTGCTCTTCTCGACTTCCACCACATGGACTGCGTCTCTCATCTGGTTCTGGGTTTCGCTTCTCGCACTCTGCATTTCTCCATTCCTCTTCAACCCTCACCAGTTCGCGTGGAACGACTTCTTCATTGACTACCGTGACTACATCCGCTGGCTTTCTCGTGGTAACTCTCGCTCTCACGCTTCGTCCTGGATTGGTTTCTGCCGCTTGTCTCGTACCCGTATCACTGGTTACAAGCGCAAGCTTCTCGGTGTGCCTTCAGAGAAAGGATCAGGCGATGTCCCCAGAGCTCGCATCACCAACATCTTCTTCAGCGAAATCATTGCCCCTCTGGTTCTTGTTGGTGTGACTATCATTCCGTACTTCTATATCAACTCAAGAACTGGTGTTTCCGCGGATGTTGACGGAGGCAACGACCCTGCCAATGCCATTTTGCGTATTGCCATTGTGGCATTCGGGCCTATTGGTGTAAATGCCGGTGCTGCTGGTCTCTTCTTCGGTATGGCCTGCTGTATGGGACCTCTTCTGAGCATGTGCTGCAAGAAGTTTGGTGCTGTATTGGCTGCTATTGCTCACGCAATTGCTGTCATTGTCTTGCTCGTCATGTTCGAAGTTATGTTCTTCCTCGAGTCCTGGTCTTGGCCCCGATGCCTCCTGGGTATGATCGCCATGGCTGCTATCCAGCGCTTCATCTACAAGCTCATCATCTCCCTGGCCCTGACCCGAGAGTTCAAGCATGACCAGTCAAACATCGCCTGGTGGACAGGAAAGTGGTACAACATGGGCTGGCACTCTCTTTCTCAGCCGGGTCGTGAGTTCCTCTGCAAGATCACGGAGTTGGGTTATTTCTCTGCCGACTTCGTCATTGGCCATCTTCTTTTGTTTATCATGCTGCCTGCGCTGTGTGTCCCCTTCATTGACAAGTTCCACTCGGTCATCCTCTTTTGGCTGCGCCCAAGGTAAGATTGTTCCTCATGTCTCTCTTCATTGTCTCTTACTAACTTTGTATCAGTCGGCAAATTCGCCCTCCGATCTATTCTCTGAAGCAGTCGAAGCTCCGCAAGAGACGAGTGGTTCGCTTCGCCATTTTGTATTTCACCATGCTTATTCTCTTCCTTGTCCTCCTCATCGCACCGCTGGTCGTTCGAAACATCATGACCGACATCAATCTTGACATCATGGGCCTCTTGCAGCCACTCGACAAGAACAACAACGACACCATGACCAGCTATACCGGCTCTGGTCTTCCTGAGGGCTTCAAGCCCGTTGCGTCCCCGTCATCCTACCTGTGATTGTCCTGTTTCGCTCGAACCACATTCTGCTACATTATTTTGATATGGAACATGGAAACGAGATGTATAAATTATTCAGCACGTTTGGTTGCTGTTGAGCGCTTTGCTTATGTTTCTGAATCCATTTTACTTTCCTTCTCGCCGGAATCTCCACATGGAAGGTTCCTGTGAGATTTAATGGATGCAATATCTATCGGCTTGTTTTGTATTCGCGAGGTGTATTGTTTTGTTCATTATCTGAAATCATTAGACTAGCAAATTTCATCTACTGCTCTCGTTTGTTAAGTTTTGCCTTTTGACTAGTAGACATACTCCATACGTAAAGACTCGACTTGAATTGTTAAGAGATCTCTCACCCGCACGTCACGTGCCGATCTCCGGATATCGAGACCGCGTTGGAAGCCACCCGTAAGACTGATTGATCACTCCCCATTCCTTCTTCGTTACGAACGGCTCCTTCCACTAATTGATGGTTTCATTTTTATTGTGAGGTTCTCGCTGCCATCTTCTGGTCAATTTACCTGCACTGTGCGCGCCTCCGTTGATCCCCTTTCACTATGGATATCCAGGAGACCCAGCGTCTCCTTTCCGAATACCTCCATGAACTCGCCAATCTTTTCCATCGCGTTCCCGGATCCGCAATTCTTCTGCGTTATGTGAAATCAAGCTACCAGGATGATCCTATCCGATCCGCCGTCGAATTGTTCCTGTTCCTTTTCGCAGTCCGTTACCTTCTCGCTCCCAAGTATTCCACCAAACCCGGCGTTGTCCAGCTTTCCGAAGATGAAATTGATGACCTGGTGGATGAGTGGACGCCCGAACCCCTCGTGGCAAAATCTACCCCGTTGGAGGAAATGGAAATTGAGAAGAGGACTGTCATTGTTGGGTGAGTAGCAGGATTGCTGCCTCTGCAACTTCGCTTTCCATTTCGCATTGCTAACCGCGTGGAATTCACAGACCTGTTGGTCCCAAATCGAAATTATCAAACGGTCGGACGGTGATGAATCTCGGTTCTTACAACTTCTACAACTTCAATACGAACGAGTCGATCAAGGAGAAGGCCATTCAGACTCTCCGCAACTACGGTGTCGGACCTTGCGGACCCCGTGGTTTCTACGGTACCCAGGATGTCCACATGAAGACTGAAGCGGATGTTGCATCGTATCTCGGTACTGCCTCGTGCATCATCTATTCACAGGCATTCTCGACTATCTCCAGTGTAATCCCGGCGTTCTCGAAGCGAGGAGATATTATCGTTGCAGATAAGGGCGTCAACTTCGCTATTCGAAAGGGCATTCAGATCTCTCGGAGTCGAGTCTGGTGGTATGAGCATAATGATATGGAGGATTTGGCAAGGGTCTTGGCCAAGGTCACGAAAGAGCAAGCCCGGAAGCCTTTGACTCGACGATTCATCATCACTGAAGGTCTATTCGAGTCGTATGGTGATATGAGTGATTTGCCGAAGATTGTGAGTCCTTTCAATTTCCCTCTCTTCTGAGCTCCGCGACTAACTGGGTAAAGATTGAACTCAAACTGAAGTACAAATTCCGACTGATCCTCGACGAGTCATGGTCTTTTGGAGTCCTTGGACGAACAGGTCGTGGTATCACTGAACATCAGAATGTGGACGCCGCCGAGGTTGACATGATCGTGGGCTCGCTGGCCGGCCCATTGGTTGCAGGAGGTGGTTTCTGTGCAGGCTCAGAGGAGATCGTCCACCACCAGCGTATCTCCGCCGCTGCATACACTTTCTCTGCAGCACTTCCTGCCCTTCTATCAACGACAGCTAGCGCCACGATCAACATTCTGCAGAATAGTCCCGAGACGGTGTCGCAGCTCAGAGACCTCATAAAGGTCATGTGGTCGCAGCTTGATCCTCGCAGTGACTATGTGTACTGCACAAGCGCGCCCGAAAATCCTCAGATGATTCTTGTGCTTAAGCCTGATGTTATTGCTGCAAAAAGGCTTTCTCCTGAAGACCAGCAATTCGTGTTGCAGGATGTAGTAGATGAGGTATGGCCTACAATGTTTGGACCCCCTTGTTTCCATCGCTGACAATTCCTGCCAATAGTGTCTTGCAAATGGCGTCCTGATCACGCGCCTTAAAACCCTCGATGACAATTTCGAACCGAAACAAAAGGTCCCCGTCGCCCTCAAAGTATGCATCACAATTGGCTTGACCAAGAAAGAGATCGAGAAATCAGGAACCATCATTCGTCATGCCATCACCAAAGTTCTCAGCAAGAGGAAGTAAACGCAGCAATCTGTTTTTCCTCAGAACTTTTCCGAGCATTCCATGACACACCTAACGCGACCATGATTCTAGCTGCCTCAGCCGATTTCCTCCTCGCATGCTCACCCATCCACTACTAAGTACCCACCTAACGAACTGCCTTCTCCTCCTCCGCCATTCTTGTATAGATTTTGTGCCAATGAACGCTTTTCGCCATGGGACTTTGCTCCGCAACCTTTGGACCCTAGCGACCTATTCACATCAAACTGTACACAATGCATTCTCGTTCTCTTTCTGTCGCCGGCCAGCGGATAGTGGAAATGCAGCCTGACCAACTTAATAATTCCTAGCTTCTTCTGACCTGTCTTCATCCTACGCTGTTTTCTCCCCATGGTCCCTAGGCTGCTTCCTGTTTGGCTTTTGGCACCGCTGCATTACTAGAGCTTATATTTTTAATGAATTGAGTTTTTCTGCTCTTTACCTTGCTCTCAAGAGGTTTTTGCTTTGGGTAGCGGTGGAAGGAAACTCCGGAGATCCCTTGACAGCTTCATAGTCGATAGACCTAGAACCCAGGGATGGTGCTCCGAGGTATCTCTAAAGGAACGGGGACCTTACGTGACTTTTCCGCTAGAGGTGAAGCTATGGAAACTGAAGCTAGTCTCACTATAGAAGCTCCAGGGTTTAAAGTAGTCTCTCGATCTACATGGTCTACTCAAGAATGGAATAATCAAGTTGCTTTAATTGTGCTTTGTCAAGGCAAACCTAACCAAGGCTCATCAATCTACCAACATGGACCAGAGATCACTGTGGCCGGCACAGAGAGAATTCAAAGAGTCGATCAGGAAGGGAAAAAAACGAAAAGAAAAGAAAAGAAAAGAAGATGAAGGACATCAAGAAGAGAAGACAGAAGAAGAGCAAAAAGAGAATGAAGAGTCCAGCACTTCGTCTTCATCAGAAAAGTATCTAGATTCAACGCCCGTGGATCCCCCAAAACTTCTCCGCCCCAAACGTCCACTGGTTATCTGCCTTCCACTCATCATCATACGCACTGAATAGGACCAAATTCCCATGGTCTTTTTTAAAGTTCCTGCGTAAACTCTCAATAGCTCGGCGCTGATTCTCAACAGAGGGTACAGCCTTCCCATTATTCTGACCAGCATGAGGCCAGCCAGATTCTGTTATGATGGTATGTTTCCCACCAGTTGCTGTGGACAAGCGGCGCGAGATGTCGCGGACATAATTTCCTGCATTTTCAGGAGTTTGAGTTGCGTCGAAGAAGGCATGGCAGTTTGCTGCGCAGTAGTCTGATGCCTTGCATAGCTCAGGGTGTTCGAGGACCTTGGAGAATGTGTCTGTTGTCACGACGGGACCGGTGTACCCTAAGCCACGGAGGTAGGCGCGGGCATCAGCGACGGCACTTGTAACTGCTGCAGGGGAGGCCTGGTTGCGGTTGACGAGCTCGTTGCCGATTGAAATCGTGTGCAAGACACCAAGGTCAGGTCTAGCGCTGTCTATGATGGTCTGGAGACTTGTGTGCATGTTCTGCAGGTCGTAGACGCCCGCGAAGACCCTCATGTTGTGGCGACGGGCTGCGTTAACGACTTTACGAGTCTGGTCACAGTCTACGCCGTAGATGCGGACGAAGGAGTAGTGGGCTAATTTGTCGATGTCGGTGGTTACCTGCGCTTGGTCCTTGCAGGTGTTGTCGGCGTTATAGGGAGAGTAGGAGATCCCGAATGATTGGGCCTTCTTATGCGGGCGTCCGTCGTCCCTGTCATGTTCATGGGGTTTGGGATGATGGTGTGAGTCGGTGTTTGCCTTAATGTTGACGTCGGCTGCGAGGGCTGGTTCGAGGTCATGGGGTGCATTGTTGTTAGGGACTGGTAGAATCGGAGGGAGGGCGGTGGGTTCCTGCCTGATCAGTTTCAGTGTCATCTAGTGTTACATGAGATACTGACATTGTTGGCAGTGGCAGTTGGACGGACAGTCTCAACAGAAAGAGTATGTCCTTTGTCGTCAACCCAGACGGTGACTTCAATCACTGCTTCGGGTGCAGCAACACCATCGGCTTCGATGGGGATAGCAGCAGCTATGAAGCTGAGCAAGAACACAGCAAAAAAGGTAGCCCACTTCATCTTTTGTCAATGTAGTGGATCTCCGTGCTTCTGTTATTAATATCACTGTCGTCTAGTCTGGTCGATTCAACAAGAGGAAAGCAGAGAGATGGTTACCTGAGGAAGAGAAAAGAGCAAAAGAATGGTTTTATAAGGAAGAGGACAAAAGTCGAATGAGTCTCTCTATGAGACTGGGGAACACTGAGCAATTCACTTCATTATGCATTAGTAGTGAAGTAAAACAAAGTGCTGCAGACATTCACTCAATTGAGGGCGAGGTCGAGATGATTGAGAATCTGAAACCTCAAAAAAGCAGAGACTCCACAAGAAAAGGATCGCATCGGTTTTGTCCCGCAAGAATGCTCGTCTCATAGTTTGTTGGACCAGCCTGGTGAAGAATGAAGCAGCATCCTATCCCTTCATTTCTGGCTGAGCCACTCCGTGCCCTAGGTCTGGGCACATCTTCAAGAATCCGTAGGACAGGTCCAGAACCATGGTTGTAGGATTAAGTCGCGTATTCGCTCTTGAATTAACCCCCTTCTGATAGTTTTGCGAGGTCGATGTGTCTACTACTGCCCATTGACCTGATACAGAGTCAGCACATCGGCCATAGCCCGTTGGATGTACCCCATACCTGAAATGCAGATAGACTTTTCTACCTATAAGCCGTCTCCGAACTCAATTCCAGCTCCAAACATTCAGATGCAAACCAAATCCCAGGCCATAAATCAAGATAACGCGCAAGGACACAAGACGGATCAACCCCCAAATAATCCCCAATCTACAACCTCGAACTTCTCCACCAAACCATCAATAACCTTACTCGCCAACTCCTCCTCACTCGACAAACCCCTGGAATCCCCCTTCTCATTAAATTCCTTATGCGGAACATTGAAGAAAATCAGGATATCCGTTGCCTGTTCCTCAAGCCTAACAAGCAAGTAATGAACACTCACAGTCGACTCCAATCCCCCATCAGCGCTCGACCCAGCAACAGCACCCCCAATAGATGGCGGAATCCCAGAGTGTGCTGGTGCAGAGCTCATTTGCACGGTACCCTTGTATGCCCTTGCGGCCGCTAGCTTCTGCAGAGAGACTTGCTGAGGAAGCGTAACAATTCTGAGGACATCACTATCATCGTCACGGATGTCGTTTAGGTGGTATAATGCAGCGGCTTGATCGATGGACTCAGGTGTAGCTCCTGGGTTGGAGCCGAGAGCGGCGCTGTTAGGGCTGGTTTGTAGGGAGGCGAGGGCCGTTTCTTCGGAGACGCGTTCGTTTATCTCAAATATCAGGTTCGAGAGCGTTGTTCGCGAGAGAAAGAGTTCTTGGTGGTCGGGGATTTGGCGGAGGTCGCTATGGGTTTGTTAATTGTGAACATCGGGCAGAGTGTTTCTTGGTTTTCTTGATGGTATAGGGGACGGACCTTGCGTCGAGCCAGCCTACTGGGATTGCGGCTTTTATAGTGCCGCCGTACAGGCCTTGAGGTGTGAGTGAGGCCATGATCGATGCCAGTAGAGAGGTGTGAGGGAAGCTGAAGCTGATAATTTGATCAGATCTGCTCCGCCAAAGCAACCCCACGTCCCGTGACTCGAGCTGTAGGTGCGGAATTGCTTCCGGCTCCAGGTGGTAATGTTGTATAGCTTTGCCGTAAGTCTTTCATTCCTGTTATGCTCTTTCTCCATTTAATGTCGCATCGACGATCCCCAGAACATGTTTCAGGTTCTTGATACAGGTTACTACTAAGCTACTGAGAGTAGGATCTCAAGAACGAGCGGTCTCGAGTCATGGGTGTTTGCCTCATGTCCCTGACCATGACCAAATGGGTCTATTTAGGTAACAAACTTCTGTTCATGACTTGATACATCAAGCATCGGCGTTCCTTGGGCCTTGCTTCGTGAGAGACTATCTCAAGCGTTCTCGCTGGCGTAGCCTCTCAAGTTGGCCCCGACAAATTGTCCAAATTGTCCAAAAGAGGAACGTCCATAAACCCTTTAGATAGCTATACCTTCAATAATTCCTCGACGTAGTCGTCTAGAAGAAAAACCTTGAACTGGTTGCCCCAGCGAGAACGGAACTCCTTCTTTCTGTAGGCATAACTCATTACTTGGGAGAAGCTCACCAACTCGACATTCCAGCCGCGTTGAAGAGCTCGCTCAACCATCTTCATGAAACCTCCAGAGAACTCTGCTTCCGCAGCATCTCCAGTGGCCAGTACTATCGTTGCCGGTTCGGCCGTATCCAAAAGACTTTCCAGGATCTTCAGGTGTAGAATTTCGTCCACACCTTGCTCGACCCAACGCTCTTCCGGGAAATCGTTCGTTTCTGAAACATGGCCGCCGTCTTGAGTTGCCTTGGGACTTTTGCGAAACTTCAGCTGACGAGCAGTGGGTTGCTTAAATTTCTGGACACGGTTGAGGATATTCGCCTCGTAACCAAGTTCTTCACTTTCGCTAATAGCTGCGACTCGGTCTGAACCGACAAGAACTCGTTTGGCCGTACAACGGCCGCGCTCTAATATCAAGGAGAAACTCTGATATGAGAGTGGTAGGCGGCGGATCCTGGTCTCGACGGGTATATTTCGCGAGATTTTCATCGTATCGTGAAACCCTACACTAATCTTTGTACGGGTTAGCTCAAATCTAGTCACCGTTTGCGAAGTCAAACCTACATTCGACATGTCAACAAAGACATGTATTGGGCGGGTCGAAGTATCAAGTTTCTTTGACTTCGTCGACCGCCCAGCTTGAACAAGTGTTTCTGCATAATCAGGAAAATCTTTCAAGAGTTTGGTCAAAAGTCCGACACGTTGGTCAGCGGTGGTCTTGTACGCAAGCGATTGTAAACATTGTGCGCCGGTGTCGCGAGCCTTTCGGGCAGTGTTCAAAATCGAGAACTCTAGATCCTCGAAAGAGGACGGAGGTGTTTCAAGAGACCCTGCTCTAGTTTCTGAGACACCGACCTGCGGCGGCACCATAGAGAAGGCGCTTTTGGGATGTGATAGGGAAGGCTCAAAGATACTGGGAGGATCATCTGAGTCTCCTTCAGCACTGTCGGATGATATAGCTTCATGTTTGGTCTTATTTCGACGGCGGCGCCGTTTGACTAACGCGTCGGATTGGGTAATTGGCTTCAGTGGGCCATTGAGCGTTGATGCTGTATTATCAACAGGCGCTTCTGTGACCGTCGGCTTTTTCAGAATGGTGATGGGCTTAGTCTTCTCATCAGGTGTTTCTATAACCGTAGACCGTTTTACAATAGTAACAGGCCGTGAACAAGCCTGCTGTGGTAGTCCCCGAGGCTTGCTATGGCATGCCTCATTGCTCGAAGCGGAAGTTCTGGTGCTACCCAGAAGCTCCCACAAGGCGCCAAAGTCCCCAAGCTTCGGTGAGCTAACGACTGCATCATTTAGATGCTCTTCCTTGTGCATCAACTTGCTAACGTCATGTTGCGTTATCTTGTGTGACAAACGTGAAGAGTCGGGATGATTCGGAGAGCTATCACGAGTCGGTAGATCCTTGGTCGGAGTGGGACATGTGGGCGCTCGCAAGAGGTCAAACACAGGAGTAAAATCCCAGTTTGAGGACGTGGAAGACGAAGGTATCATTGACGAGATCAGCGTTAAGCATAAACAAATCTATAATGCGTCTGTTTGCTAAGGCCCAAAAGCCAGGGACGGCGATTGATGACGGCTGTGGCGGTCGTGATAACAAGGCCAAAAACTAAAGCGCTGATATATGGCTTGGAAAATAAAACGTGCTTGTATAAACCAACCGACTCAACATGATGGAGGTCATCAGACCAGAAAAGAATGAAGGTAACAATAACTGTCCACCTCGTCGTTAGGCATGAAGTATGACTCCTCAGGTCTCGAAAGGCGGTGGTGGTGAGATGGTGGCGGCACATATTCTGCCATTCCAGACCGCTCACTGTATTTAGATGTGGTGACCATACCCTATATGGCTAGATTATGATTGCATCGGAGCCGGATTAACAAAATCTTCCAGGTTATGCAATACCGAGGTCACCTTATACACTAAGCTCAATCCAGTAACTATGAGCTATGCATGTCATCCAGACGTCATCCCCAGATATCAAGATGGCAAGCTATCAGCAGCACCACGCCAGCGATGATGGAATCGTGGACGCTAATCGTCTATGACGGTAGATCCAGGTAATGGCCCTGGCTGGACCCTGCGGCATCAATGCCCATTCGTGGCTGGCCGGGTCCTGTGACGTGCTTTCACAAGCTTCAAGCCATGCTGGGATCTTCAAAAGCGATTGTGAAGAGGAACCTGGAACTGCTGGAGTGGTCTGGATAGACAAATATCGACGTCATCCTTTACATTCTGCTGTGAGCAAGAGGGACCAGGGGACGGCCAGAAAGCTATATAAACCCCTTCGTCGACCGTCTTCAAGTCCTCATCATCAACTCAATCAATTCAAACAATCACGATCACAACACTTTCAAACACTCCAAATCTCCAACAACCAAACAATCAAGATGTCTGACACCGGCCGCAAGGATTTCTCTACCAGTGAGTCGGCCTTTTTTCCATGAAGAGATAAGACTTATACTTACAATATCGCAGAGGCTCAGGAGAAGATCACTCCTGACTCCACCAAGTCCACCCAGGACAAGATCAAGGAGACTGTCACCGATACTGGCGACCGCGTCGCTCGCGGCACACAGCCCGATGACCAGAAGAGCACCGGTCAGCAGATCTTCGACAAGGGTCAACGCTCCAAGGACAACAATGTCCACGGTGGTGCCTCCGAGACTATGTAAGTCGCCTCGATGCCTTGCATCTCAAGTACAATTACTAATAACGTGTGCAGCACCGACAAGGTCAAGAACGCTGTCGGCCTTGGTGACCACTAGAGTGCCATTGCGCAGTTATGAGTTTTCTTCATGAATGTCTTTTATGATTTGACGATACCACATTTGAGGTAGTCTTTTGCCTGTATATTAGGAATTAATGTGAAAACATTGAAACCGTCCACACTCCATTTCTGTGATTTCTCTTCTGTAGATGGATCCTTAGTTCACCAGGTTCTCAAACATCGAGTCTCGTTCCTTTGTGAGTTGATTGAGCTCTCCTTCTAGCTCTCGATATCGAGCTCGAGCAGCGGTTATATCTTTGGGAAGATCATGGAATGTTCTGGTCCTAGTCTCAACAGACTTGACTGATTCCAACATTTGAATGACTTCCTCCTCTTCCAATATGACTTTTTCAAGGGTAGTCCCCTTGTTGCTACTCCGCTCTAAAGCCGCAGTCCTATCTAGGTACTCGCTAACCTTCGCACTCAGCAGCTTCGTACTGCGCGTCCATTCCGATGTAAGCGCAGGGAGATTGGCGGGTGTCTCATACGCAGGATCCGACTTCAGCTCATCGAGCTGTTCGCGTAGACTGGTCAGTTCCCGTGTGAGATAGTCGTGCAAGCCCGCTATTCTTCTCATCTGTTCCTGCGTTTCAAACTCCTCCTTCGTAAGCTCAATTATCGACTGGCTCACGTCACTCGTACGCGTCCCAAGCGCACCCAAGACGGCGACTGACTCTGCCAAATCATCGAGGTCCTGTGTCCCAGGCTCATCCAAACAGTGCTCTATCTCGTCCAAGATTTCCACCTTCTGTGGCTCTTCTCTTTCCTCGCGAGCCTTGAACCCTTCAATCGTTTGCTTGCGGACTTGATGGAGCATAGCTGCCTCCTCGTCTGCTGCCTCGTTTGCAGCAGCTAAGGACAGTAGAGTGCGCAGGGTGTCGTCATTTCGTTCGAACTTGGGGATCGGCTTCGGTGCGTACTGGCGACTTAACCAGGAGTTCACATATGCCCAGTCTTTGGCCTGGATGGCGGCTTGACGGGCCTTGGCCGGGGAAGCAAGTGGGCTGTCCATGGAATCGGAGCTTTGCGTAGAGTATCGGAAAATTTAATTGCAAATATGAGATTATTCAAAGCGCAATCAACTAGCAATCCATCCGTGGAAGAGTGGTTTGCTGAAGTTGATCAGGAACTTGTTGATTGTTGATCGCCGTAATCTTTCTCTCCGCCTCCGCTCCCCACGATCCCACCTACACATTTGTCCAGCAAACCATTACAAGCTGCCATGGCCACTGGCGGCTATTTCCCTCCATCTGGAGCTTCCTCTGGTCCATCGCCTCGAACATCATCTCCGGTTTCGTCGCCGCTCTCCCCTCCGCTCCAACAGCGCTCCAATGCCTTGTCAAACCGATTGACAAGTGTACTCTCCGTTTCGTACGCGGACTCGGATATACGCGATGCGCTCGAAACTCTTAGTCTCAGGGGGGTACATAATACGGCAGAAGTACGGAGACAGTTGCGTCTTGACGTGCAGGAGGAAGTGGTGGATTGCAATGCTGAGATTGTGAGGGACTTTGGCAATGTTGCGGAGGTGAGGCTCTGTCTGTCCTCATGAACGAGGCGACAAGTACATGGATTGAGGTGGTCACTAACAGCATGCAGCAATTGAAGCGCATTGGTACCGTTATCTCAAATCTCAAAGAGACTTGCGACGAAATGCGAAAGCACATCGTGTTAGCCAAACAGGATACCAACCCAGTCCTAGAAGAGGCATCGGCTTTGATGAACCACAAAAAAGAGGCCGAAACGAAGCAAAATCTGTTGGACGCATTCACAAAACATTTCATCGTCTCGGAAGATGACCTACTTATCCTGACGTCGGTCGAAGAGCCGATCAATGATGAATTCTTCGACATCCTCGCCCGTGTCAAGCAGGTACATCGTGATTGCGAGGCTTTATTAGGCGCAGAGAATGAGAGACTTGGCCTAGAGCTCATGGAGAAAAGCTCTCGGAGTCTGAACTCTGCTTATCAGAAACTGTACCGATGGATTCAGAAAGAGTTCAAGGGACTGAATCTCGAGGATCCTCGAATCAGTAGCACAATACGACGGGCTCTACGTGTGCTGGCTGAACGGCCCAGCTTGTTCCACAGCTGTTTGGATTTCTTTGCAGAGGCGAGAGACTACGTTCTGTCCGATGCGTTCCATTATGCTCTGACAGATGCGGTCTCCGGAGGCGACAGTGCCGTCAAGCCTATTGAGTTCTCCGCTCACGACCCGCTGCGTTATATTGGTGATATGCTCGCTTGGGTACACTCGACTACGGTCTCAGAGCGTGAAGCTTTGGAGGCTTTGTTTGTTTCCGACGGCGAGGAGCTTGCAAAGGGCATTCAAGTCGGTCTCAGTAGCGAGCCGTGGTCGCGAATTGATGAAGACGAGGAGGTTACTTTTGATGGACAAAAAGCCCTCAGCGATCTGGTGAACCGTGACCTTGTAGGGGTAGCCCGCTCATTGCGCCAGCGTGTAGAGCTGGTGATTCAAGGCCACGATGACCCAGTCACTTGCTACAATGTCGTCAATCTGCTGTCCTTCTACCAAGCCACTTTCTCCAAGCTCGTGGGCCCTAATTCCAACCTGGCCGAGCTACTTGAAGCGCTCGAAAAGTTCACCCTGGGTCACTTCCAAACCATAATGCGCGACGAGGTCAGCAATCTCTCAACAGACCATTCCGCCCTCGCACCACCAGCAGATCTCTCAGCACCCCAGTTCCTGCTAGACGCACTAGAAGTCCTCACATCTCTAATGAAAACCCACGAGGCCTCACTCGGGACCGAAGACCCTAACAGTATAGACGCAGCCGAATCTGGAAGTCAAGAAAACAGGTTCACTCCAGTCCTACACGCAGCCCTGGATCCGTTCTTCACTCTCGCTAAATCTGTCGCAGACGACCTCTCCAGCACTAATCCCACCGCGCGCGTCATCTATCTAACAAACATTCACATGGCTACCCGTTCCGTTATCGAACCTTACTCCTTTGCAACAGCGACACACTCCCAACCCCTCTCGTCATCCCTCTCTACCCTCCGCATGCAACTCCTCGAGATTCAGCAGCGATACCTTCTAAGCGCTTCTGGTCTTCAAGTCCTCCTATCAGCCCTCAAACCGTTCTATGAACCGCTATCCGATAAATCAAATGCTGCTGGTACAAGAACAGAACAAGACCTTGCAGCTATCGCAACCCTCCCGGCCTTCCAACCCGAAGCACTCGTCGCAATCAGCCAGCAACTGGACGACTTTCTGCCTTCTGCGCTCATGGACGCAACGGATAACCTTAAGCGTGTGCAGAGCGCGACGCTTGTTAAGAGTGTAACTGAGGAAGCGGTTGAAGCGTTCTGTCGTGATTTTGAGTTTGTTGAAGGGATGGTCATCGGGGCTGATGAGGCCGGTAGAGCTGGTACTGATAAGGTCAACGAAGGTAATGAGGATGGAGATGATGAGGGTGAAGAAGATGGTGAAGAAGAGGCAAGGACTTTAAGGAGGTTGTTCCCGCGTACGACGGGTGAGATTCGGGTGTTGTTGAGTTGATTTACGTTCTTTTTTTGTACATATATCGCTTCAATTTTCCACAAGTCTTCAACTTAAGAGGGTCCCTATTCCCTTCGCAGCATGATCCCATACGGATCCCGATCCTTCGCACTAACATGGACCTCGCAGCTATCATCAGCATAAACCTCCTTCACCTCACCCATAGCACTCTTCCCTTCCTCTGCCCTCGTCTTCTCCCATTCTCCCTTTAAGACCTGATCCAGTTTATCCTTCATAACAGCCTTCAAGTACCCCCTCTCTGTATTTGAGTGCGCCAGCGCAACAACCACAGACCCGTTTTCGATAGCGAACAAGGTCTCATGGTGACTCATTTCCCCAGTCAACAATAAATCGGGAATCTGCTTTACGCCTTTCATCAACACACTCGATCCGGAGCCTGGGCAGACACCGACGGTGCGGATGGTGATGTCGTCCACAGATGCAGATTGCGGGATCGCAATCGGGATTCCACCTGGGTGACCGACACCACGAGCGATATTGTCAATCACAGATGTCAATGGCTGCGGCGTGTCGAAGGTGACTAGGCGGCCCATTCCTGCTTCTTCAAGACCGGATGGAACGGGTGGCGGTGAGGGGTGGATTGTGCTTCTGTTGTGCGGGATCGTAGAAGATGATGGTGAGACGGGGCCCGGCTGCGGATATGTAGGAGCGGAGTAGAGCTTCGATGATGATTTCAAAGGGGGTTCCGGCGACGAGGAAGAAGAGGGAGTGGTTGCGCCTGTAACAACATCACAAAGCCAGTCGCCCATTCCGCCAGGCGTTGCATCGACGGCTGTGTGCGGGGAGTAAACGCTTATGCCTTCGGCCGCGAGACGGAGCAGTGACTGTTGTTGCGTGTCATTAAATGTGAGGGATTTCAGGCCGCGGAAGATGATAGGGTCTTGTAGATGTGAGCTTCAACTGTGATATGCGTTAAGAGTTGTAGGTGGAATGCGTACGGTATGCTACCACGACCGAGTCTTTACGCGCAATGGCTTCATCGGCGACAGCCTTAGTTAGGTCGATGGCTAGGAGGACGGAGTTCTTTTGTCGTCGTGTGGGGTTGAAGGGAGCTTCAAGGAGAACTTCCATGACGTTAGATTGCGGTTCGACATGATTGAATGGACGAGTAACTCACGGCCAGTGTTATCAAAGCTCTTGTCTGCTAGGGATTCTGGATAGCTGCATGGATCAGCAATCCGCTGTGATAGTTTTTGACAAGCTTGACAAGAGCGTGGGGAGCTTACAGCGTTCGCATTGAGCTCACCACAGCCCGAGTGAACGGAGACGAAACTGGCGCTGAAGACGCAGACATGGCGGAAAACAAGCGGATCGAGATTCGGTTCATAAGCAGAAACTTCCGATGACAATTGGGGGCATTCAACGCATGCGTGAGTTGTTTGAAATGTGAAGCTGAGCAATTGTCCGCGGAGAGCTGGAACCACATTTCATGCCTGAGGCTGCAATATCGGCCTCGATACAACTGGAGAATGAGCCAATCAGCGACGGTAGCGAGAGAAGTATGAAAGTATGACGATGCCAGAATTATATCTTATACATGTTGTTTCCGTCTACAGCGTCCCTGAATCCTCGAATTTTCGCCTAGGCGCCAAAATGTCAAATCCCGGAATCCAACAGTTCAAAATCAACATTCCTCCCCAGGAAGTAGACCGACTCCAGCGCAAGCTCAACGACACAAGACTTCCACCGCGAGAAATCGTACCTGGAGCCGGTACCAATTATGGTATTCGGTATCTCTTATTCCTACCCATCCGGTACTAACTGCTGATCCAGGGCCATCCTATACCTGGGCAAAAGACCTTCTTGAAGAATGGAAGACGAATTTCGAATGGACCACCATCCAAAGCAAACTCAACGAATATCCGCACTATCTCACGAAAATCGAAGGTATCAACATCCATTTCCTGCATGCGCGCGCGGAGACTCCCAACGCAATCCCATTACTCCTCGTGCATGGCTGGCCGGGTTCATTCTACGAGTTTAGTCGAGTCTGGGGACCGCTATCGCACCCTGAGGATCCAGAGGACCAAACATTCCATGTTGTTGTAGTCTCTCTACCGGGATTTTGCTGGTCTGACTGGCCTCCGAAGGCAGGGTGGACATTGCAGGATAGTGCGCGGGTGTTTGATGCGCTGATGCACAGACTGGGATATGAGGAGTATATGGTTCAGGGCGGAGACTGGGGACATTTTGTGGCAAGGGAGCTGGGCGCTAGGTATGCGGATTCGTGTAGACTGGTGCATTTCAATTTTGCGCCTTGTGGTGTTCCTGAGCCCAGTGAGAGGATGGATAAGGAGGAGGAGTCGGCGAAGAGGGCGGATGAGTTTATGGAAGGGCATATGGGGTATGCAGTTGAGATGCGGACGCGGGTGAGTACTCAATACTTTGAGTTATTGACGGTGATGCTGATAAAGTAGCCTCACACCGTGGGGATAGCCCTCCATGACAACCCAATCGGCATTCTAATGTGGGCTGGGGAGAAATACAACGAAGCCGCATATCCGGAGAACCAGAGGCAAAAGTCCTGGAGCGAGGCAATCCTCACGACTGCCTCGTTGTACTTCTTCACCGGCTGCATCATGCCGTCAATGCTTTGCTATTATGAGAATGTCCGCCATGAGAACTTTGCCGAGTTCACTAAAGATCCCAAGAATTATGTCAAGGTGCCTTTCGGGTACAGTTCCTTCCGGTATGACGTTGACTTTACTTCGAGGCGGGAGGTTGAGAAGACAGGCAATCTTGTCTTCTATAGAGGTGAGTTTTTTGAACTGAGCTTGTCGTAACACGAGGCATTGACTGTGGTTCAGAGTACGAGGACGGAGGGCACTTTGCGGCATTGGAGTGTCCTCAGTACATCATCAAGGACCTGCGAGAGTTGGCATCCCAATCATGGAAGAAGTGACCCGTATAGACGTGCTGGAGGAATAGACTTATTTTGAAATGAACCAACTAGTAGGACATGCCTCATCTCCAAGAAAAGATGAAGCCTGATCCAGTGACCCAAAACAATGAGGTCACAGACAACCGTTGACCTGGCTTGAAGATAAGACCCTGAGCGGTTCCCAAAGCATTGAGCGATATCTACTCGTAAATGTTGATGTTCATGTATAGAGTCAAAGTGGCCAGTGGCATAAAAAAGCGAGAAATGCCCCTCCATCGGGTAAATTTGACGTCACTAATTGGCCCCTTAGACTTTACTAATGCCATATCGGCTTCCATGCTGTTCCAGGGCGATGTAGACCAGTTATAGAGCTATTTTGCTGTGCTTGTATATTCTTCAAATCCCTGAACATCATAGCCTTACTGATTCTGAGAATGGCTTTGCAGAGCAAGAATGTGCTTATTGTAGGTCTTCTTCAGAACAAACGGGCGTTGAACAATACTAATGCGCACAGACGGGTGCCTCCATGGGTATTGGAGAAGCGATTGCCCGGAAAAATTGTTGCTGAGGGAGCGAATGTTGCCTTATTTGCGCGATCAGAGGCGAGTTACCTGCAATCGATTTGTCGAGAGATGCAACGATTGACTGTCAACTAGGACAAATTGAAAGCCATTACGGCGGAGATTCAGAAGACACATCCAAGCTCGAAAGCGACGTTCAGAGCCATCGACCTGCAGAACTATGAAGTTGTCGAGAGGGCTATCGGCGAGGTAGTAGAGGAGATTGGCCAGATCGACATCTTGATCAACAATGTGAGTGCATCTTCGTATTGGCCTTCAGCATCAGAGTTAGGGCAAGTATTGATCTAGCAGGCTGGTCTCGCCCTCGGTGCCCCCGCTGCATTCCCAGACCTCAAGATCTCCGACATCGTGACCATGAACGGCACAAACATCAACGGGCTCATGTTCGCAACATATGCCGTCCTCAACTCAGGCATGATGAGCAGGAAGGAGGGCACAATCCTCAATGTCACCTCGACTACAGCCCTCGAGGCGCCCCCATTCCCCGGTGAAGCGGTATACCACTCGAACAAAGCAGCTCAGGAGGGGTTCACGAATTCCCTGCGCAATGAACTCTGCGGGACCAATATCCGAGTCCTTGCTTTGCGGCCCGGTGTTGTTGCGACAAACTTCCATTCCTTGCGTGTTGGGCATGATAAAGGAATGTATGATAGCTTCATGGAAGGGTTCACGTAAGTCTGACCTTTCCGCAAGGTGTTTCGAGGTGCTGATGCTAATTCCATATGCAGGCCCCTAGAGGCGGAGAATGTTGCTGATGCTGCCATCTATATGCTCAGTCAACCATTGAACATATCTGTAAAGGCTCTGGACGTAGTTCCCTCGGGTAGGTTGATGAATTCAAGTCTGGACAAAGGCTAATTGAAACAGCGCAAAGATCACTTAACGTCTTTGATCGGTCATGGAGTGATAGGAACGCCTGATGGCGTCCACGATCAGGCGAGATTGGGAATGTCAAGATGGAATGATAGTTCTCGGTAGCAGACATGCTAGTCACGCATGAGATCTGTAGAGACGATCTGAAACATCTAGAGTTACTTTCAATAGTCTAGGTGTGCCACCATATCTGCAAAACGAGTCCTTTTTTTGGACGAAATCTCCACAAGTTAGCTTGTCTTCATCACACTTTGAACGTATACCTGCCCTGGATCTTGTGGTGGCTGAAGCCCCAGAGTCCGGGCCAATTGCTCGCCTAGACTTTGGACATTTCTGCTTCAAGCTTCATGAGGTTAGTCAAGCTGTTTTATTCAAGACCGACCAGACTTACCATCTACAGTCTATGCGAAGGAACTTGACGAAGAACACCAGTATACTCCGTACAGTAGTAATCCATACCACGTGATCGTGCTGACCAATCAAAATGTCACTCCGCGGCAACATTGAAGAGTCCGTCATACTCCGCAATCCCACCTCAAAAAAGCTCTAAGGTCCTCTACGACTTCTCAACAAACCCTTCTGCCATATTCTCCCCTTGAATCGATACCCGGGCGATCCCAGATCAAGCGCTTGATGTACTCCCGCACAACGACGCTGCTGAGCAGAAGCTGCCGATACCTCCTACGGACTCCCGTTCCCCAGAAAGCGACTTTTTCTCTCTCCGCGCGCTCTCTCCTCGCCGCAGACGCAGCAATGGCTGATACTGCGCCAGCCCTCGTTACTCCGGATTTGCTGAAGGGGAAATTGGTTGAGCAGTTGCAGGCGCAGCATGTTGAGATTGAGGATTTGTCGGGTGCGTCATACTTCTCTTTTCTCCCTATCTGAACCGGCTACGGTCCGGTCAGGATAAGCATATCATTATGGAAATATGCCAACTGACTTGTGTTCTATGTAGGAGGCTGTGGACAAGCATTCCAGGCTGTTATCGTCTCGCCGCAGTTCGACAAGAAGACTATGCTTGCACGTCATCGATTGGTGAATTCGGTTTTGAAGACGGAGATCGCGGCTATTCATGCTTGGACGCCCAAGTGCTATACGCCTGAGCAGTGGCAGCAGCAGCAGGGGTCTGCTTAAATTTTGTTTCTATACCTACATGGCCATCTGAGATTGATGGTACGTCTAGGGCGTTGATGTTCTTTGAAGTTGCAAATAGGCGTTGGAGGATTCATGTATATCTATCTTATCATTGACACAATATCATGCTGTAGAGCCATATATTCTATTGTTCTGTCATTAATTAATTGACACCGTAGATAATACACGATCAACCGAGGACATTCTCGGCAGTGGAAACTGTCCAGTTGTTAGCATAGTGCGCATCAAAACCGCAAAGATTAAGGATACCTTTCATCCCGGTGTTGTCAGGCTCAACTAAGGCCTCCTTGACCTTGCCGTTCTCAACAACGAGCGCATAGCGCTTGCTGCGCTGGTTTCCGAAGATCGCTGCGCTGTCAAAGGTGACATCGAGCGCCTCCGAGAACTTTCCGCTAGGGTCACCCAAGAAGCGAATCTGAACCGGTGTCAGTAGTGTTTACTGATAAAACAAGCTTAATAAGGGGTCATACTCCACTCTTGCCCGACGGGTCAAGCGTTGTGCCCCAGGCCTTGGTCCTGTACACCGTTAGTACATCACTAACTAATGGGCGAAATCGGCCAGCGACTTACACGAACGGGTCGTTGACAGCGACGACAAAGACCTGACCAGCTTCCTTCAGCTTCGGGTGGTTGATGTATCCCGGTACATGGGAGCTAGAGCAGGCGGGACCTATTAAACGTATTAGAATCCGATTCCATATGTTGCTTTGCAAGTTTGCGCAGCAGCCAATTATCAAGCTCTAGCAGGCACGAACTAAGAACGTACTGAAGGCAGCAGGAACACCGATGATAACACCCTTGCCCTTCAATTCCTTCGCAAGGTTGACCTTGTTGCCGGGCGAGCCCTCAACAAGGTCGATGTCTGGGATGGAGTCTCCCTTCTGGACGAATGCTGGGGCAGTCCTGTGGAAGAGGGCTCTTTGGGTAAAGGCGCGGGGAGCGCCAGCTGTGAAGCGGCGGGCAGCAAACATGATTATGGCGATTGTGGTGAGTGGAGGGTATTTTAGAGGTTGTTGATAATAGGTAGAGTGAAGAATTGAGTTCCTGGAGCTGTGGTTCGGATGTTGAGGTTATGAGGGAGCTTGGAGCTCTTACTCAGCCTCAGGCACGTCATACCTTTGTTTGTACCACTCATTATTTAGCCACGGCAACGGACGCGATGTCGAACAACATTAGAAGCATCGGCGATAGTTATATAGCCTACAGGAGTACACAGGGCATATTCTTTGCGTCTAGAGTGTAAGGGTTGTTCCTGATACAGTGGATAGCGACAAGTCAACGAACGAGCATCCAGCTCCAGCTGCGGGTATCCAGGCACCATCCAGAGATCGCAACATGATCTTCCTACTCTTCAAAGAGTCTAATCATTAATGTCCATTGATGCAATAACGATATTTGCTGTCTGAAAGTCGAGCGGTCACTACAGTACTCCAGAGTCCTCCGTGGTTATCGGTTTGTATACAGTAGTCGCGACACAAAGACAAATACGGAGCATTGCCTCCAGCAGTCATACCATCGACTCGGATTTCTGCTGGTCATTTCCATCAAGCCGACATTGGTGAGCGGCAACTGCGGTCTTCATCTTTGTCTTCATATACTCCGTAAGGCATGCAGCTTGGGCTCCGATGAAGTCATGCCTGCTGGCTGAAACGCGGAGACATCGCAGCGATCTGCAGACGGAGTAAAGCTAATACTGACCGACTCCCGGGAAGACCATGATAGGAAAGGAGCTTCGGCTCGTGATGGATTCCTTATGAAAGAGAAACCGGGCTGGAGGGGATCACTGAAAGGTGGCAGACTCTCAGTCAGGGAGGTAGAAGAGACCGCAAACTCGGCAGTGGATCAGGCGTTGAACTCAGGCCCCTCCGTGTCTGCCGGGCTGCCCTCCATGATCCATATCCAACGACTCATGCATGTTACCTGCAGGCGCATTGACGGTCGTCTCTGGATTCCCTGCAGTGAGAATTTAAATCATAATGGCACTCATCGTCAGATGATGGAAACTGTAGTATTGATGTAGTATATCTCGCGAGATAGTATTTCAGAGTCGCGCACTTGTATAGAACCGAGGTAGCATCAGACTACTAGGAGTAAATCTCGCGAGTCGTGCGAGAACCTCGTGACTAAAAATAATAAAGAGATCCCACAGATCCAGGAGGCAAATAACCAAAGACATGTTCATGGAAGTCTGTAGCCTGGGAATATAACGGCTGTGGCTGGTGCACAAAATGGCATTCTATTAATATGCAGATTATTCAATGTTCGTTGCGCCCGTCCCACCAAACTACACCAACCGACTCCTCTCCTCCTCTTTCTGCCCTCTTGCGACCGTCTTGGGGAGTGCGTCTTTTTTCTCTTCTTCTCCATCCTTACCCTTCTTTCTTTTTGCTTGAATTCGTCCCTGCGGCCTGAACTGGTGCTTGCAGACTTTATCTCGGTCGCTCGCCCATTAATTTTCGACGTTCTGCACAGTCCTGAAGTCTGTTGCTCGTTCGATCGGTCGCGACCCATCTAGCCCATGATGGACAGTGGCCAGACCACCACCAGCACCGCCCCCTCGGGCAACTCCAGCGATTTCGTGAGTATTGACGTTTTGCTCGTTGTTTTGGAGCGGTTATGGCTTCATTAGACATTTGCTGTGTCACGAAGATGCTAATCAGATGTACAGGTTCGCAAACTCTACAAGTGAGCTCTCTCCTTTCTTTTTCCTCGCCGATTTTTACTCCAATCCTTCCACCCTGCACGTCGGCATTTGTTTCATCGCCAACTCCTCTCCCCATTACTTTGTTCGATGTTTGCTATTGATCGTGTACAATGCTGTTCTTCTCTTTCGGATCTTTTACTGATGTCGTCGCACAAGGATGCTGGAGGACCCATCATACGCGGAAATCGTACGGTGGGGTGACGAGGGAGACAGCTTCGTGGTCCTAGAGGTAACGCATCCCATTCACTAGACTCGGCCTTGATCGCCATTCTGACAGGCTGCAGTGCGAAAAGTTTACAAAGACTATCCTTCCGAAGCATTTCAAACACAGCAACTTTGCCAGTTTCGTGCGACAGCTGAACAAATACGACTTTCACAAAGTACGGCAGAATAATGAGGAGAACGGACAGTCGCCGTATGGACAGAATGTGAGTACCAGGCCTCGATCTGCCGATTCGCGTTTGCTGATAGCCATCCTCCTAGGCATGGGAATTCAAACACCCCGAGTTCCGAGCGAACAGCAAAGAGTCCCTCGACAACATTCGGCGAAAAGCCCCTGCGCCGCGAAAACAGACCCAAGTCCACGATGATTCCGTCCCGACACAACAGATTGATCTCTTAAACCAGCAGATCGTTGCGCAGCAGCAACAGATCCAGCATATCTCCGATCGCTACGCACAAATGACAGTTGATCATCAGTTGATGCTGCAAGAGGTCTTGAGGGTGCAAAAGACAGTCGTCAACCACGAGAACGTTATCCACCAATTGGTAAACTACCTTGTTTCTATTGATGGCCGGCAAAAGCGCGACAGTAAAGCCGGCCCCTTCCAGACTGCCGTCGGGGCGAGTCCTTCTCAGGTCCCAACGATAGAAGACGGGGTCTCCACACCGTTACAGCAGGCATCGAAACTCCTGAGCGACATGAATGCTGAAATACAATTCAATCTCGCCGGCGTTGAGCCTATGGGCGAGGGCGCAAAGACAGGAGTCGTGTCCACCACTCCTATGGAGAACGCACCACGACAACGAGTCGCACCTCCGCCAGCCGGACCGGCAGCCAACCCTACTTTGGTCTATCCAAAGATGAACGGTGAGATGGAGCCCGTGGTCTATCCTGTCGGGACAACCAATGGAATCGACCCTATGTACGGCGAACACGTCAACAATGTTCCGTATAGCGTGCCACCGAAACAGGATTTGGACAGCCAAAGGCAATTCCCTGAGAATAGGAAGAAGAGCACAAATGTGGATCCTGGATGGATGCGCAGTCCTCGCATTCTGCTTGTCGAAGACGATGCGACATGCCGCCAGATCGGTGGAAAGTTTTTGTATTCTTTCTCCTGCGAAATAGACACTGCGGTATGTCTCTTGCCTTGAAGTCCATTGTCTGCTGCTAACATTCTCGCAGCTTGATGGTTTGGAAGCTGTAAACAAGGTGCAGGACGGTTCCAAGTACGACTTGATACTAATGGATATTATAATGCCTAATTTGGATGGTGTTTCTGCATGCCATCTTATCCGCCAATTCGATCGAACACCTATCATTGCCATGACATCTAACATTCGAAGTGATGATATCCAGCTTTATTTCCAACACGGTGAGCATCTCTTACATCTACAGGTATAACAACGCTGACTCTGTTAGGAATGGACGACGTTCTTCCCAAGCCATTTACCCGGAAAAGTCTCCTAGAAATGTTAGAGAAGCACCTAGTTCACCTCAAAACCGTTTCGCAAGGAGTGGAAGGACACCAAGCTATAACACCGGCAACTATTCCTGGTCAAAGCTCGGCTGCACAATCGGTTACCATCAAGGAAGACAGCTCCCCTAGCCAGTCACCAGCAGCTGCCATGACTGCTTGGCAGTCTCCTAATCAATTCCAACCCATGACCCCAGTTCCTGCCAGTATGCAAGGCCAATATGTCGCGGCCCCTGCCGCTGCGCCTGCTTATACTATCGATCAGAATGGAGTGCAATACCCAGCGCCTCCGACAGTGGCAATGGGTCCTGCAGGTCATGCTCGACCACAAGCAAGACGGCACATCTCCGATCTAAGCAACGGAGCTGAGAACCCGAATCTCGCAAAACGGCAGCGCATGTATCCACCGCAGCCTCAAGCTATGGTCGGCTCAATGCAAGCAACACGTACAGGCTAACAACAATTTTCGAACCTGGTCACATTCTTATCTACATATCTCCCCGCTTTGCGAGAATGGGGAGCCCATTTGAAATTGGCCTTGGCCGCAATTTACCTTTCCACTAATGGATATATTGGATCACTTCTGCATTATGTTCTGTGATTTATGAGGGATCGGGCTTTGTCTGACACACCGGCGTTTGGGATAGCGCCTTGCATCGACTGCGTGTGATTTTAGAGTAAACATTCTTTCTGTTGGCCTTTGTGAGGATTGCTTGCTTAGAGAAGGGTTGACTCCAGCTTCTAGCATGAGGCTGGCAGTGCTTTTATTTATACATATTGCTTTCTTGGAGGACATCTGCTTGTCATTATACCTTGTCTACCTCTTTTATGCATGAGTAGCACCAGATTGATCACGTCTGTTACTTCTGTTGTAGCCCATGTAGATAGTGAGATAGAAATATTCACAGTTTTTGTTAAGCCATCATCCTCATACAGTTCCATTCCGCTCAGTCTCAAAGCTGTATTATAGCAGCTCTAGCCACCCCGCAAGGATGAAAACAACACGAACCGAGATCGGCGCTCAGAGACCCTGGATTCAGTCGGAGCATCGTCCGTCGGCCCCTCTGCAATGGAACAGTTCGATCTCTCCAGCCGATAACGCAGGTCTAGACCAGCGTCCCGGTCCGGGGATCTCGAACCCTTGAGTCCACGGGGGCCTAGGCCTCTTCATGGAATCTGGATCTGGACTCGACCTATCAATCCAAGGAACTTACATGTGGCGGTGCGCTGTACACGCAATAATATGCACGTGATCTCTATCTCAGCAAACAGCGCAAACATAATGCAAGCATGCAAACAAGGTGCAAACAAAGAAAAAACTGCCGGGCGGTGAGCTCGGAAGTGGGATGTATGACTCCTAAGTGGGAGAACCATCCATTTTTTTAGTGTTGACATTGACGTTCGTTATCAAACAGACATTCGCTTGAAATGGCGCCAAAGAAAGGCGGTGGGTCGAACAAGCCCCGTGGAAACGCTGCTGAAGAGGTGGAAGAAACGTTGCAGGCTGTTGTAGGTTGCCTTGGAACAAATGCAAATGCAAACGCCGTTGCCGGATACTAATGACTTGGTGGGACTAGATCCTTGCAGATACCTTTGAGACGAGATTCGAGCCGTTTACTCTTGATAAGCCGAGAGTCCGTACTTTGTATTCAATGATTCTATGGTTGGGTGTGCTGACCAGCGCCTCTAGTGTCTCTTGCCGCTTGCGAATACCCCGTTGATCGAGTATACATTTGAGTTTCTGGCGAATGCTGGAGTTGAGGAGGTCTTTCTATATGGCGGCGCACACTCGGACCAGTTGGAGAGCTATATCAAGTATGTCTGGCTACAAACTCGACGTGAAGGCTGGGACTAATCGGGCCCTAGTGCTTCGAAATGGAGAGCCCCCTCCTCGCCGTTCAAGCAGTTCACCTTCCTCAAATCAACCTCAACGTCAGTCGGAGACGTCATGCGAGACCTCGACGGAAAACATCTGATCACTGGCGACTTCCTCGTCGTTAGCGGCGATGTGATCAGCAACCTACCCATCGAAGGCGCCCTGGAGAAACACCGTGCCCGCCGACAAGCCGACAAAAACGCTATCATGACTATGATTCTGCGTGAAGCAGGCCGGAAGCACCGAACAAAAGCGTCGTCCGTGTCGCCTGTTTTCGTGGTGGACCCGACAAAAGACCGCTGTTTGCATTACGAAGAGATTGACCATCACTCGCCGGAATCAAACCGTCTGAATATTGACCCCGAAATCATCACTACCTTCTCTGAGATTGATATTCGGCAAGATCTAATTGATTGCAACATTGACATTTGCACGCCGGATGTCCTGAGCTTATGGTCTGACAGTTTCGATTACCAGACGCCACGGAAGCAGTTCCTTTACGGTGTACTGAAGGATTACGAGCTGAACGGGAAGACAATTCACACACATGTCATTGAAGACCACTATGTTGCGCGCGTCAGGAACTTAAAGGCCTATGACGCCGTTAGCAAGGATATCATCTCACGATGGGCGTACCCTCTGTGCCCTGACACTAACCTATTGCCCGGACACAACTACGAGCTTCGAAAGGGGACACTGTACCAAGAACAGGGCGTGACACTGGCTCGGTCGTGTGTTGTAGGTCGACGGACTGTCATCGGCCAGGGAACTAGCATCGGCGACAAGACGACTGTCAAAGCCACAGTACTTGGCAGGAACTGCAAGATTGGAAAGAACGTTACTTTGGATGGTGCTTACATCTGGGACAATGCTGTTATTGGGGATGGCACAACCGTTCGCCAGGCCATAATCGCGGATGATGTTGTCGTGGGAAAGAATTGCACTGTTGAGAAGGGCGCTCTTATATCTTTTGGGGTGAAGGTCGCCGACAACGTACGGGTCGATGAGGGCAGGCGGATAACAAACGCTACACGAGAGGATGACAGTGAGCCGCCAGCCAGCGATCCGAAGATTGTAGGCGAGGGTGGTAAGGGCTATGAATATGTGCCATACGACGAAGATGACGAGGATGATGAAACGGCCAGCAATGCATCCTCAGGTTTGAGTAGGTTTACCTTACCGTATGGTCTACTGGGACATGAACTAACAGTCTATTTTTCAGTCTACAACATGGCAAACCTCTCTCTATCCACAGACTCCATCTCCACCCTATCCTCGGAAGTCTCAGACTTCGGCGGCTCCCGCTCCGGTAGCTTTGCGACCTCCTTCTCTGACGATGAGGATCAAGACACGCATTTCGTCCAGGACGCTGGTGCCAGTGTCTTTGACAGTCTCCGCGACGGCGTCACATCAGACGTCGTGCAGCTCGAACTCGTCAGTCTCCGCATGACGGCCAACGCCTCCGATCACGAGGTTCGCCGCGCCGTAACCACTGCGTTCATGAAGCGCGTCGCCCAACTGATGGAAGGCGGGCAAAGCGCCAGCGAAGCCGTCCACGACATTTTTAGCAAATACCACGACATTCTCGAGCGCGCCCTCTTTGACCGTGACACCGACAAGAAGCCCGACCAGGTCGACTTGCTTGTTCTATTCCAGCAGGATCTTGTCCATCGACCAAGGGGAGAAACTGTGCTGCTATTTTTGGCGAAGGAGTTGTATGAGCTTGAGGTTATTGAGGAGGAAGCTCTGGAACAGTGGTGGGCTGACGAGCGGTCAAAAGCCACTGAGGAAATGCGCAAAGTGCGTTCGACTACACAGCAGTTTATCGATTGGCTTGCGCAGGCCGAGGAGGAGGATAGTAGTGAGGAGGACGATGACGAAGAAGAAGAGAGTGATGACGAATGAGCTTGAGATACCTTATGTTCAGAATAGATATGTTTGCAGTCCTTGGCGCCCTGGGCTCTTTAGCATGTTATTATTTTGCACGATGCATACGCACTCGGGGGATATTGGGCCATCCAATATGATTCATGATACAATCTGTACATTGGGGAATCAGGATCCAGGGAAGACATCCGAAGGGCAACTAGTTTTTAAGACTCGAGGCCCCGTGCACGTATGCGAGAACGGTGTCATGTAAGATCCATTAGCCGTCTAGGGTGCCAGTATACCTCTGCCGGTTCTTAGATTCTAGCTTGAAGTACCAGTCTTCTGACCTCTACGTAGGGGAGAAGGTGGGCAAAAGAGCGTTTGGACGGGTTAGGTTGGAAGCTTCCATTTGCAGTGGATGAGTCTTATAGTGGATTTGTACATTAATTACGTCGTCCGTCTTGCCCATCTGATGATGCCTCCCTATTCCCAGCTTTTGGTTTGTGAAGCTTCCACTGCGGAGTGCTGCGTAACCCTATGTCTGTGGGTACCTGATATATATCTCAAAATCATCGATGTAACAAGGACTTGATTTCATGTTTACATTACCAGGTATAGACCATGGTCATAATTACCAATAATTCCATGTCAGATTAACCTTATAGAAGCTGACAACCCATTGTCTGGCAAAGAATATTTATTTCCAGAAGAGCAAAGGAAAGTCGAGCCATGGTAGGTAAAGAATGGATAAATAAGTTGCCCGTGGTCATAAGGCGAACTCCTGAAGCTTTCTTTAACAAGGGCGCATGGTTTAGGGGTATAACGCTCCATTCGCATTGGAGAGGTCCTGGGTTCGATTCCCAGTCCGTCCACGTTTCTTTTTGAAAATTTTTTTTCTCGGTTACCCATTCTTCAATACCTGGTTCCAGTCTTTTCTAGATATCTCTGTACCTCGATAACAAAGCTCGCACTAGGATCTCATAGAATAAGGATTTCGTGTCAAAATCTGCTCATGTGGTGCTGGTCGACGTGATCGAAGTGATTAGTAAGGCCGTGTATAGCGCTCCACTCAACTCGGTCACCCCCTCTATCTCCCTCGCATGATGCATCGATAAGAGTAGTTCGGAACGAAGGCAACGATCGGCTTCTGCTCCTCGTAGCTAGATCTCCTTCTCCTTTCGCCTTGTCATCCTCTCCCCATCTTCCGTCTGAGACCTCTCTCAGCCCCGGCCTTCCGCCCCTGCTACCTACCTGCCTAGGCTGCGCCATACCCACCATAGACGGGTTGTGACGTGTGTTGTTGTACCGGCTAAAAAGAGTCAGGTTTCGACGTCGTCAAGGACGCATCGAGCCCGAGCTTCTTTTTCTGCCCGCACGACCACATACGCTACCACTTCTTTCGGGGAAACTCTATTCACCACGCCTCCCACCACGAGGAAGCGAAAGGCGGCCCTGGCGGCGTCTACTAATACCCCTACCGCCACCGACTCAAACTCTCACAACCCCGGCTCCCAGCCTGCAACAAGGACAACGCCCACACCGATTAGTCGCTCGCAAGACTCCACCGAATCTTCCGAGGGTGGTGGTAGTCCAACTCCAAGAAAGGAGCCCGTTCGCAAGAGACAGAAGACTCAGGCTCCTGATTCTGGGTTACCATCTGACACCCCTCGCGAGAAGGACTCGAAAGACTCCGCAGCAACGGACAAGGTGCCCTTGGTCACCCCGGCTGCGTCGACCACGATGGAGTCCGACGACGACTATATGAGTCTTGCATCCAGCGCTGATGATTTCCTGGGGACCCAAGGTAGTGATGATGAGAGTCTAGGAGATGGTGAGTTTCAACATCGAAATATTGACTTGGGACTTACTGACACTGGCTGGTTATTAGATTTTGGCGATGAAGACTTCGACGGCGGTTTCTCCAAAGATAAGGATATATTCTCAAACAAACGGAAGCCATACGAGGTCGAGTTCAAAGTCCTCAGTCCGGAGGATATTGAACGAGAGCAGAACTTGCAGATCAACGAGGTCTCCTCGATACTAGGGTTGCCACCAGAGTCGTCCGCGATCCTGCTACGATACGGTCGATGGAATCGAGAGAAGCTGATTGAGTCATACATGGACAACCCGGAGCCTACCCTAGAAGAAGCGGGCCTAGGGACCAACTTTGAAGCAGTACCGAAGACGGAAGTCGTTCCAGGGTTCTCGTGCGATATTTGCTGCGAAGATGGCGATGATCTCGAGACGTATGCTATGCGCTGTGGGCATCGCTTCTGTGTTGACTGCTACCGACACTATCTTGCCCAGAAGATCCGGGAAGAGGGGGAAGCCGCTAGGATACAGTGTCCGGGTAACGAGTGCCACATGATTGTCGACTCAAAGTCGTTGGGATTGCTGGTCACGGATGATCTCAAGGATAGGTACTTTACTCATTTCCCGGTAGCCCGCTGAATATGATACTGACTATCACAGATACCGCACACTACTGACGCGAACTTACGTTGATGACAAAGATAATCTCAAGTGGTGCCCGGCTCCAAATTGCGAGTATGCTGTCGACTGTCCTGTGAAGCAACGTGAACTGCGTCGAATCGTACCAACCGTACAATGTGGCTGTAAGCACTACTTCTGCTTCGGCTGCACCCTCAACGACCACCAGCCTTCGCCGTGCACACTTGTCAAGATGTGGCTCCAGAAATGCGAAGATGACTCCGAAACAGCCAACTGGATCTCAGCGAACACAAAGGAATGCCCTAGGTGTCACTCCACGATCGAGAAGAACGGCGGATGCAACCATATGACATGCCGCAAGTGCAAGCACGAGTTTTGCTGGATGTGCATGGGCCTATGGTCGGAACACGGCACAAGTTGGTACAACTGCAACAGATTCGAGGAGAAGTCAGGCTCCGACGCTCGAACCGAACAGGCACGGTCTCGGGCGTCGCTGGAACGTTACTTGCACTACTATAACCGGTACGCCAACCACGAGCAATCCGCCAAGCTGGACAAGGAGCTGTATGTGCGAACAGAAAAGAAGATGATGAGTCTACAATCACAATCTGGTCTTTCCTGGATCGAGGTGCAGTTCCTCGACACGGCTTCACAGGCCTTACAGCAATGCCGACAGACGCTGAAGTGGACTTACGCCTTCGCCTACTACCTGGATCGAACCAACCTGACGGAGATCTTCGAGGATAACCAGAAGGACTTGGAGATGGCAGTGGAGTCGCTGAGTGAAATGTTTGAGAAGCCGGTTGGGGAGTTGGCGGGTCTTAAGGTCGACATCTTGGATAAGACATCATACTGCAACAAACGGCGGGTGATTCTCTTGACCGACACAGCAGAGAACTTGAAGAGTGGTATGTTTATCTCGCCGTTTAGATGAGCATGAGCTGACCAGAACAGGGGACTGGATATTCAATGTCGATTGGTAGACCTAAAGTTGTATATATCTAGCGAGCATGCCTGCCCTGGTTGTCAGACAGAGGAAAGGCAGAATCTTAGCGGTTTCATATCATGGTCGGTTCGGGCTGGTCAGGGAAGGACGGGTATCGGATAGGCTGGGATTTATCATTATTTACGACGTACATGACAAGCACCACATTACAGCGAGATCTGGTTATATTTCATTGCAGGGCGTTGACAGTATTCCTTGACCATGAGATTTACCTGGAGGCAAGGGTGCATATATTTCTTATCGCTGTATCACTATGCATATATAGTTATTCACTGTCATTTACCGTCTCGGGCCGATTTGCAGCATCTCGACGGACCGGTGCCCTAGACCGTTAAGTGGCTGCCTGCAGATATTCCACGTAGAGTATGAATAGACAACTCACAGGATCCGAACAGTGACTCGTGAGTGACTTCGCATTTTTATAATATGCATGCTAATCCATCAGATAAGACAAGTAAGCAGTTCCGCGCCCAAATTAAGATCCTCCGCGGTTCGGCGGTTGGAGAAGGCTAGCAGCTGAATTCCAAGCTGGAGCTCCGTCATCGGACAGTGCCTCGGTGTAAATCATCCTCGGGCGGTTAGTCATGACAATCAGTGTCTAGACTGAGAGATGATTCAGCTGTTCATAAAATAACTAATTAAATTGTCGGATTCCATCAAGAATACAAGAGATGAGAGTAAGTAGAGAGTACACAGCATAGGTAGAGTTGGGGTAAAATCAGATAATTGAAAGATCTGATAGCAACTCAATATTCCCGAGTCCTCAAGCTTCAAGAATACCTGGAGACAAAATAATTAATTAGATTAGCCTGGGCAATTAGACTAGTAATCCTTCTGGAAGAAAGAAAAGAATTTGAGCTGTTTTGCTGGGGCGCCGACCACGACCAAAAGACCGACTCCCAGAATTCTCGGAGATAATATTTACGACATCTTTTCAACCTCAAGATAATCTCTATTCTTCTCTTCTCTTCATTCTACCTTACCCATCTATCTCGTTGTTGCATTACTCACCCTTGCCTCCACACTTTTCTGGTCGGGTTCGGTCCCTGGCGGAGTCCCGTTCTTCTCTCGGCATATTCAATTCATCTCCTCAAGCTCGCTCACCACCACCCCGGCTTCGTCTCCCTGCTATCTCGCCCTCTCGCCCCCCTCGCCCTCAACCCTCTCCCCTCCCCTCTTCCGAGGCTCCTTCTCTCTCCGTCTATATCCTCTTCTCTCGCGGCTCCGGCTGCTAGAGCTCTACCAGTTCGATGGCGGCATCCGAACAGCAGGTGCCGGGGCAAGAATATGAGTATGTCATGGAGCTTCTTTTTCGCCTCTAAATCCCTCTTCCTCGCCGAGGCACGCTATTCACCGAGATTTGCGAGACTTGAGCCCGGGGTGCCACGCTCCGGGCGCTCGTAACCTCCCCCTGCAAGCTTGCGCTGCTGTTTTCATTTTTTTTCGCTTTTCCCCGCGGAAATGTCGGGAGCCTAGCTAACGTGTCGTGATGATAGTTATGAAGCCCTCCCCTCAAACTACGGCCTCGGCCGGAATATGTTAGCTGGTGCTTTCGCCGGTATTGCTGTACGTTGCTTGACAATTGGAATTACGCGAGGGCTGGATTGGGGTTGCTGACGGTTGGCCTAGGAGCACGCGGTTATGTACCCTGTGGACTTGCTCAAGGTATGTCAATCGATCTTCATATGTATTTCGTAATAGTTTCTGGATTTCCTGAGCTAATTCTGAGCTTTCCGATTAGACTCGTATGCAGGTCTTGCATCCCACAACCGGAGGGCTCTACACAGGGTTGACACATGCGGTATCCACGATCTATCGAATTGAAGGATGGCGGACACTATGGAAGGGTGTTTCGAGTGTGATTGTCGGTGCTGGTAAGATATTTCCGCGAAATGCGACACTTGGCGCGAGAGCCAGGCTGATTCTTTTTCTTTTCTCGTTAGGCCCCGCGCACGCTGTCTATTTCGGTACCTATGAGGCTGTTAAGGAGATGGCTGGTGGAAATGTGGATGACGGACATCATCCACTGGCGGCTGGTGAGATTATAGCCTTGTAGTATCTTGGGCTCAATCACTGACTTTGTCAAGCTATGAGTGGTGCGGCTGCAACTATTGCCAGTGATGCCTTGATGAACCCCTTTGATGGTGAGTTTTAGCAATGCGTGTGCGACTAGGGAGAACTATTCTGACATCAATAGTGATCAAACAACGAATGCAGGTCCATGGCTCTATACATAAGACACTCCTCCAATGCGCCAAGACTGTTTACCGAACGGAAGGTCTCCATGCCTTTTACGTCTCCTATCCAACGACGCTCTGCATGACCGTCCCCTTCACTGCCACGCAGTTCGTCGCATACGAGTCAATTTCCAAGGTCATGAACCCCTCGCTGGACTACGACCCCTTCACACACTGTATCGCAGGTGGTTTGGCTGGTGCGATTGCGGCAGGTATCACCACACCACTTGACGTGGTGAAGACTCTTCTGCAGACTCGTGGTCTGGCGCAGAATGAAGAGATCCGAGCGGTCAAGGGTCTCTGGGGAGCGGCGTCTGTCATCAAGCGCCAGTTTGGTTGGAAGGGATTTTTGCGCGGTGCTCGTCCCCGCATTATTTCTACCATGCCTAGTACCGCGATCTGCTGGACGTCGTACGAAATGGCTAAGGCCTATTTCAAGCGCCAGGTGGACAACTAAATTGGGCCTGAAGTTAGGCCCTTTGCATGAGCTCGAACGGGTCCGTGGTGATTCCTTGGCCAACTGAACAATATGACGATGTACAAAGCAAGATGTTTCCAAAGGTGAAAATCCTCTTGGGAAGCCAAACGACCGGGTCCATTGTCAGTATAAGAGTGACGCCAGGATCCTTCGAGACGATATTTCATTCTCACCATGTGTATACTTGATTGTTCTACTTTTGGCCGAGACATTGCGACGACTAGTACTGGCTTGACTATGCTCACCGTGCAGAAACTTGACTGCCTAATGGGCTTGACGAACGCATATTCTTATCTCCTATTGTTGGATCGTTGTCCGGTATTTCATTTTGGCGTTGGGATCCAGGGAGGAAATGCTTCGGGAAAATCCTTTTCTCTTTCCATTTCATCTATTCCTATTTAGTTGCGCATTTGTTTGTTTTTGGATTGTGATGGTGATTGTGATCATGTACTGATAGACTACGAGATGGCGGTGACGGCCATGGAGACTGGCGGAGATATCCAGATAATACACAGGATATTCCTGCACTGCTTTTGACCCTGATATCCCTAAGACATCTATACTCCATATTACTCTATAAATATCGAGCATGTCTTGGATGTCTTAAAAATTGGCTTAATCATCAACGACGTCACGAGGGGAAAAAAGTGCCGATTCGCCGTCTTCGTCGTCGTCCAACCAATTTCCAAGTTCACGATCCATTCTCGATCCAGTTCCAGGTTCCAACTGACTCCTCTCCTCTTTTTCAAATCTCAGTAATCACCCTCGTCTTCACCACTGGCCTCTTGCGTTCCGGCTGCTTAATTCGCTCCCTTTTGATCTCCCACGCATGGCGGTGTCGTTGGCTGGCTTTGCACTTCTCCGCTCCCCATAATCCCATACTCCGACGTTGCGAATGATGCGCCCCAAGCCAGCGTCGTCGCTGCAAAAGACATATGACGACTGTTATTTGATGTGCTCGACGGCTGTCTACTTCGAGGGTCAAGTCCGTGATCCTAATTCCCCAACACGCTCCTGACGATCTTTACTGACGTAATGCCTGCTTGCAATTAATTAGAATAATGAAGACGAAGCCCTGAGATCTTGGCGATCGGCCCTGGAAACTATCTACTACCACAACGCCTACCGACTCCCTGCGAGCTACACCCCCAACAACGAAACCGAGCGAGCCCTACAAGACTCCATCCGCCAGCTAGAACTTCAATGTCGCGAACGGGTCGACCTGTTGGATGCGCTTCGCGAGAGCAGAAAGGACAAAGACAAGGATTCATCTAGCCTTAGGAAATCAAAGTCCCCGCCTCTCCCGAGACCCCGGAACAACGCCAACACTAAGCCTGGCTGGATTGCAGACGGGACTGTCCCTGCGGTAGGGTATACTGATCTATCGAAACCACCTGCGATTCCTACCCGTCCGCTCCCTGGCACTGCGAGTGCAGCTGCGGCCTTCTCACCCGACAATACCCCTCCGGTTCGTCCGACGACAGTGCGGACCGATTCGCAAACCTCCGTCAAGTCTAGCTCTCGTACCCCGAGTCCTGATCGGCGGAAAATGCCGTCTATGCCGTCGACCCTCCGCGACCCCTCGATGAAGAAGAAGAAAAAGGTTTCTCCGCGGCGGAAAGACCTGCGTCCGGTTGCTGCTTCTCAAGCGGCAGGTCTTGCGTGGGGCTGTATCTCGCGGGTCCCTTCATCTGATAAGACTGCTAGCGATGCAGCAGTGGCATCCTCGCGGCACACTGTTATGAATGAGTCGAACTCCAAGAGTGAACCGCCTCCAGCCAGCGTTTACCCGCCCGTCGACAAATCGACTCTCGATCCCGGGTTGACTTCTCGCCCTGGTGTTGTCCCAAATGATCGAAACTCCGACATTACCAGGGCTGCACTCGCTCGCATCCATTCTGCGGATGATCAACTCCCGATTCGACGGTCACCTGCAAAGCCGAATCGGTCGACGCCGGAAACGCCAGTGTTGAGGAAGCTGAATACCGCAGATGCTCGACCACGCGCTGATAGTCGTCCCCGACAGTCGCCGACAAAACCGGAACCACCAGTGAGCTTTTCTTCGAAACCGGTGGTCAAGCCGAAGCCTGTAGCTCTGAAAGCGTCGCAACCTCCGTCGGCTGCGGACTCGACCTCACAACCCCGGGCGACCGATCGAGATCGAGGCTTGGTGCGTGGCTTGGATAACATAAATATTTCAGAGAACCCGGTGCGACGGAAACCGAAACCTGAAACCAAGCGTCCGATCACACCACCCTCCAGTGACCCGGATTCATTAGGGCGCAAGTCAATTGAAGATCCAGGAGAAGATGACCCGGAGGATGAAGAAGGCGAAGAGGAAGATTCGTTTATGGAAGTTCTTAACAGATTACCAAGAGGCGTGGACGTGACTGCGGCACGCCAAGTATTGAATGACATTGTGGTTCGCGGAGACGAAGTCCACTGGGACGATATCGCGGGACTGGATGGCGCAAAGAAGGCACTAAAGGAAGCTGTCGTGTACCCATTCCTCCGACCAGACCTTTTCTCTGGACTTCGCGAACCAGCACGGGGTATGCTACTGTTTGGACCTCCAGGAACCGGAAAGACAATGCTTGCGCGAGCTGTTGCAACAGAGTCGAGATCGACCTTCTTCTCTGTATCCGCCTCAACACTGACCTCAAAATGGCACGGCGAGAGCGAGAAGCTCGTACGGGCCCTCTTCGGTCTAGCCAAAACGCTCGCCCCTTCGATCATCTTCGTCGACGAGATTGACTCGCTCCTATCCGCACGTTCATCAGGAACGGAAAACGAAGCCTCGCGTCGATCCAAGACGGAATTCCTCATCCAATGGTCTGACCTTCAGCGCGCTGCAGCAGGCCGCGAACAACCAGCAAAATCAGGCGATGCCAGCCGAGTCCTCGTTTTAGCAGCTACAAATATGCCGTGGGATATTGACGAAGCGGCTCGTCGGAGATTTGTTCGGCGCCAGTATATCCCTCTCCCAGAGCACCATGTTCGAGGCCAGCAGTTGCGCAAGCTACTCGGCCACCAAGTACATGATCTTGATGACGAGGATATCGAAGTTCTTATACATGTTACAGAAGGTAGCCATACATCCACTCCCCATTACCAATATATCACGAGACTAATGAATCCCAAATTCAGGCTTTTCGGGCTCCGACATCACCGCCCTCGCCAAAGACGCCGCCATGGGTCCCCTCCGCAACCTAGGGGAGGCCCTTCTCCACACACCAATGGATCAAATCCGACCTATTTGCTTCTCGGACTTTGAAGCAAGTCTTCTTTCTATCCGGCCCAGTGTTAGTAAAGATGGCCTGCGCGCTTACGAAGATTGGGCGAAGGAGTTTGGTGAGCGAGCGGGTTAGATCCGATATGCCTCGCATTATCTCTTAACTCTTCTCTCCCAATCATCTATCCATTGCGTTTATATATAGGTTCTTTGGGACAGGTTTGGCGAACGGGGAGGATATTTCATTTCTTGTTATTATTTAGTTTCTTTGGCGTCTGTCTGTACAACCAACCAATAACCAGCTCAGCGCTTGCTCCAAAATACTTGGTGCTCACTTTTCCCATATAGGCTGCCTATTTCCCTACAACTTTCTGCTCAAGTCAAGGAGCATCTATTGACCTTTCTCCTCTTAACACCATATAATCAAGCGTTTCATAACACCCGCCAGAATATAGACAGGATCTAGGTTCCTATATACATTTGTACGTTGACTTAATGAGGCCATGGGCAGCTATTCACTTTCCCATCCCAGAATGGACGTGACTTGAGCCGTACATTCCTTATTCAGGGACCTGGAAGTCGCTCCTTCCCATCTCGGCGGGCTATGTATGGTTTGCCCCTACCTGATTCAGAGGGCTGAGATGCCGGCCGTTCCTTCCCTCAAGACAGTACTACTAATCGGGGTCGCTCCTTCCTAGATGGGACCCGTCGCGTCACGGTCGTTCGTTCTTTCCTCGTTTAGGGCTTGCTAAGGTCGTTCCTTTCCCCAAGTGAGTGCGGCTAGCCCTTGATTGTTGCTCTTTTCGAACTCCGAACTGAGAGCTCATTTAGCCTGTCTGGCTAGAAGTGTAAAACGAAGGCAGTGTTGAATGTCCTCTATTATCGCTTCCATAGAAGGTACTATTTGGCCAGATGGCAATCGAAAAAACGTCAATGGATAGGGCCTGAAGGGGCTGGCTTTTGATTGAATTAATGGTATAGTGCTTGGTAAGCGCGTTATAGTTATGATTGATTGACATAATATATTTATACAAAACATAGGCACAGGCGAGACGAAATGCTAGTACTTGGGGGATATAATAGTCTGAGGAGAGAAAGGCACCGTGATACTGGCGGGATAGAGAAAGGAAGTGGATATGTACTGATTGGAGTGATTGCGTCGAGTTGCAGTAGAAAGGTGATCTAAGAACGTAGATAGACAGGATATCAGGAAATGTCTGTCTGACTTATTGCTAGGTAGGTAGGTAAGCTTCTCTGAGAAATGCAAAAATAAAATTAACATGCCCGACCAGTATCATGGGAAACGAAATGGAACAAAAAGAAAATATGATGGAATGAGAGAAAAACGGTGGATGGAAAGGAACAATGAGGAAAGAAAAGTGGTATCTAGACACCGTAGAGTCGAATGTGCGGACGTGAAAAGGACAAAACGGTAAAACCAACGAAAGGAGACAAGACAAAACATGTCATGACGACCTCACAAATCAATCAGGCTGCCGCCCTGCTGTTGCTGCTGCCCTCCCCAAGGATTACCGGACTGCTGGACATAGCCGGTCTGCTGCGGGACGAATTGCTGCTGTTGGCCGTAGAAAGGGTTGTTTCCAGTATGCGTGGCTCGTAACTGGTTCAGGCCCTGGCCTGCAGAGTTGACAAAGGTGCCTGGTGCCGTATGTTGCGCGGGAATGCGCAGATCGCCAGTGTTTCCAAATGTGTCTTGACCCTCTCCGCTTGCCAAAAGCGCGTTGAGGCGAGCGGAGTGAGGGTCCAACTGGGCGGCGGGTTTCGGCGGCGCCAAAGACTGCGACTGCTGTTGTGGTTGAGGTGCCTGGAAGTTGGCGATAGGGTTTGTCGATGAGGAAGAAAACTGGTTTGAGAACTGATTCGTCGCTCGGTCCTCCGATAAAGTGTTGAGAGATGGGGCTCCAGTAGACGTTGAGGGTCTCTGGGCCTGGAATTGTGGCTGAAGTTGCGTACGGGCAGCAAAGGGATTGTTGGAACCGGTAGGCAGAGGCTTCAAACTCTCTGGCTGGTTGGAGGCCCAAGGGTTGTTGGTACCAGGTGATAGCATGTTGTCTTGCTGCTGCGGTTGCTGCTGTTGCTGCGGCTGAGGGAACGCATCCGTTCCGTACGGATTGTTGGTGCTGAAGCCTGTTGCCTGCGGCTGGAGAGTAGCCTGGGGTTGCAAGAAGTTGTTCTGAGCATAAGGGTTCTGACTGTATCCTGTAGGCTGTGCCTGGAAGCCGTTGGAATATCCGTTCGGCATACCGGTGACCTGTTGCTGGAATCCCGTCGGGTTCGCATATTGGTTGTTCAGATATCCTGTCGTCAGCGGCTGCTGGGGATTGATCGGATTGCCGAACCAGTCGACTGCGCTCTGCTGCTGGTATCCCTGGTTGTAACCAGTGGGCTGCGGTTGAGCTTGGGGCGTGCTGTCGTCAAACAGAGACTGCGCGTTGCTCTCTTCCAGCTCTCGCCGGCGCAGTTCCTCTTCCTCCTTGCTCAACTTGATTGCCTTGGCTAGATCCTCGTCATCCTCGCCGTTTCCCTGCGACTGTGCCCGTCGTCGGCGCTCTTCTTCCGCTTCGTATTTACTGGCCTCAATTGCCAAGCGGTACTCCGCATCCTCGTCGTCGCGCCGACGGTCCCGTCGCTCTGCCCGACGTGGTGGCGGCACTCCATTTCCGTGACCGCCATGATAATCATCGAGCCCACTAACCCGGGACTTCCAGAGCTTGCGGTCGGATCGCTCACTGCGCAATCGGTCTTCGTCAAGGATGAGGGCGGTAAGTTCTTTCGCAGCAACACGTACTGCGAACGCCAGTGGTCAGTCAATCGCCAGGAAAGAAATATATAGATACTCACCATCCTGACCAACATCCCTGCTATCCTCATCAACGTACTGGAACTCGCGCAGTGTCTTGATGATGTAAACGTTCTTGCGCGCCCATGTGACAACAAGCTCCGAGCCCTCATGAAGACAGTAGTCTAGGACCTTTAATGATTTGAGCACATGGCGCCAGTTCTTGCCCTTGTCATTCAACCGCTTGTCCAGCATGTCCATAATCTCGTAGAAGTCTGTTGGGCTGTGACGTAGTCAGCACCGCCCACTCCTCTGTACCTGGGGTAGAGAAAGCCTACCTGCCGAACGTCAGGGACGCAATCTCAGCCATGTCAGTCCCCGTGGGGCCCCAATGGTCATTACTTGTCGCTAAAGTCGCACAGTCAAGGTCAGCGATCAGTCGCACTCACTGGTCGGTGATCCCTCCGGATAAGGCACCCGGGCAGATAGATAACCGGAAGAGCAGGGAACGTACCATTTCGGACTTTGACTTGGACGGCGGAATACCCCTTGGTGACGTTTTTGACGCTGCGCACGACTTTTGACATTGTGGCGGCGTGGTGTGAAAGAGGGGAGGGGGAGTAGTAGTGAGTAGTCGGCTAGGTAGAATGGGGGCAGGAACCCGGACGGAGGTGATGGTGACGCCGGGCGGTCGGGCTTCGAAAGTGAATGGTGGGTTGTTGGGTAGCGGTGGAAAAGAGCGTCTGGGAATTCAATGGATTGAACAGGTCGTGGGGGCGAATCCAGTCGTATCCCCTTGTCGGTGGAATGAGTGGTGAAGAGGAAGAGATGGAAGGTGGAAGTTGGTCTGGTCAGTCTAGTCTGTTAGTCCGTGGCAGTGGCTCGAGTGGCGTATGTAAGCCGCGTTCGGATTCCACGCAGACGAGCACGGTGAGTATCTCGAAGGGCGTGACGATGCCGACAAGAATGTAGCCGATCGCCCAACACAAGAATAGCAGAAAGGTCGAGGACGTTGAAAGAAGATTCTTGTCGAAAGAAGCCCGTTGGCGTGGTTGTGGCGCAAGGCTGACGACGCTCCTGGACCCTACACCTTAGGCAAGAGTATAACCAAGTTCTCTGAGTAGATGCCACGGATCAGGCAGAGGAATACAACACTCGTATGATGCTGAGATATCAGCGACCGTCGGAATGGCAAAGCCAATGTATAGTACTCGGTAGTGGAAAGGTGGTACTGTGAGGGGCTAGAATGTTAATGCCTAACGGCTGATTCTGCCGAGAGTTCGCTATAGAGTAGAATACTGCTATACTGGATGCGCTATATAGATGATGACTGCATCAATAATGTTATCACTCTGCAATGCTCGTATTATCGGAGCAAGTACCGAAGTATTCGTGGTTCGTTGCTGTGGCGGTGCATCTGCCCGATGACGTACATATTGAAGCTATACAAGTCCCTGATTCTAAACCGAGTGAAAAACAAACAATGCCATTTCCATAGTCTATCCATCATTCATAACCAATCTGATCTCATAAAAACTTGATAAGAGCGAACATTTAGCTTTTCTCCTCCATACTGAGATACTTTTCCTCCGCTCCCTTGATACAAGCAATGTTGGCGCCCAACTTGTTCAGTGTCTCCACGTATTCATCATACGGATCCGAATCGAAGACAATGCCACCGCCGGCTTGCAGATACGCCACGCCATCCTTGACCATCATCGTACGCAGCGCAATGCACGTGTCCATTGCTCCGGGGATCTCCGACGACCCGTCTGCATTTGCGATGTTGTATCCGAAATAACCAACTGCACCGGCGTAGACTCCTCGCTTCTCGCCTTCCAGCTCCGCAATCAACTGCATAGCCCGCACTTTCGGCGCCCCCGAGACCGTGCCCGCGGGGAAAATTGAGCGGAACGCATCAAAGCGGGTTTTCTCCGGCCGCAAGACGCCAGAGACCTGGGAGACAAGGTGCTGGACGTGGGAGAACTTCTCAACAACCATCAAGCGGTCAACTTGGGTAGTGATTGGGTCACAAATGCGGTTCACATCGTTGCGCGCCAAGTCCACCAACATTACGTGCTCGGCCCGGTCCTTCAAGCTACTCCGTAGTTCCTCAGCCAACGCTTCATCTTCTTCCGCGGTCTTTCCACGCTTCACTGTTCCCGCGATAGGGTGCGTAATGATACGGCCCTTTTCTTCCTTGGCCAAAAGCTCGGGGCTGGCGCCGACTAGCTGGAAGTCCTCGCAATCGATATAAAAAAGGTACGGTGAAGGGTTGACGGTACGGAGGTGACGGAAGAGATTGAATGGATGAAGTGAGGTCGGTCGAGAAAGTCGTTGCGAGGGTACTGTCTGAAAGATGTCGCCCTTGGCAATGTGCTCCTTCAACCTGACCACATGTCGCTCATAACCTTCGCGTCCAATATTCGAAGTATACTCTTGGTTCTGAATAATTGGGGCCTGCGGTGGCAGAGGCGTATCGGGTCGCTGAAGCGTATCGATAATGCGCTGAATGACCGTCTGGCCGTGTTTGTAGTTCGCGTCGAGCTCGGCGTCGTTATCTGTAATGGGTACGTAGGTGACGACCTTGACTACCTGGAAGAAATGGTCGAATGCAACGATGGTGTTGAACAACATAAACAGCGACTCCGGAATCCCGAGAACATCCTTGACCGGCCGCGCCGTCTTGGGCTCGAAATATCGCACACAGTCATACCCCACGTAGCCGATCGCACCACCCGTGAGCGGAGGGAGAGTCAAACCGGGCACAGATGCAACACGGAAATTTGACAGTTTCTCCTCGAGGATTGGAAGGGGATCGCTTTCGGGGCCGTGTCCAGGGCCGGTCTTGAGAACTGTGTGGGGATCTATAATTGGATTCGCATGTCAGTCAGTCCAGTCCGGAATTCAACGACACAGCACATCATTGCAGGCTCATACCGGCACCAACAAAACTATATCTTCCAATTGTCTCTGTCGTCGCTGCGCTCTCGTAAAGGAATGACAATTTTGATCTGATGCGGTAGTGTCCAGGTCAGCTTCCATGCCACCCGCGTTCAAGGGCAAGAACTCACTTTTCAGCGAGTTTCAAGTATGCGAGAGTGGGCGTCAAAAGATCAGCCGAGATGGACGCGGTGAGCGGCAGGAGATTGGGGGGGAATTTTGAGTTCTTTGACTGGCTGATTGCAGTTCTGGCAGTCTCAAGAGACGGCACAATAGTGACCTGAGTCACAAGCAAATCAGTATATCATCAACCATTAACAAAGCAAACAGCGAGCTTGAAGCTTGAGTAACCTAGTAACCTAGGCTTCAAACAAAGTACTCACGGGTGGTGCCATCCTGAATCTGAGCTGCCAATGTGCGCGCAGCAACTGAAGTGTTTCCTGTGCGGGGATTTTGTAGAGTAGAAATTCTTTGGCGGAGAACAATGAGGGATATGTAAGATCAGATGGACCACGGAGTTACCAATCGCAGCCCACACCACAGCAATAACTTATACTTCGAGCAGCTAATCCAAACAGACCCAGATTCAATTAAAAAACAAAACAAGGAAGGGTTGCGATAGAGACGATGTCGAGTCACGAGTCACGATGCTAATGTATATTTCTCCCTTGCTGACCGCTTAGATCGCGCTGATGCTCATGCCCGTTGATAAACTCGAAGAATATCGTCGAGTACTTGCGAATGGCTGACGGATTATATATCACAGACATGAGGATCGAAACTAGTTCAAGGAAAAAGAAGTTGGAAGGAAGGAGCCCCAGATGGAGACTCGTGACTGCCACCTGAATGAGCTCAACTTAAAAGGAATGAAGCAGTCAAAGAGTTTGCAAAATACAAGTATATGACATCCAATATCTTAGGCTATGTACGACCCTCATCGTACTCTGGACAAAGCTAACCTTGAAGCAGTCCTACCAAAACACCAGCAATGAATCCCACCTTCAGCCCAGGAGAATCCTCGAACGGCCCCAATGCTGACAAGGGCAAAGCACCTCCAAACAAAGCCGCAAGCCGATGCCCAGAATCCTTGAAACGAGTTCTGTTCCTTTGGATGTTCAATGAGGAAATCACCTCTCACGACATCGAAACAACTGACACATGCCTCGACGCCCTCCAGTCCCTTCAAGACCAGCTCTCATACCTTCAGCGCAGCCGACCACAGTCGAAGCCTGCATCAGATTCTGAGCATGACCCTGACGAGTCCCGAAAAATTGACAATCAAGGACAATCCTCAGCATCGTCCTCAACATCAGCATCCGCAAATCAAAGGGCGCAAAAAACCTCTGATTCAACGGCGCTTAACATGCGACTGAAGAAGGTTAGCGAGGGATTAAACGAAATAGACGAGGCGTTTGCGCAGCGTCTTGAAGAGTCGCGCTATATATGCTCGCTCCATGGAAAAATACAGCTGCGCATGCGGGATCAGATTGCGGATTTGGAGGCTGACGTTGAGGAGCTGTATGTACCTTCAAGCTGTGAATTAGGAAGGGAACTGATCTTTGATATAGGCGAGCGAATATACAGGAGGATCTCGCCGAGCGGGAGAAGCTTCAAGATATCGTACGGGCGCTAGAGCTTTGGGTTGAGAAGAGCCGAGGCGAAATCGATGTTGATGCGCTGCTCCATGGAATCACGACTTGGACGCGAGTGTGGAAGGAGATCGACGCAACATTTAGAGAGCAGAAGAAGGCTCGCAGCCTGAGAAGGGCCACGAGGAAGGATATCAAACGGCAGATTCACGAGATAGCCGATATCAATAGAGAAGCTTTAGCTAGAGACCAGTAGCCCTAGGTAGGAATTTTCAGATGATTTAAATCATAAGGCAGAAATGCCGCTATTGTATTGAGCTTCATTCCTGACATAGCTGGTCTTTGGGTATGCCCGGAAAGTACATAAACCAACTTATCCTCCCATAGCCATATGCGATCCGTAACCGCGCCTTGCGCCCGAGTCCAAATGTGTGCGCCGTTTTGTATCATCTGTCTAACCCAAGCATACATATATCGAGTAAAATAAAATCATAAGAAGGATAAAAGTGATCGAGACCTTGAATGATCCTTCGCAACTATCTTCTGCATGAATGAGTTGATCACACGGTGAGCAGAGTAGCGAGGAGCGCGGACGAATCCGTTCAAGGTGGTTGCTCGGTCTTCGAGCCAGTGTCCTAATTGCTCAGCAATAGGTGTATTTTGTCCAGACGGCCATTGTGGCTACAACGGCAGAGTTATTTCCGTGTCATCGGACAATGCTAAAGGTCACCGCTGCAAATTAATGATTGCGAGCTGTCCGATACAATTAGCTTTTGGAGGACGGAAAAGAGAGAGAGAGAGAAGTTTACCTGATTGCCAAATCCAAACGCCAACTTCTTGCCGTCAGTGTCCCAAGACAAGGAGCGGTCTTGCGTTTCTTCTACGCTTCCATTATGCCCGTTGAGAGTCAGGCTATCCCCTTCCTCCTCCTCTGTCTTTGATGCGCTCGGAGACTTCCAAGTAGCCATGGCAGTTCCTCCACGCCGAGAGTTCCAGATTGACAAAGCATCTTTGCTAACAGCAGCCAGGGCATAACCGTCGGGTGAAAAGCAGGCAGCGAGAACGGGCGATGATTGACCGATTGATAAGCGATGTATGCATTTGAACTTCTGAGACTCCAAATCGATGTACCAGAGCTTTACCGTATCATCCGTAGACGATGTTGCAAGAGTCAAAGCCTGATTTGATTGCTCAGAGGGATCGGGGTTGAGCTGAATTGATGTGATATGCCCATCATGAGCATCAGTCAAGTGCATGTGGTGAGTTGGCACCCAGAGTGAGGCATTAGAGGAAGAAGCTGCCACGGCCACAGGTGATGATCCGACATTTGCACAACGAATGAAGGTCCAAGGCTGCTCAATATCCCCAGATGAAAAGGTATTGGTGAGGTGAATACTTGAATCAACGTCGAATTGGTAGACCGACGTGCCGCCGCAAGCAAAGGCTTGGTTGCTACCAAGCCAGCTCACATCAAAAATAGAGTCGTCGATGATCTGAGGAGGAGGAAATTCCTCTGGCCGTAGTGTGTCGTCCCAAAGAACAAGTTCTGATATCTTGCCGTCGGACGCCACGACAAACAACTGGGAACCGTTATCTGACCACTTCAAGCTTGATACCATCCGGGGCACATCAGGCAATAGTTCCACAGCATTTCCGGCCACATCGTACATGGTGATTGAGCCTTGCATGTCATTGTAAGTAGCAACAGCCAATTTCTGACCCGAGGGGTGCCATGCTACTGCTGAAACTAACACGTTATCGCCCCTGTTTTCGACAAGTTTTTCTTGCACTGGTGAAGAATTTGAAGACAGTTTGTATAGATTGCAAAAGGTGTCACCCGCAGCGACAAGGATTGTAGGGTCTCGTGGCCGCCAGTATGTAGTTGTCACATGATCACCACCAGCCACATCCAGTATGGCGGTGTTGGGGCTGAGGTCGGCGGCCTTGGCGGGGGTGATCTGGACGCCAACGCTGGGACCGTTGGTCACTGCAAAAGTCGGCGCGGGCTGTTCCTGGTCATGCGAAGCCGGCATCCCCATACTCACATCCCCGTCGCCGTCCACAGTGGCCGTCTCGTTATATGACGCTGGCTCTGGGATATTTGGTGTTCTCTCATTGGGGATGCCATTAGCGGAGTCTACATCCATGGAAACATCGTCTCCATTAGTTTCCGCTTGATCGGCTTTTCGCGCAGTCTGGATATGCTGCGGAGTGGCGATTTCGGCGGTCGAGTGACCGTTGATGGTGACTCCATCTCGCGCAACCTTGGCTGTTGGCGAGATTGGCGGTTGGTCTGCACTAAGGCTTGCCTCGCTTGAGCCTTGATGCTTTTCTGGGTCGAAAGCATTTGGTCCAAAAAAATAATCTGAAGGTTCATACGCGATAGGATTTCCTTCCTGTTGATAATTAGAAAACTCAAATCAAGGAAAATGATTAAAGTCAAAAGTTTGGAACATGCCTTGTCTAGCGACTGTTCAAGTTCGTGGTACTGGAGACCTTTCTGGACCAGGGACACTAGCGCATGAGTCCGAATATAGGGAGCAAAAGGTAGCTTTTGCGGATCACGATTCCAAGCGCGTTGGAGTGTCACAGCAGCCTCGCCATGGCCTAGGTAGAGTTAGACACATAGTAATTGAAAAAAAAAAAAATAATAATAAAGAAGGAACTGTGGGTGGCATAGAGGGAGGAAGTCCCACTAACCTGATTCTTGAAGGTACCTAGGCAGTCAATACAACAGATTCATTACCAATTATTCAGTGCAAAGAACTTACCGCCATATCAGATAGTTGACGTGATGCGATGTGAGAGCTGGGAGTGCCATTGCTTGTTACATATGACAGCTAGGATGGGGATGGTGGACGAGCATCCCAGAAGGGGGAATGGGTAGCAGCGCAGGCGCGGTAGTGAAAATGCAGATCTGCCAAGCGGGCCGTAGAGTGAATCTTGTTGGCGGGTAGGATTGTCAAGGACGGAGAGGCGGTTGAGTGTTAGAAAAGGACAGCAACGTGAGGACTCAAGATTGAGCAAGAAGGCAGTTAGATGAAGAATACAAATTGAAGGAGAAGCGCGGCAAGGTCTGGGGATAGCCGAAGATAGCTCAGAGTCAGAACTAAGCAAAGTGGGGATAGAGACAGGTGATCAAAGCCTTAGACATGGCCTGCACCCCGAAAGGCTGAAAGAAGGTGAAGGTCGGGACGGGACAGCAATCGGGCCAGACCCGCAGATGCAGTTAAGATCCGAGACTCAAAGCCGCAGCGGAGATGGACGAGAAGGGGATATGATTCTTGAGAGATGAGATGAGAATGATCTGATTGAATCACGGGGACGGTCAAGGCACTCAAACCCAGGCGGCTCTGGAACTTCAGCGGAATTGAAGTCCAGCTTGAGCGAACGATCTGAAGTGAAAGTGGACTGGCCTCCTTGTGGCGTCTGGCCCGCGGTTGGCCTGCAGCAAGATGCGCGCTAGCTGAACGTGGATGGCATAAGTCACATGATGTGTGCCAGCATATGCCTGCACCTGACTAAGAATTATGCACAGCCCTCGACAACTCACGGAGTCGCCCACTCAGTCTACTGGGCAAAGCCAACTACGCCTGTCGTCGTCTGCGTTTTTGAGCGCAAGCGTCCGTCATGGCTCTCAGAGTCAATATCCCTCCGGCGACTCGCGTCTGCCTCATCAGTCTTATCACCCTCTCCTTCCTGTATAACATTGCCCGATGGCGCCAGCTCGACACAACTCCCGGCACTCCTACCATCTCTCCTCCGATCCCCTACCTGACCCTCGTCCCGTCGCAATTCATCTTCTATCCATGGACAATCCTGACTGCGACATTCGTCGAGCAGAATATCTTCACCGTCCTTCTCAACCTCGCCACCCTATTCTACGGAGGAAAATACCTGGAGCGCGCATGGGGCTCGCGGGAGTTTACCAAGTTCATCGTCACTATTGCGGTAGTGCCCAATGTGGTGATCATCCCGTTGTACCTGTTAGCAACTGCTGCCCGGGGGGCCAGTGCGAGTAGCGGGTATGCCTTGCCCTCTGACCAGGACTGCGATAGCTGCACCTTCCCTGCTGACTCGACTTCGTCCAGCATCACACAGATCTGCGGCGGCATCTCGATCCAGGCTTCGTTTCTTGTGGCTTTCAAGCAGCTTGTTCCGGAGCATACGGTGACTCTTTTTAAAGGCTTGGTTAAGATGAGGGTGAAGCACTTTCCGGCCGTGTTTCTACTGTTGAATACGTTCAGTGGGCTGGTCCTCGGCACTCGGATTGCGGCTACTCTTGCCTGGATCGGTTTGATTACGAGCTGGACATATCTACGATTTTTCAAGCGGCAGCCCGACCTCACGGGCACATCGACCGATGGAGCTGGAATCAAGGGCGATGCGAGCGAAACGTTTGCGTTCAAGTGCCTCTTTCCCGACGCGATTCAGCCGCCGATTGGACTTGTATCTGACGCTATATACTCCGTCCTCGTTTCGCTCAAAGTATGCACTCCCTTCTCCGCGGAGGATATTGCGTCCGGAAACCAGCAGGCCCTTGCGCGAGGAGAAGCGGGCCTTCCCAGTCTTCTCAGCAATAGAGGCGGGCGGAACACAAAGCGAGAGGAAGCAGAGCGGAGACGGGCGGTAGCATTGAAGGCCCTAGACCAGAGACTCCAGGTGGCTGTCGCTGGACGAGCTCAACCGAGCGCGCCTATTCCCAGCCAGACCCAGACAGCAACGCCGTCAGTGCCGGGACAGACTATGCTAGGTGAGACTAGCTATACGCCGGATCACGCTTGATGCATTGATTCTGGAGTTTGGTTATTGTCTTGGGATATGATGGGGAAAGTACAGCGAGGTGATTGGGTTCGCGATTGTGATATATGTGATTTATCATTAGCCTTGCATTATTTGTAGCTATATACACCTGTTTTTACTGCTTGTGCTTGAAGGTCTCTTGCCCGACTAAGATAGACTAACTCATCAATACCTGGTGCTGCTCAACTCCAACGGGACGGAAGCAGCTCCGGCCGGGCGAGTATAAAGCAAACCTCAGCATCTCTCACATCACCAATCTTTCTTGTCTACAGCTACACCCCATCTACTATCACCACTACAAGATGACCCAAACCCGCCTGCAAATCTCCCTCGAGCGCGCCGCAGCCCGACAGGCCCCCTCCGTCGGCCAATGGCTCGAATTCCCAGGCTACCACCTCGCTCAGACCGTCGCAGCCCTGGGCGAAGACGTATGCCGGCCATCCACTCTGCTCCTCGCCTGATAGCTTATACTTACTAACTGATGACGAAGTGGGTCCTTATAGACTGCGAGCACGGCGCCATCGACGACACGCAAATGGCTCTCCAAATCGCCGCGATCGCCGCAGCAGGCGTCTCGCCCATCGTGCGCATCCCAGCCTCAGAACCCTACATGATGAAACGCGCCCTCGACGCCGGCGCACACGGGATAATGGTCCCCATGTGCGAAACAAAGCAGCAAGCGCAAGCTGTCGTCGCGGGGTGCAAGTACCCACCGCAAGGCGTCCGGGGCGCAGGGGCAATGTTTGCGCATAGTGCATTTAAACAGACGGCCCGGGAGTACCTGGAGACAGCGAACCAGAATGTCGTGGTGATAGTGCAGATTGAGACGCGGAGGGCCGTGGAGAATGTCGAAGAGATAGCGGGCGTCGACGGCGTGGATATGCTCTTTGTTGGGCCGAACGATCTGGCGAGCTCCATGGGGTACTTTGCGTTTGATCATCCGAATATACCAGAAGTACAGGAGGCTATTCAGAAGGTTCTGGGGGCTGCGAAGGGGAAGAAGAAGTTTGCGGGACATTTTGCGTTGGGGGCAAAGCAGGCGGCGAGGAGATGGGAGCAGGGGTTTGATTTTGTAAACTGTGGTGCGGATATTGTTGCTGTTGGGGCATGGATGGGGAATGAGATGAATGAGCTGAAGAGGTTGACTGATCAAAGATCGCAAAATTGATGCTATAGAGATGAGATAGAGATAGAGCAAGATAGCCCTATATGTACCAACGGCCCGAGACCCGATGCGCCTCGAAATATAAAACCATCCATCCATTCCAGCCTCTCAACACAAAGCCCATACTTCCAAAATCGAAACCAACATGGAAACAGATAAAACAACCAACCGCGCCGCCGTCTGGGTCTCCCAGCGCACCCTCGAGATCCAAAACCGTCCCATCACGCCCCCCGGCCCAACCGACGTCCTCGTCAAGATCATCGCAACCGGCATCTGCGGCTCAGACGGCCACAACTGGACCAATGCCTCCGTATCCAAGCAATTGGTCCTCGGGCATGAATCCGCTGGCATAATTGTTGAAACGGGCCCAAGTGTCGTTGACCGATATGTAGGCCAGCGTGTTGCGGTCGAGCCGGGGTTTGCTTGTGCTAGGTAATTCTTTCACGCAGAAAAGGAAAAGGAAAAAGACTAAGTGAGAGTATAGATGTCCTCCCTGCCTGACCGGGAACCCTAACACCTGTCTGAACCTCCGCTACTGCGGTCTCGACCCTACAGACGGCACCCTCCAGCAGTTCTTCACCTGCGGCGCCCACATGGCGATTCCTCTCCCGGAGAGCATATCATGGGAAGAAGCAGGCGCTATCCAGCCTCTGGCTATCGCAGTGCAACTAGCCAGGCGTGCAAGGATGGGTGGTGGGAAAGTTGTGGCTGTTTTGTATGCTACCTTATCCTACTCTTTCCTAACAAAACTGGACGCTGGAAACGAGGATGAATGTTGACCAGATCCAGCGGCTGTGGCCCACTAGGCCTACTCGTCATCGCTATTGCAAAAGCGTACGGGGTCCGCAAAATCATAGTCTTTGACATCGAGCAGGCAAGGGTAGACTTTGCTCTATCCTACGGCGCAGACATCGGCATTCTGGTACCCCAAAATACGACCAACGCTGAACCCCTGACTTTTGCATCCGAATTCACTGCCTCCGTCCTCAGGGATAATGACCTCCCTTCTCACGGAATCGACATCGCAATTGAGGCCAGTGGCGCCGAGAGTAGTGCGCAAATGGCACTTACGATCCTCAAACCACAAGGAACGTGTATCCAGGCTGGGCTGGGAAAACAGCTTACAGCTGTCCCGCTGTTTCTTCTGACAGCCAAGGAACTGAACATTCGAGGGACGGTGAGGTTTACGCCGGGTTGTTACGAGGAGGCGATTGAGTTGGTGCGGAGCGGGAGGGTTGATTTGAAGAGACTGGTAACGAAAACGTTTGGCTTGACGAGGGCCCAGGAGGCGTTTGAGGCCCAGGCAAAGAGGGAAGATGTCAAGATTGTGATTTTGAATCAGGAGTAACCTTTTATACTCCATAGAAGAAGACGAGGCTAAGTAATATCAGCCAACGAATTCATGTTCAGGAATATCTCGCTCGGATCCGGAAACTGCTCCCACAGCAGGCCATCCAGGACCGGCAACGAGGGATACCAGTTGGAGCTGGAGTCTGCACTAGCAAATATATCAGAATCAGGGTTGACCTCAAGGCTCCCAGTAGGACCATCATCCCGATCCTTTGCCCTCGGATGCACCAGCAACTTATCAAGAATCAACCGACTCCGACTCGCACCAGGCCAGATAGCCTCTAGGTCGCCCAGAAACCGTAGCGCCCTCTTCACATCAGGCAGAAGAGACAGATCTTCTGTTTTGTCGTCCATGCTAAGCAACAGGATCCCTGATATGGTCAGGTACTGCACGCAGAATGCGAGGTAGTGAGAGGGCACGACGCGCTCGCGAATGAGCTCTGCGGCATGGATACAGCTCTTTGCGGCATTAATGCACTCGATCCCAGGATTCAACAGGGAGAAGCTTATCGGAATGTCGCTTAGATTTCCAGATCCGGGTTCATGATGCGGATGAGGATTGGTGGCCGAGTAATGCGCAGCTAGGGGCCGGTATAGATTCATGATTGTCCCCGAGTGTAAAATGAAGACGATAACGCACATTGTCAGATTCGGGCCGCTCTGCGCCATATTTGCTGAGAAACAGATCTCGTTAGGTAGATTCTGCAGCCACTCGTCTAGGTCTCGGACGAAAATGTCGAGGGTTGGAAGGAGGGTTGTCCAGCTGCAGCTGGAATTGTCACTGACAGTTGCCCCGTCGCGGGCTCCAGCTCGAATCCGGGTGGACGAGTAAAACTTATGTACGCGTGCTGCGATACGGCAGAGGCGCGTGAATGCTAAGAAGCCTGTCATGGGCGAGGATGCAGATGGGGCTGGGTCTTGATCTTTTGGAACGCCGAATTGCTCCAAGTAATCGTTGCTTATGTCGAAAGGAAGATCACAGCAGCAGTCTGCTTCGTCGGCTGCCATGGGTCGGCCAAGGCAGATTGACATGAGGCTGGGATGTTAGTATTCTGAAGCATATAAAGGATCATGGACATACCAGTCAAGAGTAAAGACGCTCCACCAGGTACACCGAGCAACCTGAGCCTCAACATGCGCGTTCGGATTCAGCGTGTCGAGTGAGAGCTCTTTCTACTTTCATTAGCCATGGCTTCGACAATGAGCTAGACATACCAAGCTCGAAACATGTAGCCCCAGGTCCTGCGCGAGCCGTACAGCCTGCCCTGCAAACCTCCAGCTCTGCGAGAGGGTATTCCACCCAGCAGAACAAAGCGCCAATAGTCCCAAACACTGCACCTGCTCAAGAAAGACCTCCCCCGAGGACGCGAAATGCAGCAGGAGGGCTTTCTGGTAATACTCAATGCCTGGGAGAGAACTTGACCCCGGCGCACGAGGTAAAAGACTCGACGCACAAGCGCAGACCGCAAAAAAGATAGATACAAACCCTCGACCTACAGCCGCGTCTGAACCTCTTTTACCAGAATTCAATGCCTGATAGCGCCTCATAAAGTCTGGCTTGTAGACTATCGGAAACGTGTAGTGCAGCTGGTCAAAGTATATCCCTACTAGCAGGTCTGAGACGTATTGTGGTGGCCGGCTTAGATCCTGAGGTTGGGGCAGGTATGGCAGCTCAGGCCAGACTTGGCCTTGGATGAAGAAAGGGAGGCTAATCGGGGGGTTGTCGGCGGGGGTTGGCTTAGGGATCGTGCCAGGGGATAGACTCTGAACAGCATCTATCATCATCTTGTTCGTTGCACCACCAATATAGCTGTCTTGTTAGTCAAGATATTTGATACGAGGACGAAAGGCACACCGAAGTCGGCCGTACGAGTCTGCCACCATATGTCCAACTGCGTCGACAGGAGTCGGTTTAGCTTGGGGATCAACGCCCTGACTATTTCCCGAACGCTCTGAAACTGACCCGAGATTGGAACTAGGTGACTGGTGCGGTGTCTCGTTGGTTTCTGGCATCGAATTGTCGTTGGATATAAAGGCATTGGGCTGAGAGGGAGACAAGACTCGCTCCTTGCCATGCTGCACTGGACTGAACGACGCCGAGGCACCATTTAGATCGATATGGGTTGAAGCAATACAGTCGGAGAGAGTCTTTGCCAGCCCTTCCAGTCGTTCACAGAGGTTGTCCATATGCTGGCATCGTTCTTCGAAGGACGCGGCATACCTAGCCAACCCCAACCCCATTGTCAGCCTAGCCTGGAAAAGGCCACAAGAAAGACGCACCGCCGACTTGCAGACGCATTGTCATTACTGTTCTGAAACTCGCAAATTTGGTCTCTCGACTGGCAGTTATGGCATGGTTCCTGGCCGTCGCATTTGATCTCCCAGCATTAGTGTCGTTGGGCTTAGAGCGGAGGAAAGATGAATACCTTCTTTCTGCGACAGGAGAGACAAGCCTTCCAGATTCGACCATCTGGTTTCTTGGAGTTGACCATTTCATCCGAGGGCGAAGTGTTGGAGAGTAAAGAGGAGAAGTTGGAGAGAAGTTGGAGTCTTAGTGTCTTATGTATCTTTCTGGTATCTTATCACTCATAACAGAGTTGATATTATAAGATTAACTTGATAAACGCTCAGTACAAATATTGGAAAGACCCCTCCATCTTCCTATTCAAATACCTCAAATACGTCCTCAGTGTAAGAGCACAAATGCACCCCATACCCAAGATGGCAAGCTCAGCCCCGAACGACTTGACATAGTACGGCCCAAACCTCTCAGGAAAGATATACGACCCAGGAATACTCCCAATATTACCCATTGCATTTATGACTCCAATTGCCGCGGCGCGCTTAGCTGGGGGCCGCGGAATGGTGCTGCTGATCCAGGCGAGCATGACGAACCCTGAGGCGTAGCCGGCTGCAGTCGTCAGATGAGCTACCTAAAAGAAAAGGGAATGGCGTACTTGTCATCAGGAACATGGACACGTAACGCGGTGCAGTGTTCTGCGTTGTCATCGCGATAATGTATCCCACTATACAAGCTGCTGCTGGGCCAAGGTAATGGAAGAACCGCTCGCCCGTCCGGTCAGCGTGCCAGGCGTTCGGGAGAGCAACCAGGACAGACCAGACCCAGGGAGGCGCTGTGAGGAGAAGAGTCGTTGTCGTTCCGTAGCCCAGAGACTGGGTGATCGTAGGGAAGAAGTAGCTGAACTACAGCAGTCAGTAGGAGCAATGGCCATGGGAATGTACGTACGCAGAGACCCATGATGGTACAGTGATATGAGATCCCAAGTAGCCAGACCTTGGGATCGACCAAAGCCTGCCTCAGTCCGTCTAGGGAGTCACTAAGCGTCGAGTTGACTGCATCTACATCAGCACCAACATCGAGGTCGAGCCTATGCTGTGCAATCTGCTTCTCGCGAGACGACAACCAAGACGTTGTGGATGGATAGTCAGGCAGGATGAACGCCGCGACAATGGCACAAGCCACCGTGATGATGCCCTCCAGGATAAACAACCATCTCCAGGCTCGAATCCCCGCTGTTCCCTCCATGCGACCCAATATTCCCGCTGCAATCAACCCCCCAAACGCCTGGGCCACGAGGTTGCCCACATTGAGCAGCGTCACCCGCAGCTGCATTTCGCGGCGGGTATACCATCTCGACAGAAAATAGATGCTTCCAGGGAACAGAGCAGACTCGGCACACCCCAGGAAGAATCGACATAGAATGGCACCCGTGGCGTTGTGCACTGCAGCCGTGGCTGCTGATATAGCACCCCAGAGGGCAGCGCAACCGCACAAGTACCAGCTCGGCCGGCTGAGGATGTTCAGGACCATGTTTGACGGGACTTGAAAGACTATGTATCCGACCAAAAGGATAGAAATACATGTTTGGTATTGGACGTCTGTAAGGTGGAGGTCTTCTTCGAGCCCTTTGAGACGGGCATTGGCAAAGTTGTTGCGGTCGATGAAGTTGAGGATGAACAGGACGATGAGGACGGGGAAGACGCGAAGGTCAATCTTCCATCGAAGGACGCGCTCGTCTTCTGCTGTCCAGGTAAAGCTGTTGACTGAAGGGTCTTTTTCTTCGAGTTCAGCCATGGGGGCCTTGGGTTTGGCTTCCTCGGCCATGGTCAATACCCAGTACTGCTGCGGACGATCCGAAACAAGTCAATGCTGCTCGTTCTTATGCTTCTGGAAGGAGCGTCGACTGGAATGATTGTTATCATTCTCCGGGCCTCGGAATGCGAAGGACCGTTATCATCCTCACTGTGCGGATGTTATCTCAGTTTCTCCTCACTTCGAATAGCTTCAGTCTAGAGCACGGGCCGGGATCCGATGCGAGAGATACCGGCATCAGTGACATTGACGGTGATTGATTGATGAACAGAAGTGCGGTTGATGGCGCGATAATGATAGTTACATAGCTAGACTAGGTATCAACCTGATAAACATCGTACTTGTAAGCGCTCCCAGCATGGTCCGCCCTCAACCTGCTCTGGCCCCTTCCATACAACTTCTCCCTCGCTGTCGACCCATGACCCCCCTTAGTAGGATACACCCCTCTAGCCCGTAGTTCAGGCACAAGCAAGTCGACCACGTCCTCAAATGTCCCGGGAGTAGTCACATACGCCACATTAAACCCATCAATATCAGCAACATCCACCCACTCCTGCATCACATCCGCTACCTGCGCGGGCGTCCCAACAGCAACAGGCCCTAGACCCCCGATCGATGCCATTTCACCTACAATCCGCGGCGTGAGTTTCGGCAAGTCCGGTGTTCTGGCCGTCAACATCTCAGCGACAGAAGTAACCTTGTGCGCTTCCAAGGAGTGCTTGACAGGGTCGATCTCTTCGTCCAGTGGCACTTTGGAGAGATCGATCCCTGTCCAGCCAGAGAAAAGCACCAGGCCGCCGATGGCGGAGGCGTATTTCTTTGCGCGCTCGTACTTGGCTTTTGCTTCGGCTTCTGTACGCCCGATGAAAGGCGTGATGCTGGCGAAGAACTTGATCGATTGCGGGTCTCGGCCGGCTTTCTGGGCTAGTTCGCGGATTTTGGCTACGCGAGGTTTGAGAATGGATGGGCTGGACGCGGACACGAATATGCCTTCGGCGTGGGTGGCTCCGAATTGAGAGCCAGCCCTAATCCGCAAGTTGGATTAGCAATGGAGTGTCTGTGGAGAGGATGCATACGCACGGCGATGTTCCGGCCTGGAACAGGAGCGGTGTCCGTTGCGGACTCGGATCAACAATATGTTTGCTCTCCAGGTGATAGAATTCTCCATCATGTTTGATTGTTCGAACCTTGGCGGGATCTGTGAAGATATCGTTGGCTGCATCTTGGACTATCGCGTCTTCTGCCCATGAACCCTCCCACAACCTGCGATATCAGCAAGCGAAAGCGGAGCTTCTGCAGGTTACGTACTTGTACAGAACACGGACGTATTCTTCCGCCTGTGCATATCGACGGTCATGGTCCGGAGGCTCATCCAACCCAACTGCCTTGAACGCCCCTTTCTTCCATCCAGTCACTATATTCCAGCCAATTCGGCCTCCAGTCAGATGGTCTAAGGTTGAAAGTCGCTTCGCCAGAAGGAAAGGCGGCTCGAAGGAGGTTGAGGCCGTAATGGCAAATGCGAGATTCTTCGTTACAGCCGCCATGGCTGAGATAGGCTTTGGACAAACCATCAGCATGTATTCCACACCAGCATCGCGGTGCTCACAATTGTCGGATCAGTCATGGGCCATTGCGCTGCCCGCCGGATGCAGTTGTCTATCGAGCCTTCGTAGGTATCGTGACCACCATACGTATCCGCCAGAAAAAGAGCAGCGATGTCTCCTCGTTCAAGAACCTGAGCTAGATTGGTCCAGTACTCGAGTGTTCGTTTTGTGGACGAGCGGTCTTCGGGGTCCTGAGATAGAACATTAGCAAAACACAAAGAACAAATCTGCATATACACACTTTCCACTGCCCAGGCGACATATGCCCGACAGTGGACATGTCGAATGCATTCAGGATAATCTGCTTCTTGCTGCCATTGGTGGAATCCTCATCCTGGTGGCCTGCCATGTTGATGCTGTTCAAAAGTCAAATCTGTAGTGGTTGATATGCCGGCGATAACATATCAGCGCTCGAATTATCCAGCTCATTTAAGCTTCAATACCCTTGGTGGCTTGATCGACCATGACCAAGCTGTTCATCGGACCTAACCCGTCTTCTCGGCCGGATCACGGCGCTGTTCTCCTGGGTTTACGCATGCAGGTGCACTAGGGCTACAGGCCTGCCTGGGCACTTGGTTATCGGCGTTTCGTTCATATCCGACCCTGGCCAAAGATTGGACATGCTTCGTGGCGTGCGGAGGTAGAGTCAAATGCCGTGCACCCGAGACTGGAAGCAATTCGCGCCTGTAGATGGATAGTGGTTATTGTGGCCAATAAGGTGCCTATATTGGTTTCTGAGAGCTCTGGAAGTGTTGATAGAACATAAGAGTCTCTCCTCCGCGTCTCGAAATATTGGATAAAGACGAATCGACCACAGCCGCAATGGCAACCGCAGTTTCGACGATTGTTCAGCACGAACAAGTGCAGCTCTTGAACAGCAAGATCTTGAGAATCCCAGATGAGCAAGACCAGGACGAGCTAAACCTTACCAAACCACCCCAGCTCCAGAAAGCCCTGCTTCTGCGCGCCGTCAAAGAGGAGTACACTCTTGTCGATGACCATGTAGTACCGCCCTTACTGCATCCATCCGAGATCCTCATAGAAGTGACCGCAGTTGGTCTTAACCCTGTTGACTGGAAAGCTCCGTGAGTATGCTCCTCCCTCCCCACTGAGGATGGCGCACTTACTCAAATGACCAGAACATTTAATTTCGGAATCCCAGCCCTGCCATGGGTCTTCGGGCGAGATCTAGCAGGAGTCGTCGTCAAGACCTCGTCATCTAATAAATCGACCACTCGCATCCAAGTCGGCGACCTTGTACTCGTGCCATCAACCGATTATCGAGACATTCGCAAAGCGGCATTCCAAGAATATGCCGTGGCCACTCATTATACTGCTGCAAGGATCCCGCGAAATATCTCAGTGCACCAGGGAGTCTCGGTCGGAGTGGCGTATGTTGCTGCAGCTCTTGCACTGGGTATTTGCTTTGGGCTTGATATCTCAGCTGCGAAACCCGTGCCAGGGCCGGATTTGGAGCGCATTTTGATTGGGGTTAACAGGAGTACGATTCCTGAAGATATCGCGAATGAATGCTTTCCAGCTGGTGGGATGCAGCGGGTAAAGCAGGGAGACTGGATTGCAATATGGGGAGGTAAGATATCACTGTCATTCTTTAGCCTTTCATTCATCAGAGCCAGGCTAAATCAGAATGAAGCATCAACAACAACAGGATACATCACGCTACAGCTCGCAAAGCAATGCGGGTTGAAGGTTATTTGCGTAGCGGACATTGCCCGACACGGGTGGACACTGCAAGAGGCCGGAGCGGACGTTCTCGTCGACAGATATGACACAGACCGGGCAGTAGATTTTATCCGTGGCGTGACTGGAGGACGTCTCCGCTATGCCCTGGACATGGTTGGTCACGAAACTGCCGCCATATTGAGTAAAACACTTTGCACAAGCCCTGGCAGTCTGCAGGCACACCTGCTAGGGCTGACGGGGATGCCGAAGGACAGACACCCGCGCATTTGCTACCATTCCGTCCCAATCAAGCTGTTCCATCTTTGTGCACCTGTTGCGGAGGGTCTCATGTATTGGTTGGAAGCCTTGCTGGAGAAGAAAGCTTTGATACCGCCAAAGTTAATTGTGAGGCGGGACGGTTTGGCGGGTATTAATGGTGCGCTATCAATGTTGAAGGATGGGGCTGCCTCTGGTAAAAGGGTTGTTATAGATCTGAACAGCTTGGGCGCCGAGTCATGATGATGAGGAATCAGCCCCTTCATCCGACTTCAATGAAATAGAGATGCGCTCAGGAATTCAGTCTGTGATAATTGTCAGCATAGATGGAGTGTACGACCAATGGCTAAAAAAACCAGGGGAAGAGATGGACAGAAGTATTGTTCATGGAACAGAAGATCCTAAAATTACATGAGAAAAAAAAAAAAAGAAAAAAAAGCTATGCTACAATGAGTCTCCCAAAACAAACAATCTCTAGAGATCTATGACCTCTTCGCATCAACCTCTCCCTTTGCCGCTCGTAACATCCGCTCGTGATCCAGCTTCGCCTGTCTGATGCCAGCAACACGTGCTTGATCTTTGACAGATTGCTGTTTCATTTGTTCGAGCTTCTTCAATGCGGCCGTTTCTTCCTCGGTCGCATGAACTTCCTGTGCTCCGGTCATGTTCTTCATCTTATTCCAGATATCGGTGTAGGTAAGGTTCCTGATATCGACCACGGCCGCATGCTCACCATCAGACGGCGCTGGGGCATGTTCGTCTTTCGTAGCAGCGGTATTCAGAGTCGCAGCCTTGCTTAGACTTTCCGCAAAGTATACCGTCAAAGACGCGGGTCCCTCTTGATTGTCTGTCTGCTTCACGGTGATTGGGATAGACGGATTATGGTACTTAAGTCGGGTGAGGCAATTCCGCCAGAAATGTCGTGCGCCTTGGTGTCCGCCATAAATCTTGCGAGCATATGTGAGGTGTAGACGGGTAACGGCTGGGTACTCGGTGGTTGCGGTAGCTTTTGTAGGGAGGATTGCGGCTCCTGTTCCAACGCGGACATTGAGAATCTATACGGACGTATTAGCGAGATGTTTCATTGGAGATAAATCAAGCCGCGAAGCGTTCGGCTGCGTCCAAGAGACGAGGATGCATGCATCGATTCAGTTAGACGTACCCTCTGTAAAAATAACGTTAGCATCAATTGTAGTTTTGGTATAGGGTAGACGTACAGTGTTCAGCTTCCGCATCCGCTTGAATAGGTTAACCATTGTGTCGGGTAGACGCGCGAAACGCAGTTACCCTTGTGATTTATGAAAGGAATGGAGAGATAGCGAATTGAAGTTGTATGATCCTCGACGCCGTCGCCAAAAGAGTCGGCGAAAAGAAACGACTCCGAGACACGTGACATAAAGCGGTAGATCCCGGGATGGAAGGCGGTGAATAACTCCGCGTCCCACATAGTAATCTTTTTGATCAGGCCGAGCCCCGCGGTATCAAAGCGATTTCCTGACTCATTTCTCTTTTCACACGCCTCTTGGCTCATTCTATACAGTTTGCATAAAGCAGACTCACGGAGAGCCATGACAGCCGCTGCTGCTTCCGCAGCTGCGCTCGATCCGGGCAACAGCTCCAAGAACACTCTCAAGCTCGAAAATGTCCGACTACCCCTCCACCGGTCATTGGCCCAACTATTGAACATCGAACTAACACTTGCTTTTATGAATACAGACCGAGAAAAGAGATACCCTTATCGCAATTGAGAAGAAATACCAGGCACAATGGAAGAAAAACAATGTCTTTGCAGTCGACGCCCCTTCCCTGTCCGAAGTCCCCGCTGGCAGCATGACCCCCGACGAGCTCCGTGAGAAATACCCCAAATTCTTCGGCACCATGGCCTACCCCTACATGAACGGTACCCTGCACGCAGGACACAGTTTCACCGCAAGCAAGGTTGAATTCATGGCTGCTACGGCACGAATGGAGGGGAAAAGGGCTCTTTTCCCTCTTGGTTTCCACTGTACGGGTATGCCCATCAAGGCCTGTGCCGATAAGCTTGCCGATGAGGTCAAGAAGTTTGGACAGAACTTTGAAGGTTACAAGGACGAGGATGAGGAGACTGCTGCCGTCGCGGCCCCTACCCAGGAGGTCAAAGGTGAACAGCAAGAGAAGTTCTCTGGAAAGAAGAGCAAAGCCGCCGCCAAGACGGTGAAGATGAAGTACCAGTTCCAGATTATGCTTGCAATTGGAATTCCTATTGAAGAGATTCACAAGTTCGCCGATGCTCTGTACTGGCTGCAGCATTTCCCTCCTCTTGCCATTCGTGACCTTGACAGTCTTGGTGCTGGAATTGATTGGCGCCGACAAATGGTTACCACGGACGCCAACCCTTACTATGATGCGTTTGTGCGCTGGCAAATGAACCGCTTGTATGAGCTTGGTAAGATTCAGTACGGTAACCGATACACTGTCTACTCGCCTAAGGACGGCCAGCCATGCATGGACCACGACCGAACTGAGGGTGAGGGTATCGGCCCCCAGGAATACACCGCTATGAAGCTCAAGGTCAAGGAGTGGGCTCCACAAATCGGGGAACTCGTGAAGGGCAAGATTGAGGATGATGCTAATGTATACTTCATCCCCGCTACCCTGCGACCAGAAACTATGTATGGACAGAACTGCTGCTTCCTCGGCCCCAAGATCGAATACGGAATCTTTAAGGTTAAGGAGAAGGAGTACTATATCTGCACTAAGCGGGGAGCCTGGAACATGGCTTTCCAGGGAACCTTTTTTGACAGCGAACACTTCCCCAAGTCTCAAGATGAGCTGCCCACTGTTCTGACGGCCCCTGGTTCAGCGTTTGTTGGTACTCTCATCAATGCTCCTCTGTCTTTCCACACTGAGGGCGTCCGCATCTTGCCTATGGATGGTGTGTCGGCCACAAAGGGTACCGGCGTTGTCACTTGCGTGCCATCAGATAGCCCTGATGACTACGCCACTTTGCTCGATCTTGCCAAGAAGCCCGAATACTATGGCATTCAGAAGGAGTGGGCTGAACTCGAGATCTTCCCTCTCATTGAGACCCCGACATACGGTAACCTTACCGCCCCTGCGTTGGTGAAAAAGCTCAAGATCAACTCGCCCAAGGACGTCAACCAGCTCGCTCAGGCCAAGGAATTGGCCTACGGTGAAGCCTTCTACAAGGGTAAAATGATTGTTGGAGAGTTCAAGGGCGAATCAGTGAGCGCCGCCAAGGACAAGATCCGCAAGTCTCTTTACGACAGCGGGGATGCCTTCCCCTTTGCCGACCCCATGGGCAAGGTTGTCAGTCGAAGTGGAGATGACTGTGTCGTCGCCTACCTCGGGCAATGGTTCTTGAACTACGGTGAGAACGACGCGCAGTGGCAGCAGGATACCCTCAACCACGTTGTTAACACACTCAACACATATGCCAATGAGACCAAGAATGGCTTCGAGAAGAACCTTGATTGGCTCAACCGATGGGCCTGCGCTAGAACGTATGGTCTCGGCTCGAAGCTGCCCTGGGACCAGCAATTCCTTGTGGAGAGTTTGAGTGACAGCACAGTTTACATGGCGTACTACACGATTGCACACCTCTTGCACGGCGACCGCTATGGTAAGACGACAGGTGCTCTTAACATCAAACCCGAGCAGATGACCGACGAAGTCTGGGACTACGTTTTCTGCAGGCGCGAGATCAGCGATGAGCTCGTCTCCAAGAGTGGGCTCAGCAAGGAAGCTCTTCAAGCCATGCGGAGAGAATTCGAATACTGGTACCCCATGGATGTTCGTGTGTCCGGAAAGGATCTGATTCAAAACCACTTGACTTTCTTCCTGTACATTCACGTTGCCCTCTTCCCTCCGCAGTACTGGCCACGTGGTGTCCGTGCCAACGGACACTTGCTCCTTAATGGTGACAAGATGAGCAAGAGTACCGGAAACTTCTTGACTTTGAAAGACTCTGTTGACAAGTTTGGTGCCGATGCTACCCGTATTGCCTTCGCTGACGCTGGTGACGGTATCGAGGATGCCAACTTTGAGGAGAGTGTTGCTAACAGCAACATCCTGCGTCTTTTCACTCTCAAAGAATGGATTGAGGAGGTTGTCAAGGATGAAAGCCTCCGCACTGGTCCTGCCGACCACTTCTGGGATAAAGTGTTTGACAACGAGCTCAACACCTTGGTCCGCGAAGCCAAGAAGAACTATCAAGAGTGAGTGCTCCATCCTTTGGAGTTTGCAGTCGCTAACCCCAGCAGCACCAACTTCAAGCTCGCTCTGAAGTCCAGTTTGTACGACTTGGTAGGTGCCCGTGACGCCTACCGTGAGGCCGCCACGTCGGCTGGTGTCGGCATGCACCGCGATATGGTCCTGCGGTACATCGAGCTCCAGGCACTCATGATGTCGCCCATCGCACCTCATTGGTCCGAGTACATCTGGCTCGAAATCCTGAACAAGGTTTGTCTTATGCCAATTTATTCCGGAAGCAATCCTAACGTTAGCAGCCTGAAACTATCCACCGCGCCCTATTCCCCGAGGTCCCGGAGCCTTCCCCAGAATTGTCAGCGGCCACCACCTACGTCCGCACAACCGCATCCAGCATTCTATCAGCAGAAGCCACGTTTGTTAAGAAACTCGCCAAGGGCAAGACTCAGAACTTTGACCCCCGCAAGCCTAAGAAGATTGCCATCTTCGCTGCCAAGAAGTTCCCCTCATGGCAGGAGAAGTACATTGACCTGGTCCGTGAGGCCTTTGACGCAGTCAGCCTCACAATCAACGACAAGGACCTGAATGCCAAGGTTGGCAAGTTCGGCGAGATGAAGAAGGCCATGCCGTTCGTCCAGGGCCTCAAGAAGCGTCTCATCGGGACCAAGGAGGCTCCTGAGATTGTCTTCGAGCGAAAACTGCCATTCGACGAGTTTGCTGTCCTCAAGGAGATGACGGTGAACTTGAAGAAGACGACTGGCGCCAAGGAGATTGAGGTTGTGGCTGTCGAAGAAGGTGGAAAGACAGGAGAAGTAGTGGGCACAGGCGAGAAGAGGGAAGGCCTGCAGGCTGAGAATGCAGTTCCTGGCTCGCCGACATTCAGTTTTGTCAATGTTGAATAAATCGGGCAGTCTAGATAAGACAACATAGTAAATGCAACTGAAATTTACAGTGGTTACCATTGATCAGATTGATTTAGTGCAGACTGCAGTCCTGGAACGTACTAGAGCCACACATTCTCCGGCTGCTTTCCTTTGTCCCTCAACAACCACCATGCTTCTCACCCTTACATCCCTCCCTCTTGAAGTGATTTTTTGCATCCTTGACCAGCTCAATTCACTAAAAGACCTAAATGCAATTGTTTGTATACATTATATCTCCTTCAACTGCTTGCTTTACAATTGCCACCTCATATATACTCTGTTGTGTAGTTCACACAGGCTCTATGCCCTTACTCCGGCCATGCCTGGCCCTTGGAAGACCCACCAGGGACTAATCAAGGAAGGAGAATAGAAGCAAACCTATAGCTGCTGCGGCGGGCAGGGGACACGAGGAAGTCCTGCGACTCATCCTTAAGCAGGCGGCACATCTCTGCAGAATCAGTGTTGCCATTGACATCAACCAGGGAAATCCTTTGAGGCTAGCAATAAAGAATGGCCATATGTACTTTAATCTTCTGTCTTCTGTGTTGTTCGACTTACTGATATAAGATTAGAGATCTAGCGGGATTGAAGACCGGCTCATAGCTTCTTCGGCTGGAGTCTCTCTCGGTAATGTGCTCAGATGATGCAGGCTGAATACTCGACCAACAGACATATTCATATTGCATTCCAGCCTTTCTCGCTTCTCTCGCTTGTCTCGCCACTGCACTTCCTCTTCAAATATAGCCAGGCTGTGGCTATTAGCGCGTGTTTCTAATCATGATTTGATTCTATTGAGCTGCCACAGGCATTTTCGACGGTGGTGAAAACGGCTCGCTTGATAGTTGAAACATTAAGTAGTTAATCTATCTAGAGGAGAGAAAGGTCAGAGGCTATCTATACACAGCCTAGGGTGGGAAGCTGCTGGGAGTATTATAAAAATATCAGAGATTCTAATGTATCTACCTCTTCTATAATAAGTATCATGTCATGTGCCGACTTTGTAGTCTGAACACTGAATTATTCTCACAACACAACACATCTCAAAAGAGAGAGCGTCAGCAGGAAATCAACAAAACAGAAGCTAAAAACAGAAAAAAAAACCAAAAAAGATCATATCTCGCAAGTTAATTCACCTGCGCCACCATCTCAATCTGCAAACACAACGCCTTGAGCACCGCATCCAGGGTCTCTTGGGTATGGACCTTGGAGCTCGCCGACACCGCCAGCTCCCAGGACTCGCCCACAGGCTTGGCCAGGATGAAGAGGAAATCGCTGTCCACGAGCCGGTCGGCGACGGGGCGCTCGTACGCGGCCAGGGTACCAGGGCTGGTGCCCTGCATGGCGGTGCCCTTGTCGTGCTCCAGATTATCCAGGTTCTGGAACTGGACAACCAAGCCCGGGGTGCGGGCTTCGACGGGCCAGTCAGTGCAGAGTGCAGCGATCTCACTGAACTGGCTGGTCTCAAACGGCAGGCTCTGGATCTGTTGCTGATGGATTAGGGCCAGCTGCTGCGCCAGGGATTGGTCAGGTTCGACGCGCAGGCGGACGGGGATGGTGTTTACGCAGGGCCCAGCAACATTCTGCAGCGCAATCGGCAGTGAGGAACGGCCGGAGACGATGGTCCCCAAGACAACATCGCGGACGTCCGTCAGCTTGGCCAGCGTGCGCGCACAGAGGGTGGTGAAGACTGTCGCTGGCGTGGATCCCCGTCGCGCGGGCGGCGCCGGCACGGCGGTCTTGGACTGTACCAGGCGGCCGAAATGCTGGTTGGGTCTGCAAAGTTTGCCATCGAGCCCAGACAAGTGGCGAGTCTGGGTGGTGCAGGACCCCTCTAGGAGTCGGCGCCAGTAGGGCTCCGCTGCTTGCCGCTGCTTCTGTATGTGGCGGATATAGCCTGCGAACTTGGGGGCCGGGGGCGGGGGTGGCGTCTCGTCCCTGTAGAAGGCTGCGAAGAGAGAGAAGATGATGGGGAGACTAAAGCCATCGTACTGGGCGTGGGATAGTCGAAGAGTCAGTCGCGCCTGGCCGTCGGCAGGGTTGGCCACGATGAAGAACCGCGTGAAGGAGCGGCCCAGGCTCAACGGGCGATGGAGGAGATCATCGCGGTAGGCCCGTTCGCATGCTGTGCGCAGATCCTCCGCCGCCTGTGTGTGATGCACGGTAATCTCGGGGTCCACGTTGTTGAGGATGATTTGAAGTAATTGATGGCTTTGAGGATCCACGATGAACACGGTGCGAAGGATGTCCAGGTGGCGCCACAGCTCCAGACAGCTGCGATGCACGCGGGCCAGGTCCGCGCCGCGAGGAAGGTCCATGTAGATGTACTCGACCTCCCCTCGATGCGAGCCCACCGCCGCCGAGACGTAGTGCTTCTGGAGATCCGTGGCGGGATAGACGTCCGCAATGTGGCTCTGGGGCCATTCGACGAGCGAACAGATGCGAGTAGTCAGGTTGTCGTCAGGGCAGCCATTGCTCTCCGCGCTACCACTCCGAGAGGACAATAAGGAAAAGGGGCGCGGCTCATGGTAACTCGTCTGATCGTCAACACGAACCAGGAGAGCCAGATCGCAGAGACGGGGCTTGTGGAAGATGTCAGCCGCGGTCAAGGCCAGGCCGTCCTCGCTCGCACGCTGGCTCAAGCGGATTGCGGCAATCGAATCCCCGCCCATGCGGAAGAAGCTGGCATCGGCGGCAATGGATGTGGGATCGTCAAGCCCCAGGACCGTCGCCCACAGCTGTTGCAGCCGCTGCTCCATTTCGGTGGTTGGGGACCGCTGCCGTGTGTGGGAGGGCTGCATCGCGGTCAATTCGGCCAGCGTGTACGAGGCCCCATCCCGGGCGAGGCGTCCTCGGTCAGTCTTGCCACTCACGGTCATAGGGATCTCGGCGACGGGGATGTACACATTGGGGTGCATGTATTGGGGGAGCTTGTCCGCGAGATACTCATCCAGGCCACGGGTATAGCCCGCCAGCGCGTCTCGAACCTGGTCCACGGGGCCAAGAGCAACCTGCCCTAGATCCAGGTAGGCGACCAGCACTTGGCTGCGGCCCCCGCGCGGAGTAATCACCCCTGCCACGACGGTGGGCTTGTCGGTTGCATCAGTTGCATCGGTTGCAGGCGCGATGCGCGCGATGCCCTCACGGACGTGGTACTCGATTTCTCCCAGCTCCACGCGCTGGCCGCGAATCTTGACCTGCGAGTCTTTGCGTCCAATGTAGATGAGCGCCCCATCGGGGGCATAGCGGACTAAATCCCCGGTACGGTACAGCCGGCCGCCACGGCCTGGGCGTCCAACACACCCGGAAAGAAGCCAGCGAGGGTCTGTCACAAAGCTCTTGGCCGTGAGCTGAGGAAGACCCAGGTATCCTAGTCCGACGAGGGGACCTTCCAGCCACAGCTCGCCAATCCCACCAACCGGGACCAGATGGTTGGCATCGCCGGGGTCGACAATCCAGGTATTGCAGGCTGACCCCACGCCGAGGGTCGGTTCATAGACGGTGTCCAGTGGGATCCGACTCACCGTGACGCACCCCGGACATTCAGATGGTCCGTAGGTGTTGATGATTTCCTTCGTGTAAGGTGCCCAGCGCACAATGTCGGCCTGCGAGAGTGGCTCTCCAATGAGGGCCAGGGTATCCAGGCGCGGCGCTGCCGCAGGGTTAAGCAGACGAGCAACGCTGGGCGTCAGAGTCGTATAGTTGACCCTCATCTGGGCCATGGTCTTCTCGATCTCCTCGCGGCGCTGGAACTCGGATGGGATACAGAGACAGCCCCCAGCCACGAGGGTGCGGAGCAGGTTGGACCAGGCTACATCCCACGCATAGGACACAAAGTCGAAGACGCGGACATTGGGGTGAAATGATAGTGATTGCTGCTGCAGCACCAGCGCACTGCTGAAGTTGTTATGCGTGACGATCGCTCCCTTGGGGGTGCCGGTGCTGCCCGATGTGAAAGTGATGTAGAGCCGTTGCGATGGATCGACCATGGGGAGTGCCGCACCTCGTTCGGGGAGCCTCAGCTCAGAAAGCAGTTGTTGGCCGACAGGAAGTGTCTGACAGGCACTAAGCCGGCAGGCCTTTTCTTGGGTTGTTTCCGAGCAGAGAATCATCACGGGCTGGGTTTGGTCTATAATGGTACGCAATCGCTGTTCCGGCTGGTTTGCATCCATTGACACCGACACTCCTCCAGCTTTCATGACAGCAAGCATAGCCACGGGCATCCACATGGACTTTTCAAAGCAGAGCGGGACCACAGTGTCCGAGCAAACCCCCCGAGCCACTAAATGGTGAGCGAGGGTGGTGGAGAGCTCGTCCAGCTGCCTGTAGGACAACTCACCATCCCAGGCACAGATTGCGGTGACGCTGGGCTGCTCCTTCGCTTTATTGGCGATCAGACTGTGGACGGGGAGGTGGATGTTGGGAGGCACGCAGGCGTTCCAGGCCCAGATAGTCTGCTGGTCATGCCCCGTGGTTAGATCCACCTCGTGGGCGTTCTTGAAGGGAGCCTCGATGATTGTTCGGATGGCCTGCAGGAGAGATTCCACAACGCTGCTCGACTGCTTCTCGGACAACAAGGACGTGTGATAGCTGAACGTGATGGCGGTTTCTTGTTCCCCAAGACCCACGTTGATCATAATACCGTACTAAAATCACCTTGTCAGAGAAGGGGGGAGGTTAGAGAATCCAGCTCGATACGTACCTCTGTGGGATCATGGCCGTCCTGCTCTTCAAGACAAAGGCCGCTGGCTATACCGTTGCTTCTCTTCAGATCCATGCCTTGGACTGAAATGGCGCTGTTGAACAGCGGCTCGGCGGGCCCGTCGTTCAACAAGTTGCTAACCTGCGACAGCGAGCAATGTTGGTGCTTGAGACCGTTCACATAGTCGGCCTGACTCTGTTTCATGGCATCCATGAGGGTTACACCCTCGCCTAGGATAACCCGGCTGACCAACATGTTAATGAACGGGCCGATGATCTGGTCGACGTGCTCGACCGGAACATCACGCCCGGAGAGCAGGTAGCCAAAACATAAGTCGTCCGCGCCCACAAAGCACCGCAGTATGAGGGCCCATGCGACATGGAAGACGTTGAAGGCGGTTAACTCGTGTGTCTTGAGGAAGGCCTGCAGGCTGGTGTGGGTGTCTGGCTCCAGCATGTGGTTGATGGATGCTCTGGGGCTCCTCTGCACTTGGGCATCCTGCTCTGCCATGGTCGGGAAGATCCGGGCATGTGCTCCCTCGAGATATCCCCGCCAGTATTCCATGTCCACCTCGGCGGGTATGGCGTGAATGTGTCGGATGAAATCGCCATAGGACGGGCCCGGGAGGGTCTCCGGGAGGGTCTCGTTGTATGCAGCGAGAATGTCCCGCTTGAGCAGGGCAGTGGAGGTGGCATCGGTGATTGCATGGTTCATTTCGAGATCGCAAAAGACCTCACCGGGGGAGGACCTAGACTGGCAGATAACCAGGGTGTGAAGTTGGTGGTCGTTCCGTTGCGAGCGCTGCTCCCAGTAGCAGTCCAGACTCGTGATGGGGTCATCGGTAGCCTCCCGCCCTGAGATGACATGGATCTCGGGCTCGCTGACTTTCAGGACAAGCTGGTCCTTCAGGCTGTTTGGAGAAAGGCCATTGATGAACCTGGTTCGAAGGATGGGATGTCGTTGCACGACCCTGTTCCAGGCCCGGGCCAACCGTTCAGGATCGAGCGGCGAGGTCGAATCCGAGCAATGGGCCCGCCACCGAAGGCGAGTCCAATATACCTTGGGGTCCTTGGCCTGGCTCAGCAGGATCCCTTGCTGGATGGGTGAGCAGGGGTAGATGTCCTCCACTTGGCCATAGGAGACTCCGAGCCGCGGAAGGCTGGATTCAACCAGTGTCTTCAGGGCCGGCTCGGTCAAGCGCAGCAGAGGGAAATCACTGCATGTATAGCTAGGCGGACGATGCGTCAGGACTTCGGCCGCCGTCTGTAGAGAACGCTGGCACCGGACCACCCAGTCCTCAATGCTCTTCCGGTGCTTCATGTGACGACTGAACAAGAAGTCAAAGTCGAGGCCGCCCCGGGACACCGATGCAGAGACCTCAATCAAGGCAAACCGCGGCATCTGTTCATCGACATCCGATAGGGTCCCTGAGGGCACGGCCGCTGGTTGAAGCAGAGAGCCATTTTTGCCAGACCCCTGATCAGGGCCGAGATTGGTTCCCAGGTAGTTGAAGGTAATTTCAGGCAGACCGTAGGCTCCAAATGCCTTCTTCCCAGCCGGGTTCAGGTAGCGGGATGCAAAATACGGCCACCCGTTTCCTGGCACTTGACGTCGACAGTCCTTTGTATGTCGAATAAGCTCAGCAAGGGTATTCTCCGAGCCCATCGAGGTGACAGTCGGAAGGAGAGTTGTAAACCATCCAACGGTCCTTGACAGGTCGATGGTAGCATTCCAGGGTTCCCGCCCATGCCCTTCACTGAAAATGGTCGGAGGGGCCCGATCCTGGAAGACCTGCATGAATGAATAGAGTAAGGCGCCCTGTAGAACCTCCACGGGCTGGGTATCAAAGGACTTGTTGGCGGGGCCCAGGAGCAGCTCCGTGACCTCGGGGGGTAGCGTGAAGCTGCGGTGAATGGCGTTGCCAAAGGTATTGCTTCCCGGGTCCTGCACCCCCCAGTAGCCTGGCGGCGAAGGGGGGATTTCCACGGGGAGCACTGTTTCGGGGCCAAGATGGTCTCGAGCATGCTCAGCCTGGAGTCGGCACCAGGCCTGGAAGGGCATGGAAGAAGAAGAAGAAGAGACGCCGTCTACTGTCAAGTGCTCTTCTATCTCGGCGATAATGACTCGCCAGGAGACCAAATCCACCACCATATGGTGTGCCAGCAGGTACAGATATTGGCCACCACCATTGCCACAGATCTCGATCAGATCAGCAGAGAACAGCGGCCCCGCTTCCAGATCCAGGGAGCCCTGGCTCGCATTCAACACGGGCGACGCCTCGGCGAGGGAGGCCTTGATGTGCTCGACATAGCGGTAGCAGCCCTGACTGTAAGGGTTGATATGCTGCGTCCAATGGCCGCTGTCATGGAGCGTAAAGCGCGCCCTCAGCATAGGATGTCGAGTCACAACCAAGTTCAAGGCACGTTGTACATCTGCTGCCCGGACTGAAGCGCTGGCAATCCGCAGGAAATAGCTCTGGTTGAAGTGATTGCACTTGCGGCCCACCACGTCGGCGAACATTTGCTGCACCGGGGCCAGGTCGAATGGCTCATCTTCCCGGGTCTCCCAAGTGGTCACCGCCACATGCCCCTGCACAGCCTGGGCATTGCGTGCAAGCTGCGCAATGGTTTTGAGCTTGAAGATGTCCGGCACTGCGACAGAGAGGCCGGCCGAACGCAGCTTGGCTGAGAGCTGCATGGCGGAGATCGAGTCTCCGCCGAGGGCGAAGAAACTGTCGCAAACCCCAATGCAGTCCTGATTGCTGATGTTGAGGACATCGGCCCAGATGCCCTGGAGCAGCCTCTCGACCTCTGTCTGGGGAGTCTGCTGCTGCTGCTGCTGGTCACCGTCCGGCGGGGGTTGAATCCGAGCCAGCTCTTTCATCGTCAGTGACGAGCCTAGTTCGTGCAGCTGCTTTCGATCAGCCTTGCCCGTCGCAGCTACTGGTATGCTGGCCACGGGGATATACATGCTTGGGATCATGTACGGGGGCAGTTGGGCCGCGAGGGACTCGGTCAGACCCTGGATCAGTGGCCGTAGTGCAGTATGGATGTGGTCGATCGGGGAGTGGATTGTCTCGCCCACTGCGAGATAGGCTACGAGAATGGCTGTGCTGCTGCCCTGGGGCTTGACAACGTCAGCCACCACGCCGATGGTGTCGACCAGGTGGGCCTGCAGGTTTGCCTCGACTTCTTGCAGTTCGACCCGCTGTCCCCGGACCTTGACCTGATTGTCCCTGCGGCCGACAAAGACGATACTGCCGTCAGGGCAGTAGCGCACCAGATCCCCAGTTCGGTACAGCCGGCCTCGACGACCAGGAAAGCCGCCGCCGGGCCCGCCAGGCCCTCCCCGGACGAGCCAGGCAGGATCCTCTACAAATGCGGCGGCAGTCGTGTCGGGCTGGTCAAGGTAGCCCTGACCCACCAGCGGCCCCTCGAGATACAGCTCGCCCACGGTGCCTAACGGGGCCAGGCTCGCCGGATCGAGCATGCTGACGATCCAAGTGTTTATGCCCAGCCCACGGCCAATTTTACCTAGTTCCCAATGTGCCGCGGACTCGGGAGAGACTGGCCCCGTGACGCTGGCCACTGTACACTCGGCGGGACCATACGCCACGCGCAGGTCGACCCGGGACGCCCAGGTAGAGATGTCAAGCGGGGTCATGGGCTCCCCGCCGAGGACCAAAGTCCGGAGCGTCTTGCAACGGGCCGGGTCCAACGTCCGGGCCATCGACGGGGTGAGCTGGGCGTGGGTCACCTGCATTGCCTCCATCGCATCGCCAGGGCTATCCCGCCGCGTGGATTCGGAAGGGATGCACAGACATGCTCCTGCGGCCAGCGTGTGGAGCAGATTCGACCATGCCACGTCGAAGGCGTACGAGACAAAGTCAAAGACCCGTGAATCGGGGCCCAAGGAAAGCAGGCCCGTCTGGTGTACAATGGCACTGGCAAAGTTCGCATGGTTGATAACTACCCCCTTGGGAATGCCCGTGCTGCCAGATGTAAAGACCGTATAGAGATGACCCGATGGCATGACTGGAGGTAGACGGAGCGAGATGGACGGCGTGAGATGCGAGAAGAATGACTGGCTGATCTCCAGCACGGACTGATTGTTGCCCAATTGCCGGGCAATCTGGAGATTCTCGCTGGATGCCAGAAGCAGCTTTGGCTGGACTTGCTGAAGAATCGTCCGGAGACGCTGCTCTGGCTGGGTCATATCCATGGCCACGCATGCGCCGCCGGCCTTGATCACAGCCAGTGCAGCGACTGGCATCCACATGGACTTCTCAAAGCATAGCGGTATAGCTGCATTCGGCTGGATGCCTCGATGGGCCAGACAGGACGCAAGCTGGCTTGACAAGAGGTCCAGCTCTCGGTATGTAAGCGAGCCATCCCATGCGTCGATTGCAGGCGAGGCCGGCCAGCTTTCTACAGATCGTGCAATCAGGTCATGAACACAGGCATGCTCAAGCTCGGCGGCTGTTCGATTCCACGTCCAGAGACGCCCAAGGTCTTGCTGGCCGATCATAGTGATCGCATGGACTGATTGATCCGGGTCACGAATTAGGGCGGCAACAATTTCAATGAAGAGCTCTGCCAGGCTGTTTGCCGCCGCGGAAGAGAGCACATTGGTGGTGTAGTCGAATGCAATCTGTGTCCCTTCCTCGTCATGAGAGATCGCAACGGCAATGTCATACTGTAGAACCAGGTTAACTAAGGGGTCAGAAATGGCAGAAATACGCGCAGACGTACCTCAGGTGAGTCCTCCCCTGTCTGGCTTGTCAATGTTATATCTTCTTGCTGGTCGAGGCCGCTGGGAGTGGTCCCGCCCTGGACGGAGATGCCAGTGTTGAATAGGCCCTGACCTGAGGTCCCAGCAAGCTGCAGCATCTTGCTGAGTGGAGTGAACTGGTACACGAGGGCACCAAGGTATTCCTCCTGGACCTTGCGCATCACAGACCGGACAGACGCACCGGACCCCAGATCAAGAACACAGACAAGCATGTTGATGAGAGGGCCGACGATCTTGTCCACTCCGGGGACAGGGACATCACGCCCCGAGGTGAGATAGCCAAAACACACCCGGTCTAGCCCCGTGTAGGCGCGGAGCAGAAGGGCCCAGGCCAGGTAGAACAGGTTGGAAGGGGTAAGCCCATGCTGTGGGCAGAAGGCACGAAGCGATTGATGAGTGGCCGTGTCGAATACGAGGGAGATGCTGCGCCGTGACTTGGAGTCCTCGACCTTGCCATTAGCCACGCCGAGGGCCGGAAAGTGACATGGCTGCACATTGTCAAGGTAGGCGCGCCAGAATCGATGGCCGTCCTCGACCGACACCCCCTGCAGATGCTGAATATACGACTTGTAGGACGGGGCGGGCGACGTCGGCAGCGTGCCCGAATACGCAGCACAGATCTCCTGCCTCACGAGACCCAGCGAATACGCATCGACCATCGCATGGTTGAGTTCCAGGTCGCAGAACACGTCTCCAGACTGCGTTTGCGTCAGGGCAAGGGCATGCTGCGGGAGTTGCGTCCGGCGTAACAAGTCGGCGTGCCAGTCATGCCCTGAGGCTTGCGCAGAATTCAAGACCTCGACATCCACCGGAAGAGTTTTGAGTACTAGCTGGTTCTTCCCCATACCGTCCCCAACGCCGTCAATAAATATTGTCCTCAAAATGGCGTGACGGCTGACGACCAGCTGCCAGGCGTGCTCTAGTCGAGCGAGGTCGACTGGCACTGTGCTTGTGGACTGCACCGTCCACCGCACGCGAGTCCAGTAGAGCTCAGGGTTCTTGGCCTGACTTAGAAGGATACCCTGCTGAATCGGCGCACAGGGGTATATGTCTTCGACCTGGCCGTATGAAAGATCCAGCGCAGGCAAGACGCCCATCGTCAGCTCGCGCAGAGACTTGCTGTCGAGAGAAAGGAAGGGGAAGTCGCAGATTGTGTAGCTGGGGCTCAGCCGCGGAAGATCTGCTGCTGCTGCCTCCAGGGAGGCTTTGCACCTGTCGATCCATTCGATCATCTTGACCTGCCTCAGCATCTTCTGGTTGTAGACGAACTCGAGCTGCAGCTGACCATGGACAACCGAGGCGGCCACGTCAATCAGGGCAAAGCGAGACAGAGTCGCCGCGGCAGCCGGGGGCTCGGTGACTGCAATGTCGGATTGCTGGAACAGCGCGTCGGGGCGATCCAGCTGCTGGTATAAGCCCATGTAGTTGAAAATGAGCTCCACGGCGCCCTCGATGTGGAATGTTTGCTGTCCAGCTGGATTGAGATATCGCGACGTAAAATACGACCATCCGTTGTGGGGGGTCTGCCGGCGCGTATCCTTGACACAGCGGACGACGTCTGCAAGGCTGTCATTTCTTGTAACTGACGCGGCCACTGGGAAGATGGTGGTGAACCAGCCAACCGTTCGGGACAGATCGATGGCCGAGTCCCAGGCTTCTCGACCGTGGCCCTCGGAGAAGAATGGCGGTGCGTGGCGGTCCTCGAATGTCTGGGTGAATGCATACAAGAGCGCTGCGTGGAGGATTTCCACCGGCTGCGTATCAAAGGCCGAGTTGGCTGTTGGGCCCAGGAGAATGCTGGTGAGTCTCTCTTCAATGGTGAAGCTGCTTCGGATGGCATTCTGCAAGGTGTTTGTGGCTGCTATGTCCCCAGGGGCCAGCCCCCAATAGTCATATGCCGGCGGGCTGACCTCAAAGGGCATTGCAATCTGCGGGGGCAGATGGTCCTGGGCATACTGAGCCTGCAGCTGGACCCAGGTCTGGAAAGAGAAGGGAGGGAAGCCAGCAATGGTCCCCGAGAGCAGGTATTCCTCTAATTCTCCCAGGATAATCCTCCACGAAACCAGATCCACAACTAGATGGTGCGCCGCCATAAAGAGGTACTGCTGTCCATCGTGAGTCGAATCAATCAGATCCACAGCCAGAATCGGACCGCGAACGATGTCCAGCGACAGTTGGCTCCTATGCAGAACCGGCTCCATTTCTTGCAGGCCTGTGATTTGATGGCTGCGGAGGACATAGCAGCCGGCTGGACCAGCAACAATCTGCTGCTGCCAGCGGCCGTCGGTGCCGTGCACGAAGCGAGCCCGGAGCATGGAATGGCGTGCAACCAAGACCTCGGTGGCCTGCTCGAGCTCGTTCGGACTAAAGGGACGGGAGACGCGCACCAGGAAGGACTGGTTGAACAGGCTCTCACCGGTGGCCTGCGAGGCGAAGAACAGCTGCTGGATGGGGGACAGATCGAACAGTCGGCCGGGGACCTCAGCAAGCTCCCTGGTGGAGAACTGGGTCGGTGCCTGTCCCTGGGCATGGCTCACCAGCTGCGCAACGCTTTTGTGTGTGAAGATATCGCCGACGGTGACATAGACGCCGCCGGACTGGGATTTCGCGGAGAGCTGCATTGCCGTAATGGAATCCCCACCGAGCGAGAAGAAGCTATCGTTCACGCCGACGAGACCAGGATCGAGATTCAGCACCTCGGCAAACAGGCCTTGAAGGGCCAGCTCCTCCGGGGAGGATGCGGCGGTGCACTGGCTGGCCTCGTCGGTTTGGAGGGCAGCCCAGTCGGCCAAGGTGCGACTGCATCCGATGACTTCGAGCTGCTTGCGATCGGTCTTGCCGTTGGTTGTCATCGGGATCTCGGCCACGGGGATGTAGATGCTCGGCCTCATGTACGTCGGCAGGTGTTCTTCCAAGCCTCGGTTGATGAGCCCGGCGTAAGTGCTGAGTCTGGTGCGAAGCACGCCAAAGGAGCCCGTGGCCACCTCGCCCAAGGCAAGATACGCGACCAGAATCGGCCGGTTGCTTTCTTTCGGGGTCTTGAGAGCTGCTGCCAAGGGCACTACGGGAGCTTCTGCTGCTGATGCGTTCAGTAAGGCTTGTGTGATATGTCTCTCGATTTCCTCCAACTCCACCCGCTGACCGTGGATCTTGACTTGATTGTCCTTTCTCGCAACATAGGTGATTGAGCCGTCGGGAGTATACCGGACCAAGTCCCCAGTTCGATACAGTCGTCCCTGTCGACCGGGGCCGCATGGTCCGCCCACGCCCTGGATTAACCATGGAGGGTTTTCCACGAAGGCAGACGCCGTTCGTTCGCGGTCCTGATGGTAGCCCATCGCCACGAGGGGCCCTTCCAGCCAAAGCTCGCCGGTGCAGCCGATGGGTGCCAACTGATCCGGTCGACCGGCATCGACAACCCACGTGGTGCAGCCTATCCCCTTTCCGATGGACGGGCCCGAGTTGGACGGGAGGATATGCGCAAAGGTATCCCATATGGTGGACTCAGCAGGGCCGTAGGCGTTGATCATATGCACATGGGGGCTCCACTGTTCCACATCCGCCCTCGAGACCTTCTCTCCGCTCAGGACCAGGGTTTGGAGGAGCGGCAGATCGGAAGGGGTCAGCAGCCGCGCAACCGTGGGAGTCAGATGCATGTAGTTGACCTCCAGGCGGCGAATGGCTGCACTGAGGTCTCCGCGGCGCTCCGACTCCTCGGGCACGCAGACGCAGCCCCCGACTGCTAGGGTGTGCAGGATCGAGCCCCATGCGACATCAAAGGCGTGCGAAGCAAACTCCAGGACGCGACAGGATTGGGAAAGCCGCAAAACACTTTTTTGGTGCGCGATGGCAGTGCTGACGTTCGAATGCCTGATAGCCACGCCCTTGGGAATGCCGGTGCTCCCAGAGGTAAAGACCAGATACAGGCAGCTGGCAGGGTCGACCGTGGGGAGGACGGTATGGCTCGGGATATTGTTCAGTTGAGCCAGGCTGGCGGCCTCCACGGCGAGAACAGGACAGGCACCAGCCAGGGCCTTGACCGTCGCGTGGGTCCTGGCCGAGGCAAGAATGAGACGAGGCTCGATCTGCTGGATGATACTGCGGAGTCTGTGCTCTGGCTGAGCAGGATCCAAAGCCACGAGGACGCCACCGGCCTTCATCACCGCCAGGCTGGCCACGGACATCCACCGGGACTTCTCAAACAGTAAGGGGACGTGCACCCCGACCTCAACTCCAAGGCCCCGGATGTGGCATGCCAACTGGGTCGAGAGATCGTTGAGCTCCTTGTACGTGAAATCCCCATCCCACGCGTGGATGGCCGCAGCCGCTGGCTGCCGTTCAGCCTGGTCGATGATAAGATCATGGACACACCGGTTGATACGCTGGGGAACGGCCGAATTCCACTGCCAGATGGTCTCTAGGTCCTGGCGGCTGATCATATTGACGTCCTGGGCACGCTGGTCCCCGTGCTGACTGATATAGGAGACGGCGTGCAGGAACAAGTCCAGGACACTCCTTGCATTCCGTGCAGACATGATCGAGTTATTGAAGTTGAAGCTCAACCCGGTCTCGTCGTCCCCAGCGTCAATATTGATCAAGATATCGTACTGGTACTCGTATCAGCGGGTCCGTTACATGCCATAAACATGGGGGTTGCAGGGTTTAACGTTACCTCGGTGGGATCATCTCCTCCAATGTCTACAACTGATATGGCCGACTTGTCATTCTTGGGCCCAGTCCGAACGGCTTGGACTGATATCGCGGTATTGAAGAGCTCCTTCTCTGGCATGCCGCTCAAGTGAAAGACTTTGGTCAGAGGAAAGTGCTGAAACTCCAGCCCAGCCACATAATGCTCCTGGTTTTTCTGCACCAGGGCCAGTAGCGAGGACTCGCTGCTGCCCAGGTCCACACGGCTGGTCAGCATATTAATCAAGGGACCAACGGTCCGGTCCGCCCCGTACACAGGAATGTCGCGGCCGGATTTGAGATAGCCAAAGCAGACAGTCTCTAAACCCGTGTAAGCCCGCAGGACCAAGCCCCACGCGACATGGAACACGTTGGACGTGGTCACTTCATGCTCTATGCAAAAGGTCCGCAGTGCCCGGTGCAGGGCTGGCTCGAATGTCACAGCGAGGCTAGTGTGCGAGCGCCGGACCTCTGCATCCCAGTTGTCCAGAGGTGGGAAGAGACAGGGCTGGACCCCCTGGAGGTAGCCCTGCCAGTACGCCTCCGCCGCCTGCATTGAGACGGACTGAGTGTAGAGGATATAGTCACTGTATAAGGGTGCCAACGAAGACAAGGAACCGTCGTAGGCGGCGCAGAGTTCCTCCTTGAGGATTCCCAAGGAAAATGCATCGATTAGAGCATGGTTGATGGACAGATCGCACAGGACGCCCGAGTCTGCCATCGAAAGGGTGAGAGTTGACGGTGTTTCGCGCACGGCCACGGATGACGACGGGCTTCCCTGGCTGCCACTATCGGCGGACAACTGTACGATCTGTACGGTCGCCTGGAGGTTCTTGACCACTACTTGGTCCTTGAGCCCCGTTCCCGAGACGCCCTCTATGAACATGGTGCGCAGGATTGGGTGGCGGTCCACGAGCTGCTGCCACGCCTGCTGGAGTTGAAGCATACCAACCGCTTGTGATGTATTGGCGGGCCGTGCCATCCATCGGACCCGTGTTCTGTACAGCTCCGGGTCCCTCATCTGGCTCAGGAGAATGCCGTTTTGCAGCGGCGAGCAGGGATAGATGTCTTCGACCTGTCCGTATTCCAGGCCCAGCTCCATGAGCCGTCGCTGCAGGATCGGCAATGCCGAGTCTGCCAGACGCAGTAGTGGGAAACTGCAGAGGGTATAGCTTGGCTGGAGCAAAGGTAGCTCCTGCGCGGCCGCCTGGAGGGAGTGCTTGCATTCCTCGATCCATGCGCGGATGGTGTCCTGGTGGTGCATGTGTCGGTTGTACAGGAAGTCGACGTGAAGAGCGCCGTCCGCCACTGATGCTGAAATATCCATTAGGGCAAAGCGGAACAGCCGTCCGGAGACATCCGCCAGCTCATCCACCCCATCCGGCAAGTCGCGCTGGCGGAACAGGGCGTCCTCGCGCTCCAGTTGCTGATACAGCCCGAAGTAGTTGAAGATAACCTCGACCGGGCCATTCAGCTGAAACGCCCGCTTGCCCGCGGGAGTCAGGAAGCGAGTTGCAAAGTATGGTCGGCCGTTGCCTGGGATCTGGCGTCGACAGTCCTTGACGTGCCGCACGGTGCTGGCGATGCTATCTCCTTCTTCCGCCGTGGCCACGACCGGGAACATAGTGGTGAACCACCCGACGGTGCGTGAAATGTCAATTGTCGAGCTCCAGGGCTCACGGCCATGGCCCTCGCTGAAAATGGTTGGCGGAGAGCGGTCGTGAAAGACTTTGGCGAAGGAATGCAGGAGGGATGCATGGAGGAGCTCAACCATCTGGGTGTCGAATGCGGCATTTGCAGGGCCCAGCAAGGCCGCTGTGGTTTCTTCGCTGAGTACTATGGCCCCCTTGATGATATTGTCAATTGTATTTGAGGTGCGGACGCCTGGACCCCAGTAATCCAGCTGTGGTGAAGGCAGGGGGGAAGCCCCGGCTGGCAAGACTGCTGCCAGGTCAACATGGCGCTGGGCGTCGTCAGCTTGTAACTGGCACCAGGTCTGAAAGGACATGGAGGTGAAGCCAGAAAGGGATCCCGTGGTTAGGTGCTCTTCCAGGTCCCCCAGGATGATTCTCCAAGATACCATATCCACAACCATATGGTGGGCGACCAAGAAGAGGTACTGGTTTTGGTCCGTATTGATCAGGTCAAGAGCCATGACGGGGCCATTTTGGACATCCAGTGACACCTGGCTTTGTTTGATAACTGGCGAGGCGGCCTGTAAATCGGAAACGGTATGCTGGCAAACGCGATAGCTCTCTGTTGTCCCGGGGGGCAAAATCTGCTGGCTCCAAGTATTCTCTCCACCACACCTCAACGACGCCCGCAACATGCCATGGTGGGCCACCAAAGCATCCACAGCGGCTTGGACTTGTGGCAGTGTGACTGGCTGACAGACCTGCACGAAAAAACTTTGGTTGAAATGGTTGCTGACATCGTGCTGGCAATCAACAAACATCTGCTGGATCGGGGACAGGGCAAAGGGCACCCCATGGGCCTCCGGCACATGGGCGACTGTCACACCGGCCGCGGTAGATATGCCCAGGGCCAGTCGGGCAATGGACTTGTACTTGAAGATGTCCGAGACCGTCATGAGGAGGTTAACGGACCGGCCCTTGGCTGAGAGCTGCATGGCGGAGATCGAGTCCCCGCCCAGGGTGAAAAAGCTGTCGTTGATGCCAATCCGAGACGGAGAAATGTTGAGACACTCGGCCCAAAGCTGCTGGATCTGTCGTTCCAGGTCCGTGGTGGGCGGTTGGTGGTTGGTTCTCGTTGGTTGTAGCTCCACCACTTCTTCGAGGGATCTGGAGGCCCATGTCTCGCGCAGTCGCCGTCGATCCCGCTTGCCGGTGGCCGTCATGGGGATCTCGACCACGGGAAGAAAGTGACCGGGGATCATATAGCTGGGCAGTTGGTCGGCGAGTCGCTCCTGGACCCCCCGGGTGTAGTAGGCCAGCTTTGCGCGGACGGTCTCCGCAGGGCCCAGGGCCAGTTCCCCAATGGCCATATAGGCGACCAGAAGGGGGTGTTCACTTCCCTGCAGGGTGATGACTTCCACGGCGATGGAGACACCATCCGCGGCAGCCAGGGGACAGGCTTGGGTGAGAAAATGCTCGACTTCTCCCAGCTCGACGCGCTGGCCGCGGATCTTGACTTGTGCATCTTTGCGGCCCACGTACACCAGGGTTCCAGTTCCATCCATATTGTAGCGCACCAGGTCCCCTGTGCGGTATACCCGGCCCGATCGACCTGGGAACTCTGGGGTCCTACCGTGTAGCAGCCAGGGAGGGTTATCTATAAAGGTGGCGGCAGTGAGATCCGGACGGCCGAGATACCCTAATCCCACCAAAGGGCCTTCAACCCAGAGCTCACCCACGGCCCCGTATGGCGACAAATGGCGACTGTGGGTTGGCTCAACCACCCAGGTGAGCATTCCACAGCCGGGCCCGATGGTTCGGGGGTCGCAGTGACGCTGACCAAAGTCGAATGTGGTAGAAATGGCACTGCACTCCGCCGGGCCATAGCCATTCTTGAGCTGGACGTGAGCTGCCCAGTGGTCAATGTCGTGCTGTGCCACCGGCTCGCCAACGAGTACCAGAGTCTGGAGATCTGGAACAGATGTCGGGTCGATGAGGCGTGCAGTGGACGGCGTGAGGTTTGCATAGGTCACTGCCATGCGACGCATACAACCTGCAATATCGCTCTTGCGGTCCTCTTCAGACGGGATACAGAGGCAGGCACCCACTGCCATTGTATGGAGGAAATTAAGCCAGCAGGCATCAAACGCATACGAAGAAAAGTCAAACACCCGGCGTGATTCGGTGAACCCGAGGGCTGACCGCTGGTGAAGCACTGCACTGGTCATGTTCTGATGGGACATGACCGCGCCCTTTGGAACCCCCGTACTGCCCGAGGTGAAGCAGATATAGAGTCTATCTGTAGACTGGACCATGGGTAATTCGACTTTCTCCCGCTTTGACGAAGCCTGCAGGCTGTCTTGAGAGACCACATGGACCGGCCCCTCAGTGAGACGCTGTGCTAGCATCTTTGCCTCCAGGGAGCTCAGGACCACCGGAGGCTGTACTTGCTCGATGATCGTCCGCAGGCGATCCTCGGGCTGTGTGATGTCCATGGTAACCGAGGCACCCCCGGCTTTCATGACTCCAAGCATGGCTACAGGCATCCACTTGGATTTCTCAAAACAAAGACCAAGCACGGTCTGCGGGCCAACGCCCAGGTTGACCAAATCATATGCGAGTTGGGTGGAGAGCTTATCCAGCTCAGCATATGTGAGACTCCCATCCCATGCGTCCACGGCCAAAGCAGCTGGCCGCCGCTGGGCTTGTGCGGTGATGACATCGTGCATGCATGCGTCGATCGTGGCCGGCACTGGGGAGTTCAAAGCCCAGATGGTACGGCAGTCCTCCTCACAGATGACATCAAGGTGAGAGACGGGCAAGTGATGGAGGGATTCATCGCACAAGAGCCGCACGATCTGCTCAAACTGCCGGGCGAGTCGGTGCATCTGCGGGTGGGGGGTGACAAGCGAGTCGTAGCTCATCTGGATGCGTACTTCAGTGGCCGTCAGCTGGCATTGAAGGAGGAGGGCGTATGGATTGAAGCTATTGAGGGCCGCATGGCCGGCTGCCGTGTCCTCTTGTTCGTGGAAGAGTTTGTCGTATCCGAGCGACGAGCTTGTTTCTGGGGCGGGCTGCACGACCAGCAGTGTCTGGAACTGGCACGCCTTTTCAGCATCTGCGCTGAGTCTTCGGATGCGCTGCAGCCCGGCCTGCTCGTAGGGGATCATGTCGACCGACTGCGCTTGGACTTGGTCGAGGAGACCCGCGAGGGAGGTCTTCCCATCGATGGCGATACGAACCGGGACCGTCGTGATTGTGGGCCCTTCAACGAGCTCGATCCGATGAATTGGGGCCTGGCGTCCAGTGACAGTCGAGCCAAATAGGACATCAGTGGAATGAGTGTAGTGAGCCGTGAGGAGTGCCCATGCTGCGCGAAGAGCAGTGGCTGGTGTAATATGGCTCTTCAACCACTCAACGCCGGATATCGAATGCTCCAGCACATCCTGGGCCCGCGGCTGGTAGAAGGGAGTGGGCAGGGCAGGGAATGGAACTGCCGTCAGACTGTCCAGAGTGCTTCGCCAGTAACAGTCGGCGTCCGCACCCAGCTCCATGATGTGCGTGACAAAGGGCTTGAAGGAGACAATGTTGTCGGATGGGGTCCCATAGTAGGCCTTGCTGACCTCGTCCAGAAGCAGCGACAGAGACCAGCCATCGTAGAGGGCATGGTGGAGGGTGAGTATAAAGTACTTTTGCTGGTCCCCATCCCCGTCGGCATCCTCCACCAAGCCAAATCTGGCCAGAGGGGTACCAAGCGCGATGTGTCTCTGCATATCCTCCGCAAGGAGTGCATCGACACGTCGGCCATGATACCACTCAGGTAGCTTGCTAGTGATGACCTGTACCAGCCCTTGTCCGGGCAGGTCCACAATCCGGGTCCGAAGAATCGTGGTGGACTCACATACCTTGCTCCAGGCATTGCGGAAGCGCGCAACATCAAGTGCGCCATGCAGTGCGAATACCTGGCGGTTCACATAATAGCCTTGGTGCTTGACCGTAAGAGATAGCAGGCCCTCTTGGAGAGGGGTGCATGGAAAGATATCTTCGACACTTGCCGGACTCAGCTCACACAATGCTGCAGCGCGTATCCGTGCCTCGGAAACGTCGATCTCGTCCTTGAGCAGCGAGAATGGAGGGATATCCTCAGAAACCGAACTCGAGACCGCTCTCAGCTTGGCGGCCTGCGCCATCTCACCGAGAGTGGCCGATTTGAAGACGGATGCCACGGTGAGGACAATGTCCTGGTCTCCGGCCAGTTGGACGAGCCGAATGGCCGCAATCGAGTCCCCGCCAATCCGAAGGAAGCTGTCAGTGGCCGCAATAGTGGCAGGGTCAATGCCGAGAGTAGCAGCCCAAAGTCCCTGGAGGCGGCGTTCCATCTCGGTCTTAGGCGCACGTCGCGTGTGCTGTAACGACTGAAGCGCCGCAATCTCCTCCAGGGTAGAGGAAGATGCCATTCTTTGCAGACTGCGGCGGTCTGTTTTCCCACTGGTGGTCAACGGAATCTCAGCCACGGGGACATACATGCGAGGAACCATATAGGTAGGAAGCCTCTTGAGCAGACGGTCCTCCACTCCATCCGTGTAGCGAGCCAGCGCTGCACGCGTGGACTGGACGGATGCAGCAGCCTCATGGCCCAAGGGAATAAAGACCACCAGCACCGGACTGGTGCTCCCTTGGAAGCGGACAAGCTCCGCCACGACCGTCTGCGGCACATCAACGCCCGATGGCAGCGTCTGGAGGACGTGGTGCTCGACTTCCCCGAGCTCGACTCGCTGGCCACGGATCTTCACTTGCGTATCCTTGCGGCCAATGTAAAGCATTGATCCGTCAGAGCGGCATCGGACGAGATCGCCCGTCATGTACACACGGCCCCGACGTCCAGGATGCCGCGGCCCTCCTCCGCGCAGGAGCCAGCCTGGGTCCTCGACGAAGCTGGCAGCAGTCTTCAATGGCTCATCGAGATATCCCTGCCCGGCTAACGGACCCTCCAGGCACAGCTCCCCCGTGGCACCCAGCGGGGCCAGGCTTGTGCCATGCACGGGGTCTACCACCCAAGCCCTCATCCCCACCGAGTTCCCCAGCATTCGGGGCTCATCGGTTCGGTCCGTGAACCGGTGGCTGGTCGCGCATGGGGTGCATTCCGAGGGGCCATATAAGCCGAACAGTGTGACGTGGGAGGTCCACCGAGTCACGTCCTCGGTGTGGATGGGCTCCCCGCCCAAGGCCAGGGTCTTCAGGCTCGGAGCCGCTGCAGGATCAACAAGTCTGGCGACGGAAGGTGTCAGGACTGCGTAGTTGGCCTCGAGGCTTCTAATACAACCCGCCAAGTCATACCCCCGTTGCTCATCAGAAGGAATACAGAGGCAACTGCCCGAAGTTAACCCATGCAAAAAGTTGAACCAGGGGGCGTCGAATGCATAGGACAGCCCATCCAGGATTCTGGCCCCGGACGGCGGCAGGCCAATGCATGTCCGTTGGTGGTACACTGCCGAGCACGCATTCTGATGGGTCATCACCGAGCCTTTCGGAGTCCCTGTGGTACCCGAAGAGAAGACGAGATAGAGGCTGTCGGTGGGATCGATTGTTGGCAGAGACAGGCCGTCTGGCAATGACGGCGGCATCGCTTGCAGTGATGGTCCATCCAAGATGATCACTTCAGACCGGAGCCGGCCCGCCAACTCCTGGCAGGCGGGCGATGTCAGAATAACCGCCTGCGTCTTCGCCACCACAAGAGATAACCGCTCCTCTGGCTGCGCTGGATCCATGGTGACGGCTGCGCAGCCAGCCTTGAGCACGCCCAACATCGCGATGGGCACCCACAGGGACTTTTCGAAGCACAGAGGCAGTATGGAGTGCGGGCGGACCCCGCGAGCCAGAAGGTGGTGTGCCAGGCGCGAGGATCTTTCGTCCAGTTGTCGATAGGTCAAGTCTCCATCCCAGGCACAGACGGCAAGGGCATCGGGCTGTCGCTCAACCTGGCGAGCAATCAGCTCCGGCACCGAGCTGGGCACGGCCGTCGGCACCTCTGCATTCCGCCCCCAGATCGTGGCGAGATCATGCGGACTGACGATGGTCGATTCCAGGTCACCCAATATTCCGTCGTTTGCTGCAAGGCGCACGATATTGGCCACAAGATCCAGGAACGTGCTCGCCACTGCACGGGCCTGGGGCTCCAACAAAAGGTTCTGCGAGTAGTTCAACGAAATCTCATGTCTGCCACCGTCCTGGAGAAAGACCGATGCGGCAATGTCATACTCGTTCGGATCGTGCCATGTCTCGTTCTCGAGCGAGATCGTGTGAGCTGTGCTGCCCGGCGGATCGAGGGTGGCGCTGCCAGCCTGCACCGACAGAACCGTATTGAAAAAGGGCTGTCCCTCGTTTTGGCCCAGCTCGTGCAATATCTCTGCCAGCGGACAATGGTGGTGTTGCATCCCGCTCACGTAACCCGCCTGGATATCTTGCATCATGCTCAGAAGGCTGCGGGTGTTGTCGACATTAACATGATTGACCACCATGTTGATGAACGGTCCCATCACTCGATCTACATGAGGGATGGGTACATCGCGGCCATAGATCAGATAGCCGTAGCACACGGACTCGCTGCTCGTGTAGCAGCGGAGGATCAGCGCCCACGCGAGACTGAAAACGTTCGCTGGGGTCAGGGCATGTGCGCTGCAGAACTGGCGCAGGGCGTGGCCGATTTCAGGGCTGATTGGAACGGATACTACGGCCGCCGCCGCCGCCGCCACCTTGGCTTGGACAGTTGGCTCATTGAGAGAGGGGAAGATGCATGGTTGAGCACTCGCCAGCTGGGCTCGCCAAAAGTCCTTTGCATCCGTCAAGGACAGGGACTGAAGGTGACGTATGTAGTCACTGTACAAAGGCCCTGGCCCTGCAGGGAGGGATCCAGAGTATGCAGCACACAGTTCATGTTTCAAAACCTGGATGGATCTCGCATCGATGATGGCGTGATTGATTTCGAGACTACACATTATGTCGCCGTTGGCCATCGGGCAAAGGACCAGGGAATGCACTGGCCGCGGCTGCGATGATCCACTGGCTGCTCGATGCCTGGCCATTGCGTCCATCGTATCTGCGGTCTGGATCGTAAGGATGCTGGGTGCGGCTTCTTTCAACACCATTTGGTAACTACTGTCAATGAATCTGGTCCTGAGCACCGCATGGCGTTCGACGACCTGACGCCAAGCACGCGCCAGTCGGGCCGCATCGACAGATGAAGGGGGTAATGAAGAATATGAAGAAGATGATGAAGAAGATGATGGTGATGTTGGTAATGAAGATGACGATGATGACCCGTTGGACCGGACGAGCCAACTCACTTGGGTCCAATACATGTCCGAACCCTTCGCCTGGCTTAGAAGTATACCCTGTTGCAAGGGTGAGCATGGGTAGACGTCCTCCAGCTCGCCGTAGGCAATGCCCTGATCTGAGAGGGTCTCCAAGAGTCTCCCCGTTGCGCTGGTTGACGGCAGCAACGGAAAGTCGGACACCGTGTAGCTGGGGGCTGTATTGACAAGCTGAACAGCCATGGCTTGCATCGCGCGCTCGTATGCCGTCATCCACTGCGCCAGAGCGGCCTGCTTCTGCGTGTGCTGGCTGGTGAGAAATCGAACCTGCAAACAGCCTCGCGAGACTTCGGCGGAAACGTCAATCAGGGCAAGGCGGGTCACGTGTGCAGCCACATCCAGCACCTGGTCCTGCAAGCTGGAGTCACAGGCGCGAAACAGCGCCTCCTTCCTCTCCAGCTGCTGGTAGAGACCAAAGTAGTTGAACATGATCTCAGGCAGTGCGTGGTGGGCAAAGGACGCCTTCCCCGCGGCGTTCAGGTACCGCGAGGTAAAGTACGACCACCCATTGTGAGGGATCTGGCGCCGGCGATCTTTGATGCGACGAACGCACTCGAGGAGATTGAGTGTATGGGAGTCCACTGTCACTGGTATTGGTACAAGTGTGGTGAACCACCCAACTGTCCTGGATAAATCAATCTCTGGGCTCCATGGTTCTCGTCCGTGACCCTCGCTAAAGACGGTAGGAGGCTTCCTGTCCGTAAATGTGTTCATGAAGGAGTATACCAGCGCCGCGAGGAACAAATCGACCGGCTGGGTTTGCAATGCACGGTTGGCCGGCCCCAGAAGTAGGTTGGTTGTCTCTTCGCTGAGGGTGAACCCGGCCTCCTGGATATCACCATGAGTGTTGAGCTTCGGTGACAGCCCCCAGTACTGCGCGAGTGGCGCTTCAATATCAAACGGAAAAGCGGTGGCGGGAATCAAACGGTCCCGAGCATATTGTTCCTGGAGCCGACACCAGGTCTGGAATGAGAGTGGCGCAGAGCAGGTCCTGGGGATTGCGCCAGTCTTGAGGTACTCCTCCAGCTCCTCCAGGATGATCCGCCAAGAGACCAGGTCAACCACCAGGTGGTGGGCCGTGAGAAAGAGGTACTGCCCGTCTGACTGAGTGTCAATGAGATCGACAGCAAAGACGGGTCCGTCCTGGATGTCCAGTGCCTGTTGGCTGCGGTTGAGGGCCCGCACGGCAGCGTTTAGAGATGGCAGACGATGATGACGATAAACATATGATTCGTCCGTATGCGATGTGATTTGCTGCATCCACAAACCATCATCGGTGCGCCGGTGGAAACGAGCACGCAGCATAGAATGCCGGTTGACAATGAATTGGACGGCGCGCAGCACAGCCTCGGACTGCTGCGACTGGGTGACACGAACGAGGAAGCTCTGATTAAAATGGCCCTGTGGGTCTTGCTCAACGTCGAAGAAGAATTGCTGGATCGGGGATAAAGCAAAGGGTGTGTCCAGCAGCTCCTGGTCATCGACGAGCCGCGAATCCGTCTGGCTCTCCTGTTGCGCGAGACGGGCAATCGTCTTGAGCTTAAAGATGTCTTGCACTGTAATGGGGAACCCCCTTGCTCGCGATTTGGCAGATAGCTGCATGGCCGCGATGGAATCTCCACCCAGGAGGAAAAAGCTCTCCTCCACGCCAATCTGAGAGGAATCCACATTCAAAACCTCCGACCAAAGCGCCTGGAGGCTCCTCTCCATCTGGGTTTGCGGTAGGACACGTTTTGAGTCTCCATCTGGCTGCAATGCCGCCAGCTGGTCCAGGTGAAACGAAGATCCCGTGTCGCGCAGCCTTCTCCGGTCTGTTTTGCCCGTCGCGGTCAATGGGATATCGACCACGGGAATGTAAAAGCTTGGCACCATATATCGGGGGAGATGCGTGTTGAGATGCTCCTCAACACCCTGGATGCAATGCTGCAGCGCTGCTCGTGCCGCCTGGAGGGTGTTCCAAGCTGCGGCGGGTTGCCTCAACGCCACATAGGCCACCAACACCGGGCCTCTGCTGCCTTGCGGGCTTGCCAGATCGACGACCACAGATGCCTTTGTGATCTGTTTGATATAATGCTCGATCTCGGCTAGTTCGACGCGCTGTCCGCGGATCTTGACCTGCGTATCCTTTCGCCCCATATAGACGAGCTTGCCATCGGACGTGTAACGTACGAGGTCTCCAGTCTTATAGAGCCGGCCCTGGCGCCCAGGGTAGCCAGTTGCGCCCTGGAGGAGCCAGGCAGGATCAGAGACAAAGCTCGCTGCTGTTTTCTTGGGATCTCCAAGGTACCCTTTCCCCACCAAGGGCCCTTCCACCCATAGCTCTCCCACCGCTCCGAGGGGGCTGAGACAACCACCGTCCGATGGCTCAACCACCCAAGCGACCAGGCCTACCGCGGGCCCAATGATACTCGGCTGATCATTCGGGCCCTCAAAGGTATAAATGGTGGTCAAGGCCGAGCATTCCGCCGGGCCGTATCCGTTCTTCAAATCGACCTGGCCCGCCCATCGGCCCAGGTCCTCGCCAGTCACAGCCTCGCCAATTAGAACCAGCGTCTTCAGGGTGGGCACCGCGGCTGGGTCAAGGAGCCTGGCTGTTGACGGAGTTAAAAGAGCATGGTTAACTTGCAACTGCTCCATGCAACTCGCAAGATCGCCACTGTTTCTCTGCTGATCCGACGGAATACACAGACAGCCGCCAGACGCCATCGCATAGAGGAACTCCAGGTACACCGCATCAAACGCATAGGAGGAGAAACCGAACACCCGTGACGTTGAGGTGAATCCCAAAGCCTCGAGGCCGTGGTAAATGGCGCTTCTGGTGTTTTGATGGGTCATGGTGGCCCCTTTAGGGTTTCCTGTACTGCCGGAGGTGAACGCGACGTAGAGTCCGTCTGTCGGATAGACGACCGGGAGCGTTGAAGAATCGAGACCCGCCTCTGCCAGGGCCTGCAGGGCAGTTTTGTTCACGCAGATCGCCACCTCTGCGAGTCTAGATGCGAGAGGCATTTGGGATTCGGAGGCGAGGATGAGTGGGGGGTTGGTTTGCTTGATAATTGACTGCAATCGCTCCTCTGGCTGGCCCGTGTCCATTGCAACAACAGTGCTACCGGCTTTGATAGCAGCCAACATGGCCACCGGCGTCCACACGCTCTTGTCGAAGCATAGTGGGATCACCGTATTGCGGCCGGCTCCCCGTTGTGCCAGGGACAAGGCAAGATGGGTGGAGAGGGCATCTAATTCGCGATAGCTGAGCTGTCCATCCCATGCGCAGATTGCAGGCGCATCGGGCTGTTGCTGGGTGCGTTCCGCTATAAGATCATGGATACAGCTCGGGATGTTCTGCGGCACTGTTGTATTCCAGGCCCAGATCTGCTTCAGGTCGTGTTCACTGGCCGCTGTGACGGTACCCACGAGTGCCTGTGCGGTCTCTTTACTACAGACCTGGCGAAGTACCGCTTCAAACTGCCTGGCCATTCTCTCGGCCTGTTCTGACCCAATAAGCTGGCGGTCATACTTGACCCGCAGGCTCATTTCGTTGGGTCCGAGCCGGCACTCCAACATCAACGCGTAAGTATTAATCCCGTTGAATTCACCCACTGAATCAAGATCCACGTTCAGCAAGCACTCGTCTGGGCCTCGGGATGGCTTGGAGCTCGGCGGCTGCACAACCAACAAGCACTGGAACTGGGACGCCTGCTCTGTATCCGAACTGATCTGCCTGATCTGCTTCAACCCTATCTGCTCATACGGAATCATCGTCACGGCCTGCCTTTGGATGCTCTGCATCAGACTAGCCACCGATGTATCGGCCTGCACGTTTACTCGGATCGGCACGGTTGCAATAGTGGGACCAACCATGCGTTCAATGTATGGAACTGGGGCTTGCCTTCCAGATACTGTGGCGCCAAAGAGCACATCGGAGGACAGGGTATAACGGGATGTGAGGATTGCCCATGCGGTTCGGACTGCAGTGGAGGCGGTGATATCGTTTCCCGGCCAGGATAGGTTGGTGATAGAGTGTTGGAGCAGATCCAAGTTTTGCGGCTGGTATTCTGGGGATGGCAAGGCTGGAAATATCGCTGCCTGCATCCCATCCAATTGAGATTGCCAATACGCATGGGCGTCCTCGACGGGGCGATCCGTCAAGTATCTCACGAAGCCGGCGAATGAGTGAAGCCCTTCACAGCTATCGCCGGCATAGACAGCTTCAATCCATTCGAGCATTAGTTGCAGCGACCAGCCATCATACAAGGCGTGATTGATGGTCCAGATGAAATGCATGCGGCCGTTTGTATGATCTGAAACCAGACCAAAACGGGACAAGGGCATCCCCAGGCCCATAGGCCTTGCCTTGTCTGACTCCAGGAACTGGCCAAGATCACTTCCCGTGGTCCATTCAAGTTGCTCCGTGAGCACAACCTGCATGAGCCCAGCGTTGGGCAAATCCACGATCCGGGTTCGCAAGATCGGGGCTTCGTGGACCACCCCGGCCAAGGCAGCCTTGAGGCGGGCGAGATCCACACTGGCTGGAAGCTCTGATACCATTTGATGCACATACTCTCCCTCCTGCTTGGCCGTTAGCGCCAGCAGTCCTTCCTGGAGGGTTGTACACGGGAGGATATCCGCGATGGATTGAGCCGAGACGCCGCACTCGGCAGCAGCAAACCCACGGGTATCTGTTTCCCTTTCCCCCTTGTGAAGCAGGGAGAATGGAGGGGCTATCGTCACAGCCAAAGCTTGTTTCGTCTGGGCTGCTTGCGCCATTTCGTCGAGGCGCGGCTGGTTGAAAATATCAGGCACGGTCAGTACAATGCCCTCGTCGCGCGCCAGCTGCACCAAGCGGATTGCTGCCATTGATTCTCCTCCAATCCGGAGGAAACTATCCTCGACGCCTATACTGGCCGGGCCTATGTTTAGTGTTGCCGCCCAGAGCTGCTGGAGCCTATACTCCATCTCGGTCCGGGGGGGCTTTTTCTCTGCTGCTCGCGAGGGTTGGAATGCGGCCAGCTGGTCGAGTGTCAAGGAGGAGCCGATCTCCCGCAGGCGCAGTCGGTCCGTCTTGCCTGTCGCAGTCATGGGGATCTCTGGGACTGCAAGATACATGCTGGGCACCATGTAGTGAGGCAGTTGCTTGGCTAGGTGTTCTTCTACCCCATCCAGACAGGCGGCGAGACTCGTCCGGGTACTCTCCATGGCACCGGTTGCTGCCTCACCGAGAGCCAGATATGCGACCAGAAGAGTGGTGCTGCTGTCCCGTGGCACGACAGCCTCCGCTGCAACAGACAGAACCTTGGAGGGGAGAGCAAGCTTGAGGTGATGCTCCACTTCCCCCAGCTCTACACGCTGGCCGCGGATCTTGACCTGCGTATCCTTGCGAGCAACGTAGACCAACGAACCGTCTTTGTTATACCGTACCAGATCCCCCGTCCTGTATAGCCGTCCCCGGCGTTTTGCAACACCGGGTCTTCCCCGTGTCAGCCAGGCCGGATCCTGTAGGAAACTTGCTGCAGTCCTTTTGGCATCTCCTAGATACCCTTGTCCGACCAGTGGCCCTTCCAGCCAGAGCTCGCCCGTGTGGCCAATGGGCACCAGCGTCTCCCCTTTGATCTCGTCCACTATCCAGGTGTTGCAAGCGACGCCTTTCCCCATGCTCGAATCCCATGGCTTGTCGTGCGGTATAGTCTGGAAGGTTACCGCTACCGTACACTCCGCCGGGCCGTAGGAATTGATCATCCTGCAGTATGGGGTCCATTGAGCGACATCGGCGTGGCTCATTGGCTCTCCAATCAAGAGAACGGTTCGCAAGCCCGGTATGTCTCTGGGATCGAGGAGGCGAGCAACGCTGGGGGTCAGCTGGAGATGATTCACGCGGAGCCTGCGGATAGCCTCGGTGATGTTCCCCCGGCGCTCACTTTCACAGGGGATGCAGAGGCAACCCCCGGCGGCTAAAGTATGTAAGATATTCCCCCACGCCAGATCAAAGGAGTACGAAGCAAAGTCCAGCACGCGGGAGGCGCTATCCATTCCCAAGGCTTCCTGCTGATAGGCGATGGCGCTACTAAAATTGGCATGATTGATCATGACCCCCTTTGGCGTTCCAGTGCTGCCAGACGTGAAAACCACGTACAACATGCTGGAGGGGTCCACGCAGGGGAGGTCTGTGCCTGCAAAGTCCGGCAACTGCTGCAGGAGCTCGTCGTTGAGAAAGACGACATTGTTGATCCCTAACGCAGCGGTCACTTTGGCCTGGGCCGGCGATGCTATCATCCATCGGGGCTGCTTCAGCTGCTTCACAATGGTTTGCAGGCGATCCTCAGGCTGGGTGGGATCCAGGGTAACTATGGTTGCGCCAGACTTGGCTACAGCCATGATGGCGACTATCATCCATTTGGATTTCTCAAAACACAGCGGGATCATATCATCCGGCCCAGCACCCAGCTGCACAAGGTGTTGAGCTAATCGAGTGGAGAGCTGGTCGAGTTGCTGATAGTCCAGCTCGCCATCCCAGGCACAGACTGCTGGGGCGTGTGGGCGCTGCTGGGTTTGCACGCCGATGATATGGTGTACACATCTCTGGGCCGGGGGAGGGACGGTGGCATTCCAGGCCCAAATCATCTGGAGATCACTCTCGGACGCTGCAGGTATAGTCGTAGCGTCTACAGTCCCTCCTGGACCGTTTGACCTCTTCTTGTCGTTGTTGTTGGAAAGCAGGGAATGGCGAAGAATGCGCTCCTCCAAGTGCTGGACAAATGTTTCCATTCCCTTATCAAACTGCGATGGGATGCAGTGCAGCTCCAGCCCTTTTGCGCCGACACGACAATCCATCTCGAGGACTTGCGATGCGCATCTCTCCTGACACCAGGACTTTGGGGTACTCTCGTCCGCCTCCAGCGGAGGCTTTGCTTCAAATCGCAGTCGCAGAGCCAGCAGCATCTCCGAGCCGTCCAGCAGCGACATGAACAGGGAAGCCGCACAATCACGATTGTTTTCGTGATGGGTTTGCACTATGTTGCAAGCCTGTCCTCCTCGCCATTGGGGGTCTTCTCCATCCAGCTGCCACTGGCGTCCCGGCGCATCACCTACCTTCAGCATCCCTTTGCTGAACTGAAATTGTTCCACGGCCTGCAGGACCCAAGCTTCGAGGGCTACCAGCGATGTCTGCACGGCGTCCTGGCCCTGAAGGGCAAGGACCCGGGGCTCGGTCCAACTCTCTGTCGACATTCCTCCCAGCTTTCATGTGAGTATAGCTCGCCTGTTTCTCTTACCTCTGTTATCGGGACCAAAACGTCCACCTCGTCGTTGTACTGTCCGTGACCAAGTAATCCTGTGACTGTCAGCTTGAGGTTGTTCACGGACAGCTATCTTACTGTATTCAGCAGACCAACCGCGCGAGTTGGCTTCTTTGTGACACTTGTCGGTCAATAGTGTACTGTTGACGACAATAACAGACCGTTCCCAGATGAATATATACAGTGATGTCTTAGTTTTGCTATACAGGTGGTGCTGGTGGCGCACAGCATGTCCCTTAGCACATATTTCCCATGCACACAGTCTATGGGAATGTTACTCCTCACGTCACAGAACCTGCCCTATGCCAGGAAGCTCATTCAGTCCTCAGCTAGCCTCTTGTCTGCCCAGGCGGCCCGGAATGGGTCTATTGAGGGGTCCTCTACGTTGTCTAATGAATGTTTCACTTGTACACTCCGTCGAGCTTGGTAAATTGAGACAAGATATGCCCAGCCTGTAACCCTGATATGCAACCACTACTACAAGGAATCACACCCCTTGGTCCATAATAATAAACAGTGTGGAGTTACTTCCTAATTAGGTTAACGCATAAAAAGGCATTTAAACTATACTCCGTACCAACCATCTCTCAGCAGACTGTCTAGTGCTTACTACGGAGTATGGGGCAATGAATACATACTCTGCATGTCAGTATAGGACAATGTCATTCCTCGTCAGGATGATCAGACCAGGAATTAGGTTATACCCGAAAGCCTGACAGTGACATTCAAGCCCTTGCGTCGGAAATCCAGCCGAGAAGCAATAGAGATGTAGTGGCGCTGGCTACGCCCGTCGCCGGCATCCCTTGCCTGGTTTAACACCTGCATTACGTTTGCAATGCGTCTGGTATTTGGCAAAGGCTAGATTTACTGGTGCTCCACATGAGCTCGTCCAGGTGCTATTCAGCCTCGGTTTCGTCTGCCTTGGAGCGCGAGTTCATCCCCTGCTTGCCACCTCATCAGAGTTCGATTCACCTGCACCTTTCATCCATAGTCAACATATCTCGACCAAGTCTTGAGCCATTGCTTTGCACTCTCTCCACGATGGAAGACGAATCCGCCTACCCAGCCTTCCGCCAATCGCTACTGGTGACCATCAGTCTGTGCCTCACACTCTTCTGCGTGTCTCTGGTCAGTGCCCTGTTGCTGGTCCTGTCTCTCTTGGATCATTCACTTACTCTCCATGCGGTAACCTGCAGGACGAGACCGTACTCGCTACCGCCATCCCCCGCATCACCAACCAGTTCCAGTCGTTGAAGGATGTGGGCTGGTACGGCAGTTCGTATCTGTTCGTGTTCACCGCCACGCAGATGGCATGGGGGAAGCTGTACACAATGTACCCGGCCAAGTGGGTGTTCCTCGTCGGCGTGGCCATCTTTGAGTTGGGCTCTCTGGTCTGTGGTGTCTCGCCCTCGTCAGGAGCCCTGATTGCCGGACGCAGCATCGCCGGGTTCGGGGCCGGCAGCATCAACGCCGGCGCCGTTGTGATCATCAGCTACACGATTCCTGTGCGACGGCGTCCTATCTACCTGGGCTGTCTGGGAGTGGTTCATGGAGTCGTCAGCGTCTTGGGCCCAGTGTAAGGAATCCCCCAATCTCCTACGCAAGACTCTCCTACGCAAGAATCTCCGACTAATACACGCCGAATCTCGCAAACAGAATCGGTGGTTTGTTAACGGACCATGCTTCATGGCGATGGTGTTTCTTCCTCAACCTGCCCATAGGGGCAATCACCGTCCTGGGGATTGTCTTCTTCCTGGCCACCAACCAGCCCTCGGCCGGGCACCTCAGCACGAAGGAAAGACTGCAGTCGATGGATCTCCTGGGTTCGGCGTTTTTTATTCCCGGGATCCTCATGCTGCTTCTGGCCCTGGAATGGGGAGGGTCGCAGTATGCTTGGGATAGTTGGAGGGTCATCCTGCTCTTCGTTCTGTCTGCCGTGTCGCTGGCCGTCTTTGCAGTCGTCCAAGTCCGCGCCCAGGATCAAGCGACTATTCCCCCTCGCTTGGCGACAAATCGCAATATGCTGGGTCTTATCGGGTATATCATTGGGAACAGTGGCGGATTGTTTGTCTTTGTGTACTATGTATGTTCTCCCCCTGCAGGCAGGCGGCCTCTTTGGCGATGAAGCACTAAACCGGCGCCTTTCACAACTAGCTACCAATCTGGTTCCAATCCATCAAGGGATTCTCGGCGTCCAAGTCCGGCCTCGCAATCCTCCCCACCCAGTTGGGGATGGTGATAGCCTCTCTGGCCGGGGGCGTCCTCGTCACCGTGCTCCGATACTACACCCCGTTCCTGATCGTTTCCTCGCTGATGGCCATTGTGGGAGCCGGCCTCCTGAGCACGCTGCATCCGTCGTCGGGCCTCGCCAGCATCATAGGCTACCAGGTCGTGCTGAGCGTGGGCATCGGACTGGGCGCGCAAAACGCAATGGTGGTCCCGTCCGTGGTGTGCGCCCCAGGCGATACAGTCATGGCGATTGCAATGCTCTGCTTCCTGCAGATGCTGTCGAGCTCTGTCGCGCTCTCCCTCGCCCAGACGGTCTTTCACAGCCGCCTGGTGGCTAACCTGGCTCACAGTGTCCCGTCTGTGGACAGTGCCCTTGTCGAGCAGGGGGCGACGCTGCTCCGCGACGGCGACCGCGTCCCCGCGGATCTTCTTCCGTCTGTCCTGCAGGCGTATAGTGAAGCAGTGTCGCAGACCTTCTACGTCGGCGTGGCCATGTGTGCGCTTTCGCTGTTGGGTTCGGCCTCGATGCAGTGGAAGCGAGTACCGGGTAAGCAGGACGGGGTGCAGGGCCAGGAACAGGGCCAGGAACAGATACGCGATATTCATACGTCTATAGAACGCATAGAAGAAAAGTAGCTATGTTAGGGCTTAGTTACCTGATCATGAGACTCGTACATTAGGGCTGGACTGTTATGTGATCAGACGGTGGCAGTAGGATTTGAACAGCAATACAACTATTCTATTCCACCGGGCTTCATGCTCCGGCCAGCAAGCAAGGACCGTGATATCTCTCTCCAGGAAAGATCGTCTTCTGTTTCACACCCATAGTGGACCCCACGATGGACGGGGTACTCCGTACATTACAGTAACATTTGCTGCATGACTCGGCTCTACGCCACTGCTGATCCATTCCTGCAATCCTCAGATGAGCTGCCTTGGCTTGCCAGTGCAGCTGAAGAGAAGAGAGGCAGGAAGAGTTTTCCGGCTGCTATGTAAGGGAACAAACACCCCTGGTGTAACTGCACCACAATATCTGAGCAATACCTGGGCAATACCTGAGCGCACGCCGGCCTTGGTTTCTGGTTTCTTGCGAGCACGACCGGTTGTCTTATAGAGAGCTTGGGGTCTTTGGTGTGGCTCTTACACTTGACTTCGTCTCGCCCATCCTGACCTGCAATTCAGTGCTTCGTCTACAGGTCTAAAGCTGCAGGGAGAGAACAGACATAGCACAACCAGTGCTCGGTGGCTTGGCCAATACAGAGCATGGCAGGACCGCAGGACCTGGGGCTGGGAGAGCCGTATCCCGGCCGGGCACATAGCCTCGTGGCTCAGATCCCCAGCTGGGCTGACATGGTGGCATTTGGCCAGGGGAAAGCCGCTGCGCAGATGAAGCACGGCTATCCGCGGTCCGTGGTGCATCCTGATATTCGTTCCGTAAGTGCTGGAGTCTGGAGTCTGGAGTTGATGCCGATGCTGATGTTCTCGCCTCACAGCTCAGCTCGACGATTCTGGCCAGCCTTCATGGCGAGAGAAGGGATGATGCCACCAATTCCTCACTGCTCCTGTTCTCTGGGGCCCGGGCCGCGCTGTTCTGCAAGGACTATATCCTCTCGCAGAGCCGGGGCCAGTCCATGCCCGAGCATTGGATTCGGGTGTACCGGGTGAGTTTCGGTGGGCGTCCTGTATGTCGTGATCATCGTCACCATCATCACTGTCGCTCAGTAGGGCCAACCCTGTACGCCGTCCTCTACCCCATTGCGGCGGCGCGTCATGCCCATGCGTTCTGGCAACGGACGGGACCAGGCATCTCATCACGACTGGCCCAGCAATGCCTCAGATTGGTCCTGCAAGAAGAGCCCGGGCCTCGAGCCGACGCATTACTTGCCATCTGTCCCGCCTCCAAGATCCCGCCCAGTGGCCTCCCCGACTCACACCCCGTCTACGAAGAGCTCCGGGGTCGCATCGCGGAATACGCGGCTCATACAGCAGAGATCAAACAGGTCGCCGCGGCGGATGTTTTCCTCTACGGCTCGGGAATGGCGGCCATCCACCACGTCCACCAGTCCATTCTAGCCTGGCGGGCCGGGCTGACCGTCCACGCCGGCCTGCTGTACGAGCCCACCCTGCGGGTTCTACAGACCCAGGGGCCGGGGCTCGAGTCGTACTGCAGTCTCGCGACGGAGGCCGAGATGGATCATCTTGCCGCCCGGCTCGAGCGGCTGGGGTCGGAGGATGGGCGCGCGGTGCAGGCCATCTGGTGCGAATGTCCGAGCAATCCGATCCTGCAAACGGTCGACCTGCAGCGGCTGCGTTCTCTAGCCGATCAGCATGACATTCTTGTCGTGGTAGACGACAGCGTCGCCAGCTTCGCCAACGTCGATCTCATGGGGGTGGCGGACATTGTCGTCTCCTCGCTATCTAAATACTTTAGCGGATATGCCGATGTAATGGCAGGCAGGTAGGTGGTCCAAAATTTTCTTCTTTCGTCTTTCTTCTTTCTTCTTTCTCGCAACGAGACTGACGCATGCATCCCCGGTTGGCATGGCAGTGCGATCCTGAACCCTAATTCGCGACACTATGCCACTCTACAAAGCCAAATGGCCCTCACACACGAGAACAGCCTGTTCGTCGACGACGCCCTCCAACTCGAGCGCAACAGCCGCGATTTCCCTGCCCGCATGGCCCGCATCAACGAGACCACGCAGTCCCTCGTCACCCAGCTTGCAGCGCACGTCGCAGACCCCACGAGCCCGCTCACCCGCATTCTCTACCCGTCGCTGGATCCCTCCCGCGTGTTCTACGAGCACCAGATGCGCCGGGTCGGCGGGTCGCACGATGGGGCTCGCCATCGCCCCGGGTATGGGGGTGTCTTCTCGATGGAGTTTGTCGATGTTGCTAGCGCGTCTGCCTTTTTCGACCACTTGGATGTCTACAAGGGGCTGTCGTTTGGGGCGGACGTCTGCATTGGCTCGCCGTACATGCAGATGACGGGGCAGCAGCACAACTCCAGCCGTGTAAGCGAGACCCTGATCCGGTTCTCTGTTGGCCTGGAGCCGGCCGAGAAGATCCTTCAGCGCCTGCACACGGCGCTCGAAGCGGCGAGGCTTGTGCTGGACTAGGAGTGTTTCTATACCAGTATTTGGAAGAAAAAACAACATGTAGCTGTTCGTAGAGATCATCAATCAGTCCTACACAAAAACTTGACTATCCAAGAATTCCGGCAGCTCGGGCTCGCTCTGCTGGTAGGCTTCGTAGAACTCGAGGTTCCGTTGGTGCTGGTCTCCTGGTAGCAGGCCTCCCCCAGCACCAACCCTACGCATCCAAATCCTCCTTTCCTTGCCCAGGTTGGGCTCCCACCCGACCCCAATCGCCCGGGGCGTCCTGTTAGGAAGCAGCGCAAACTCGGCGGGCACGACGACCTCGGCCCCGACGACTGCCACCTTTGCGAGGAAACAGTCCCCTATGACGTGCTCGAAAGTCAGCGCGGTGCTGTTGGTACCCTTGGTTCGGTTCGCGTGGAGCTTCTTGTCGGTCTGGTTAATGTAGAGCTCCAGGGCCCCGTAGCCATCGTCCCAGTAGATGCCTGTATACGCCGCGAGAGGCAGCGTCGGTCCCGGGCGAGGCTGGTTGGGGAGGTTAGGGTAGAAATAGTCCATGGCGTTGGCGTTGTAGGCCTTCATTTGCTTGACGAGATTGTCATACCTTTTGGCGGTGTTAGCTTGGATGGAATTCTACAAGGGGGATGTGGAGATTACTTTTGCTTCCAATCAAACCGGTTCTCTTTGGCAATGCCCAGTTTGGCGTCGATCAGGCTATACATCAGACAGGTTCCGCCGTAGTTGGACGTATAGGTCGAGTTGGCCATGGTGACGACCCCATACTGCAGGGCAGGGACCATGGCAATCTCGGCGCCGAATCCATCGATGCCCCCGTCATGCGTGAGGATTTCCACGCCGTGGTAGACGTAACGGTTCCATCCCATCGCGTACGCCATCGGGGCCAGGAAAGGGGCAGAGGGGGCCGGAATGAGCGTCCTGGCGGTGCCGATCTCGCTGCACAGCGCCGCGGATAAAGCCTGGCACTGGCCTGGATTCAGCAGCGCAAACACCCATTTCGCGTAGTCTACCACGCTGCTGATGATCGCCCCGGCGCCCGAGATCTCCTGCCGGTTCTTCCAGGGAACCTCTTGGAAATTGTCGTCGTAGCCCGTGGCCAGCTCGTCTTTTTGGTGAGCCTGCGCATCCTCCAGACAGAGATAGGTGTGGTTCATCGCAAGCGGCTCCCAGATATGCCGTTGGAAGAGCGCGCCCAGATCCTCGCCCGTGACGGTCTCAATCAGATGCGAGGCCACAATGTACATTGCGTTGTTGTACATGTACGTTGTCCGCGGGGGTGCGGCACGGGGGAGGAAGCGCAGGCTGCGCACCACATCCCGCACCGTCGCCCGGTCTTGGTGCGAGCGCACACTTCCCAGCGCCAGATTGTGGCCGGGCATCCCCGTCCGGTGCGACAGGATGTCCTCGATGGTCGTCTGGGCGGTTGTCCCCGGCTGGTCCAGCACAAAGTCCTCGCGGATCAGCTCGGCCACGGGCGTGCTCCACTGCACTTGCGGGTAGCGGGCATTGTCCTGCACCAGAATGCCCATCATGGCCGCCGTAAATGCCTTGGTCGTGCTCCCTCCGTAGAACAGTGTGTTGGGTTCGACCTTGGTTGTCGATGCCACCTTGGGAGTCCCGTATCCCTTGGGGCCAGATCCACCGGTTAGCCTGTTGGAAAAGTCCTAGGATTGATAGCCTACCCTGGTCCATGTATCTTTTCCATCAATGACGGCGATTGCCATACCAGGGATCTTCCAATACTCCAAGGTCTTGTAGACCTCGTCCTGGAAATCTCCATCGAGGGGATTCGTATCTACTGGTCCCATTGCGATCCTCGGCAGTGCCAGTCCTGTATACACATGTATGCAATGGATTCTCAACTTCTCAACCGACTTCATATACGTTGATCTCCGGGGGAATCTAGATGGTCTATGATGACATGGGCTCCGGCCAAGTTACATTCGAGACTCAAAACAGCGGTTCGTCTTGATGGTAAGTACAACCCCAATCTCTCTGATTGACGTACCAAGTGACAATGTACACGGACTGATACTTGGTGACGTCGATGACAGATGATGGCCCCAAGGACGAGCAGGTCGAGGCCTGGACTGCCCACCAACGGTGCAACTATACCTAATGAATGCCCGCTATATACTTCTTACACTTGGCTTTGCAAATGTATAAACCCCCGTGTTGAATCCTGCCTTCACAGGGTATGTAATTGTTTCTTCCTAGTACTAGTCATGCTTTCAGCCACCAGCTTGTCTATCCTCCAGGAGAACCTGGTAACTTGCTCTCAAAACAGCAATATCTCTCTCGGTGCCCCAGGCACTAAGATGAGTAATCAAAAGTGTGTCACGTGCCTGTCTCCGGCCATAGTGAACATGACGGCAGTATGCTCTGACCAGGGCTGCATAGAATACCGGGCATCTTATTCCAGGCGGGTCTGGGTCAGGCCATTCTCTGCTTCGGATATCTATCAGAGCTCTTTTCGTGATCTATACTATACTGGTAGAGGTCCTTTTCCCAACCAGCGATAAAGACCTTTGTTTGCCTTCATCAACATGAAGGTGTCTTGCTTGTCACGGAGTGCAGCAACAACATGCATGGGAGATCCACAAAAGATATACAGGTTCTAAAAAGTTGACTGGCTGTATGGCATGGATGATGTGACTAGGCAGATAAAATAATCAGCATTGGGAGTACTTGTAGCAGTGATGGCGGAAGCAAACCTCAACATGAAGACTGCTGGATTACTTCTTTTCAAACAGGATGAACCAGGATGTCCTTATTGCTTGAAGGATTGCGAGTGCTGATAGCCCTCAGAATGTATCATATCCTTTTACTCCGGTTGGTGCAGACTGTAATCCATGCTTGTTGCAGCAAGCACAGACTAATGGAAACACTCTTCAACGCAACGACGTCGACATCGAACATGTCTCTGAACCAGCTGCTACACTACAGAGTATACCCCTGCCATCCATACAGAGTTCCCGCACGGAGGACGGAGTATCTCTGGACTTGCCGCCAATGACGTCAGAGGCAGTCCACAGCTGAAACCAAGCATATAAAGCACAAAGCACCTTGTCTGTCCCCAACTATCCAAGTATCCACCTCCATTTCTCTATACCTACCTACTACCGAATAAACAAACATTCAAACCAAACTACCACATAAACAAAATGCCCAACAACGACCAAGACAAAGGCGCGACCGGCGCCGCCAAATTCGCGACCTCCACCCTGGGCAACCTTGTCGGCGGCGTCTCCAAGACTGTCGGCGGTGTCGCTGGCACTGCAACCCGCGGCGTGGGAGATACTATCTCCAGTGCTACAGGGAGCACGGGCAAGCCTGTTGGTGATGCTCTTGGATCTGCGGGGACGGGACTCGAGGATGGGATGAAGAAGGTTGGGAAGGGCGTTGAGGATGCGGGGCAGTGGAAGTGATTTCTTCTTCTGTTAATTTTATTGAGGCGGATTTATAATGATTTAATACCTTCTTTAATGAGATTTCTCGCTGGGTCGGCGATACCATGACCGACGACTCAATCTATACCTACTATTCCAACGATCTTTTCTATGCACTGTATAATTACCCTGATTTGAGGGTCTCAACAAGTCTACAGACATCAGAATCAAAGGATCAGGGATAAAAAAGGGCAGTAGTAACATACCTCCTCAGTCCCTCTCTCAAAACATCCTCGTCATGCGAATAAACAAGCCTGAACCAGCCTGGTTCCTTACTATGCTCTTCACCTGGATGCAAGAAAACACCATGGTCGACAAACTTCTGAGCCAGCGCGAATTCGCGTTCCTGGGCCCTGGCCGAGGGGTCTGATTCTGGTAGGTACGGCGAGAGATCAATATAGAGGAAAAACCCAGCGTTTCTGTTATTGATTAGTCCATCTGGTTCAGTGCGGTATGGCAAGCAAGTAAGTAGATGCATACACCCCCTTGGCATAGTTTATACCCTCTTTCTCAAGAACAGACGTCGCGATTTGATACGAGAAGGCGAGATCCTGGCTAGATCTCACCAGGAACCCGGATATGAATTCATCGTCTTGCAGGATGGCTGTTCCTATTGTCTCTGCAGCTGCGGATGGGCTGTGGAATCTCCTGATAGCAGTAATCCCTATTAGCTTCATAGAGTTGTGAGGTGGGGTGCAGCTGATGATAACATACACCATCGCCGAGCAAGATCGACGGAGCTCAGCATTGTGAGTAATTATGAAGCCAAGCTTAAGTCCACCAGAGGCAAAGCCCTGTTTACTGTTAGCATATTGTATTCTGTTCCATTCCACCTTTGGACTGTGTCAGGGAGGTGGCTTACCTTAGCGAATCCGTATAGGACATGGACAAGATTGATATCGATGATATCAGGTGTAGCAAGCGAAAGAACAGATGTGAATGGGACAGCATATGGGTCACCAGAGTCGAATACACAGAGAGCATAGATCTCATCACTTATCAGGTGGATCTGGTGCTTGTTGCAGAACTTTAGGATTTCGACGAGTGTTTCTCTGGGGTAGCAGCGGCCTGAATAGTCAGATTATTCGCCCTACTACGAGGGTAGATTCAACGAAACAGACATACCGACAGGATTATGTGGGTTCACCAGAAGCAAAGCCTTAATCTTCACGCCTCTGTTCTCCGCCTGTTGCAGCGCTTCTTCATACTTCGCTATGCAACCCACCCCGAAAGCCTCATATACGTCGGTATCCGCATAGACAATTTCAACGCCTCCCTGGACCCCATAGTCGAGCTCGAACCGCCCATAAACGGGCCTACTGACCAATACACCGTCACCCTGTTCCGCAAGCGCAAAGGATAGCATGTTTCCCGCTGCGGAAACCCCGCCGACTTTGACGATGTTTTCGGGCTGGATTGGAGTGCGCGGTGCAAAGTACTTGTTTAAGTGGGCTGCCGTTGCAACTGGGAGGTCATTGGAGGTTGCTGTAGAGGGGTAGCAGATTGAGTTTGTAGTGAATGTGACGTTTTTGTTGATGTAGTTGGCTATTTCGGTGCGGACGGGGCCCTGAATTCATTAGTTCAATGCTATTAGGATATTTGAGATCAATGACTGACGTGCTCTGCCATTCCAAAGCCGATTATGCCATCTGGATTGGTTTCCTTGTTGTAGGTTGTTGAAATAGCGAAGCGCCAGGGGATGTCGAAGGAGTCTGCATTGCGTTTACCGCGAGAGGAGAGCATCTCAATAGAAAGTATAGGGATAATGATAGAAAGGAGATGGGAAGTGAGGGAGAGATGTAGAGGATAACTTTGTTGCGGGGAGAAAGAGAGGATAAGAACCCTGTGAGCACAACATCTCCACCACGCTAGAGCTATTTATGACTCAATCTGACCCGACGCAGAGTATCTGGACTATGACTCTGTAATCTGTAGTAGTAGAGTCCGGCTTACTTCACCCCCATAGCCACGGGCCTTGTTCATTAAAACACAGCCCTAAGTCGGGCGCCTCTTAATCAGACAATGTCACACATACGCAACAAAAGTAACATGATTCTCAAATGTCTATTCTTGATCTGGATTCACCTGCTCAATATCGTAGTCGCGTAGCAAGGTAGCTCCGAGTTTAGAAATCTCAAACTGTGCGAGATTGCGGCCTCAGCACTGATTGTATCTGGCACCCCACTGGTGCTAGTCAGTACAGTCCTACCAGGAATTACCACAGAGGTTGAACCCCACAGAATGGGGTAAATGACATACTTGAATTAAGAAGGATCTCTTTCCGGAGCTTGGTCCCTGTTAAGCCATCGCTCAGGGTTGGGTATATCGCAATCCTCTCCGAAGATATCAGGGTTACTGTGTATCACCCAGGGTTAGTGGTAGTCAGGTATATTGAAGATTGAATACCACGGCCCTATGCCATCAGTGAGGATTGCCGGTTAGAGGAATTCTGGACATAGATTGACATCAGTACTTCAATCCTGATAGCTTGTCACTGGCAAATGAGAAAGCAGTTCTCTAAACATTAGTACATAATTGAGCATGGTGGGTATTACACATTATAATTGTTATGTACAAGCATATACAGCATAAATCAATCAGCTGAGGTTTGCCTTTTCAAGCGCAGCAACACGGAATCCGTGTCTGGGAGCATGGACTCGAACAGAGACATCTCCTTGGGTCGTCTCAATCACAATCTCCTTGCTGGTCAAGCCAACTAGCTTGCCCACTGTCTTGTGACCAGCTCCGCTATCAGTCGGCCATACCTGCACAGTCTGTCCCTCACGAAGGCCTTGAATCTGGACAAGAGGGTCATTCTGTTCAACAGATGTTTCAGCTACCGTGGCTTTGCCTAGGATCTCCGCGACCTGCTCCCCGGACAAAGACTCAGGTTTACGCAGGGACTTCTGCGCTGCCTCGACAGCCTTCTGGAACCTATCAGCCCAAGCGAAGACCTTGGGAAACGATTCTTTCTTGATATAAGGATCAGTTGCTCCCGGAACCGCAAACAGCCAAGCCAGAGGCCAAACCATCTCAATATCCGCAAGAGTAGGTGCATCACCACCCGCAATCCACTGTCTTCCATCCGCCAGAAGCGTCGTCTCCAAAAGCTCCACCGCGTTCTTCACGTAGTTGATTCCTTCTGCTCGAGTCTTCAAAACAAAGTCCGAAAACTCGAATCCTGGTCCGGCGCCAATCATATCCGTACGGTCTTTCATGAACGCTTCATTCTGCATCAGTGGAGTGTTCGGAAGGAGGACCTGGACGACGCTGAAGAAGAGAGGAGTGTCCGTCGTAAAAGACGCGCAGAGCTTCTGGATACCACGCTGTTCCGAGCTTGCTTCGGCTGCAAAGGAGGGCTTGTTGCCTTCGTGCTGCTCGAGTCGTTGCAGGATCAGGCGCGAATCAAGGTAGACGTCGCGGCCGATGGCGAGGAGCGGGATACGGCGGTAGCGAATGCCTAGACGAGCCAGGTCAGGCCGGGGTAGAATCTGGGGTTGGAGCTGCCGTGGTCAGTAACAGAATTCAAAGGCTTTGATATCGAACGAACGCATTGATCGTATGGAATGCCTCGTAGAGCGAGATAGTCGAGGACACGCTTGGAAAATGGCGAACCTGCGTAGTGGAATAAAATAACTGGAGGAGACATTGTGTGAAAGTTTCTTGCTTAAGATATGTTTTCAACTGAAAGTTGTTCTAGAATTATTTACAGAGCACACACGGCGTACCCCTCGATGACGTCTATCTCCACCAGTTTATTCTTACCTCGGCTCATTTTACAGAGTAGATTCACTGATTCATGCAGCGTATACAGAGTACCAGCCTGTAGAATGATTTTACGCTGGATTAGAAGGAGCGACCTAGTTGTTGCTCCTGCCTTTTCGGCGCTGTTGAGTGCTTTGGGCCAGGGAAGAAACAACCGACCCTGGATCATGGTGCACACGCATAGACGTCTATAAGTACATTGATGACCCTATTCTCTATCCCAAACACCTTCGCTATGCTCTTATTGTACAATGTTCCAGAGTGAAGAGACAAATAACAATATAATAAGACTATCCTCAGTCCTTCTTCTTTTGGGACCCCTTAACCCGTCGTATATGTCCAGCATTTTGACGTCGACGAGGGCCATTCTTCCTGTTCTGGGCCGCCCTTCTTTCAACTTCGGTCTGATAGCTCTCGAGCGGTTTCCGGCTTGCAATATGCTTCCCTTGAGGACTGAACACTTCGACGCGTGGGAATACCTTGTCGGCATCACTTTCATTTTGTATCGCCTTCGCACGAACCTGCGCTGTCAATTCAACCCAGCCGCAGCCTTCGACCAGAATATCCGCGGACATGACCTTGTATGGAAGCGGAGGCGGCTTGATTCCCTTATCTTCCACAGACTTCTCAAGGGCCCTTGGGAGATGTGAACGAGTCACGTCCCACTTGAGGTCGAAGGTTCCCGCAGAGGAAATGGCCTTGCCAGTACCTGCTTTCATAATGTTTGTGCCGGGGTATTTGCGTTCTTGAGCCTGCATTTCAGTCGCCTTTTCTATGCTGGTCACATGCGCTTCAATGGGGACGAAGCAGGCGGCCATGATTATGGTCTCAGGATTTAGAGGAGTTATTCTCACAAGACCGCCACCCAGTAGCAATGATTGGGCAGGTTTAACGGTATGTCTTTCAGGCTTTCCCCGCTTGGCCATGATCAGGTCGCGCTTGTGCTCGTCCACCACATGATCGGCAAGGTTACCACGATCAAGCCCAGGTAGGTCAATGATCTCACCTTTACCACGGCCAAATGGGATCCGGATTGGTGAAACCGTAGTGCCTGGAAGCGACGATACAACTGGGAGAACAGGATAGAGGTCCTCTTTTGGAGCAGGCGGAAGCAGGCCATCAGAGTCAAGATCAGACTCCTCCTCCGGCGTCTGTGCAGCCGACTCTTCGTTCCGTTGTGCGATAAGTTCCGCCATTTTCTCAAGGTTGCGAGAGTCCTTTGGAAGACAAGCCTCCACGAAGCTACTCTTTCCAGCGTTGGCCTTCCCAACTATCCATAGACCGCCTGCATGCTCGCGCATCTCCTCCTTGACATTCTTTGTCCACCAACCTCGATGTGCGCTGACCATGTGCACATTGCCCATGCGGAACTCATCCCCGGGGAGATTCAGTTTCTCCCGGAGAATTGACCGTACATATTCCATTTTGGAATCAACAAATTCTTTTGTAGGCCCTAGAAGGTCTGACCGAGTTATAACGAAAGAAATCGTCGGCAACTTCCTTCCATGTTTGTATTTCGTCGTCGCTGATCGCCGATTCCGTGAGCGCTGCCCTTGAATGGAAAGCTCTTCGTAGATACCGTCGACAAGCGACATCGGAAAGTCTGCCGCGTCAATGACGTGGTAGATCCGGTTTTGTTTATATGGTGATTCGTCGAGGTATGCCTCAATAGAGCTTATCGTGGGCGATACAGCGGGAACGGCCTTATTGTGGTGCATAAGATCATGGCATCTGTCGCAAACCGGCACAGGGCTTTTCGATTTATTAAGGTACTCACTCGCGGTTTTTGTTGCTTCTTCTAGCCTGGCTTTTGCTGCTTTTTCGAGCTTGGCTCTTTCTAAAATAGACAAGCTATTAGCGAACAGCGCAGCTAGTTGAGGGCCTCTCTACTCACGGCTTTTCTCAGAGACCATTCCCCGTGCAATTAGATCCTTTATCGAGTCAACAGCCTCCTGTGTCAGCGGCTCATCTGGTGCATTGTTTTGCGCTTCTGATGAAGCCTTCCGCGTCTGTTTTCTCGTTTTGCCGTAGTACCCAGGCTCGTTCGGCTCGACGGTTTGTGCGTACGCGCCGCATCCTGGACAGCATGTAGGTAGCTTTATCTTAGCGGAGTCTGCTTTGGGCGCATCGAAAACAATAGCAGGTTGATTCTGCTCCTGACTGTTCGATTTGCTAGTCGTTGGATTCGACTCGGAGGCAAACTCCTCCAACCGCGAAAACTGGTTCAGAGCATGTTGGCTGCGGAAGAAACGCTGGGGCTGGTATGTTCGGGGTCTGGCCCAGGCTGAAGAAAGGAACCGCGGAGTAATGCGTCTGAGAGAAGACGACATTATGGAATTAGTTTCAGGACAAAGGACAAGTTTGCGATTGAAGTTCGCATCCTTGACGAAGCATTGTTGGTCCGCGCCGCCGGCCGGAAAAAGTTGTGGCGGCTATCCGATTACGATAGCGATAAGAGAATAGTTACATAGTTACATAATTCGCAGAACGATGATAGATTGAGAAATAAATGTGATGAACTTAATTGTGAGCACGTAGTCGGGTAATTGGATGTGAAAGACGCTAAACTATAGGACATGCGCTGAAACTCAAAAAACCAGCAACTATTTGTAAATAAAGTAAGAGCACTTATGCCTTTGCTTTTCCTTTGCCCTTGGGATCCGCTTCTTCTTCTTCCTCCTCCGAATCGCTCATGAATTCATCATCCTCATCAAACCCGATATATTTCCTCGGCGCCGCTGTAGGCTTCGATGAACCAGCAGGCGCATCCGGCATCTCGGATTCCTCCTCCTCGCTCTCTTCAGCAGAACCACTTTCCTGCCCACTCCCCTCGCTAGCGCTCGTACTCGACCCGCCAAGCAGCGCATCTTTCAGATTATCCGTCCAAGTTCCCTCCTTCATAGCCGCAAGAACCGCCTCTCTAGCCTTCTCATTCATTTCATCTTTGTCCTCCATCCACTGCCCATCGATCTTCTGTTTGCCATCTCCATTCTTCAGTTCCTCCTGTCGCCTCTCCGCAGCTTCCACAACAGCTTCCCACCTCCGTCGTCGCTCCTCTTTCTCCTTCTTATCCATCTCAGGTTTCACGGCGAGATATTCCGCAAGAGCCTTTGCTTCGGTGACGGTGCGCAATCGCCGGCCGTCAAGGTTTCGGCTCGAACCATTGTCTTCGCCTTGGTTGCGCTTCTTGCGACTTGACATGCGACCACCGGCCGCGCGGAGTTGAGATCCAAAACCACCTTTTCCTCCGCATATTGGTACGCTGAGGCGTAGAGAGAGGAGATTTGAGGTTGACGTTGAGTCATAGGGTGAAAGGAGATCGGTAACGGCAAGCGATGATGGTAGAACCTTTTTGCGATCGACGGTGGTAAGAATGAGATGGTGAAGAGGCACGGATGATGGGATGTATGAGGAGACTTTGTCGCAGAGATCTGTGAGTGTTGATGTTGCGGAGAGAGCAAATGTGACTGTTGATGGAAGTGAGAGTCCTGGGAAGGACGAAAGAAAGACGTTTACGTGCGACGCCATCTTGTTTGGTTGGTAGATAGTAGATTGCAGTGTCGATTGCGTTTCAACACGTTCTGCTAAGGTGAGCCGCTGCTGGATGTGATGGTTGGAGGCAAACGATGAGGTTGAGATAGGACCCACTCTAATCACATGACTATGGTCACATGTTGTTGCTTATCTTATCACTGATTAGGGCCAGAGCCCTGCCCTCACCGAATGAGGAATCACCGCACTTTTGACTCGGCAGCCGTCGCTCCACTCCATCATCCAATTTCAACCAACCTCTTCGCGCATTGTTAGAGCGATTCCCCGAAGAGCAACAGGAACTCGCAACAATGTGAGTATTTGTGTTAAGATACAAATTAATACGAGCTGTCTTGCTAATGTTTTCCCAGGCTTATCCCCAAGGAAGACCGCAAGAAGATCCACGAGTACCTCTTCCGTGGTATGTACCGAGTCGACGGCGCATGAAGTCGAATTGCACCTGGAGACATGGACAATGAGTACTGACGATAACCAGAGGGTGTCCTCGTGGCCAAGAAGGACTTCAACCTTCCCAAGCACGGCGACATTGACACCAAGAACCTCTACGTGATCAAGGCCTGCCAGTCCCTCAACTCCCGCGGCTACATCAAGACCCAGTTCTCGTGGCAGTACTACTACTACACCCTCACCCCTGAGGTACGCCCATAATATCCAGCAGAAATGCACCACGAAACGAGAAGGCTAATAATTGATATAGGGTCTTGACTACCTCCGCGAATGGCTCCACCTCCCCGCTGAGGTTGTCCCTGCCACCCACATCAAGCAGCAGCGTTCCCACGCTCCCCCTCGTGGCATGATGGGCGGTGAGGAGCGCGAGCGTCGTCCCCGTCCCCCTCGTGAGGGCGGCTACCGTCGCCGTGAGGAAGGCAAGGAGGGCGGTGCCCCCGGCGAGTTCGCCCCCAGCTTCCGTGGTGGATTCGGCCGTGGCCGTGGCGCTCCCCCTTCGTAAGAAGGTCGTGTCCATGATCCGTGACTTCGTGTCGCCCGGTCTTCCAAGGGTCTATACATGAGTTGTGCCAGTGTGGTTCGAGTAGGCTTTGCGCCAGAAATTACTACATTGGTGCGCTCTGTTAAAAAGATGTCATATTCTCTAGTTAGATAATGGCATGATTACGAACCAAACATCTTTTGCTTTGTAGTGCTCTCTAATCTGATTTGCTAAATGTAGATTTGGTAGATTTATGAAAATCGCTTCCGATCATACCTCACAACAGCTTGCAGAATAACAGACGCCCCCCTGGCACAGTCATCCGCAGAGCAAAATTCCTCAGGATGATGGCTCAGCCCATCCTTACAAGGAACAAAAATCATGCTCGTGGGCACCCTCTTCGACGCAAAAACACTGTCATGCCCAGCACCACTCATAATAGTCCTAACGAGAGATTTGGGATCCGCGCCGCCGGAATCAGCCGCAACAGCCTCAGCAGATTGCTGCACAGCTTCAATGCAATCAGGGTGGAAGTTTACAGCCGGGGAATCAAAGTCTAGTGTCCATTCCACGCGACAGGGCTTGTCGATTCCTTTCCCTTCCTCTGCAGCAATGGCGTCAAAGTCTTTGCGGAGCTGGGCCTCGACGACTTCGACGAGTTCGGTCTTTGGTCCGCGGAGGTCCAGGCTAAAGCTTACTGTTCCCGGGACGGTATTGACACTTCCTGGTTTTGCTTCGATGATGCCTACGCTAGCCAGACAGCCTTGGGAGGCCGCGACCTCTCGTGCTCGGACCATCATGCGCGCGAAGGCATAGAGAGCGTCGGCGCGGTGCTCGAATGCGGTCGTCCCGGTATGGGTGTCTCGGCCAAAGATGTTGAGGCGGAACCAGCGGTATGCTTGGACAGCTGTGACGACACCGACCTGTTGTCCTGCAGTGATTAGATGTGGGCCTTGCTCAATGTGTAGTTCGAAATGGGCCGCCATAGGGGTTTCCTTGTATGAGCAGGGAACGCTTCCCAGATATCCAATCTTTTCCAGGGCCGCCTTCATGGTCTCCGGGGCGGATGAGGCACTTGGGAGGGAGGCGACGGTAGGGACTTCCTTCAATGCGTGTGCTTTTTCAAGCGTGATGCCTTCTGCCCATACTCCGGAGGCGATCATGCTGATAGGGAACCGGGCCCCTTCCTCGCTTCAAACATGAGTAATCTGGAGCAATTGGGGATGTTGAGGGCCTTTACTTAGTCCAGTTGACGACGCCAACGCCGCCTTCCGTTTCAATTCCCTTTTCATTCAAGACTTTGAGAGTCTCAATACCGGAAAGGATGCCCAGAATGCCATCATACCGGCCACCAGTAGGCTGGGTATCCAGATGACTACCGATAAAGGTCGCCGGTACGTCGGTTCTGCGTCCAGGACGGACAGCAAAAATGTTACCCATTGCGTCCACTGTAATCTTGCATCCCAGGCTCTTGGTTGTTTCGACGAACCAGTCTCGTACTTGCTTGTCCTCTTGTGACAGTGCCAAGCGCTGCATTCCTGTATCTGTAGGGCCACTGCTCACTATTAGCCTTTCGTGGCCTTTGATTTCATTGAGTACTTACTCTCCCCAGCGAATCCCATATCCCCATTGACATGAATGATGGAGGTCCTCCGCGAGACGGTCCTTGTTAGCTCTCAGAGCCCCAACTTGGGCTTCAGTAAGCTCGGTCGACAACATATCTTGCTTTGAAGAGGCAGAAAATGCACGTCGTAGATGTGAAGAGGGTGCTCGTGCGGGGAGAAAAGGCACAGCTCGGTAGGCTTTAATTGCAGCAGATGCAGAAGCTCTCGATTGCAAGAGAGAAGCCATTTTGGAGGCGACCTGGAAGACTAGCAGGCTTTATATATGATTCACAAAGGAATTGAGTGAGTGATAAGATTTGTGATAGGAGCCGACTCCAACTCGGCGTGTACTCTTGATATCCGGGGCGGGGTTAAGGTTCAATATTGGAGTCGGCATTGTTGTCAAATCATAAAAGTGATAAACAAATCCGCCTATACCATGATAAGAAGGTATTTGGTGCAGACTTTTGGTTCCAGAGCTTGAACTCCATGAGGGCCGACCTTCCCAGTGAGGTATGTAGATAGAGAGACGAGACTAGGAGTGGACCGACTCCGAGACCGCGGCCGACCCCGCATTTGGTCTGCGATGACTTCAGCTCTTCATCAGTAACAATCGACTCCATCGACAGCATCAACACCATAATGTCCGCTTGCATTTTCTGCAAAATCATCAAGGGTATGCTTTTGTCATTTCTGGTCTTCAGCAAAGAGTCTCTGCCAGAGCTTCCGTGGAGCTAACCCCGCCCAGGAGAAATCCCTTCCTTCAAGCTCTTCGAGAGCGACAAGGTCTTTGCTTTCCTTGACATCCAGCCTTTGAGTCGCGGACACGCAGTATGTATCCTTCACCTACTAAAGCCTAGTCCTCTACAAACTATACCAAGAGGGAAGCTGACACCAACCTTCAACAGCTAGTGATCCCCAAGTTCCACGGCGCAAAGCTCACGGATATCCCCGACGATCACCTCACAGAAATCTTGGTACGTACTTCCCCAGAGAATGGAAGAATGAGGTTCTGGTTATCAGCCGCAACCAAGTTCCTTTAATAAGCATTGATATGCGGATGATCTGGATAGCCGAGTACCTTGCGGAAGACACGCCATACCTTCCCCGCTTATATATCGTCTCCATGGGATGGCATCTAGGACCATTCAATTGGACTAATTCTAGCTTGAATCGAAACTAACCAATATACTACCTATAGCCCGTCGCGAAGAAGATCGCCGCTGCCACCAACGCTGGTGACTTCAATATCCTTCAGAACAACGGCCGTATTGCGCATCAGGTTGTTGACCATGTACGTACCAAACGGCACTTTCTGAGGCATTATTTGCTTGGTTTGAAGGCTAATATTTTGACTATCAGGTCCACTTCCACATGGTATGTGCCTCAGAGGATATCCAACTGTAGCGTTACATCTCTTAACTCTATTGCAGATCCCGAAGCCCAACGAGACGGAAGGCCTTGGAATTGGATGGCCTGCGCAGGCTACGGACATGGATAAGCTCAAGGAGTACTACGAGTCTATCAAGGCCAAGATCTGAGCTAGTCCTTGCGCATATCACATGGCACGTCTAGATCCTCGTAGGAGCTCACTAGCTTGAATATCAAATACCTTATACTTCGTTTGCTGGCGTTCAAAATCGGTTTAGCCGACAGTAGTTTCTATTCAAAGCCCTAACATAGCTCATACACACGTATATATAGAAAGCAGAAACGTACAAACAAGCATTCTATTGATGGCTTTGCAATGGATCGAAAGCAAGAACAAGAGACAATGCTGCGGCCACCTGCGTTTACTCGGCAGGTTTTGCATCCTTCGGCACTTGAGTCTCCTTGACTGCTTCGGGGTAGAACTCAATCTTGCCGCCTCCCTGGATGACGTTGAGTCTGTCGTAAAGACTGTTGGCTCGGACATAGGGGTCCAATTGCCAATACTGCACACGCAGGCGCTCAATGAGGTCTCGGCGATTCGTTGTAACTTCCTTGACCTTGTCTTCTTCCTTCTTCCTGCTAGCGAGGATCCAAGCGACGGTGGACTCTTGAAGCTCCTTGGCGAGCTTCTGGCGTTCGGCGATCAATTCGTCGCGCTTCGCGGTATCCTTCACTTTCTCGTTCTCGGCCTCCTTGGGCTCGATATAATTATATTCGAACTTCTCGTCGCCCTCAAGCTCTTTAATGATCTGTGATTTCGGAATGAATTCTTCCAGGTCTTGTACAGTCTTTGTGAACTGAATCTTTGCGGCGACTACGGGGTCGAGCCAGCCCTTGATGACAGACCAGATGCCTGCAGGATTAAGTTAGACTTGATATACGTTCAAAAGCGCGAGTTCACGAACTAGAGAAAACCCAAGGTGCCTTGTGGATGAGTACCACTCCAAGTGACTCTGGGTAGTTGGCTTCGAAGCACTTGATCATAAACTTCACGGGTTGATAGTCCTGGGCGAAGTTAGCGAATTTGCTGGATATTTAGAACAAATTCCATACCATGTTTGCAAGGCCAAAGTCAGTCATATCGAAGATGACGCACTGGTTCTTGTTAGTTGTTTCTCAACGGCGTTCAAGAGCGCGAGACCTACAGCTGTTTCAACTGGAGGCACCAGCATCATACGCGCCGATTCGATAGTAAGCACAGTGAACCGGTCCAAAGCCTCAGTCTCTTGATCACCAGCACGGTGCAAGCGTACTCGAACATAGCAAATAGGCCGGCCCTGCTTGTCGACACCGTGCAGGAAACTCTTGCCCATACGGAATTGCTTCATAAAGTCATCGCCCTTCTTCTTCTCAGCAGGATCACTGCTCTTTGACTGTTGCAAAGCGAGGTATTCGCCATTGACCATGATGTCCTCATCAACTTTCGCATCTTGCAATCTCCAACGAAGGGTCGAGATCAACATCATTAACGCCTTCTTGACGTCCCACTTCCGTGCCCTCAAGAAGCGCAGCAATAAGCTATCCGGGTCATCCTGCTTTACCATGTTCCAGAATGATGTCCGTATATCCTCTGGTTTGATCTCGGCGAGAGCCTTCTGGAACTCCTTTGATGTGCCAAACTTGTCGTCCCCATCAGTGATTGCGAGTGATGAAAGACCCGATGCGGCGTCATTGGCTGATGCGGATTCATCCTTCTCTGACGAGGAGCTTCCCCAGAGACGGAATCCGCGCTTAGCCGGTTGCTTCTTCTCTTGTACGGGGCTTGCGGGACGCTCGGTCTCTTCAATGCCGTCCATCTGAACACCGCATACTTTGAACAAAAGAACCCAGAATTCCTGCAGCTTGACCTCTTGTTCCGGGGTGAGGTTGCCCACAGTTCCGGGTGCGGGTGCGATAGGCATGGTTTTGAGGGTATCAAGTACGCCGAGGAAGAGGTCGTCTTTCTGAGGCTCGGGGTTATTCAATTGAGGTAGAGTGTCGGTTGTGAGGGCACGGTATTTATTTTGTAACCAAAGTCCACCACAAGCGAAGACAAACGCAAACGTGATTGCCCAGCCGGTCGAAGCCTTCCTCGGTTCCTGGAATGGAGGTAATGAGGGTGTGGGGAATGTCCGTCTAGAAGCGTTCGAGAGCGCCAAAGATGTACTGAAACAAAGACGAGACGGCAAAGCGACGATCTGTGTCCGTCGAGGGGTAAGCCCTAGTAGCGAATACGTTGATTGAATTGATTTGGCCGAGGAATAGCAGGCGCGGCGATACAGTAAAGGAGCATGCATGTGCCCTTACGCAGCAAATGACAGCGGGGAGGATAAGCAGAACTGATGAGGACGAGTCGCGTGCCAGGGAATCCGATATCAAAGCAACGCCCCTGAGAAAAACTAGCTTTGGAAAGCAATCTATGCGGGGAGAGGATCGAGGCGATTGCGATTCAGGGAGGCGGACCGACCAGAATTAGATCGAGCGGTTGACTAACCGAGTTTAGCGGCATGTCTTTCTATGGGATTCTGAGGCCGAGGCCCTGGAATTGGACAGTTCCGAGTCTCAATCATTGTTACGGCTGTCTAATTATTGGTCAGACACAGCAGAGATATCCAAAGGACAGGCAGCACGGACTCGTGGTCGGTTCGAATCTCAAGATCCCGCCGCCAAAGGTTCGATACGTAACTTTAGTGCCCGTACTAAGGCGGGGGATAGTCCCGGTGTCAACACATCGCAATCAACAAGCCGTCACTTGCCTTCCTTCCCTCCACCATCTTAGCATCTTTGGATTTATTCATCAGGGTACGCCGTATGCTCTGCTGTTTTGAGACTAATATCCTCAAGGATTACTGATTGTTCCCAGTAATCAAGCCTTTGTTGTTCCCCACCTTCTAAATCGCGTATCCGTTCCGAACGCCGCAAGTCCAAAGTCTCCAATCCTCCGCAGACTCGCATCCTCCTCTGTTTACAAACCTTGTTGGAGCTCCTATTTGGTCTCAAAGGCCAGCAGCAATTATCATGGATACTCATCGCCCACGGTCATCGTCGCGCACCCGCGCTATATCAAGGCCTACGACCCCTCTACGCCCGGGCTCTCGATCCTCCGTTCGTGAAGCGTATGGATATGACACCAGCGTGAAAGACGTGCCTTATACGCAGCCCGCTATCAACGCCCTTGAGCCGCTATTTGCAGACCTTGCCGATCGTATGGCCGACCTGGAGACAAACTTCGACCGTCTGCAGCTGATGCACGAGAGCTTGACGCGCTTCAGCGAAAGCTTCGCCAGTTTTCTCTATGGATTGAACATGAACGCTTTCTGCGTCGACTTCCCGGAGGTATTTTTATCGATCTTGGACGATCGCTGGCTGGATCTGATAATAAAATAGGCTCCAATTGCCGAATCATTTCGAAGGGCAAAACAAGCCGAGTCGCAACAAGGTATGGAGTTCGTACGTTAGAGAGATTGTTGTCTAACAAACTGCAGAAATTGAAGAAGAATTAGATAAACCCAACGATGTTGATGCAACCTACATGTGAGTCGCAAACCGCTGTTGTCACCTACTGTGAGGTTCGAGCATTCCCTAATGCCACTTCGTACAGGACTTCGGATACTACCTTCGTCGAAAACCCTCCCAGCACAATGTCGACAAAACCTACGCCGAGAACTGGGTCTACCCGTGGAAGAGGCAGAGGGACCAGCACGCGCGGATCGACAACTAGCAGATATGCGACTAGAGGCCGCGCTCGTCCCAGTGCCCTTCCCCGGGGAAGAAGCATGCGGTGATCCTTACGATGATGCTCCCATGAACAGATTGTCATTTGTATAGTTATGTATCAGACTATTGCAACAAGATACACGCGCACGGGGGGTGGATTCCCGCTTGAGGTGGCCTTGTATAGTCTCCTTGGGGTGCCTTGTATTCAATGTCTACAAAGGTAGACCTCTGACCAGCGTCGAGACGGAAATCCTCAATTTCAGGAATTGCGTTTGTCACGCGTCCGGCCATCCGCGCGTACTTCTGGTGGAATAATGCAGGTGCTCGTTTGCATGTCAAGGATAAATCCATCGCGTGCACTGCAAGTATACACAAACGCTGTACATAACGTCCTACATCTCTAGTATGAACAGCCAAGAGCAAGAGGTGGGACACATTAGATAAATAAAACAATTGCCTGAATAGTTGTACAATAATAATGGAACAATGAGTAACACTATAGACCATTGCCATCTCGGATCAAATGGAGGCCCGATCACTTTCTTACGGTATCGGCGCGGAGCCGCAGTCGAATTTGCGAAAACCTCTTGACACATCCATGCCAACTTTTTGGTCGTCCGACTTCGAGATTCAGAGGTGCAATAGAATACTTCTGGTATTGGGTGAGGATGTTTTATTCCGCTCAAAAATCCAAAATCTAACGCTCTCATTGACAGTGTCCGGCATTCATCCGGCGGCGGAGACCCGAGACCGCGGACAACACTATTATCGTCCCCAGACACTCCACCTTTCGCAAACCATTGAATCGCAATACCATTGAGAGCTGGACTCTACGCAGGAATGATGCTTTGAATTGCACCAATCGCCGAACCGATATTACCCATGGCTTCTTTGTTCTCCGCTTTCCTACAGAACAACCGACTCAACCCCAGCCCCGAGCGCCTGTTGCCGATCACACTCGCAATACTCCTCGAATACTAAGCGCGTGGGACTAGAACATACTGTCGACGATATACCATGGCTTCCACAAATACAATGGCGACCGTTGCGTCTGTTTCCCTCCTCTCGGAGGCCGAGTTTGGTTGCGGTATGAATACATAGGGCTGCTGCTCCGAAATTCAGGGCTAACATGAACCAAAGAGCATTTGGCTTCCCAGCTTGACGGTCCTGCCAGCAACCAGTTCAAGACTTCCTTCATCAAAGCTCATAACGCCCTGGGCCTCCGGGATGCTTCCAAGACAGCTCCGCCCAGCCTGTTGAAACCTAAGTATACATGTCTGACGTGCTCGGAACCATGCATGAATGGTGACCGGAAAGTACACACAGAAAAGACCGGGCATCAGTTTTGTGAGTGACAGTACTGCCGGTCGTGGTGTAGTTGTTAACCGCCCCAGATATGGAGTCTAGAAGTCGGGCCTTGTTTTGCCAGGGCTGTGAAGACTTGATATATGATCATGGATTGGAACGGTGTAGATCAGCTACTCCGGAAAGCACATTACAGGGTTCGCATGAGAGTCAGTTGTTTCTGGCTCACTAGCTAACCAGATTCTAGTCGCAAAGAAACGTCGTTTCAGCGAAAGCTCAGCCGACGAACTGTACGTCAAGAGCAATGCAAATCGACGGCCGTGCGCAAAGCAAGGTGTCAGAGGCCTGTTCAATCTTGGGCAAACTTGCTATCTGAATGTCATCCTACAGACACTATTGCATGATCCCATCCTTAGCACGTATTTCCTTGGGAACGGTCACCAACCGCATGACTGCACAGTCGCGGACTGCATCGGATGCGCCGTTGCCGAGGCATTCGCTGATTTTAACAGCATTGACAAGTCTGAGGGTTTTGCTGCTCTCAACCTTCTTTTAGCATCATGGCGTGCTAGCCCAGTAAGTAAAACCTCTTACCTGTCACGCGCAAAATGTTAACGTTCGTCTAGACTTTAGCTGGATACCAACAACAAGACGCCCACGAGTACTACCAGTTCCTCGTCGACAAACTCCACGCCAGCGCAGAGGGTAACGGGGAAACCCACGAAAAGGGCTGCACCTGTTTCTTCCACCGAACATTCTACGGCAAGCTCCGCAGCAGCGTAACCTGCGACAAATGCGGCAACGTCACGAAGACCGAGGATCCCATTGTCGATCTGAGTCTCGACGTCCAGGTACAAGCAAAGAAACGCGCCATGGGCGGCGGTACTGGGCCCAACGCTACGCCTACTCTAAACGGGTGTTTGGAAAGCTTTACTTCGCCAGAGAAGCTTATGGCTGGAGTTTATAATTGCAGCGGGTGCGGTAATACGCCGCAAAAGGCGACGAAACAATTAAGAATCAAGAAACTGCCAGCTATTCTGTGCATGCAGTTGAAGGTATTCGACCGAAAACCTCCCTAATTTCGCTTCGAATCCCACTAACCCAAGCAGCGCTTCGAGCACACCTTTGCTGTCTCCGAGAAAGTCGAAGGCCGCATCGACTTCCCTCTCTCCATCAACATGCTTCCCTACACAACAAATCCGAACCCCAGCGTGGACAAGTCCCGATACACGTACGACCTCTCCTCGGCCGTAGTCCACAAGGGCAAGCTCGATGCTGGCCACTATTACGTTTACTGCCGTCAGGGTGAAGAGGTTTGTCTTTTTTGCTCTCCTATGGTCCCGGCCAAATACTCATGAAGATATAGTGGATGCTCTTCAACGACGATCAGGTCACACCCGTCACCGAAGCAGATGTCCTCAGCGCCGATGCATACCTGCTTTTCTACAACCTTCGATGTCTGGCGAACGCTGTGTCGTAACGCGTTCGGCATCATGCAACGCCCGCTTCCTTCAATATTATTCGAAATAGAGTTTTTTTCTTACGCCTCGTCATGCCACAGTTATCATTTTCTTCTTTGTCAATCACCTCTTTCCAGCGCCCTGAGGTTGTTACGATATTCATTTAGGTTGAATGTTTCCCTGTTTGACCCGGAGTTCGGTCTTCGGCTTTGGCCACGTTGGCGTTTAATTGTGTATGGCATGCATTGGCCTTCTTTGTATTCTAGATTGCGGTCAATCCCATGCGCTTGTCTTGCTATTTTGTGTCTTGTATATCACAAACAGGAACTTCAAATGAGATGGCATGGTTCTACAATGATATACTCACAACAAAAGTAAAGAGAGCTGAAACGCGACCCGAACTAAAGCCTACCGTCATCTACAGATGGCCTGCCGCTTCAAATATGAAATCATTTGGGCGGGCAAGAGGATAGCGGCCATTCTGCCTACTACAGACTGGAACGACCGCGAAGCACACCCAGAGATGAGAAAGCTCAAATCTTAGGGTGGCGCTTCTGTCTTTCAGCCATCCGCAACGAGCGCGAACCTCAGGAGAAAAAAGGTAACAGAAACACCCATATATTGAGAAAATGAATTGTCTTGGCTGTCAACACCGACGACGCGCAACAGACTCATTCCGCGCCTACTTCGATTCGTCATTAAAAAAGAGGACAAAAACCGTAAATTCTTTCACATTTTTCTTTTTTCATTGCCGGCCCCGACCAACCCCGATTCCATATCGTGCTCTGCATGCAATGCATCAAATCCGACCCAATGCCACACCGATTATCATAGTATTCTAACCCGTCGGAATTCGTCAAAGTTTCAGGCAAACCGGGTACGTGGACGGAACAAAAAGAGGAGTCGGGTTCCTGGTGAATGGCGAAGCTTTATACAACGGGTGGGTAGGACCGGTACTAGCTGGCGCCGGTACCGAGCACGGATACGGAATCGTCATGATGGGAGTAGGTTGGTGATTGATTTATCGGTACTGTAGAGGTGATTGAGTGGTTAGCCGTCGTTCCAGTGTGATTTATTCCGCCATGAGATTTCCGTTCACATATTCCAATGGCCATCCATCCCTGACTATTTGAATCAAAAAAAAAAGAGGAAACCAACCTTGAAGAAACCAATGTCGGAGGCCTTCTCACGGAAGCACTGACGGCAGATGTCCATCTAAACAAGAATCCCAATCAGTAACCGATTCCCCCTATATAAATCGATTTCGGAAAAGGTCAATTCATACCCCGTACTTGCGGATAAGACCAGCGCGGTGGGCGCAGACACGGCTATTCGAGCATCGAGTTAGACCATTCGTTCATCAAGAGATCCAATTGCGAATCCAATTTCGTATCCGATCCATATCCAAGTCATATGTCCTTCTCTTTCGATATTCGCTTATTCGTCCAAAATTCCAGGGGAGAAAAAGGCTAAACACACCATTGACGGGAACCCTTGCCGTACCTGTTCGCAGAATCATCGTTAGTTCACCATTCCACACCAACAAACCCAACATTCAACAGGACGGCACATACTTGCGAGGACGGCTGTACCACACAGACTCGTGAGTCATCTTGAATATTCGGCGAGAAAGAAAAACGTCGGGAAACGGTGACGGGTTGACGGAGGTCGTGCGTGGGCGTGTCGTCGCTGGCGTTGGCTTGAAGGGGACGGAGATCAAAACGAATTCGAATGTTAGGGTAGGGTTCATTCGGAATTTGGCATTTGTGGGCTGCTGACATAAGCGCCTTTCCCCGAGGGCCGACCTTGGCGGGTTTTCTCGCTTGTCTATTAATCACGTGACTCTCTATACTCCGCGGACTGCTACTGGCTCCGGAGTAGATAACTTCATCTATTAGGCAGATAGCAGTAAATAGGCTGCTCCTACCATCTGGATTATTCTATAGCCGCGGTCGCACCTTCCTGTAGAAGCCGATATTTCTCAATCGTTTGAGGAAGGTGCTATCAAACACTCAATGCTAGTTGTTCCTTCTCGTTCAGGATCGAAGTCGTGCCTTCCTAGAACTTTATATGATATGACGGTTGCATTGCAGGAATGTATGGCGTGTAATTATGGTTCATTGTTCCTTCTTGCTTGAACACCTCTCGAATCATCAACTGCATGCAATCCATCTACGACTCCCCGATACTCAGGCTCTCACTTCAGACGAACACATTTCGAGTCAACAAACAAGCGTGTATATTCGTTCATTAGGTCTCTAAGCTCTTGACTATATTTACAAGTACTGGTTGAACCAGCTGACAGCCTGAGCGAAAGCCTGCTCCTTGGCGAACTTGTGGTGCTTGTTGCTGAGGTCTGCACGGACGGCGAAACCGTGGGTCACACCGCTGTAAAGGTTGATCTGCCAGTTCTGGCCGGTCTTGATGAGGATCTCCTCGGACTTGTGGCGGAGCTCGGTGGTGAAAATCTGGTCGATTTCTGCTCGCTATTAGTACACTGCTTGGGGACCATACTAGTAGAGTTACTCACCAGAGGCACAGATGGAGAGAGGACCAGCGATAGCGGCAAGCTCCTCCTCAGTGACAAAAGAGGGGTGGGCGCTGTAGCCAACATCGACCTTGCCGGGCTTGAGGAAGCGGCAGACGTACTATCTATGATCAGAGTGCCATCCCTTAATATGCAGCGTGCAACATACCTTTCCTCCAAAGCAGTATCCAACAGCCGCAATGCGCTTGACACCCAAGTCCTGGCGCACATGCTTGAGAGTAGCCTCGACAATGGGGTCAACCTTGTCGGTCAAATGGTTGGGGAGCCAAGCGGGGAGATCGGCCTTGCCAGACTCCATGTCGCTGAGCTTGATGGGGTCGCCGTTGAACAGATCGGGGAGGACGGCGAGGTATCCATTCTCAGCGAACTCGTCGGCCAGGAGCTGGGCGTTCACGTAGATACCAAAGATGTCGGACAGGATGACAACAGCCTTTTCGGGTGTCTTGTTGTTCTTAGGGTAGACGATGTAGGTGTCGACTATGCAAGGTTAGAGGCTCCAATTGGTGCGGGTTCGTGGAGACTTACTGCCGTTGACGTTCTTAGTCTCGCCGACGGGGGTACCTTCGTGCTTGAAGCCGGAGGCGCAGCAAGCTCCAGGGGCGTTAGAGGCCATTGTGATTAGGTTTGGGTATATATTTAGGTAAATGGGAGATGTAGCAAAAAAAGATGAGGTAGAGTGTGAGGGGACTCGAGGGGTCGTGAGGAGCAATTTATTTGCCGCTTCTTCAACAACTCATTCCCCACTTTGCCCCTCCTTGTCCACGTCCCTGGGCCGTGCTACGTAAGTCGGTCAATTGCTACACGGCGAAGCTTAGCAATCATTGCTTTAGCAGGACTGGGTTTATTCTCGGGCGGTGCCTCGAGTAAGACATGGTGATTTGCTGGGCGAGAGTGAGCCTGGTGAGTCGGCGAATGTGCCGACATTGCCGTTGATGCGGAGAATGACGCCGACAGCGGAGAATTTGATTCTGCTGTCTTCGGAGTAGCAGGGTAATGGCCAATCATGTTTTGACGTATTGCTAACCTTGAGCAAGATATTCCCTTATCATTCCTGCACTCGGGTCGTTTATATAACGGAGTCGGATCTCTTTCCGAAGTCGCGCTTCGACTTATACTCTTACAATGCAATGCAGGCAACGCAAAGTACGAACTACAGCGCTCTCGGAAAGAAACAGGTCCCATTGGTCTGGGAAAGCTTGTTTTATGGGTAAAAGCGACCTCTCATTGGTATAATGCTCAAGGCTGCAGTGCAGATCCTCGGTCATAAAAGTTGATTGGCAGGTCTACACGAGATGCTTCTCACCTACGGAGTATAGCTTTTACGAGTACAGAGCTCTGGCACCCCAGGCTGGGGGATATGAATTACCAGATTAACTCGTTTTTCGTTGCAATATGGTAGTCAACAAGGCTTCTCAAAAGACGACAAATGCTCACCTATTGCGAAGGAATGGAAAGCATGGAAATCCTATTTTCTATATACATGCGCCATGGCCACAACCAGTATAGTACACCCTGGTCATTGCATATTAAGGGCGTATAGAGACGTCGTCCGGTTCCTTCCTATTGAGCCCTGCTCTATATACTCTGTGACCGCTAGCATGTTTGCCGTGGATAGCGCAAACGCCACCTTTCTACACGAGCTGTCAAACTCCTTGTACACAAACACCCTTATAATTAGCACTTCTATATGCCCCCACTCTCGAATCTAGTAGGGTATTTGTGGTATCATGTCCATTCAAGATCGAAGTATAAAAATCACACTAAGCCCAAACGATATTAAAGCCTGAGGCACAACTGGTTCTCGAATCACACGTGACCCGGGGGATCGGCGGTTGCAAAAAGACTCCACCGAGCAGCCAGGAACGAGTCCATCTGCATTTGAGTTGAGGAGCACTTCCTGTGCTTTTTCTTCCTCGTGGTTCCTCTCGTTACTCTTCAATCTCAATTGCGGCCGTCGTTACATTTCCGGCCTCGAAGGTCCTTGTCTGCACTACGCCTCAGTCCTTGCAGTCTTACTCCGAGTCTGGCCCGAGGACTGTTGGGTTGAAGTTTTACGAACATCCAACCGACGGCCATTTTCCACCGTTGCACGCGTTCTCACGAGATTTACAACTTGTGTTCTTCGTTGCATCATTGATAGACTGTCTTGATTAAGCCTCGCCTTACCAAACCGTTTTCTCCGCATTCCGGCGCGCGTTTCGATCCTGATCCACGTCCCAACATCGACTCCCGCGACTCGCATAAAGATTACGCTGCTAGAAGTTTTCAAGTCCAATCATAGAAATATGGCGTCACCTGCTGCATTGCCTCCATTACCATTCAACCCCTCTAGGGTCCGATCATACGTGCTTCGGCTGCCGTTGTTCACGCGACTCGTTATTCTGGCAATAATCGTGTTTTGGATCCTCGAATTACAGACTGTCTGGAGTGTTGTAAAATGGGGTGCTTTGATACCGGATGAGCTTAATCTCAGTACTAGTGTGTTTGCCTGATCCTGATATTCAAGCAGAGGACTGACAGATCACAGTGTACCGGACGAACACCTACCCTTTCATTCACACCGGCTTCTTCCATGCCTTCATCAACTTGCTGGCCCTCACACCTCTACTCGAGCGCTTTGAGGCTGAACACGGAACTTTGACTGCGATTGCGCTATTTATGGGACGTAAGTTGTCATCTTGGGTTGGTAGTCTCTGCATCTCGTACTGACGTTATAGCTCTTTCGACATTCCCCGCGGGTATCTATGTTCTGATTGAAAAGTTCATTCTGCATAGTAATACGTGGGTGGTTGGTTCAAGGTAAGCTCGTTTTCCTTGTTCATCGTCTTATACGGCTAACGTTGTCCAGTGTGTGGGTGTTTCTTTTGCTGGGTTCTGAGGCTATTAGAACCTACAACTCGAACCCGTACTTCAGGTATATCTCTAGTTCATTTTCCTTCTGAACCTTGCTGACTGTAACAGCCTCGGCACTACGAAAATACCCACATGGACTTCGCCGCTGGTGCTGTGCGTGCTGGTCTGGATCCTGGTTTCCAACACTAGCTTCCTCGGCCACCTGTGTGCTATACTCATAGGCTACTTGCGTGAGTAATTTCCAAAACCTGTCTGTGTATCTGGCTAACGAGTACTCTAGTCGGCCTCGGCTACTTGAAGGTCCTTGTCCCTCCGGAGAAGATTCTGAGATGGATTGAGGGCAAGTTGAACCTCTTGGGACGGCTTCCACACTATGTTTCGGTTGACCAAAAGACATATGGTCGATTTGGAGTACTCCCGTCCAGTGCTGCGCCTGCGGGCGAACGAGGAACGCCGCTGAGCTTCATGGGGGGATCGTCGCAACGCCTGGGGTCGTGAGATTGCACAGATCCGAACATCAACATTCCCACTTCTTGTGCATACCTAGCTATAATAGCGCATTTATAATCGGCTGTACATGCTACAGAATATTTAGTCGCATAGAATAATGATTGATGGTGATAATTATGCTGGATGGTATCGAGATGTGCAGCTGGCCTCTAGCGGCCGACGTAAATTTCCATGTGGAGAGTCGATCAACTCGACCTTCAACTCACCAAACTCCCATGGCCTAAACCCCGTGAAGGCCCATACTATGGCTCTCAAATGTAAGTTGTCCCTGGTACTTTGGAGTAATACATCTTTTAGAGCCCCGGGTCGGCTCTCCCCTCCTCACGTCCTCCAGACATTCACCCACGACTTTACCCCGGATCCCGCAAAGACCAGCTTAGAGCTCCCAGCTAACTAGAAGCATGACAGCTTCATTCCGCAATCTGCGGAACAATCCTCACTTTCTTTTCGTCCGACTACCGTATATCCTATCCCTTCTCTGCGTTGTCGCCGGTGTGATATGGCTCTTCCTCTTACCCCTCGACGATTACTCTCGCAAGACCTACATCTCCGAGAACGCGCTTCTGCCCGGCCAGGTCCACGCATATTTTTCCGGTAGCGAGCAGCACATTTTCCGCGGATATAAGAAAGAAATTGAGGGGTTGCTGGGCTCCAATGAGAATGGTGGTGGTGCGGAAGGGGGACAGAGTGAGGAGCGCACGCCAGTGTATGTTCAACCCAGGCGCGGCGCGAATTTACCAGGCTGTTACTGACCGGTGCTATAACGAACAGTGTATCGGATAAGATTCAGTCGATTCTGAAAGCTAGCGGGTTGAAGGTCGCGACGCAGAGCTACGAGTACACGTCCTCGGGGATCACGCATCAGGGGGAGAACATCTATGCGATCATCCAGGCGCCGCGCGGAGATGCAACGGAGGCAATTGTGCTTGTTGCGGCTTGGAAAACTGTTGAGGATGAGCTGAATCTTAATGGAGTCACTCTTGCCTTAACTCTTGCTCGATATTTTAAGCGTGAGTAAACCCAAATACAGGCATCCTTTTCGATTCCGCTGACGGATATGACTAGGATGGTCTCTGTGGTCAAAGGATATCATCTTCGTCTTTCCCCCGGATAGCAAGACGGGAACTCAGGCGTGGGTCGACGCGTATCATGATATGCAGCCACCTACTGTTCAGCCATTACCTCTAAAGAGCGGTGCGTTACAAGGAGGTCTGGTAATCGAGTATCCCTTTGATCACCGGTTCGAGAACCTGCACATCGTTTATGACGGAGTCAATGGCCAGTTGCCGAATCTGGATCTTTTCAACACTGCTGTATCAATCGCCGGCGGGCAGATGGGGATCGGAACCAGACTGCAAGAGATGTGGGAACACAACGGGAGCTACGAGAAGCGGCTACAAACAATGCTAAGAGGCATGGTTAAGCAAGGCCTAGGATATGCTGCCGGGGCTCACAGTAGCTTCATGCCGTACCATATCGATGCCATCACGCTCCAGACCAAGGGTGACGGCTGGCAGGACGAGATGGCACTGGGCCGCACCGTGGAGGGTCTGTGCCGCAGCTTGAACAATCTCTTGGAGCATCTGCATCAGAGTTTTTTCTTTTATCTGCTTATGCAGACGCACCGTTTTGTCAGTATCGGCACCTATCTTCCCAGCGCAATGCTCATTGCGGGTAACTTTACCATTATGGCTATCGCTTTGTGGTTGCGGACTGGGTATTACAAGGGACCAGCTCCTGCGGTGGCTCGAGATGAGAAGACAAGCGAAAAGGAACAGATCGCAACCGGTTCTCAAGTCTCAAACGCCCAGAATTCCTCGAGTGCTGTTGCGGAACGCCAACTCGCTCTTCCACTTACTCTCGTCATCGGTGTACACCTGCTAGGTCTTGTCCCATTGTACATCTTCAACAACATTTCCCATGAGGTGAGTCCTTCACACTTCAGATCCCGCTGACGACATACTAATGAGACCAGAAATACACCCTAGCAACATACACCTCCATCGCCGTCAACGCCCTCCTGCCACTAACCCTCTCCGTGCTCCTCTCGCGCACAACCACAAACAACCAACTGAAGCAACAACAAACCCACCTCATTAAATCCCTCTCTCTCCTCCCACTAGGCCTCTTTCTCTCCACCCTCGCAACACTCAACTTCTCCCTTTCCCTAATGACGGGCCTCCTCTGCACGCCACTGTCATTCATATTCCAATTAAACTCCAACACAACGCCTCCTGCCCTACGGTACAGTCTTTCCATCTTGGGACTGGTGTTCTTGAATATCATCTCTCCGCCTGTCGTCCTTCTCGCTGGGTGTTTGTGGTTTAAGACGAGTGTCGAGACGGTCCTTACCCAGGCGGCGTTTGGGTGGGATGTTTGGGGCATGTGGACGCAGGTCGTTGTCTGGTGTGTTTGGTGGCCGGCTTGGGTTGTGGGTGGAGCGGTTGTCGGAGGGGGTTTGTTCTAGTTTGCTTTTCTTTATAGATTACAGGATGCTGTTCTTGTAATTGTTCCCGTGGCGATATATAGCATTTGGAAGAGCACATCATGTATAGTAGATTCCAATCTCATTGTCGTTTCCATCTTATCTTCATGCATTGATTATGAGTCTACATAGGTACATGAAGAAAGCTATCTTCTAGACAAGATGGTGTGACTTATGCAGCCCACACATCCTTGCCTACGCCCTCAATCCAGTGACCCAGCTGATTGACACCAGCATCCCAGTCCTTCAACCTATTCCGCATACCCTCAATCTGTGTCATATCCAGCACCTTGGGCTGCACCCAGTGGATCTGAGCAACCTGGCCAACCTGGTCAATAGCACCCTTCAGCAGACCGAGCGAAAGCGCCTTCATGACCAGATGCTCAATCTCCTCGTTCTTGACTTTCGTTTCTGCAGCAATAGACGCAAAGGTCAAGTTACGGTCGTGGGGCGGGCGGCGGAAGACCATTTCCGTCAATGCGGCAAGAGAGATCTTCTGGTATAGGAAGAAGCGGTGGGATTGGAGGAGCTGGTTCTTGGAGACGTTTCCTGCGATGACGTCGTACGCGGTCAAATCACCGCGGTTGAAGGCAAAGAGGAGGTCGCGAAGCCAGTTGTGTGGTGTTCCGGTGAGCGAGTCCAAGATTGGGTGTAGAAGGAGTTCACCGAAGTTGTAGATGGAGTCTGAGATGAGGGCGGCAACGCTGAGGTTGTAGGCGCGCGAGATAAGCTCGGATTCGGATAGGTCCTCTAGGTTGATACAGGCGAGGTAGAGAAGGGCATTTTTGTAGAAAGATGCGAATTCTTCCTTGGACTTTTGATTGTTAGCTCCGGACTCAATAACCAGGAGGGGCAAGGTAGCCTACGTGGTAGTAGTCGGCGTTGACTTTGTAGAATGAAGCATGTACGACGTTCTCAACCGCATCGAATGAGTCCAACACCTTCTGGCAAGTCTCCAGATCTGACCGTGCTCCGTCCAAGTTCTGAAGCCGTTGCTTGACGTTGGCGACCTCCGCGAGGGCGTAGATGTAAGCGTCTTGTGAGTCTGGCTTGTTCACTTTATCGGCGAGTGTTGTGAGGAAGGAAAGTCGTTCTTGATCATCTGCAGTCGGAATTAGCAAAGCAATTCATGTCCGTGGACCAGGCGAGTAAACATACCATTGCACTGAGTCGACGCCATCAATCCCAACGAGACAAACTTCAGCTGGTTGATCCTGTCTGCAAAGCTCAGGACAAAGGTCTTGAATATCGGTAATCGTTGAGGAGCGCTTTCTTGTAGGCGGAAGAATTCGAGCAACGCATCAGTCAGCTGGTGCCATAGTTTTCGCTCCCAGAAGTCTTCGAAGCTCAAGAATGACGCCTGGCACTGTTCCGGAGCTTGCTGCAGCTGTTCGGCGAGGAAGTCGGAGATCTTTGGATTCTCCATTGTGAGCGCAATCGAGGTACCTTATGCAGTGGAGAAGAGGTTAAGGACGAGGGTAGAGAGGATAAAAAGGTGTAGAGGTGGAGGGAGCTGTTTGATGATGATGATGGTTGGTTTGGTCGGACCGGCGATGGAAGCTCAAGCCTCAGGCCTCACCAGCCACATCAGTCAGCCACGTGAGCCACACTTTACCTCATTCCGCGGACTACACCATCACTAATTCTCCAAGTCCCGGATCCAAAAAGACAGTCTTGCTATGTGGTGGTAGACATCGTGAGATTATGATGCTAGTCTGAATTCTTTCATTTTTGAACACATGAAAATGGATTTGGAGTCTCGATGCCAACAGATCGAGCGAATGAATATACGTATAGACTTTCTTGGACTAAGGTCAGTGGCTAAGCAAAGGCACAAGATATTGCATGGTGTTTGATGCACGTATTCATTGTCAGACTTGTGGTAGAAGCTAATCCAGGTAGTAACTATGTATATCCATGGGTGTTGCAGGCAGGGTCACAGTCTATGTTGAAAAAAAAACAGACAATGATAAAACTTCAAGCAGCGGAGATGTATCGACTTTCGGATACAGTGAAACAACATCAACAGTCATGAAACATCACTTCTGGCCTCGAGCCTTGAAGATAGTCTTCTGGAAGGTCTTCCCATTCTTGGTGAACACCAGAGGCTCCTCGACAATCTGATACTTGAGCCCATTTCCGATTCCTGCATCCTTGTACATCTTCTTCATCTCCTCAAGACTAAAGCCATGCTTCGAGATAGTCTCAACCACCTCGCCCATCTGGTGCCGTATATGGTCATAGTCGAAATCCTCCGGAACCAAATCAATGACCATCATGACTCCCCCCTTCTTCAATCTCTTCCCAAGACAATCCAAAGCTTTTTCAGGAAACTCAAAGTGATGAAGCGCCATACTGACAACCACGAGGTCGAAGTCGAAGTACTCTGGCCCTGAGACCTCCGCTGGCGGGGATTCAGAGAGTAAATCAGCTTTGATACCCGTCACTGTGTCGGAACGGCCTGCTTCCTGGACGTTCTTCTTGAATTCTTCGATCATTCCGTCAGAAATGTCAACGCCAACGACGCGACTGACGAAGGGGGCTAGTGCCTGAAATTATCAGAATACTCTTTCTGGTCCTTAATACTGACGGGGCTTACCAGTGATACGTGACCAGGGCCGCAAGCATACTCCAACATCTTGATATCTTTGCCCTTTCCTGCCTCGGTGTCGGTCCATGTATCACTAATCCAAGTGCGCTCATTCCGGACGACATTGGTTACTGTTTCCATTGCCTTTGAAAAGTCGCTTTTGTAGGTGCGGGCTTCCTTGCTTCACAACGTCAGCTAGTCCTCAACTGAATAGGTTGTAGTGCCTTACTCAAATGTTTGGCGATTTTTCTCAGAAAAATCGGTCGACATTTTGGTGTTGATGTAGGGTAGAAGGGATGGATAGCTCAGTTATTAGATATGATAAATGAGTTGAATGAAGTATGCCAGGGGGGATTGGACTGGAGGTTCAGTTGTCGCTATTTATGCTTTCTGTCCAAGGCCAAGTCCCAACAACCGGAGACATACTCGGAGACTTCCAAATGAATCACAGAGCACCAAGAATGCCCATTCGTCATAACAAAACTACTAGGCAAGTCATGGGAGTGCATTTCCAGCCCCTATAGGCAGAATACGTCCGCTGATAGCTTCAAGGTGCCCAGTCAGAAGCCCGAATCTTGGACGGAGACTTCTTCGGAGACATCTTTGACACTCCGCCATTGAGCTTTTGAGATAGAACACTCTATGAGTCATTTTCAATACTGCAGTTAGGTGTTTCTTTCCAATTTTCAAATGTTTTTGTCATATCTTCTCCTGTGTTGTTTTCAGCATTTCATGCGTTTCTATGTCTCACGTGACCTGAGTGTAACCCTACCAGGAAGACACACATTTCTCAAGAGTGTGAGTAGTTACCTGCGGAAACATATGAGCATAAAGGTGAGTTTATTATATTTTGAAATGCCGAAAATATTATGGAGATCAAGAGATGGGTATGGCTGCTACGATGCCGATTCAAAGTATAGAGTTGATGCCTCAGGCATAAGAGTTTACCGGCCAATCAGAGATCAGAAATAGTCATACACCACAAATCAGTAGACAGTTCGAGGTGTAAAATTGAAAGTCGATAACTAAGATATATAGCATCCTGCCAGCTTCATACCAAGAATAGAAAACAGGTTGTGCGTCGTGCGCATCAACTTGGTTTCAAATCTTTTTGTTACCTAAATAGGACTAGCGTATTGTCCCGTGACAGACTCCAGCTTCGGAGTTGAACTTCGACCTCATCAAAGACCTCTTGCCGAGCTTCGCGCCCTTCCTCTCCCAGCTCTCAATTGCTGCTGTACGTATCCCGCCTGGATTGAATGAGACGATTTGCAACCGCTGACCTCGCAAAAAAGATCATGCAAAAGTGCCGGGCCATCAATCCCGTGCTGGGGTCAAGGGCGTTCGTCCCCACCCCCCGTGTCCAATTCCAAGCGCAGCGCCGGTATCTTCAAGATGTCACAATTACCAGGACTGGAAAGCCTCTTTTGAAGGTCCAGGGCGGACGGTAAGCGCTCAATGGCTTTGGTGGTGGTTTCCCGTACAGCTCAGGTGCTAACAGACTTATAGGTCATCTCTAGGAGGTACTTAACATTAACAACCCTTCGGCTTCCCACGCTCGAACTCTCAGATTGACCCGAATCGAATAGGACACACCGCGACCGTCTTCGGTGCTACCGGTTTCTTGGGTCGTTACATTGTCAGCAAGCTCGGTATGTTCGGCGATCGTGTGAGGAGGTTCTCGCATTGACATAGTCTCAGCTACGCAGGGATGCACCGTTGTCGTTCCCTACCGTGAGGAAATGACCAAGCGCCACCTCAAGGTCACCGGTGACCTTGGACGAGTTGTTTTCATTGTACGATTTACCAGCTACGGACATTCGGTCATAAATTAACGCAATTTTACCAGGAATACGACCTCCGCAACACCCAGTCCATCGAGGAGAGTGTCCGCCACTCCGACGTCGTCTACAACCTTGTCGGCCGTGAATACCCTACCAAGTTCGTCGCATCTCCCGATACTTCCGGGCTATGCTAATTATGCAGGAACTTCTCATACACCGACGTGCATGTCGACGGTTTAGAGCGGATCGCAGATGCAGTGGCCAAGTACGATGTTGACCGATTCATCCACGTCTCCTCTTACAACGCCAACAAGGACTCCTCCTCCGAGTTCTTCCGCACCAAGGTATGTCGGTTGAGACCTATTTGGTCCAGTACTGACATTTGCAGGGATGGGGTGAAGAGGTGGCACGAAACATCTACCCAGAGACCACCATTGTCCGACCTGCTCCCATGTTCGGTTTCGAGGACCGACTTTTGCACAGACTTGCCAGTTCTACCAACCTATTCACGGCCAACCACCTGCTCCAGCGCTCCTGGCCCGTTCACGTACGCCTTTCCCAAATGGTTTTCATAAACAAAGCTGATCTTGTAGGCCATCGATGTCGGTACCGCTCTTGAGCGCATGCTCCACGACGACACCACTGCTGGTCAGACTTTTGAATTGTACGGTCCCAAGAACTACTCCCTTGCCGAGATTGCTCCCCTCGTCGACCGTGAAATCGTCAAGCGCCGCCGCCACATCAACGTTCCCAAGCGTCTCCTGAAGCCGGCAGCCCATCTCCTCAACAAGTACCTCTGGTGGCCCACCATGAGTGCCGACGAGGTCGAGCGGGAGTTCATTGACCAGGAGATCGACGAAACCGCCAAGACGTTCAAGGACCTCGGAATCGAGCCTGCTGAGCTGTCTGAACTCACCTTCCACTACCTGGTAAGCTTAGGAGAGTTGGATTCAAAATATAGTGCTAACTTCTCTATAGAAAGGATACCGTAGCTCCTCGTACTACGACTTGCCTCCGGCTACTGAGCGGGAGCGGGCGGAGGAGAGAAAGTACGTGCACGTTCTCGACGACCAGTAGTCTGTTTTCTTAGTGTACATAACAACTAGACGCATTGATTCCGTTTGTTCGATTGTTTATTTAGTGTAGTATTGCAGGTACCATGTCCATTGCAGTAAACTACATCATACACCGGACTCCGGGCTCTTCCCCGCTCCACTCCGCGGAGCACCACCACTACAAAAATAATCAAGTAGACAAGCCAAAGCACACCTCCCAATACCTAATCCCAATTGCCAATCTCATTGAATCTAGACTCCAAAGACCTCAACGCTCCTAATCAGAAATGCCATCCCGCCAAATCCTCCTCCTCAAAACCAAATCCTCCCCGCACGACGGCTACGATGAATTCTTCTCTACCAGCGACAGCAACCCAACCTTCATCCCAGTCCTAAGCCACAACTTCCAGCGCGAGAACCTAGCGAAAGTCAAATCCCTCTTTGAGAGCGGCCAGCTTCTACCCGAACCAAAGGGCCCAAGACGATATGGCGGGATGATCTTCACGTCCCAGCGCGCAGTCGAGGCGTTTGCGGAGATGGTTACCGGGGTTGAGAGTACACCATCCTTCTTCTTCCTATCCTATTTCAGAGAAAAACAGATGTATACTAACTCTGATAACTGATAGGATCAATCCTGGAATCCTCATCCCAGAATCTCCCCCTCTATACCGTCGGGCCGGCAACCGCGCGCTCACTCACCACGCTACGAGATACATATCTCCCGCATGCGCCAATCCACGGCGCGGAGACGGGAAACGGGGAGATCCTTTCCCATTATATACTGGACCATTACAACACTCTATGCGGGGGAAACACAAGTGCAGAGCAGAAGCCGCCATTACTCTTCCTAGTCGGGGAGACGAGACGGGATGTCATCCCGAAAACACTTATGGGTATGGAGACGCCGCCGGAGAAGAGGATTGGCGTTGAGGAGGTGGTCGTTTATGAGACCGGGGTGGTGGAGGGGTTTGAGGGGGGTTTTGAGGGCGTTCTTGGTACGCTCTTGAACAAGGACTCTGCTGCTGGTGATGTGATCTGGGTCGTTGTGTTTTCGCCAACAGGGTGCGATGCAATGGTCAGGGTCTTGAAGCGAGAGATGGAGCGTAATGGTGAGGATGGTAATAGTAAAGGAAGAAGAGTGTTTGTTGCAACGATCGGACCGACGACGAGAGATCATTTGATCAAGCAGTGTGGGTTTGAGCCTGATGTTTGTGCGGCGAAACCATCGCCTGAGGGGGTTGGTGCGGGTATTGAGGAGTTTATGAGGGGGTGAGAGAGATAGACAAGCATGCGATGTGGCTCCTGTAATTGCTAGAATATATACCCACGGTCTGTTCGTTTCCTGCTAGCATGATGATTTTTCTTAAGAAACAGAGTTGTTATGTATGTGATGTAACTTCATTGATTCGATACTCAAAGTGAGAACTGAACAAAAATGCAAAATAGATTCAAAGTTGGCACAACTACCTAAACATTTCTATGCAAATAATATGTGCAAGCGATTTTGCTTACCATGCGCCGCTCAAGTTCCCAACACTCAATCCTTACCGCATAATCTCCTCATAGATCAAAACTGCAAAATTAGCTACATACCATAGAACTGCAGCAGGGAAACTCACTCTTCAATTGCTCCTTGCTGAGAGCATCCTTGTTCTTATCGAAATCAAAGAACCCTTCAGGGATTGGAGGTGCTGTTGGCTCATCATCCGGGTCGTGGTATGGTTCCAAGTACGGATGGCGCAGGGCCTCCTCAACGGTAATTCGCTTCGTCGGGTTGAAGGCCAGAAGCTTCTCCAACAAATCCAGGGCTAGATCGTTGCTCTTCGGGAACAGCGCCTTGAACGGGATCTTCTTCTTGAATGGCAGGGAACGGATGTACTCCCGAGCCCGTCGAGACTTGATTCCGTAGTAATCTTCCATTGTTGGGGTTCCAAGGACGTCCAAAATTAGAGTCAGTTGGTGGTGGTCTGTTCAGATGTTAGTCCTCATACTTCAGAGTCTGGCCGGTGCACGTACAGTCCTTTCCGGGGAACAAAGGCTTTCCGCTTAGCATCTCTGCAAGGATACAGCCCACACTCCACACATCAATGGCCTTTGTATACTCCTTGAATGTCAACATGATTTCCGGGGCGCGGTACCAGCGCGTCGCCACGTATTCCGTCATGAAACCCGAGTTGTCGTCGGTCGATGCAGCAGAACGAGCCAGACCGAAGTCGCAGACCTTGAGGTCACAGTTCGCATTTAGCAGAAGGTTTGAGGGTTTAAGATCGCGGTGAAGGACGTTGGCGGAGTGCATGGCTTTGAGCGCACGCAAAGTCTGGTAAATGAAGTACTGGCAGTGGTCATCCGACAAGTCCTGCGTGCGGATAACACGGTGCATGTCCGTTTCCATCAATTCCTAGAGACAATTAACGACAGTCCCCATAAATGTATCACGCAGCGTACCTGGATAAGATAAACTTCGTTGAAGCTTTCGTAGTTCCGCGGTCTCTGAATGTCCAAAATCGAGATGATGTTCTCGTGGTTAAAGTATCGGAGAAGCTTCATCTCTCGCAAAGTTCGCAGACAGAACATCGAATGGTCGAAGGGAGTGATCTTCTTGATAGCTACTTTCTGGCCAGATGGCTTGTGAATGGCGGAGCTATCTAATCAATATTTGTCCTGAAGTTGGGATAGAAAGCTTACCAGACAACACCGTAGGCACCTTCACCAATGACATCTTGAATCTCGTATTGGTCGGAGACGTTGAAGGAGATTTTCCTTGAGCCCCCCTGAGGTGGCATCTGCTGCACCATATTGTTGCCTTACTGGGCAAGTCAGCACTAACTTAAGGAATATGAATTCGCTGCTGATAAACAACTTGCTAGGAAGCTTATCACCGGGTCCCGACGCATAGAACATTGTGGGTAAATCAAGCAGCATTCTGAGAGCTTCGGATGCAGGTACAGCTGCAGGCCATGCGTCCGTCTCACATAGCTATAAGAGTAACTATAGAGGGTGCTTACAATTGCTTGCTCCGTTGATCAACTCAAAGTATGTGACGAAACTGCCAACGAACCTTTCTCCGGCGAACTCGTGGTGGTCGGGACAGGTATCGAATGCGGGGTATGGCCCGTGCCGGTAGCTATCGCTCGAATCGCAAGGCGGCGGACAAGATCGAAAGTAAGCGATGTCCCGGGAAGATCAATGATTAAACTAGCAGTCGCAAGTAATTCTCGTATGATCCGGTGGATGGAAGAGGTTTTAACGACAGCTTGTGCAGGGATCGTGTTTCCTATTCGGAAGCCGACTGATTAATTCACCAGGAAATCAAAAAGCAAAAGGACAGCGAGACCATATGATGCCGGATAGGAGGTGACAGATAAAGGCACGATAGCGCAGGAGGGGCTTACCGAAATGCTGGAATGACTTTTTTTGTTGATTCGAATGCTGCAGCACTCTCTTTGTCCGTGGAGCCGGAACAGATTGTCAAAGATAGCTCGGAAAAGAGAGCTGAGAGCTGACAGAGAAAAGGAGCTTTGTGGCAGCTCCAGGTTGAATGCGGAGGAGGTGAACCAAGAAACAGCAGCAGAGAGATGGGGTGGAGGAGGACTAAGGAGGAGATGTTAATAAACCAGGCGTAGATCGGCCAAGTGGGGTGTGAACTGAAACAACTCAAAGACTGAAGTAGTGAACTTACGTTACTATTCAGAGATTACCTATGATTCAAGACAAGAAAGGGGCAAGGATGTTAATAAGGTGATGAAGATGCCAATAATTAGCAGTAAGATCGAAGATGCAGAAGAGAACCTTGGTTGAGGCACAATTGAGGGGCAGCAGAAACAAGTCTGGGTCAGGAACCTCAGGCTGTCTCGACTTTGGGCCAGTGTTTCAGCACAACAGGAGAGGGGCTGGCGCTAGTCCTGGTCACGGCGTCTATCCCATCACATTCACCAGTCATCATCAAATCACCACCTCCTCGATGCCAGCCTCTTCATCCTTTGCCCCCGACCTCAACTTGATTTGCCTGTTGGTTCTGGGCACGGGTAAGCTATTCGTGATCGGAAGCCTACAATGCATGATCAGCACAGGGCCGCGCCAATATGCTGCTTATTCGAGTCTCTTATTTACATTCATTGCAATCGTCTGTGGACAAAAAAAGCAAACACCTCTACAAATTAGAGCCCCATACTCCCTGGACTACGTCATGTATTGGTACAATAGGCAATGAGATACCCGACAGAGGGACGAATGAGAACAGCGATCTCGGGTTTATTGTTGTATAGTATCTCATATAATCGGCCAAAATCGTAGAAGCTATCATTACTGGACAACCTGTTGCGGTTTGCGCTCGTCAGTCTAATCTATCAAATACGACTTGCATGTTTCGGTGACGACTGGAAAGTAAACATCGAACAGCTAGCAAAAAGGGTCTCAAACCTTTTCCCGCAGTGAGCCCATCCATTGCACCAAGCTGACTCCTTGGTCGGCTCTGTCTTCCACCAACATAGTCTGTGCCCACAAACGAAGCCCAGGCTCTCCATCCTCCTTGACTACGTACAAGTGTGGCACCACAATGCTGCCAACCCCCTTCGACCGGTGATCCCGGCTCTTCTCAACCACCGCTCGGACCCGTCCGTTGAAATCGTTGTCAAGTTCGGGGAGATACTGTTTGCCAACCCGGAGTTGTGACTTGTCGGCTAGACCAAACACGTCAACCAGGAGCTGGGGCACAGCATCCCTTCCAACCCAAAGGAACTGGTTTTGGCCGTCATCGATCAGATATAGGCCGTATGGAACTATCCGCTCAGACGACAGGTTGACGGTAGGGGGTAGGACAATTTCGCCGGTTTGTTCATCGGGCAAGCCGGCGTTATCGGGCATATCATGAAGAGAATACATCTTCGGGTAGATGTATTGAATGAGAAGGGGGAGGGGGAGGGTCGAAAGCAGGCAAAGGGCGGCAGATCGCATATCCGTGGGGATCTGCGCAGATTTGCGTAGACCGAGCTGTAATCATGTCAGTTAACGCGGTTACATCCGGTAATATGTCACTTACATTTTTGATCAACGCAAGGAAAAGAACGGGAAGACCCCTGAGGTTAGCGGGAAACTGTAGGCCACCACCGCCGACGCTTCCACCAGCGAGCTCCTTCCTGTAAGTCGAGAGTAGCTCCACAACCTTTGCTTGAAGGGCTTCACGAGCTGGCTCCAGACCGCTACCAAGCGTCCGTTCAACGGCTTTGTGGCTGAAGAACGTAGTAACGGCTTGCTGATCCGCCGAGGCATAAATATCCGCCAAATTCTGGGTTGTGGGCAGCGCCAGGGTCAAGACTCGAATCCTGCGCTCACCATTGCATGTCGTGTGGAGAACGGCAGTCTGCAAGCAGACGACGGGCTTTGTGACGGTCTCATCGATGGCGACTTCGACGACGTACGCCTGGTCACGGGGGAAGGCAGGGAAGGCGCAGAGATCGGAGCTGCGGTTGAAAAAGTTTCCATAGAAGGTGTTCATGCGCAGGCCAGTGGTGGCACGAACACGGAGCACGGCCTCCAGGCCAATTTCTGAAGACAAGTAGTCAGAGAATTCGCGCGCAAACTTAATTGCATCCTCGCTACGGGCAGCGTTCCATCCGGGATAGAAATATGTTTGACCGCCAGTGTATCTCGGAAGGTTGCTGAGCGAAGCCACATCTTGGTACTGGGAAGAGAACAAAAACATGTCAACAGACACCTGTGCCTTCGAACATTCGACAGCAAAGCTTTTGTAGAAGCTGTTTGCGGTCTGGAGCAGGTTGTTCTCCTTGCTCGTGCCCAAAACCTTCTTGTCTTCTCTCATTGTCAAAGCACCATGGCCAACATTGGGCAGCGAGGAGGTAAGGACAGTCATCTTACCTCCAACCGGAGAGATGAGTTTGTAACCAGCACGCAGGGCTGATCCCATGGCGCAACCATTATTCTGGGTGTTCTGGAACATCTCCTGCAGCTTGTCGAGGAAGACCTCGATGTTCTCTCGGCACTCGCTCAGCGTAACCAGAAGATCCCCTGGGATTGGAAGGAAAGGCTCATCAAGGTCACTGACAACGAGCATACGTGGGTCAGAAGTCTCTGAGCCGTCCCGTGGGATGCTGAAATAATGAAGACTAGAGTCAACCGCAAGGAAACCAAGCCTCGTCCGTCGGTCTGCGTTGGGAATGCGGTCCAAGCTTTCCTTGATACACCGGGCACTTGTGGCCAGGAGGCCATTGGTGACCGACGCATAGCTCACATCGATCAGGAAGAGATAAACAAGCGGCTGTGGAGGGCGGACCATGTATTCCTGAGGAGCAACGAATTCCATCACGGAGTGGTTGAGGTCGGCTCTTAGCGACCTGTCCGCTGGCTTCTGAAGGGTTGTGTCCCAGTCGAAGGCCTGAGGTACATCATTGGTCAGGTTACACATGTTGCAGCGCCAGCGATGTCCATGGTCAAGGAATGTGACGAATGGGTTGATATAGGATCGGCAGCGTCGGCAACGGGAAATGACCTGATCGGGAATGACAGGAACCTGGTCTTCTGCGTCGTGGAGAGTAGCGTATGGTTGAATCACAAGAGCAAACGGAAGCTTTGACTTCTTCAAGAGCGAATGTGTTGTTGGAACGGCATTGAGTGTGGAGCGCACATATTTCGGAGGGCAATTGGCATAAGGAGAGGGGTATACACTCGTCTAAGCAACATGTCAGTATCGTCGTAGAGCCAAAATGCTTCATCAAGAACATACCCCGGGCGGCAGAATGATCGGAGGTGGAGGGTAGTCGAGCTCTGCAACGTTGAATGGTTGAGTGAGCAAGTCGGTTGGGTAAAGCTGATTGAGAGGAACTGCTCGCGGGGCCTGGGGAGCTTGGGGAGCTGCTTGAGGTGGCATAAGGTGAGGGTCCGTTACACCCATAGCACCAAACTGCTGGGTCATCTGTGCAACCCCCGGAGCAGGAGGAGCATACCCTTGAGCCATCTGAGCGGGATCGGCTCCATACGCAGGCTGTTGAGAGGGGTAACCTCCGTAGCCACCAGCTACCGGCGGCTGTGCTGCAAGACCAGCATTGGCACCAGATCCGAACTCAAAGGCCTCCCCGGCGTATGCTCTCTTCTTTCTTCCACCCGCATGACCTTGTGGAGCGGGTGCAGCTTCCCCGGGCTGTTGAACAGGGGCACCATAACCTGCGGGCTGCTGGCCGTACCCTTCCTGGGGAGGGTAGCCCCCTTGTGGAGATGCCATTGGGAGTTCTTATGAGTCTGATATGTATATCTTCGTTTGTTTGGGTGTCGTCAGGCGTTCTCGGAGGAGGGATGGGATTCCGGTCGCGCAACTCAGGTCAGGATCGCTCTGTCGTGGTTGTCAATGTCTCGGTCACGGCAGGAGGGACGGTATCAACATACCAACAACCGAAATACAACAGCGCTCAACCCAATATTTGGAGTGGGGGTAGCGGAGTGGAATTGTGGGAGTTGGAGCGGGAGATGAGATGCTCCTGGCGGTCGAGTTGAGTCTTGGTCGGGTTACGGTGGCCTTTGCGTCTGCGCCAATCACAGTGCCCCGCAGCTTAACCGACTCTTCGATATACGGGGTAGCTATGATCTCACTTTCAATATGAAGGAGTTGACTATGAGCCGAAGAGAGTTTGTCTAGCCTGCTGAGATTTTGAATATTTGCTTTACCGCATTAATCTCCCAAAGTACTCGCGGCCATGGTTAATTACCATGCAGTATATCTCCTGCTGCAACTGCCAATTCAGTATTCAAATAAACCCAACTTTATTGGAGTGAAAGTTCTCTCTAGTCTCTACACTCAGGCTAATTAGCTCCTGCAATCATAGGATCAATATTACAGAGTTTGTGTGTGGGCTACTAAATGCTCAAAGCATGGTGTTGTGCAGAATATATAACTGCATAACAAATACTAGACAGGTGTTGTGATATCCAAACCATTGTACGTTTTACAGAAATAATGACAAGCAACACTTCTAGTACAACTAGGATGCAAATCTGCCCATACCCAGTCATAATCGAATGTCCCTGCAAAGTGAAGATGAGTGTTGGACAGAAGTCTTACTTTTAATACTCAGGGTTGCCCTGCCAACGCCCCCATAGCGGTTCGCACCACAACTCTCCAGTCAACCTCTCATTCACTTGAACTCCAGCTCTTGCGACACTAACCTGTGCAGTTTTCGCATTTCTTTTGGCGTCTGCTTTTCTTTCTAGCATTTGCATTTTCTTTCTTCTCACAACCAGACAATTGACTAACTAAGCCGTTGTTTCGCCTTTGCGACGAACGTTACGTCCGAATCCAGACGAACAAGTCGTTGCCATACTTCGCCCACTGCCCACTGCCCTCTATACCGATGCTACGATAGATCTGGAGAAGTTAGGACCAGATCAAGACAATCGACCTCCACAATGAGCGTACGAGTAGTTGCCAGGGTTAGGCCGCTGTTGAAGTCGGAGCGGGATGTCGACGTTATCCTGCATACAGGGTCCAAGCACACACTCTCCACTAAGGCAGACCGGAAGAGCTCTCAGGAGACGTCGAAGCTGGCTGCTTTGAGGGATCGGGATACGCTCGTGCGGATACCGAACCCCAAGAATGAGAATGAGGAGTACTCTTTCCAATTCAATGCGGTCTACGATGCCGATGCGTCTCAGCAAGAGCTCTTTGAAGCAGAGGGTTCGTCTTGCACCGCCTGGATTTGGATTCATAGAACTGACGAGACCGGTAGTTTCTCCCACCGTCAAGCATCTTTTCAACGGTTTCGATGTCACTCTTTTCGCATATGGGGTTACTGGAACAGGAAAGACACACACGATGCGAGGCGGTAAAAGCCTCGCTGATCGAGGTGTCATCCCTCGTCTTCTAAGCAGTGTATACCGACGTAGCCGGAAGATGGAGAAGGACAGTGATGGTCAGACCACGGTCAGCGTCTCATTAAGCTACTACGAAATCTACAATGATAAGGTCTTTGATCTGTTTGAACCGCCAGAAAAGCGAACGATGGCTGGACTACCGCTTAGGGATAACGGCGGGAAGACCGTGGTCGTGGGCTTGACGGAAAGGCCGTGTCATACCCTGAAAGAGTTTGAGACTCTGTATGACCAGGCGAATATCAACAGATCGACTTCCGCAACTAAGGTTTGCTTCCTTTCCTCTAATAGAAACGAGTACGATCCACTAACGTCAGGCAGCTCAATGCGCACTCGTCACGATCACACGCCATTCTCTGCGTCAAGGTTGCAATCACCAAGGAAGGCCAGACCCGGGTCAGTACCGCGTCTGCCATTGATCTTGCTGGCTCGGAAGACAACCGTCGGACGGACAATGACAAAGAGCGAATGGTGGAATCTGCAAGCATCAATAAGAGTCTTTTCGTCTTGGCTCAATGTGTCGAGGCAATAACCAAAAAGCATCAACGTGTCCCATACCGGGAGTCCAAGATGACCAGAATCCTCTCATTAGGCCAGAACAACGGGCTTACAGTGATGATCCTGAATCTCGCATCTGTCAGATCTTACCACCTCGATACAATAAGCTCACTCAACTTCGCCAATCGTACCAAGAAGATCGAATTGCGCGAGGTGGAAAATGAGCCAATCTTCAAGGGACCTCCGAGGCCTGCGGCTCGACCGTCAGTCGCTTCTATGAGGCAACCTCTTCGGCCATTGACAGCTTCTGTTAATGTCAACCTTGCGGCGAATAAGGATAAAGAGAAAACCGGCGATGCGAAACCTCCGAAGGCTTTCAGCGTGTATTCAGACAAGTCGCATTCTCGAACCTCAGCTCAATTCAGGAAGCCCGAAATTCCCAGTCGACCTTCCATGAGCTCTGATGCTCCTGGACTACGTTCCGCGAAAGCTAGTCGAATTGCGCAACCGCCGCGACCTGCTCAAAAAAATCAAGAAGACATATCTTCAAGGATCGAGGAACTAGTAGAGAAGAAGGTTGAGGAGATACTGGCAGTACGCGCAGTCAGCGAGAAGTCGAGACAAACGCAGGTCCGCGAATTGAATGAGCAGGTCCAACGACGTCTCGAGCAACTCGAGCAGCGGATTGAGGGCTCCGAAGATACTAGGGCAGAGGGTCTCTCCTACCTGCTCATGGCAAAACAACACCAGGGCCGCGGCGAGGACATTTCAGCGTTGAAAATGTACCAGCTGGCATTGCCATTTTTTCCCGAGAACGAGAAGCTTGCCAGGAAAATTGATAACTTGAAACAGCGAATTTCAAATAAATCCCGCCAGAGCATCGAGTTATCTGCCAGCATGCCCGCAACAGAAAACAAGAAGGGAATGGGAAGTTTGCTCTCCTTGCCATCGGCGAAATCAAAACAAGGCACCAAACGACCGGCAGCTGAGGAGGAAGATGCAGACTACGAAGAGCCCAACTCGTTTGCAGCAGAATCTGAAGATGAGTTTGAGCTCGAGTCTTCTCATCTCAGACGCAAGAAACGAGCTAAGACTACCTCTTCGAAACAAACGAGCCCCGAACTGGGCCTGATCTCCGCAGACGACGAATCGGTGCCTTCGCCACGAACAATCCATCTTCTCTCAATCATTAACTCCCGGGATGTTAGCCAGATAAAACTTTTGAAGGGCGTCGGTGCCAAAAAGGCAGAAGCGATCGTCGACTGTCTGTGTGAGATGGACCAGGGCGAAGCGGAAAGCCAAGTCCAGATCAATAGCCTTGCAGAATTGAGCAAATTGAAGGGCTGCGGTGTGAAGACAGTTCAGAGCATGCGGTCTGGTGTTTTGGTATAGAGGCCTTACCGAAGACATTTTTGCGATTCACTTTTTCTGACACCGATACTTTTTCTTGCTTTCTGTTTGGGTTTTGCGTTTCTTTACTTTCCTGGCATTCCCCATTCATTGGTTGATTGCTTTCTTGTTTTGCAACTGCATGGCTTGTCCACGGTACATTCATGGTTTATGCATGTAAACATCTGTATTGTCGAAGCGACGGCGTTCTGGCGCTAACCTTGGGTTACTACTGCATACTTAGCATATCTTAGGTAGTCAATATATCTGCATTGTCCAATTTGCACTTTTTATTTTTGAGGCAACCCCGTCATCTAGTAGTGCTGTCTGTTTATCAACCTAAACCCTAGCCCAACCCCATCCACCTCCTGGAGCAAATCCCCTCGCAAGAACATAAAAACACCCACCCACGGCCATGCAGGCCGCACCAAAGACCTGCATCCCAACATAACTTCCATGCAGGGGATCTGGTAAAAGAGCCCCAGCAATGGGCGTCCCCGTGAGTGTCGCAAACGCCGCAATAGCAAAGTAAGTACCGCTGCGGATGCCAATTTGTCTGATCTCGGATATTTGAGCGACCAGCGCTGGTGCCAAAGACACGGCTGAGCCGGACGTGAAACCGTATGTTACTGCAAATGCGATTGCTGTGCTGTTTTCTCGGGAAGGGAGCCATAGGGCGAGCACTAGGATTATGCATAAGGCTGCGGTGAGGATCATTGTGTTGAAGCGGCCGATGTAGTCGGCGATGAAGGGAGGGAGTATGCGGCCGAATATACTGTGAAATTAAAGCGGTTAGGGCTAGGCTACATGGAGTGGAGAGGAAACGAAGTGAGAGAGAGGACGTACCTTCCTGCGTTGAAGATGGCGAGGAGGTAGGAGGCCAGATAGCTTGACATGCCATACCGCTGGGCCTGGGTCGGGATGAAAGCAAACGGGAGGAAAAGGCCCCAGTATAAGAAGAATGTACCTGCGCTGGTGAGGACGAACGGAATCTCACGGAGAGGCCGGACGAAATCGAGCGGGTGGCAGAGAGGCTTTTTCCTTTGGTGTTTTAGTCTCGACCGGACGGTGAGGTTCGTAATGATCAGAAGGAAGAGGCTTGTGAATGCACAGATTCGGATGGCCCATCCGAAGTCAATAGCCGGTATGATGCGAGTTATCATAATGGGGAAGATGATTCCACCAACGCCAGAGCCACTGAATGCTACGCCCAGCGCGAGGGCACGGCGACGTCGAAACCAGGTGTTTATGGAAATTATGCTGATGTGGAAGAGGGCACTCGTGCCTATGGGGCTGCAGATGCCTTGGGCGAGGAGGAACTGGTAGTACTCTGATGAGATGGAGATCATCATCAGGCCGAAGATGTGCAAGAAGGAACCTGCTAGGAGAATCCAGCGGGGACCGAAATTATCAAATAGCACGCCTACGAAAGGACCCTATGACACGAAGTCAGTATTGAACAGTAGTCTAATGCTGCTAGATCGATACGGACCCCAAAGAACATCATGAATATTTCCAGTGAAGTAATCCATGTGATGGAACTGGTGTCCATGTCACTCAGCTGGTGCGTCTTGTAGTGGTCAATGAAGACACCAATGCCTGTAGCGTTATTCGTCAGTTACACTGATGAGACCTGAAGATTGCCATACTTACAGCTTATCCAGCCAAAGCTTACAAACATGCCGCAGAAGGCACCGACAACAGTACACCATGCTTGAAGCCCTCCATCTGGAGGAGCATCAGGTGGTGGTGCATTCGAAGTTAATGCCTCCTGAGAATGAGTGTTGGTCTCGGACTGTTTTTGCTCCTCGTCCATTGTGTTTATGTGCAAGCCTGTAGCTTAACAAGAGAATAGGCAGTTGCACTGGCTTTCCTTCGAGCCGTACATGAATCGATATCAGAAATCCTAACGGCTAGGGTTTCCGCTAGACAGCTAATCCATACCCAACTTGCGGCTGTCTATGACTTCATGAAGACAATAATGGCACAGAGTCGGAAATGCAATTTCGGCCTTCTGTTTCGCCGGAAATGGTTGCTGCGACACGACATTCCTGGCGAGGTGGTATCGAGGCGTCTGGTGGGGACCTTGCCATAGAGAAATCCAGGTCATAGACGATGGACTGTTCCAGACAACTAATATCCTCCACTTGAAATTTGATATATTTCATGTCGCTTCTTTCATTATCGCGTAGAGATTGCTAAAGTCAAATGAAGAGGCACCGCGGGCGTTTTGCGATGCCTCGTCTTCAGCCATTCTTTCTGATACAGTTCCACGTATCCGCAGGTCAAATCCTGATAGTAAATAGCGGCAACTAAAATGAATCAGAAGTTCAGAACATAGGAGGATGATATGGAACTGGTTGACTTGATTGAAATGTTGAAGATCACCCCTCGAATCTAGAAGAAACGAGCTAAACTTACCCCAGGAATGCAAAGCACAAAACCTGAACCCAATTCATGCCTGGCAAGGTGGCCGAGTGGTCTAAGGCGCATGACTCAAGCTTAATAACTTCCTTGATAACAACCAAGGTTTTCATGTGAGGCAACTCTCGTGGGTTCGAATCCCACCCTTGTCAATTATTTTTTTTTCCTTTTGGTTTCTCGTCGCGATTATCAAATCACTGTAGTGAATTCAATCAAGTTTTTGGACCCTAATACATTCGGATAGTCGACAACTCGAGACCTTGATGTAGGGTTACTGAGTCGTCTATGGTTCACGACAATTCTTATTGTAGCAAAGTTGCCTCTGCTGAGGACTATAATGTTATGTATGGTACAGAGTATATCGTTCATCACGCTACTGTTCCCCTGGCTGCTTGAATTCCACCTTGCCTTCCCTGGTCAGGACGGCAATTCTTTGAGTGACACCCTTGACTTCCTGTTCAATCTCATCAACCGTCCGTGGGCCGGGCACATTGCGCGCATCGGTTTCGTCCGCTTCAGGAGCTTGCGGCTTCTTACCCTCTGGGTCCTTGGGAAGGATCGTCAAGCCTCGGGGTGCGCTGGCCAGCTCATTTACCTCATTAGTACTGAGAATATCGTTGATCCGAGCTCCGCGCGATTGTAAAAGAATGGTTGAAGGCCCATCGAATTGGAGGAACAGCCTGTCTCCCCAGATCGTCTTCCGGGACCACGTACGGAAACTGTGGAATATCCGCATAGCTGTCTTCCATGACTCTGTTTCTGACATAGCTTTGATGAACTGTGTGTTTTGGAGGAAACCGGGGAAGCTTTTGAGCCCTGGAACCTGGAACTTGAGAGTCGTTGATTTGAAGCGATAAGGACGCGGAGGATTTTTGTTCATGGAGTAAGCAACGACATTGCTTTTGAGTGTTAGTGAATGTTCCTATACAGATAAGCTCAAGATCAGACTTACCTGGGGTGAACAATGTATTGCTCGCCAGCCTTCAATTCCACCGAGTATAGCTGGCCACTTCCAACCAGTGCGAGCAGTCCTCTTCCGGTAACTTCAGAGCTACCCCAGTGTGCGACACTCTTCTCGGATTAGCCATTATCATTTGAATAACGCAACGAAGACAAACCAAGCTTGTTTGGATTGTGGGACTGATGCTTAACGAGCGACCCGTCCATGCCAGCAATGCTCGTCTTTGAGCCACCATCCAATCCACAGACCCATTCAGATGAACAACGGCGAACGATGTGACAGGAGACCGAGTCGAGATAAGAGCAGTAACGGGGCTAGCGGAGGAGATCTACCGACGTCAATCATGCATGCGGAGTCCACACTTGGGGCGCCCTACCTTCTGGTATAAGAATGGCACACCAACAGGAGCTCGTCGGAAGGGCTCCAGAACACTCAGCGTCGAAATCACCTATGCCAACCCGTCAGTCAAAATAAAGATATCAACCCATCCACTAATATCTCACATTGTCTGCCTTCCCGCTCAACCCTACTAGAGTACCCCGCCGCGTGTAGAGGTTTTGCGAAGCCGAAAGCGAAACGGACAGTAACGAGTATGGAGCCCCGACAACTTCGAACCGCGCATCTGTATCCCTCGAGTTAGCAAAACTTGTCTCCCATAGTTTGCGAGATCCACGCACCGGCCGACTCTGCAGAGCTAGGTGTATCGACAATGGGCAAGTTACTCCCATTCACTGCCGCTGGTCGCTCCGTCGGCGTAGCACGAATCTGAACGTATCTTGCTTGAATTCCGCGCGATGACGCAGGTTGGCGCGTTTGGCGAGGGAGGACTCGCGTCCATGCGAGTGTCCTCACGCCTCGCCTCAGGGGTTCAGCCATTGTTGATATGAGCACTGCCCACTACTCAGAAGAGGAGTTGAGGAGCAGTGAGAAAGAATGTGCTGGCGTTTCGTCCTCCGCGGTCTCTTCCTTGGAAGCCGGGATTGCGCTGAAAATGGAAAAGCGTTTGGGCTGGCTTGGCGTTCGAAGTATACCGGTATGTCTGCACTAAACTGCTTCGCAGTACACAATGACTGGTAATTTCCCCGGACGTGAATTCCTCTAGCGGACCATAAATTAGAGAATCTGAGAATCCGGGACCTTGTCAAATTCCAGATAGAGAAGGACTTAATGTTCGGTATATACTGGCTGAGGTATCGGACCTACCGGAAAAACCAGGCCCCGAGAAGCTTTGCGGATCCCCGACTTTTTCCAGCTCAAATAAAGACGACAAGCAGTCGCAGGTTTGCTGGTCTAGTGCAACTCATACGGGGCAGATAATTTTGGTTCCCAATAATTGGAGATATATCCAATACTCGCATACCATGGCCGACTCAAAACCGTCGTCCCCAGCTGCGGGCGAGGCAGCAAAGAGCGCGCCGAAGCCGCAAAACCCAGCTATGAAGATGATGGGTACGACTCGCTGCGTTGCTTCAGATCTATAAGTACCAATCACTGATTTTGACTGTCCCTAGGTCTTCCGAATTTCCGCTTCAGGCTTCCTTCTCGAAACTGGATGATCTTCCTTACCATCACCGGCTCCTTCACCGCAGCCATCGTTTACGACCGCAGAGAAAAGCGCCGTGCGCAGCAAAAATGGTGCGACTTGGTAGCCCACTTATCAAAGGAGTCCCTGCCAGTTGAAGAGATGCGACGGAAATTGACCGTTTTCCTGGCTGCGCCGCCTGGCGACGGGCTCCGGACAGCCCGCGACCACTTCAAGGAGTATGTCAAGCCGATTCTTGTGGCTGCGGCGGTGGATTACAATGTCATTGAAGGACGGAGAGAAGGCGACGTGAGGGCTGCGTATGCGGAACAGATCCGTAAGCAGAGACGGAGGGCTGGTGAGGCCAGCACCGTTGTTGAAGAGACCACTACAGAAGATGTCGTTGCTCAGGCGAGGTCGACGATCGGAGTGCGCGAGGAGCCCGGACCAAAGGGAGACATTGTTATCGGCCGTCACACTTGGAAGGAATATATCCGCGGCTTGCACGAGGGCTGGCTTGGTCCGATTGATCCTCCGCCTCAGCCGGCGCCTGAAGAGCCTCCCGCCATCGAAGTCCCCGAGGTGCCCGCTGAAGCGAAGACGGACGCCGACACCGACGCGTCGCCCGTTTCGGAAAAGCCAGAGGAGAAGAAGGATGACGAGAAGAAGAAAGAGGAGGAAAAAAAGAAACCGACAGGTCCTACACCCGCCTACATTGCGCCAGTCGATTACTCCTCGCACAATCTTCCCCCATCGATCCCCGAGACTCTCGATGGTTCCGTTCCCATTAGCTTCCCCCATCTCCTTGGTTTCTTGAACACACCCATTAGGATATACAGATACCTCAACCAGCGCTACGTCGCCGACTCTGTTGGCCGGGATGTCGCGGCTCTCGTTCTCGCATCTTACGCCCGCCCTTACAGCAGTATCGACTCAGGCTCGAACTCAGACGCCCCCCTCCCGCCCGATAACTCCATCATTGCCTCTTCCTCCCCAATGACACAAGAACAACAAACGCAACTCGAGATCGAAGAGCGCGACTGGCACAAAATCGTTCACCAGAAGGACGACGCGAACCCAGAGAGAGAGCGCGAGTGGACGTCTGATATTGTCCTAGACGACCGCATCGCAAGCCGTATGCGTCGCTATGTTCTCTCCCCTGAGGAAGAGGCGCGCGCGCAGCGCATTGAGCTCGGAGAGGAGTATATCCGCGGTGAGGAGCGGCCTCCGCATGTGCCGTTCTGGCAGCGCATGTGGATCCAGTATGGATATGGAGAGGATCCAGAGGTGGCAAAGAGGAAGCCTATCTTGGGAAACATTGATGGGGAGGAGGAGGCGTGATGCTCTTTCCATTACGAGTGAAACTTAGATGTTGGGGGGTATATAGACATGGCTGGATCCACAGGACGGGGATAGAAGGACTGTACCATCAGATTTTATACATTGTACAATAATTCTTGCATATTGTTTTCTAGAAACGGAAATCTCATGCTCAAGCCCACTCCGTGCCTTCTGATGTTGTGAAGTTGGGTATCATTGGTATTAGATTATTTGCTGAAGAATACCAGCATGTATCTGATAGTATGCCAGTCAACTACTGTTGACGCCAAAATGAGCCAGATTGGACATAATATTTGAGGTGGATGCGAGTTACTGATATGTGTCCGGGCTCGAATTTCCTAGATCGAAGCCGGTGTATTGATAGTCAGTCGGAGCCAGTAGTGGAGGTCCCTCGAGCATATATGTACCCGTTGGAGGGGCATATGTCGCAGCGCGCGCCAAAAGTTGTACCCGGACAGGATCAGATAGTTTCAAGAACTCCCGTGGCAGGCTGTGCAAATTCCATCTCCGAGCTCCGTACTGCAGGAGGCTATATACTTGGTTAAAGTACTCAACGGCGCGTTCATGGCACTGCAGACAATCTTCGAGTTCTAGGGGCGGCGGGGCTGGGCAATCCTCCGGAACTTGAGGTGTAGCTGGAACGAGACTGACAAGGAAGTCGAGGCCGCCACTGAAAATGCTGACGAATCGTCGACTAACCTGGTAGACGCGCAGCATGTCCAGAGAGGTTATCGCAGATAGCCAAGTCTGGGTTTCGAGAATCTGGTGGAGCTGTTCAATGTACTCGACGCAGCGGTTGAAGAGGAGTAGTTTGGTGTAGTCGTTGGACGGGATATGGCGTTTTGATGGTGAGATAATGATAATGGTTGTGTATAGAAGCTCCATGCGATAGAGGATAGGCAGAAAGTGAGACGTGCTCTTGGGGCCATTGTTGAACCACTCAACTGCTTGCGCGTAAAAGGCCCAAGTTGATGCCGGGGTTTCAGGTGACTGCTCGGGTGCAGCAAAGCATTTCGCCTGATAGGCTGCTGACAGTATATTCCTGATCTTAACCAGATTCCAGGCTGGTTCTGGACTGTGAGAGAATATATAACTCTGGTCTACTCTAGAGTGAGATGGGAGAGCGACCTTGACGGAGTTATCAGAGAACGAAAACGTTCTATCTAGAGACGCGCTTGTAGCCCTAGTTCGGTCAATTAGCGGGTTAAACAGATTCGCTGAGGAACAGAAGTATGTACCTATCCAGAGAATAGACGCAGTGAAAAACACGACGTCGCAGATCTTGGTGTTCAGGAGACGACGGTACAGCTTCCGCGTGGTGATCTTGGTGAAGCCCCAGATCGACGAGCACTCTGGCCGCCATACCTACAAGATACCAAGTGCGAAAATGGGATGGGTCGACAATGGAGTACTGGGCAAGAAGCAGGATTGCTTGGATTCCGACCAAATTTCCGGGGCGAAGGACATCTTCGGCGTACTGTAATGCATCTTGAACAAGACACAGAGCTTTTCGATGATTGTTGTCCATTGATGCACACGACATTGAGCAGTACGCGGTGGCTAGCACCATCCGCATAATCCAATTGTCGAATGGTTTCGCAAAGTGCGCGCCATTCTGATAAACGCTATCGACCGAGGCCCAGAAGCTTGTCTCGTAGAAGAAAGGTAGCTGGATAAAAAAGGTATCAAAATAATGCTGTATAAGAGGGGTGATCTCGGATCGAGGTGGTAGCGGCCGAGGGGATAATCTTGGAAGCTGTTCGCCATGTGAGACCGAGAGAAGCAGGTTGGCGAAGGATGTATTGGATGTGATGCCTTGAAAGTCTCTTGAGGTGGCGCTGACAGAGCTATAATAGACGTCAGTAAGAACAACATCAGGTATCAGATGAGAGCACTGACAGATAGCCAAAATCACTAACGAGATCGTCAATGTTTGACACCTCTTGTCGATGCGCATTGGTGACAGGGGCCCCAGAGGAGGCAGACGTGATTGAGCTCTCATGAATCACACCTCCAGCGCCTCCATTTAGCAATGCTTTGCGCTGGCGAAGCTCCGCAGCCTTCCTCTCAAGACGTTCACAGTAAGCCTCCAAGGAGCCAACGTAGCTTCTCTCTTTCCCCCGAGGAAATTCGTCGCTACTTGAGCATGTTCCCGCCTTTCCCGCTCTTTCGCAAGCTGAACAAGCGGGTAACTTTCCATCACACTTGATCTTGGCTGTTCGACATCTCGAACACGCGGCCACGGGCCGACTGACTTTGAGTAGTGGTTTATCCAAAAACGAGGAATCGGACATTCTAACTGCACATGTTCCCTGTGGAGGCGCCCGTAGTTAGTATGAAATTACAAGCTGACTTGTACCCGTTCCACGACGTTCACAGCACACGGCAATTATCATGTGAAATTGATCGTTGCCAAGGCCTGAATGTGGCGGTATTTCTGAGCAGGGCCACATCAAAGCGATGGATCGGAGGAGAGACGTATAGTTGCTCGGGATTTGCTCACCACTTGGGTCTCGACTCTGAACACTTGGGAGATGACTGAAATGCAGGACGAGGTATAGATAAACGATGAGGCTGAAAGATCAATAATGAAAAAAGCCGCAATCAAGTCGGACACCGGTCAGAGTCCATTGCAGATCCGTCGGTTTAATGACAAGAAACGACCGGGTTCGAGGTATACAAGCTATTTCTAGCGTCCAGGCACGAGGTGGGTTCCAGTCGCAGCCTCAGTATAACCTCAGCAATATCAAAGCCGCCTAGAATTCCCAGCAGATATAGCCATAGACCAGTACCCAAGGCCAAATGAGCAGAGAAAATCGATTAATAGAATGAAGCAACTGATGCAGTGGTAACATGGAGTAGTATTGGCGTACGGGCAAAGCTGCCCCGCGGATATAAGTTCCTCCACGCTAACCCAGATCGGGGGCGGAATTGACACGTGATGGGAGGCCGGGCAGCGAAAAGTCGAACAAAGAAACTCAAACCGGCTGCAGCTTACCAGACGGCCAAAGAGACTCACCGTAAGGATGACTCGGTCTGGGCTCTGTGCAATGGTGCAGTGATATCAAAATCAGCAAAAGCATCCGCCATCCGACTACAAGTGATATGCCTGAATCCACGGTTATCCTTGTCTTCCCCCCACCACCCCGCTCCATCTGTGCGCATCCGCCCTCCACAGAAAACGGTCTTGCTTGAACTTAATACGTGGTGTCAAGGATTCCAGCGCTGTCCTCCGTAGTGTATTATTGATCTCACCCTGCAAGAGACCGATAAATAAAATATCTTGAGTGGGATTACGTAGGCTTCTGTGAGGCTTCATTGGCCTGCCGGTTGTGTTAAAATGGGGCCATTTCTTTCATTGCAATAGAACTGACCTTTTAGCTCGTGGATTTGCAGTTTCAGCATTAATTCTCCGTCACTGGTTAACTTGGCTTCCTTTATTCTGATTCTTATTCTAAGAACCATCTCAGACTTCTTACTGTCTGCCCTGCCCGCCTATCGTATCTCCAAGATTCGGAATCTCTGGTTGCGTAGATCGAAGCGCCGACTAAGTGGGGCCCGGTCGAAAAGGCCGACAACCTCGTCCCTTGCGAATCGCGACAGCACCTCTGTTCGAGGACGCCCACGGAAGCCCATATTCCAGAACATAGGGGTCAAATGCCTTGAATCAACTGCGGTGTTGACCGTGCTTTACGCCTCGTACTACCCTTGTCCTTTTCGTTGACGACGACGACGACGCTGCGCATCCAAGCCTTGCTGAAATGAACATGACTATGTCGGAATCGCAATCACGTCCGGTCGATAATTCGTCTTACACTGTCGCGTACGCCTGATGATCTAGCCTGGAGCTCGCTATCTTGAACCGAACGTCAATAATCACAACCTCACAGCCTGTATGGAAAACCGAAGGAACCTTACCTGTGTCCTGTCAGCCATCGTCCACTACTAGTATCTCTGGTCGATTATAGTAGTCTTTGAACCACCATGGCATCTCGCCCCCAATTTACAAACCCTTGGGAGAATTCTTCGTCAAAATCACTCGAGGGTTCTAGCCCGAGCTTCGACGGTCGGATTGCACACACTCTGGCGGCATGTACCAGGTGCAGACAGGTACGCCATCATTAGGCACCATCCTTCGGTCACTGTTTTTTTCGTGTGGACAAGCTGTTTACTGACGGCCCTGTAGCGCAAGTCCAAATGTGATCCCGGAATCCCAAAATGCGGCCCTTGCGATCGCGCCAATGCCCAATGCGTATACTACGACTCTGGTCGGAAGCGTACAATCGCGAGGACATATATCGTCCAGCTGCGTGACACCGCCCGTAGACTGGAAAGGGAACTGGAAGAGATCGAGAAAGACTTTCAGCAGGCGGCCGATGCAGAATTGATCGTTCGTGGAGCCGGTCATATTCGATTCAGAGAGCATGACGAGGCCAGGTTTTTAGGACCGTCTAGTGGCATCGCAATTACCCGCTTGGTTATGGAGATGGCCAAACAAAATACCCAATCGAAAAGCATCAGGGATGTAGTTCCCACTTCCACCGCGCAGAAGATAAAGGACGCCTTTGACCAAGAAAGCGGAAAACCGACTTCCAAAGTATACCCGATGATCAGCTCCATAGCTCAGCCCAATCTCCCGGTGAAGCATGTGACATATCGACTCATAGACGTCTTTACTGTAAAGGGTACGTTTCGAACTCCCATTTTCGATCATTCACACGGCTGACTTGCTCCAGCGCAAGCAATGCTTCCGACTTTGCATATCCCGACATTCCGTCAGGAAGTAGAGGAAGTATTCAATGGCTCCAATGATCCATGTCAGAACTTTCAGCTACGAATGGTGATTGCAATTAGTATGCAGAAGATGAGCACATCTTATGCCGGCCTAGCGGACAGCTACTACCTCGCCGCATTGCCCTTCCTTGAGGCGTCTCTGAACAGAATGGACCTCAAGTCTCTCCAATGCCTGGTTTTGATAGCCCAGTATTCACTATTGACGCCCACCCGAACTGCTGCATACTGGGTTGTTGGCATGGCGAACAAGCTATGTCAGGATTTAGGGCTCACGGAAGAAGAGACAATAACCACGTCGCGCAGTGGAAAGCAACTAGATCCATTGGAAGTGGACATGCGGAGGCGACTGTTTTGGATTGTCACATCCATGGAGTTTGGCCTTTCGCACAGCCTTGGCCGTCCAAGCTGTTACTCCGTTAGTCATGACCATGTTCATGTCAAGTTCTTTGAGCCGGTCGACGATAAGTATATTACACGAGAAGGCATACACCCCGACGCAAAACCTATCCTACCAAAGTGTATTGCAATACACTTTTTCAAGATGCGGCTTCTGCAGCTTGAGATTCGGCGGACTCTTTACTTGAATAAACGTGACAGCCCTGTAGATGATCACGATCCGTGGTACTCATACATGCTCGACAAGCTCAATAACTGGATATCATCATGCCCTACTCATGACGGAGGTAGTGGTCTCAGTGGGAAATGGTAAGATCACCACAGTCACTCGTCACCAAGCTAATGAGTTTTATGCAGGTTCCAAGGCCGTTTGAATACCATGATCGTGTTCATGTACAGACCGTCTCCACAAATCCCCGAACCTTCTGTTTATGCGGCACGGCAATGCTACGAGGCATCTACTTTCAATGTCCACATGCACAGGGAGCAAATTGCGACCGGCTCGGTTGATCTCACCTGGATATTCACCCAATCACTCTTCATGGCGCTGAACACTATTTTATGGTCACTTTCGTATCCCGAGATTAGGAAGGAGCATCAGCTTCAGGAGGTTGAGCGCGTTCTTGAAGTTGCGCTGGAGGGAATCATGCTGGCATCAGAGAGATGGCCGGGTGTAAGATCAGCTGGAATGCTCTATGAGAGCTTAATCGCCGCATGCCTCAGGGCATACAACACTGAAGAATCGTTTGTCGTTCATTCGCCGTCGAATCCATCGAACCATACAACACCTGCGTCTTCACAGGAAGTGCAAAGTCCGCCCTCAATGGCAAGCCCTGCGAGCACCGCAGCCTCGGTCCACTCTCAGAAGCAAATGGCCAGCAGTTCTGTTGCAGACACTGCATCAGCTGGTACTTTCTCGAGAGGTCACTCAGCCGATCCGTCCTTCCCTTACCAGCCAGCAACTACGTTATCTGATCCTATGAAGGGTCTAGGACCGCCGCCATGGGATCCTAATGTCCCACCACACACCACAACCGACGGCTACGAGCTGTCTAACGATACACTGCTACCGGGTTCGAATATGAACTTTGACGCATCTACGCTCTTCAACTCATTGCCCTCTGTAGTTCCTGGTCTACCAGGCTGGGACCCTAATTTCTCACTGTCGTCGAGTGGCCCACTGCCATATACTGACGCAACAGCAGACCCAATGAGTTTGGTTGACACATTCGGCGATCAGTACTCTCATTACTTTAATGGAGAATACCCCGCGAACCCGTGGAGAGGGAGAACGCTGAGTCAACAAGAACAACTGGAATTGATGGATTCGCTGGCAGACCACATTCCCGATGTTACTACCCAACTGGCCATGCAAACGGCCACGGCAAATTACCAAATGAACCAGGCTTGAGTCTTGAGTTCGCTATCTCAATGGAATCCGATATATAGCAATTAATAAAATGTTGAATATGCAAACGGTCGTCGAGTCCTCAGAATTCCGTAGTACGAAGTGGCGCATAACACGACGTGAAATATGGATACCGTAAATTACAGCTGGAGCGGATACGCATCACGTGATATCCGTCATCCAACTCTCTTTCAAGTCCTTGGTTTCACCTCAGTAGCGCAGATCAAAGGGTCATCAATCTTTCCTCCATCTCCAACCCGCTGACGTCCAACTCTCCGCTCTCTCGAATATCCGCGTTCCATCGTCACATTACCGACACCTCTGCTGGTTTTCAGGGCGGTCTCATTGGCATGTGTGACTTCTGAGCGATCGTCTGAACGTCGCTTGAGCGATCCTCGACCGGCCTCCCCTCCTTCTCTCGTGGTCTGAGTGCCGCAATCCGTCCTTGTGTCGGAGGATCTCTGCTTGGGTCTTCTCTTAGGGCTATAGGATAAGGCTGCTCAGGCATCCGCCATCGCTCTCCGTCCGTCTGTCCGCCTGGAACCTCCCATGTCCAATCGCACATCGGCACCATTCCGGACAGGACCCCCTTCGCCGTCACCGTCGTCTCCGGTTCCTTTCACCTCGATCAAGGACAGTACAACGCCGACTATTCCTCCAGAGCAGACGCCCCAAACGCCGACATCGCCTCCGTTGATGTCGGTAAGCGCTCCGAACAATGCCTCCACATTCGCATCCTTGCAAGCATTACCTAGCCAGGCGACGTCACAATCTGCCACCCTCTCTTCTCCGCCCTCATCCGCTCCCATGTCTACTCAGACCTCTCAGCAGCCTACTGCAGGAGTAACAAACTCATTCCCGACCCCGGCCAGCAGCTTTGATCCCGATCACATTGATAAGTCGTTCGGTACAGGGTTTTCGGAAACAGGAGCTTCGTCGGCGGCTGCCACAAGCACTGCTCCAATTCAACAGTCAGAACATAGGCGAACAGATCATAATCGGGACACTGAACCGACTCAGGCAGGGACAGGAGTACAGGATTTTGCATCCATGAGCGGCGATTCTGCCCAGCCAGCTCATGGCGATGCCATGGAGCTTGACACGGAAACACCATCACAAACTAACGCCAGTTATCCCAGCTTAGACTCTCTGCAGAAAGACTTCTCGTCAGCCTTCCACCTTTGCAAAAGCTGTAAGAGCTCCCCAGTCCTTGCTGTGGCTGTTGCCCCTTGCGCATTTCACAATGTCCCTCCATCTTGCTTGGTCTGAACCCCTGTTAACACAATCTTCTATCGTCTATACAGCCCATATTGCAACTGGACCAGACCCATCAGTCGACCTCATTTCGCTGTATGGTTTGGGCCCTGTGGCAAAATCGGTTGCAAGGAATGACCCTGTTACGGGAGAGAAGATCAATCGACTTCGGAAGTCGTACGAGGGCAAGTTGAAAGGTCTAGGACTTGCTGGCAGGAACAAGCCGGTCAAACACGACCCCTCAACACCTGGTGGACTCAGACAGATGACCATGTGGCCAGAGGAGGAATGGCAAAACCAGAAGGTCTTTGGAAAGGAAATCAAGGTGGCTGATATGGATTCTGCACTCTATAATCTGCAGATGAAGGCTATGAAAATGGAACCGGGTATGGTACCGAACAACGACTACTGGGAAGATGTGCTAGGTCACGACAAGCCAGCAAAGAACCCTAACGTCGGAGATGCCGCTAAAAAGTCGTCTACACCCTCAGCTACTGCGCGCACTGTTACTCAGTCGAATGGAACACCTATGCCAGCTGAGTCAGAGCGAAGTCGTCCTAGTCGAGGCCGCAAGAGACATTACGATGACAACAGTTTTGTGGGATACGGCGAGGGCTTCGCGGATGATGATGATGACAGTGCATTCTACTCGAATGGTGAAGGCGGGGGGAAGAAGAAACGGAAGAAGGTATGCGGATCCGGCGCATTGTAGTTGCTGGTGCTGATATGTTCAAAGGACCATGTCCCGAGGATGCCGGGCCCGCCAGAACGGGGCGGAAGCTATGGAGTCGGCATGTTTGGAATTGGTGCGAGGTGACGGACGAAAAACTTTGCAGGCCAAAAGCAGATGTTTCCAATTTTTCTCTTCTCCTATGCTATGTGCATACACACTTTACAGAGCACCGCGGAGGCCACTGCACTCTAGCTCCGTGGGACGACTTGATCTACAGAACTCGACGACAATCTTGATCGTCGACTCCTTCTCAGTACATTTTTTGCATCACGGTGCTGGATATACCCGGCTTACTTGATCGGATGGCGTTTGGGGTTTGATTCATGCACGGGATGGGTTTCTTTTGGCTTCTTCGCCTTGATCAACGGCAGAAACTTCGAATGCTATAATGTTTTCCTATCCTCTTTGTTGATTGTTCCAGAATCCGTTGGTTGGATTTCTTGATTTCAGTTGTCTCGACGCATCACGATAGCGAGGGATATCTTCCAAGTCAGAGCTGCTTGAGCGGCATCTAGCACAGAGCTACAGATAGAAATGAGAACTTCTATCAATCTTTTTCCTTGTAGACTATCTATCCACGTATGCCCCTGACTTGTGTCTCCTGCCGGATGCACTGCTGGATGTACTCCGTATAGAAAAGCGGAACTCTTATCGGAACTAGCCGAACCAATGAATATCCAGTCAATTCATCTCAGTCTCAACCGCAAACATTTATCACTTGACCATTGCATCCTTCCATGTCACTTTCCAACGACAGTCCACAAACCATCAACCTGACCACCAAAAATGACAACCCCCTTGGAAAAGACCCTCTCGCTCATCGACGCCGCGCACGCCCAAGACCCCAAGACCGTCACTGCGCCGCAATCAGACTCCCCGTCGCCCATTCCATACGAACTACACTATGCCAACAAAATGACAAAATACCTGACCCAGCGCTCCCCCTCTGCCTCCGAACCGCTCCGCCTCGCCGTGCGCGCCCAGCACCTAAAACGCTGGGAGGTCCCGCGCACCGACTTCCCCGCTACAAAGATCGGATACCACAGCTGGCGGAGCCACCTCATGAAAAGACAAGCCGAAATCGCGTCCAAGTATTGCCTGGAAGGCGGGTATGGGGAGGATGTGGCAGAGAGGGTAGCGGCGCTTGTGCGCAAGGAGGGGTTGAAAGGCGGGAAGGATGAAGAGGTGCAGGTCCTTGAGGATGTAGCTTGTCTTGTTTTTCTTGAGGATCAGCTAGAGGAGTTTCAGAGCGGGTATGATGAGGAGAAAGTTATTGGGATTTTGAGGAGGACTTGGGTGAAGATGAGTCCCGAGGGACAGGAGCTGGCGTTGAAGATGGAGTTGGGTGGCAGGAGTAAGGAGTTGGTGGAGAGGGCGCTGGCAGATGCTTGATTATGAAATGGATTTATTTCGAACTGATCGAAAAACCTGGTTGATTTGATTCGATAAATGGGGTATATTGGTATATTTTGGTCGTTACTATTTTACAAAGGTGGACGGGGCTGTCTACCAGGTCGTGACATGATGAGTTCATGGGATGAAGAGGAAAGATCATGACTCTCCCCCATTGATCAACCTCACCAGCCCAATCGCCGCGCCCGCGGCAACACCTCCAACAATAACCATCTGAATACCTCCCTTGAGCCCAGCAAGGATATTATCCCGTCCACTCCACCCTCTCACAACACCAGTCTTGACATACCCAAACACCAGCAACGTCACCGCCATGACCGCAACACTGCAGTACAGCGCAACGAGGACCTGGTTGACAAAGAAGTACGGTACAAGCGGGATGAACCCGCCGATGAAGTAGCCTAGGGCTAGAGTGATTGCGCTCGTCCAGGCCTGGTTACAGTCCGGCTCGGACTCCTTGTGGTGGAATGTGATGAGGAATTCGCGGAGGCGGTCGCGCGAGGCGTGTAGAGAGGCGTTGATGGGGGCGATGGCGTCGTCTGGGACGCCGTGCGAGGAGAAGATGTCGTAGACTATCGTCGCGGTCTCGGAGGGGGAAGAGTCGATGAGTTCGGTTGTTTCGCGGACGGTGGTTTGATATGATTCACTACTCAAGTCAATTTCGTTCAAAAGGGTTTTCATGGCTTGACTTACGCTTCACTCTTCGCTCCGACATATCCCCCCAATCCCATGGAAATAGCACCCGCAGCAAGCTCTGCCAGTCCACCGAGGACGACGACTTTTGTATTTCCGAGCGCTGAAAGACCGGCACTCAGTGCAAAGGGGACTGTGAGACCATCTGAAAGACCGAGAATAGCGTCTGATACGATCCGCGGATCGATACGTGCTCGAGTGCTGCTGCTTCCTGTGCTCTCAACGTCGTAGTTTGAGGATGACGGTGAAGAGTCGCGGAATGTGCTGTATGATCTTGATTGCTGGCCTTCAAGGTCACGGTCAATGCCTCCGTTGCTGTTGGTGATTGTGTCAGAGTCGTCGTCTTCTCCGTCTGTTGCAAGCAGCGGTTTTCCTAGGGCTGTTAGTATCGTTGGGAGCATGGTCATTAGGGCTGACGAACTGTAGCTTGATTGTGTTGTCTTCGTTCGTCGCTCTGGAAAGAGCTTCTGCTTGATGAATAGGAAGGCCATGGCGATTGTTCAAGCTCCCTCTTGTTCGTAGTAGAGCCAAAATAGGAAAAACTACAATAAGCGTTCCAGATCCTTGACGTCACCGGAATCTAGACTGTCGCGATCTTCTCCAACGGAGAACAATAGTACAAGGCGGGAGTAGATTGAAGTGTTGACTGATGAGAATATCAAACAACAACGAACAGCAGAAGCAAGATATTTATCTTCCCCCGTCTGACTTAAACCCGAGCTCTGGACTGTGCATTCTAATGCTGCCAATTTTTCTTTTTGCGCCTTCATGCCGCGTCCTGGTTCCACTTGACCAATCACCATCCACGCATTAACAAGCAATGGACATCATCCACGAAGCCAATGTAGGGAGCACAGGTTGCGAGAAAATCAGCTTCTATTGATTGGCTCTGCTGCTGCACGATTACATCTGTGTCCATTTTGAATGGCTGAGCAGACTAGGTTTCTGCGTTCAGAAATGCTGGATTCGCCTCGCCCGAAACCCAGCTCCGAAAGTCAGCTCGGACTTGCAATCTCTCGGGCTCGGTGATAATTAGCAATGCGCTCGTGAAAACCTAAGTCCTTGAATCTCGGATATGATGATCATGAAATCCGAATTCTCGATAGGCAACCAACTCTGACGCTGGCAGTCTCAGACTGTTGACACGCAGTTCATGCCCAAGGGTCAAGCGCAAACCCGTCTCTCCTGTGTAAACTGGCACAGCCGACCAAACTCTAGTCGTACTCCGTACTCCGTACCGTACTAGGCGTAGATCCACTCCAAAGTTAGGGCTAAGCAGCACTAGGCACTTGGAAATCGGCCCTTGCAAGATGAACCCCTCGAACCCCTCTTTGCCAGTACATTCATCGAGAATCCTTCGTGGTCGGCCAAATCCCACCATCCGGAGACTGGATATCGCTCAGGACATTCAGTATACTTGCACCCGACTCTCCTATGTCAGCATCTGCTTCTGAAGCCCCGTCAATGTCTTACTTTTGTCAGACCTTCCGACGGGTACCGGTCCGTTCGCCTCGCTGATGCAACAGCACACTGCCATAGCTCGCTTGAAAGCATCGCATTGACCAGTCGCCATTTGATGCAATTGGGCACTTCAAACCGGCAAACGATCGCCGTCTTCGACGATCAATGGCGCAGCATCGTTACGGAGTAGCTGACGGTTCTCCTCGTCAAGCAGGAAACTTGGTTTCAAAGGAGGTAAGACAACGCTTTGAAAGTTTGAATCCTAAGGCACCATAAACTCGCCCAACTCCAAATTTTTGATGTTCCTCGCCGCACGGACCATATCCGAAGCCGCCAATCAGAACCACGGAAACCTTCACGAACTTCCCTTATATTCCATTGTAAAGAGGTCCTGTTGCCTTCGGGCATTTGGTCAATTTGAAACGATACAGAGAAGATTAGCATGGCCCCTGCACTAAGGATGACACGCTCAATCAAAGAGAAGCTACCAGTTTTTTTTTCATCACTTACAGATCAATTTTGACCAAATTCGCCTAATTCGGCGAATGCTTGACACGTAGCCGGCCGGCGTTCGAAACTCAATGTCGACGTTCCAATAAGACGACTTTTTTTTTAAGCGGAAACGCTACTAAGTAGTGACAAAGTATTGACGGTGAACTGTTTCTTTTTTCTCTTTTTAATTCACATGTTCAAATACATAATAAATTTACTCTGTACATTCCATCTATCCCGTCTTAATCCAAAATCCGTATCTCGTTATCATGACCCATTTCCTTGACCTTAAGCACCGCCCTCCCTCTTCGCATACTCCTCCTCCATACGCTCCTCATAAAGCCTGTCCGCCTCCTCCTTACTCAACGGCTGGCCCTGCGCATTCGTCGCAGTGGGAAACTGGTTCCCAGCAAAGCTGGTCGTTGTAGCTTGGCTGTTGTTGCCGGTGGCGTTGTTCTGCGCCGGGTTGGAGGCACCATTTTGTGCTTGGTTTTTCTCGGTGTAGAGTGGGATAGGCATTTTCGTGGTATGTTTGAGTAATTTGCCCTGGGTATTTTGTGGATTGTGTATCTGAATATTTGAGGTTTCCAATGCAGAGGATTGTGTTGATAGTGTAGTAGCGTAGAAAGTAAAAACCGAGTTTACGTCACAAGGAGAGCTATAGTTAGCTACTTATAGACGTTGTGAGTGGGTCAGGTGACTCACCTCTACTGGTGTGGCAATGTCAATTCAATGTACGCTGTACAATTTGGACTGATGGAGACCGCTATGCAATACGAGGCGAATTCCCAAGTTAGAATTGTAAGAAAACGGTTATATTTCGTTGTGTGGCAACTGCGCCACATGGTCTCTTTACTATGCTATCCCGAACTATATATTCTGCACGGCCAAAATCTAACCGTTGAGGACAACACCTCCGTTCGGGTGCAAGCTTTGTCCGGAGATGAAGCTACTATCTTGACTAGCAAGGAAGACAAAGCAAGTTGCAACCTCACTGGGTTGTCCTGGTCGACCCATTGGCGTGCCACTGAATTGCTCGATTGCGGACGTGGTCATCGTTGCAGGGATCAAAGGAGTCCATACTGTGCTAATTAGCCATGTGCGTTGTTGATTGTTGTTAGAAATGGATGGCCTACCTGGTCCTGGGCATACGGCGTTGACTCGAATGCCCTTGCTACATTGCTGGTTCGACAATCCCCGGGTGAATGCAACAATCGCGCCCTTGGTCGACGTGTAATCGAGGAGATCAGGACGGCCAATGTATGGATTGACAGACGCGCAGTTGATTATTGTTGAGCCAGACTTCAGGTGCGGCAAGGTGTACTTGGACAGGTAGAAGACAGGGTGGATGTTGGTGTCGAATGTACTCTCCCATTGAGCCCTGGACAAAAGTTAGAGTCAAACGCCGCCCGACTAAACTAACAGCGTGGATTCAACTCACTCATCCAAGTCTTTGATATCGCCGATCATCTCTTGTGTGCCCGCATTATTCACCAAGATATCAATTCCTCCCAATACCTGTAATGCCGTTTCCACAACCTTTTTGCAGTTCTCCTTGCTGCGCAGATCGACAGATAGAAGATGACACTTCTGTCCAGCTTCCTCGACCCTCTTCTTTGTCTCCTGTGCGTCGTTCTCTTCGCTTGGTAGATATGTGATCAAGCTCGAGGCGCCCTCCATCGCATACAAGATTGCGACCGCACGCCCGATTCCAGAGTCGCCGCCAGTGATAATTGCCTTCTTCCCTGTCAATTTTCCAGCGGCTTTGTATGTCTGGTATCCCTGGTCTTCTGATGGGATTTGAGTTGACGTAGGCTGGGGCTTTGCCATTTCTGACTGGAGGCCTGGTTTCTTCTGTTGTTGGACGGGTACCTCATGGCCTGTTGATAGATCGTTAGCATGACCTGGGGGAAATGAATGATAAATCTGGGGCTTTTTTGCGACGTACCAGTCTGAAATTGGGCCTGGGGTCCGCGAGATTCTTTTTGAGTTTGAGCATCCATGGCGGTTATTTATTAACTTATCGGCTTCGTGATGGTAGATTGTCGCTGACTTGAGGAGAAATAGCTGAAATACCTTGTTCTGTACAAGCAAAATTAAGAGACAGCATCGCCGGTCGAAGTAATTATAGTGCTGCTGTTGCCAGTCGGGTCGTCAGTATGACGTCTGAAATCTGTCCTAAGAACATCCTCATGAAGTCAGAGCTCCAACTGGGTTCTGCATATTCTGACGGGTTCTTTGTATCATTAGAGACCCTTTCTCATAAGGCTGTTGGATAAAGTTGAGGTTGTGTGTGCTTGAAGGCTGCGCTTGTTACAGTTGGCAAGTAAACAATGACTTCACCCCAACTACAAGAATATATCTGCAAACTGAGTGAATGGCACCACACTTGATCCTACACTTGCGACAAAACTACAAAGAACGTCTAACCTAGGACAACTTCAGAAGGAAACTAGAGAATAAAAGGACACAAAGGTGAAGCAATCATGAGTTGGGAGAGAGTACTTCCTCGAAGAAGGCCGACACAGCGGCCTTGTCCGCCTTTTGACTGGAGCTACCGCAAGAACTCTACGGCGACAAAGTTATGTTTTCAGGAACAAATGGAAAGTGTAAAGCAAGATCCATAAACTGCGGACTATTATTCACTTCATTCAACCACTATCTAATACAGAGTACAATCAGGTCCATCACTACTTAGGCCAACTTGTAAAACCTCACTTGTAAAACCTCTTCTCCAAGCCCCCACATATAGCGAGGTGAATGATGAAAAGGAGTTTCTCATTAAAGAGAAATGGAAAGTGCCAAAGAATACGCCTGTCAATGACCCGAAAGCCGTTGAACAGACCGTTCCGCCGCGCTGTGCAATGCAGGGACCAATCTGTGGTGGACCGCCTTCTTGATCGCAGCCACCCAAACAAGGTAAGTATGAAGAAAAGAAGAAGAAAAAGTGTAAAAGGGCGCCGGGGGGAAGCGGTATTTATAGGCGGGAGGGAAGAGCGAAATTGCGCTAGTGATAAGCGAGAATTTGGAACGGTATGATTGGTAGGAATATGGGGCAATAACACGTGACTCATCTAGTCTCACTCTCGACTCTCGAGGATATGTGATGAAGATTCTGCCACTAGACCAAAAAGGGTCAACCCTTATTAATAAGGCCTTTTCTTCTTGGTTTTCCGGTTGTCAAAGTGTACGAGGCTGAAGTACGCAGAATGGATGGATGGTTATGAGGACTGAAGTGAATACAGGTATTAAACCAGGTGCCATTTGTTCCGAATAGACCGATAAATGCTTCTTCTACATTAGACGCCCTCGGGCTCCTTATTACAGGCACATCTTGTATGCCGTCAAAACACCATCTAAGACGCAGCAGCCTAAACTCAGTCGTCGAGTAATATGTTCACCCTCCACTGAGGGCGAGACATGCGTCTACTGCTAGACCAACCCTAGAGAATCTCAAGTTAGCCGCAGATCCTGGCAATTGATACTGTTTGAGAAGACTCACCTTCCCTCTTTCATTTTCACCACATCATCGATCACATCGCGATCCAGATTCGGGAACATGTTCGAGAGCGTTTCGACTACATTGTTGTGCTCGGCACGCTGAATCCTTCGGGCTTCCGCATCTTCAGCGCTGGCCTGGCGGGCGGCGGCATCTTGAGCATCAAGTTTTCGAGAGGGTGAAGGCTGTGGTAAACGTTGACGAGACGTTTCACCTGAGCGGCGGAGTTCTTCGCTACCGCGGGGAGGTTGATACACGTTTGGCGTTAGCCGTCGTGATATTCCGGGATGAGGCGGCGCCGTCTCTTGCGGCGTATCGGTTTCATCCGAGAAGATTCTCCCGATGGTAGATAGTGGCTTTTGTATCGTTCGTAGTAAACCCGCCACCGGTGCATTCTCTTCCTCTCTAGACTGCGACGGCTCTCTTCGATTGGAGTTGCGTGGTACGTCAGCGGATTTGCGTGACGGGCCTGGTGCGTTGTCTGTAGAGGCTCTTGGTTCTGATACTTCGGACGCACGGTTCTGTTCAGCAATTGCCGAAACTGCAGCTTCGACGTTTCGCTCAAAGTCTTCATCGCTCACGGTCAGGCTTGTCCGGTCTAGTGTTTCGATGAATTGAATCGCTCCGGACTAAAAAAAATTAGCTGGCCTGTAAAGCGTCGCTCTTGATGTGTGTCACCTACCAAAGAGGACAGATAATAGCCTGCTTCTCCACTGAGCTTGTCCTGGTTTCGGAAGCGAAGAATATACTGTATGTTGGAGACGAGGTGATCTGGGTTGGCTTGAAGAACCACATAGATCAGTAGCGGAACGAAGGAATCGGCTGAAGTATCTGACTTCTTCGCATTCCGCAGCAGACCTTAATAGACTATCAGCAACGCCCTTCAATGTTCCTGCAGATAAAGCTTACCGAAGATCACTTTGCAGCAGTTGAGAATGCAGATAACTTTGTCTCGAGGTGCCCGGTAGCCGTTGATCTTCAAGAGCTCTGCGCCGTGTTAGCATTATTCACTACAACACGCGGTGACGGTTACCTTGTTGAGCGAGATTCAAAAATCGGCGGCCCGAGGAGCTCACTGGCGGTATATCAAGATGCTCTTCCCTGATCCAGCTGTAAATCCGCATCTTCTGTGCCAAAACCTCGTCCCGCTCAACATCCTCCTGATGTTGGCCCTTCCTCCAAGGCCCGTGCAATCTTTCCATCTCACGCCGCTTACTCCGGCTTGCACTCCGGGGTATTGATGGGGGACTTGGTATGCTAGGCGAAAAAGTCTGGGAGCAAAGCCTATTCATCACCAGCTTCTCCATACCCTCTTTGGCATTGTCGAATTCACTGTCAGAAACATCTCGCCATATTTCGCAAGCGGCCATTTTGTTGGTGATGAAGGCAAGGAAGTCGCTGATGATTTTGACCTGTTCATGAACCATCCATTGTCGCTTGCCAAATTCGTGGAGAAACGACCGTAAAAATTTGGCAACAGGATCAGCGGTACGGTGCCGTAATTGTTCGAGAAACCGGTGAAAATCGAACGGTTGTTCGGATTCAGGTTCAGGAGGGGGAGGGAGTGTCGAGGTCGAGGAACGTCGGGTCAAGGTGAATTCCTCAGCAGTGGAGCTCCTATGGATGTTGTTGGCAATGGATGCTGGTTGCTTCTCGTGGGAAGATGATGAAATAGATCCAGACTTATGGTTCTGCTGCGAATCCAAGCTTGATTTTCTCGGCGGAAAGTGACCTTGTGCCCCAAGAAACTGCTCCGCCAGCTCCATTCGAGGGGACATGACTTGCTCCTGAGTTCCGTCATGCATGGCATCCGCAAACTGTCCCATGATGCTTTGGATCTCTGGCTGAGAGTCATCATCTCTCGTCCGCTCCGTTTCGCGGTTCGGCTTCTCCCCATCACTATTTGGGACATCTGGTAGTTCCTTTTCTGTCAACTCAGTCGTGCTGGTACGGTTGACGTATGGCTCATCCTTCTCCGGGGGAGGAGGTGGAGTCGGACTTGCTACGGATGCAGGTCTGTGTTCCGAAGGGTCTGTTGCTATAGAAAGCGCGCCCATTTGCTTCGATGGAGGGGCATTCTTTTCGGACGTGATCTGAGTATCCATAACCGCTTGGGTATCCGGTAGCTCTTCGGAGCGAGATTCTGACGCTTCCTGAATTTCGCTTTTCATATTTTTCGGCGATGCGTTTCCAGTGTCGTTTGTCTCGCGCGGGATCGCATCGTGCGTTTGTGCTGCTGAGTCGAGGCCAGCCGACGTCACTTGCCGCTCAGCCTCGTTCCCCTCATCGGGCTCCTGAGTGGCAGTTTGCCCTGGATTGTCGGGGGCAGGATGCTCCGATGCAGCTGAAGCGGACATATGATAATCGCCGGTGCGAGATAAATGGAGGAAATGTTGTTGTCGACACGGGGCGCTGATTCAGGCGGCGGTATGGATCATGTTGCGGGGATGTTGGGAGACTCGCAGGTTGGCGGGGTTCCTCACGACAAGCTGCTGGATTGGATGCGTTAATCCAAAGATAGCAAAAATGTTTATCGTATCAGCCCCGATCAATAGTCGAATACCGGTCGTATGAACTTCAAGCTGCAGTGAGCTCGTGTAGTTGAGCTGTTGACTCTCAACCAAAGCATCGGGGGCGGGATCATCGTTCCGCCGAGGCCGATTTCATGTTGAAAATGTTGTCCTCGTTTCTGCTTGCTCTCAACTTCTGCACGTTCGAGTCTTGATTAATTCTCCATGCGAATCAGGAGCAAGAGAGCATGTGCGGAATCTTCTTCTCGCTGACCGCGGCTGAGAACCCCGTGCTCCTGGACAAAAACCTTCTCTATCTGTTGACTAAACGAGGGCCCGATGAGGGCTCATACAGCATTGGAGTACGCGACGCCGGTCTCAACCTGTTCAATCGCGAGGGTAGTGGCCGACTATGGCTTTCTTTTGCAAGCACTGTTCTCTCAATGAGAGGCGATGATGTTGTTCGCCAGCCACTTACAGATAATGGCAGGACAGGCTCGATATTCGCCTGGAACGGAGACGCCTGGAAGATCGACGGGCAGGCGATACCAGAAAAGAATGACACAGAGATTGTTTTCAATCATCTGCTTCAAGCTACAACACAGGACTATGTTTCAGAGAACTATAGCGGTGTTCCAAATCCAGCCCAGAGAGTAGCAGATGCTATCAGTAAAATCACTGGCCCATTCGCGTTCGTCTTCTACGATGCTGTCAACTTCAGATTATACTTTGGCAGAGACTGCCTAGGACGACGATCACTTCTTTGGGGCCTTGATGAGGCAGGAAATCTTACCATCTGTAGCCTGGATGGAGGGCATCTGTCTTCCAGCTTTCAAGAAGTGGAGGCGGACGGCATATACATGGTCGAATTCGAGAATGACAATGGCCTGGATATCGAGCCAACGCCTGCTTCAGGCGCCCTCCGTTTCGACGTCAGCAAAATAACAAAAATACCTTGGAGCCATGAGGTATTGCCGACATGTCATATGGTACGGCCCAGCGTGATTGCTCTTTGCTACGGGCATTTCACTGATGAAATCTCTAGATAAGTCCCATTCCTCCAATGAACAAGGCACTCCCAGAGGGCACGCCCTCAGCACTAACTACTACATCGTCTGTTCTCAGAGAGCTGGAAGACAGACTCCGCCAGTCTCTGATACTGAGAATCCAAAACGTACGCGAGCCGCCCTTGGCTGGAAACAGCAATGTCAAAATAGCTGTGCTATTCTCGGGTGGTCTAGACTGCACTCTGCTCGCTAGACTCGCCCATGATATCCTACCCGCTGAAGAGACAATCGATCTTTTGAATGTCGCCTTTGAGAACCCGCGAGTTGTAGCGGCAGCTGGCAAAGGATCTCAAGAACCAGTGTCGGCATACGAAAATTGCCCTGACCGTATTACGGGACGAGCGGCATTTGCAGAACTCCAACGGGTCTGCCCAACTCGCAACTGGCGGTTCATTGCGATCGACGTTCCCTATGTTGTAACCGTCACTCACCGCGATACCATCAAGCGCTTGATGCGCCCACACAATACTGAGATGGACCTGTCCATTGCCTGCGCACTATACTTCGCCGCGCGCGGTCAAGGCACAGCGCTCGACAGCCAGCGCCCAAACTCGAAGCCATCGCAATACAAGACACCAGCCCGCGTCCTATTATCCGGACTTGGTGCAGATGAACTGTTCGCAGGCTATGCGAGGCACGGAATGGCATTCTCGCGCCACGGATTTGAGGGTCTCATCGACGAGATTGAGCTTGATGTCAGCCGCTTGGGCAAACGCAACCTCGGCCGCGACAACCGAGTCATTGCGCACTGGGGCCGCGAAGCACGGTTCCCATTCCTAGATGAAGACTTTGTTTCCTGGGCTGTGCAGACACCCGTCTGGGAGAAATGCGGGTTCGGCGTTCCAGAGTCTCCGCCGACAGACACTGGAATTGACAACGAGAAGAAATCTCTACGATTACTTGCGCTCAAATTAGGGCTGGATAATGTCTCGCGGGAAAAGAAACGGGCTATTCAGTTTGGATCCCGGACGGCGAAGATGGAGAAGGGTAAAGTCAAGGGGACAGATGCTTTGGACTGAACCTGTTGCGTCTATCTTCACCATAAACTTCTTTTCATCTGAAAACAGCAATGATGACAACACATGGATCAGATACTTCCGAGACCACCTCTGAATCATCCTATCCAGTCCCTCCGGTTCACACGGGCAGAGTTTCACTTCATTCATTTCCCTCAATATAAACGAAGACTGTAACCGCCTTCCGCAAGGGAGAGCTGGTTCTTCCCCGTTGACAATTGGGAGCGAAATCGAAAGACTGGGACACCCGCTGAAATGGAGGTTCTGGATGTAATCGGATGGACAGAGGATTAGTGTCCATGAGGTACGTTATTAAAGGCAAGTCTGAGCTGTTGTATGTCCTACACTACTCGCTTTCTTTGTTTCTGGCGCTGGATGGATATAACTAAAAACGCCTTCATGTACATAATTTGAAAGGACCAGGAGAATCTACGAGTAGTTACACCGTACAGAGTACCTAAAATAGAACTGCAAGTTCTTTCTTCTTCATGAACACACTTAGCCCTCGAGAAACTGTCGCACAATCCGTGTCTGACGGACCATTTTGCTGCCAAGGTACTTGCACAGTCGATGCCTCCTCCATCGGAGTACAGTAGATACTCCGCATTCGGACCTTCAGCGAGTGACAAGCTGAAGGATTTGAGGGTAACGTGATCATCAGCATAATGATATTGGTCACGGCCCATCAAAGAGACCAAAGAAGATCATGCGTTTCGTTTCCTCTTTTGACTGGCTTGGAGTCAGTCTTGGGGACATAAGCCGTGTGATGCTCGTTTCGAGAAGCTGCTCGTCAAGCCAATAATTGGCCTGAGATGGCCAGGTAGCCAAGTTAGTTCAAGTGCTAATGGACATTAATGCAGCTAATTAAGCGATGATTTTACGACTGAAGCGGATGGGATGACGATGAGTGAGGGGTTGATGTGATGCTGCAGGCATGGGATCCGCGTTCTGCAGGGAATAATGCCACCTTATGGATTAATGGTACGATACTCAATACTGGGGCGAATTGTCGCAGAGACATTGCGATTGTCCAATGCCGGTGATAATGGAATGGACTGGCTGCGCGGTGTTGTGGCCTGTTTGCTGCCGTCCAGTTTCGGCTGCTGGCAGCGGTTATCTACATGATCTTCCGCCCTCCGTGCTTAGGGCATGTGCGCGGCTGGGCGCCGTGCTCCGAGAGAAAAAACTTTGTGCATCGCGACCCGAGTCGCGAAGCGCGCATGATTTCGAGAGTCGAAATTTCCGAGTTCGACTGTGGGAAATGAAGCCTTGATTCAATTTTGAGTCGTACTCGCACTTGCCACTTGAAGTCCATCAGGTGGAGTTTGACGTTGAACCTCGTAGCTGTCGCATGAATCAGAACAGACCGCGGCCAACGTGCATGATTCGGCACGACAAACGAAGCGTTAAGCGGCAGAGACAAATTTCCGACGGCAGCGTCAGCGACTGAGAAAGGAGAACTGGAGCCGACACGGACACGGCTCAAAAGGATCATCAGATCGACGAGGAGTTGATTGGTTGGTGGCCATGGCCGTCAAGAGCGTGGCCCTGGCATGGTCCAAGACAGAACGGTGAGAACTGGAATTGGTGAAAAGGGGGTGGATCCGAAACGCTGCGTATCGGAGTATGATTTATCTCTGGCGGTTGCCCTTGCCCAGTCAAATTTTCAGTTGACCTGTCGCGTGGCGAATGTAGTCACTGCACGTTGGTGTTTGAGATTGACGCCGTCGATATCACCATCAGCGAGCTGCTACCAGCTCTTACCAGGAAGAGGCATGGCATCGGCGTGAAGAACAGCTGTAGGGCTGGAATCCGGTGGGGCGTCATCGTAAGTAGAGTTCAAAGTACCCGTGCGTACAAATGTTATCAGTCTTCGAAGATAGCACGTATGTACGCGAGATGCGTCAAGATTGGTCTGTTTGAGATAGCGAGCTGGGAGTCGTGGAGGGGCTGGTCCTGAGCTGGTTGGCTGTTGTCCGTAGTCACAGTCATGGGATGTTTCGAAGTCGAGTCGCGTGGACACCGATTACCTAATCAGGAGTTAAGCTCACTGCCTGATTCGGGAGGGCGGACCATGGTTTTGTCAAGCTAGTCAAACTATGAATCGCACAATTTCTCAGGACTAAACAACAGGTCTAATAGCACTCCGACTTGGACGCTGCCAGTTGGTGACTATCCCAGTGATACGATAGTACTGGCATCGTCTGAAACTGTTGCTGCTATGCTGTGCGACAGGGATCAGGTCAAGGAGGATGCTGGATGCCAGACAAAGACAGAGCTCAGGGCAGCTTATGGATCCCAACCAACCTTCTCCTCTGTCATGGCCGGACCCACAGCCACCTGACTGCTCGACAATAACATTCCTATAGCATGGCATCCTGGTCATACTGCTGTTGATACTCCGTAAATTAACACGATACTGCGAATCTAATATAGAGCACCAGCAGACTCTCGAGATAACTGGAATAAATTAGGCCGCTTCAGGATATCCAGAGGCTTTCTTCCTGGAGGAGCACATTAAGAAAATTCAGTTTCATAGCGCCCCTTTTCCCCTTGAAAATTAAACAGACTAATTAACCATTGTAGTGCAGCTCCTTTCCCCTTCAGGCGAACCTCCCTCCTTAGTGACCCTTGCCCTCCTTTCCAGCCCCTGCTCCTGCTCTGGCCTTTTTCTTCCCTTTTCTCTGCGCTTCTTCCTTCCCTTCCTCTTCTTCTTTTCTCTCGCCAGACAACGCGCTTCGTTTCTTCCCCTCGCCACCTTTGCCTTCGTTGTGATACCCGAGCTCTGAGCCTTGCGCTGAGTTTACTCTTGTTTCTTTCTGTTGAGATACCCCCTTAAGATACCCAACGACCTGCTCTTTTTACGAAGCTCTTTTGCTTCTTTACAACTTATCTAATCGCCATCGATACCTTTATAATTACTTTTTAATTTCCCACCGACATTATGTCTGACGTTCAGAAGCCTGTTGAGGAGACCCCTGTGGCCACTCCTGAAGCTGCTCCTGCCACTGAGACTCCTGCTGCTCCCGCTGCTCCCGCTGCTGCCCCCGCCGCTGAGGAGCCCAAGACCGAGGCTCCGGCTGAGGAGACCAAGGAAGAGGCTAAGGAGGTTACTCCTGCCTCTGAAGGTACCCTTGGCTACAAGGCTCCCGGTCTCGTCAAGTAAGTATCCGTGCGCGCACTGAAAAATGTGATCAGAGCTAATATCACATTGCAGGAGCCTCCGCTTCTCCAAGCGTTTCTTCTACTTCAGCGACGAGGCTGTTGAGGCTAAGCAGCTCTCCGTTTTCCGCGGTAACGAGAAGCCCGCTGTCGCTAACCCCATCGTTGCCTGGGCTAGCCAGACCGGCAAGGGTCTCCTTTTCATCACCAAGCGCGCTGAGGACAAGGCTACCCCTGCTGGTATCATCAGCTTGGTATGTGACGAGTAGAAATTGCATTAGGTGCAAATGGCTAACATGAACAGGCCGACATCTCCGATGTCACCAAGGAGGGCTCCAACGAGTTCCTCTTCAAGCTGAGTGGCCACAAGCACACCTTCCAGGCCAGCAGCACTGCTGAGCGTGACAGCTGGATCGCCGCCCTCGAGGCCAAGTCTACTGAGGCCAAGGCTGAGAAGGACACCATCACCTCCAGCGAGGGCTACAAGGCCGAGCTCGAGAAGCTCACCAAGCCTGTCGCTGCCCCCGCCAAGTCCGCGGAGACCAAGGATGAGGCTAAGGAGGAGGAGACCAAGAAGGAAGAGGACAAGAAGGAGGAAGAGACCCCCGCTGTTGCCGCCGCTGCTGCTGCTCCCGCTGAGGAGAACAAGGACAAGGACGCCAAGAGCCGCTCTCGTTCCCGCAAGCGCGCCTCTCTTTTCGGTTCTCTTCTAGGAAAGAAGGAAGAGGTCGAGGAGAAGAAGGAAGAAAAGAAGGAAGAGAAGGAAGAGCAGAAGGAGGCTAAGGAGGAGGCCAAGGCTGAGGAGGCTAAGCCCGCCGAGACCACCCCTGAGACCCCCGCCGCTGAGGCTGCCGTTGCCGCTGAGCCTGCTGCCGCTGAAGCTGCTGCCGCTCCTGCTGAGACCACTGACAAGAAGGAAGAGGAGACCAAGGAAGAGAAGAAGGAGGAGAAGAAGGAAGAGGCCGAGGCCGCTCCCGCTCAGAAGTCCAAGCGTACTTCTCTCTTCGGCAACTTCTTCCAGAAGGTCACCAGCCCGTCTCAGGAGAAGACCGAGAAGGAGGCCACCGCTCCCGCTGAGACTACTCCTGTTGCCAGCACTGCTCCTCAGCTCGACAACCCCGTCGAGGAGGCTACTAAGCCCATTGAGCCTGAGAGCGTGACTGCTGCTCCTGAGGTCGAGGCCGCTAAGGAGACCCCCACTGAGTCTCCTGCTGAGACCCCCGCTGCTACCAGCAAGGAGAAGCGCCGCACCTCTTTCTTCGGCAACTTTGGCAAGAAGAAGGGTGACTCTGACAACGAGGAGGGTGAGGCCAAGCCCAAGAACAAGCTCGGTGGCATTTTCCGCAAGCCCAGCAAGGCTGTGAAGTCTGAGACCAAGGAGACCAAGGAGCCTGCCACCGAGACCGCTGAGCCCAAGACCGAGACCGTCGCTGAGGCCGCCCCTGCTGAAGAGACCAAGCCCGCCGAGACTCCTGCTGCTGAGGAAGCCAAGCCCGCTGTCACCCCTGCTGCTGCCCCTGTCCAGGCTGCTGCTTGAACTTCTCACAGGGTGGAATTTGAGAAATGGTGGGACAAGCGTTACGAATTCTCTACCGCTTCTGCATCATGATCAAACAGCTCACTTTGTGATCAAAAAGCAATAACTGAAAACGAACAAAATTTCGCATCATTTTTTACTCGATACCGATTTCCTCTATCTTAATGTCGCCACTGTCACTCTTGCCTGGCTCACGCCTACGGTGCAGAGTGGCAATGATACCCTCTGCTGCTTTGACGGTCGATTTCGTGGCTGCCTTGATATCTGGTGTCACAGTTCATTCCTTTATGATATCCGATCTCTCAGGGGATACCCCTTTAGCCTGAGGATCATGCGCCGTCTAACTAGATTGATACCACTTGCTGTTTTATAGTTTGCTTTATGTCTTTGCCGTGGCCAGTTAAGCCTGTCGTGATGCTGGGTGGAAGTGATCTATTTGTTGAATTTGGCTTACTTTGGATCCTCGCTCTGTTGATTGACTTCTCATGGGTTGCCATACTGGTGATCCTTGATTGGCAATAGGTAATAGCTAATAGATGAATGCATTGTTTGGTAATTCTCATCAGATTCAGTCCAGTCTCCGTAGTCGACCGGATAGTTGGTACTCTGTAGATTTGGTTGTCGCGATTAGCCTCACGATCGGCATCGCGCTAAAGTTCTGCATTGGAATATTTTTCCATGGTTAACGGCTTGATGCCTTAAGAATCAGGCGATAAAGATCTTCATAACGTTCTTCGTCACAAACTACTCCGTATACTCATGATTCCATCTCAATCTTCAAAAGCGAGAAAAAATATCGACAATCTCGAGGATCCCTCAAATTCGGCCCAGGCAGAGATTATGTGGCTGAAAATCTATGATGACACGGGAAATAGATGCGGATCCTCTGGGGACCTGGATTTTGCACTGAATCGCGCGTCCGTTTAGCTCTGAATTGGCCTTGGACCCGTGGTCTGCCTCGTAAAGTTCCTCGGTTTCCTTTATGATAATTCAACCCTAGGTACTCCGGACTCGCAAATTTTACGGAGTAATGCCAGCCACCATTGTGGTCTACCTGAAGGTTGGCCCGGATGAAACTGTGCTATAGGCAATTTAGAATTCACACCCGTGACTGTCCCAGCCGTTCCCGCATACGCATCTTCAAATCCCGGAGCTTACTACTCTGGAAACCTCGCCTACTCTATCCGAGAAACTAGCGCATCTGCTAGTCAGAGGAACACAGCTGAGAGGAAGGTAAAACTTGTTTGCGACGGAAGAATCCGGTTGTTCTCCGTATTATTGAGTTCTGGAATGCAATGGCACGCCCTTCGGCGACGCCAAATGGGATAGCCCGACATGGCGGGGTGTCGATTGGGAAGGGATTTGCAGCACGGGATTCTGCTTACTTTCATTTCTTTTCATGATTTCATGGATTTGGTGCGTTATTATCGTTTCAATTCAATGCTTTCGTAGACTGGATTCTCGACTCAAGGAGATTGGGGCTGAGCCTCGTTGTCGCGGTCTCACAGCACCCCGTCGAGCTGCAGTTACAAATCCATTCCCCGAGCCTCCTGCGGGAGCCTTGGAGGCTGTGAAATTGCAAATGCATGTCTGGTTGGTCAATGGATGCGACTACGTCAAAGATTGAGCCGAGTACGAGCGTTCAAGCCTGGGGCTCTCTGCAGGCAGCGAGAGTTTGTCAGCCATTTGGACCCATTCTGTAGAATTAGCCAATTAGAACCTGTACTGCTATGACTCACACCTCGAAGTTGCGAGCGTCGGCTGACGGGAAACGGCGCTACTCCTATAATGGCCTAGTGCAGGAACGACCTGATTGGCTGCAACGGCTGCGCAGCGCACACAGCGGACAGACACCTGAGTCGGTTAAAAAGTGTGTGATCCCCCGTCGTTGCCTGAGTCTCTTTTTTCTTTCATCTTTTTCCCACTCTCCATCCACAACCACAACCACCACGTCTTCCCATCTTTTGACACCCTGTCTGGCCGTCTTTTGAACCGCCGTCACCATACCATTGCAACCCACTCAACGCTTTAACTTTCTAGGTCCATTTCAAAATGGACTGTTAAGCGCTTCCCCCGCCGCGTCGTCTTTCTCAGCCGAGACAGACATCATAGATCCTCAACGGACTTCGTTTAATCTCTCCTCCAACATTCAAACAACTTCAGAGCCTCCTTCCCAGGAATCTCTGAACTTTAGCATCGCTTCGCGTAGCTCAAGTTCTTCTTCGAACCCTTTCACCACGTTCGACTCCACGTCGTTCATCACGGATAACCATCAGCAACCATGGCTTCCTTCCAACTCGCCCACGCAGCCTTCGGCTCAGCATCTGAATCCGGATCTCAACAACAACAACAGCAACAACAGCAACACTTCTCCACAAGAGGACTTTGTGCTCTTTCCAGCTTCTCAACCTCAGCCCAGGGATTACCATAGACAGCCCTCAGCCTACCAGCGATCATCTTTGATCCAGTCAGGCCATCTACCTCGTCGTCATTCTGTCAACTTGCAGCATCACCAACAGCTAGCAGGTTCCCCAGTTCAGGTTCCTCGGTTGAATCGACTTGTTACGCAGTCTACCACCGGGCATCCCTTGTCTACTACTCGTCGGTCTAGTCCTTCAGCTCGGACGCAATCCCTGCTCCGGTTCGCAGCTACGAACTCTGCTCCTGCAGCTCCGAATTCAATTAATTATAACTATCGTCCACCTGTTCCGCATTTCAACAACAACAGCACAAACAACCTGCCAAATCAGAACCAGTACGCACAGTTCAATCATCGTCGCATCATGTCTACCCCAAACATTGCAGCTCAAGGTGGGTTTGGCCGCAGACCCTACATCAATTTGTTTACTGACGTGATCGATCCAGAGTTTTTCAATTTCCCGACCGACCACTTCGGTGAGGAATTTCCCACCGATCCGTCAATGCTGGAGTCGCATCTCGTCCCCACTGGCATGATGGCGTCCAAGGATTCGACGGCAGACGTTCCCACCGGAACAGTCTCGCCTACGGATTTGTTCATGGACGCCTCGGCTCCTCCTTCCGGGTCGTTCACGGATCTCAGCACTCCTTCTTTCGAATCGCCTGGATACTTCAGTCAAGACACTTCACCCATGTTCGGCACTGACATGGATATCGGTACAGGCCACGAGGAGTGGGACTCTTTGTTCCCCCCTCAGGACGCCCTGTCGATGCCCATGGGATTCGATTTCACCGAACCCAAAACCCAGAGAATCACGAGTGCTCTAGCAGAAGAAGTCAAGATGGATGAGCCTCTTTCTCCTGCCGTGAAGTCTGTCTCTTCGCCTATTCGCTCGCCAGCGTCTTCCCGTAGCTCCGTTGTTAAGCACTCGACTGTCGCTGGAGTCAATGCTCGTCGAAGCAAGCCTCTGCCTCCTATCAAGTTTGATGAGGCCGACCCTATCGCTGCCAAGCGTGCGCGAAACACTGAGGCTGCTCGTAAGTCTCGTGCCCGCAAGCTTGAGCGCCAGGGTGACATGGAGCGTCAAATCGCCGAGCTCAAGAAGCAGCTTGGTGAGACCCGACAGGAGCTGGAATACTGGAAGGCTCAGGCCCAAGCATAAAAAAGTTCTTTGCGATTCTAACCACGGCTTATTTGTTTTTATGATGATTGTGCTCTGTTTCTCATGCTGCTGATTCACTGTTTTGTGCGACCTGTGGTGGGCGAGGGCGAAGAAGTCTCTCGTCTCAATTGGCGTCGAAAGTACCAGTCAGTTTCCAACCTCATGATCGGTGTTGCCTGATGATCACGCTTTCGACGCGATAAAAGTATCCTTTCTCTACTGTGAAGCGTATACGCGCTTTCACCCGAGTTTGTTATCTTCGGATTCTCTTCTCAATCATGCATGTTCAGTCGATGTTCATGATTTTTGTGTCTACTATTCTTGTCTCTATTTCGGATGGCCGGTTCTGATGTCTCCCAGACAGGGATTGACTCGTGGCCCCTGTTTGTGTTCAGTTTAATGGCTCTTTAGTCGCTGTATCAGATTGTTACCAATAATCTCAACTGTCACTTATCACGCTCGTTCTTATTTGTAGTCTCCTATTTGCCGTAATCGCGTATGCCAGCCCTAGTTGTGGTACGGTTTCGTCCATCACCTTGCCTGTCATCACATTAAGCCAGTAGTATCCGTCGTGCATATTACAAGTAACAGACCACGACCTGGCACAGAGTCCAGACTCCAGAGTCCAGACTCTTTCCTGCCCACTCACCAGTGGATCCCATACACCAGCCTTGCATGAATGACGCGCTGCAATAGAGCCTCATCAGCCTCATCAGCCGCATGACGTGACGTGTCATTCTCGACAACAAATCGTCTGTTCTCCGTAGTTAGGCTAGCAGCACCAGGAATACCAACGGTAGCCTTCGCCGTACCCTAATTTCCCTGCTGACTCGAGAAATTGCGCCGGGGCGTTTGATGAGGAACATGGTGACCATGTCGATCGATTTCGGATTGGAATGGCCATCCATACACTGGACCCTTGCAAGGGGATGAATATCTAGGAAAGACCTTTTAAGATTGATAATGTACTGCGCTGGGAAGAGGCCCCGGTCACGCCTGCCTGCTCCGTATACCGTGTGCTTATTACCGTGTCTGATTGTTCCTTCCTTCCTTCCTTTATTCTATAGTCAATGTTGGATGATCGCGCCTTCCTTATACGGAGTAATGGTCGACGAAAGTCACCCCGGTCGTGCCTTCCTCCTCTCGGTTGGGGCCAAGCATAGGGTCATTCCTTCTTTTCTTTGGGTAGTGCTGGGCGAAGACATCGGTTGTGCCTTGCTTCCGGGATTTATCTCGGGGTAGTTTACTTTTAACTACTCGGGGTTGATTTCGTATATAACAATACAGGACTGGAATAGCATCAGTCATTTTAGCATTCATGTGCAATAGATCTGTCTTCTATACACCTCGTAATATCCGTAGTGAGCACTAGGTATTCTTTTACTATATGGCATCACCCTGAAGATGGCCATGGTAAATCACAGCCGCAAAAAGGACAACACCACCAACTCGCTAAAACAATCAGGCCGCCGTCGTAAGAACATACCTGATAGTGAGATTCGTTAGCATGATAAGGACGCCTTTTGAGATGGGAAAAGAAACTTACGATGTAATACTATCCATCCTCTCTGTCGTCAGCTTCAGACTAACAGTCAAAAGCTCCCTCGCTATATCCGGCTGCTCCTCTTTCAATCGCATCCACCCATCCTTATCAAGCGCCCAGGTAATGCAGTCCTGCTCCGCTCTAACTGTCGCGGTGCGCTTTGTTTCACTGAAAAATGGCAACTCGCCGCACGGCCGTCCCGCGACAATCAGCTCAAAGTATCGGCCCTGCGGCAGCTCGTACTCTGCGCGGAGCATGCCTGATTCGAGCAGGTAGAATGCGTTCGGGACGTCACCTTCGACGAAGAGGATGCTGTTTGCTGCGTGTGTGGCACGTGTGAAGTACGTGCAGGCGGGGAACCAGAAGTCTTCGTTGCGATCTGTGAGGCCCTGGAAGGTTTGAAGGAGGAGCGGGAGGGGCTGGCGCATTGATGACCAGGTTGGTCGGGGGAGGATGGCGGTTTCGTCTTCGGTTAGGGTTGTTGTTGCGGCGCGTTGGAGGTATTGGTGACGTGGGGAGGAGACTATCGCCGTGCCTGAAGAGGAGGAGGAAGCTCGGTGGTGAGGTTCGGATTGTGGGACTAGGAGGTGCGTGGGCGTGCTTTGTTTTCTGAGGAGGGCTTCGCGGTGGCTGTAGAAGACATTGAGGTATTCGTTTTCGCAGTATTGGAGCGCAGAATTCAGGTCTTCAAAGATGCGGACGCCAAATTCTGGTTCGAGGAGGCCGACGTTTTGCAGACTCTTGCCGACGTCTCCTCCGACGTCGAGGCCGGAGATGGTCATTCGCACGTTTCTTTTCCGCAGGATTCGGTTGATGCGGGTGAATGCCTCCGCCGCTGAAAAGTCGATTCCATACACCCGAGAGAGATCCAAGATGATGAATCTGATCGGAAGCCTGCTGAATGCTTCATCCTCTATCAGACCCCGCATGGTATTTTCCACATCCACAATTGTCCCAAAGAACAGATAGCCACCAAGTTTGAGAATCAGGGTTTGCTGCCCAGCCTCTTTCAGATATCGGTGCTGAATTGGTGGCCGGCGTACGGTAGAACCAGCGATTTCGCCCGAGTACGTTGCGCGAATGGCAGACTTTCGTGACGTCTGCACAACGAAGCTCAGGCAGGCTAGAATAATCCCAACCAGGATTCCAAAGACAAAGTCCCAGATTCCCATAGTCGCGACGATGATGACAACCTAGAAAATCAGCTACCGACCAATTTAGTAATAGACAAAACTCACAGTCAAGTATTCATGCCGATGCAACTTGCCGTAAGTGTCGACAAGAGCCTCCTCCATCAATTCAATCCCCAGCAAGAAAATTAAAGCACCGACGACCATGACAGGAATGAATCCAACAATCACAGGGCCAACCAGCATAATCCCCGCAGTAGCACCTGCGAGCATTATACCAGCTAAGCGAGAGTTTCCACCGCTGTCGATAAAGAGCAAGCTGTTCGTATACACCAGATAGTTCTGGAAAGTCAGCACGTTTCTTTCCTCAAGGGAGGCGCATCTACCTGAATACTCCCAGAAAGTCCTGAAAGCGCGTTTGTCACGCCGTGGGCAATCAATTCCCGGTCGACGTTCAGATTATCCTCGCCAGTAGAAATCCCTAGGGCCGGCACATTGATAGGAACATGAAGGATCCCAAAGAATGTGAGTGCAAACATTGCCGGGATAGTATCAGCAAAGGCTTGCCAGTTAACGGCGGAGAAGTCTGGAGAATTTGTTAGATAGGTTGAGGGACAAGGGGGTATTGACGCACCATAAAGTGTGTAAAAGTGGTACCACGGATTAGAAGACGAAGGAGCATCAAAGACCCAACCGCTATCCCGCAATGAAATCATGGGTATATGTGCAACAAACTTGACGAAATAGAAAAACAAGGCGACGGCAATGAAATAAGCACCAACTAGGAAGTTAGATCTGACGAAACGCTTGAGCACGAGAAGACCAATTGCAAGCGACAAAGGCGTTATCCAAAGTGGCAGCGTGCTCAAATGAACGAGTTTCTCGAACGTGGGTATATTGAACTCAAAAGATCCAGGCAGCCGAGCTGATACCTCGAGGCCGGTGAGAATGAGGAAGAAGCCTACTCCTCCAATGCATCCAATAAGGATATGTCGGGGGAAGAACCCGATGAGGGCGCCAATCTTACATGTTCCCATCAAGAAGAACACCAAACCGGTCAGAACAGAGCTCACCGAGAAAGATAGGATTGTGGTGGCTATAACCGAAGTCGGATTGTCCGGCCCAACGCGGTTCAGGATTGTAAATGCCATCTGATGGAAGAACGGGACGACCTCGATCATTTCGCTTCCAATTCCTCCACGGAAGATCGAGCCTCCGCAAGAGAAAACCAGCTGAGCGATGATCGTGCTGACGTAGAACATGGATATTCCGTCCGACCCGAGTTCAGAGAACACTGGCTCACCCAACGGAAACAAAATCATTCCGTATGAGAGCGCATCCAGGATGTTCAACAAAAGCCCTAGGAATACCGAAGGCAGGAGACTCAGCGGATGCACAACGCCCCGCCGCAATATAGTCCGGCAATCCCAAGACTTCGGATTGGCAAGTACCTTGACAGAAGTTGAGATGGTAGAAAGAGCACTAGGGAAAGCCCGAGATGTCTCTTTCGGCGCATATACCTGGCCTTCGATATCACCCACAACACCATAGTTTCTGGATGGTCTTGAAGGCGTCTGGCCCAGCAAAGACGTTCGCTCGTCAACCGTGCCCTCTTCCTCTGCATCCCTTGTAGGTGGCTTGACCGTCATCTGGCTCTGCTCACTTGCGTCGGATCGGCTTCCACTGCTTTTCCTCCGACTTTTATCATGGCTAGATGACGGACCACGAATCATTTCCGTCAACACAGACGAGCCCCCCGAATGGACTGGCGGCGAATGGCTCGCCTCATCTGGGTTTGTCCCCGATAACGGCGACCCTGAAACAGACGGCTCAGAACCGACAGGCCCGTCAACCGGTCGAAAAATGTCCATGGCCGGGGGGATCTCTCTCGGTTCCCGCGACAAGGCAAGCGAGGCCAATTCGGCGGTTTGTTCGCGAAGGCAATGGGAAGAGTAGTGCGCAGGGTCTGTATCAGCTGTCAGTAAACACCATCCTGTCAAAAAGCAGCAAACCAAGGTCCTCAAAGCCTGCCTCTATGCGGGGCTGGATGCGTACCAGAAGCATTATGAAAAGAGCTATGGTGAAACGACCGGCTCGGTGTCCTATAGCTCGTCCCACCAGCGACTATCGGCTCAGAGCCTAGCACGCGAGGAGGGGTACCGAGTTCGCCGGCCTCAAGCTCTTCGCCAATTGTATCCGGAGTGAAATTTTCGGCGGAGGTCGGAGGGGCCTGCGAGACTTGCGAGGATGCGCGCTGGCGGCGGCCCAGGACGCCCATCGTGGAGGGACCGTGATCGTAGTCAATCCTGGATTGAGCTAGTGAACAAGCTTTGATTGAGTCTGCGGTGGGAAGAAATGATGACGCAAGAGTCGGCTTAAAGTGCACGCAGCTGGCGTCGCCTGGAGGATGGAGAGACGAGCCGGGGATGGCGATCGGGCGACGACATAGAGGCAGAGGAAAGGATAAAGCGTCGATAATTTAGCAATTGGAGACTCGGAGAGAGTAGATCCAGGTTCCAAGCTTCGGCTGCTGGCTTATCAGCAAATTAAGTAAAAGTCTTATCTGAGTCTGGACGCGGTGGGCCCACTTGGTGTATCGCGTCCAAGTTTCCAGTCCATCGTTCTGAATTGACTGATGGGCATCAGAAACAGCATGATGATTATAATGATGGATATAATGATGATGATAGTGAGGATGTGTTATTGCTGCTATCGGGATATTATTGTGCTAAGCTTTCGGAAACCAGCCGAGATCAGCTGGCGATATGCAGCTCATCGCTTTGCTTTTTGCTGGCAGTTATGCTCCACCCAGTCAGGCACAGTTAGTCATTCTACAACAAATCATTCATCTAACATAAACGTGGGTATCATATATCACAAAAGCACAACTCCGACCATGCTTCTTCTCTCTGTCTTAACTCAATCGTTCCAGGAATCCCTGCGCAATAAGCCTTTCCACATCCCCGTGCCGCACATACAGCTGACTGTTCTTTGTCAAGTTAATGACCCTGCAACTCAGTCAGCGACAATCCATCAATCATTGAAAGAGAAAGAGACGAATAACATACCCATATTCTGTCTGAATCTCTCCAGCATCCCTCAGAACCCGTACATCAATAAACAAATCCCGCGGCGGCTCCAGACTCCCCGTAAGATCGATATCCGTCCACTGCCCTTTATACGTAGCAAGCATATCGCTATACTGCCGGAAATACTCCTCCTCTTCCGGACTCAGCGAGCTCTCACCACTTCCACTCTGGATCTGACCTTGATTCTGACCCTGACCCTGCCCTTGTCCTCCCCCTTCCTCCATCATCCCCGCGGCAGCGGCCGCCTGCTGCTCGAGCACATCCACGCCCCTCCAACACAACTCCTCCAGTTTGTCCGTCCTCACGCGATGATAAGCAAGCAAGCAGCGTTTATTCCTCCTAATACATAAATGGTCGACGAGCAGCGCGCACGCAACAGCCGGTTCCTGGCTCGGGTTGAACGAGCCCTCAAAGGGCGCGAGGAGGTGCGCGAGATCGCGATCCAGCTCGCGGACTTCGCGCGCGACAGTCCGGACCAGTTCGGTTTGGTACGGCGGGAGGTAGGCGAGGGACTGGGTGCGTTTGGCGTGTTGGACCTGTTGTGTGCGGGGGACTGGTTAGTGGGGTGACTTCTTTTCGCGGGGTTTCGGAAGGGATTAGAAGGGGTATGAAGAATTGTGTTTTGGAGACGGACCAGTTTGTTACCTAGTTCTCCGTACATTGTGAGGATAAGATTGATATGGTCTTGTATAGGCGATGGGTGCTAGTGGTGTCGTCCGCGGTGGACGCGACGCGTATGATGGACAGGCGGTTGAGGTGAAATTGCAATGGCTGACCGCGGAATATCTCGAAGAGATCGTCAAGTACCCGTGGCTTTAATGCCTCCTCTAAGCAGAGAGATATGTATGAATTTCGTCAGGGCGTTTGTGATATCAGTTGTTGATTCCCAATCTCCAGCTTCTTTCTCTTATCTCCGCTCTCGCTGCTTTAACAGCCCTGGCATTGGTTCACGTGATATTGCCAACCCCATTGCATCAGCTTTATCTTCACAACTGGTTTTCTTTCACCATCCACTGGGCAATTAGACTACGCCCCGTTCTTTGTTGTCAGTTCCTTGCGGGACAGGAATGTCATGTGGCCTAAATTCATCCGGGGCGTGCCTGGCCCCAGATAATCCTGTCGTATTTTGACGGCTTGGGGAGGGACCTCTGCTTTGGTCTCGTTCTAATGGGCGTTACGTGAGTGCATTTGCTCGCATGTATCTTTGTCTATCTATGGACGTGGAATGCTGGAAATTGCAAATCGGGAAACCAAAGTCCTGGGCTTCAGAGATCGATTACGAAGTCTACAGTCTTGGTAGGGCACAGGCTGTGGGAGCATGTAACGGGGTCTAATCTAGCAAATAATAAATAGTGTACCGCCGATGAATATACCTCTATGCGCACGAAAGTACAAAATCATTCCATGATAAAAGGTTAGAGAATAGAAAGGCCACCACCCAATGCATTGACGGGAAATAAAAGAAGAAAACACAGCAATAAACCAAGGCATGATAGGGTATTGTCACTCTGGGTAGGAAAAACAATGGGAAAGGAAGAAAACGCCAGGACCACCCAAGCCAATGTCATGCAAGATTCCGTTGTCATTAACCTCAGGGAGCTTTTTGTGAGCAGAGCGGATATAGGTCGAGCAGAGAAAGGGCAAGAAGATGAGGCAGGATAATAATCGGGTGAAAGTACAAGATCCAGGAATCAGTATCCCTGAGGGTGGTTAATCCAATTCTCAAATTCACCGCCAGAAGGGTCAGCAGGGGTTTGGTTCCATGCTTCATGGCCATTCAAGGTCTGCATGCCCGGCTGCAAGGCAGCACCGCTGTAAGGACTCGGGCTGGGCTCCATGGCCTGCTCATATGGAGCATACATGTTGCTGTTGGACTCTTGCCAAATGGGAGGGTAGGCATTGCCGTAGACATGGTTTCCTGTTTCGGGGTTCATAGGAGCACCGGGGTAGTCCAATAGTTGAGGATCGACTTGGCCACCTGGTGGAGCCATTTGACCCTGGGGCTGAAGGAGGTCGTGATGGGCTGCGCCGGGGAGGCCGGCGAGAGTGGACGAGATATACTGCATCTCTTCGGGGTGGGGCTGGTGCATGTATCCGGCTGGCTCGGAGGTGAGCATCGAGGAATTGGGTGCTTGGGCAGGGTGGCTTGTGGGCCATGAAGATGGGAAGTAGCCATCAGTCGGAAGGCCATGGTCGACTAGCTCAGGTGTTGGGTGCCCGCTGTCCCAGCCATGGCTGCCAATCGCAGGCGTGCTGAGCGTACTGAGTTGACTGAGGTGATGCGGCGCCGGGCTCCCCTCAGGAGTGCTGCGGTAGCCATGGTAGGTAGGGTCGTCGTCGAGGCCAGAGCGCTTCTTCTTGTCCTTTGACGGAGTGAACTTGTAACCAGGGTGGGCACTCATGTGATTTTGCTTCTCAATCAACGACAACCGCTCGTACTTTTGGCGAATTTCTGGGGTTTCTTGGTTCCAGCTATTTCCGGCAGCGGAAGATACCACTTGATGATTTTGCTGTTTGAAATACTCTTTAGTTCGATCGGTGTATGCAGAGCGGTAGAGCATGAATGAATTCATTGGCCTGGGGACCTTGTTTTTCTTCGTAACTTCCGAGCGACGTTCCTGCAGCGGGCGGTTCACATACGCCTCCATGTCTTTAATAGGGATATGAGTCATGTGCTTGGTAAGTTGGCTCAAAGGTCCCGGCAATATGAATGGGTCCGATTCGCTGCGGTTCCTTGTCCTGCATCGCTGTCTGGTAGACCTAAGTACTCTAGCCCTAGAGGCCTGTCTCCGAGATGGAGATGACCACCGGGTAGATGTTGAATCGAAACTGACAGAGGTGGTCCGGTCATCGGCCGGTGGGGTGTTTATCCGCATGTTGTTGGCAACCATCTACTATATATTAGCGACTGGCTAGCGCAGTTGCGCAGACAGGTTCTTACCGGATGATGTAGAGCTGCGTCCTGGGAGTAGTCACTTGTTGGGGCGTATTGCAGAGACTAAGCATGTTAGCGGGTTGAGCTAAAGCGAAGGACCAGAAGACTCACGATTGCCACGGAGCTATGCTCGTTGAAGGTCTCGTCGTTGGGATTTCCAGAGCCTGCATAGATTGCCGGGCCAGGACTTCCGTACATAGAGTACATATCACCAACTTGCGAAGCGTCTGACGTGAAGTCTCCGTCGGTTGAGGGAGGAGATGGAGGGTCGCGAATCAACCGCTGAACCATGTTTGATGTTGAGGGCCAAAAGATTCTTCTTAGTCAACTCTAGGAGTCAACTTTGTAGCTGAGGGTGCCGAATGGACTGCGAACGACAAGAGATGAAGCTCTCAGCACTCAGAGAGGACGATGGAAACACAGGCTGGAGCGGTCACAAGTGAGACACCCGGATGATAACCAAGACAAGGACAGGCTGCAAGCTGAACCAGCTCTGGTGGTGGTCTGCACTGAGAGAGAAGAAAGGATGGAGATGATAGAGGCAGGAAGGTGGAAGGCGATGAGGAAGAGAAGAAACAAGGAAGATGGAGGGGTTTGTTGTCTAGATGTCTTGGACGAAGAGTGGATGCTGAGAAAGAATGCGGCGGATCAGGGTCTGTTTAAGAGCGCCTGCAGTCTCCAGAGAGCGTTCGTCTGAAGTTGACGTTCGTCCCAACAGACGCAGACAGTCTGTTCTGGCCATGAGCGCGCTCTCTTGCTTTGTCCAGGATTTAGGGTACCGTCTGGCTGGGTCGGTCTTCTTTTTCTTTTTGGCCTGCTTGTTTTGGATTTCATTTAATTATTTCTGGCGCCTTAATTTAGCCCGCTTTCCTTTCTTTTTCGTGTTTTGTGATTGGGCTGTTGAAACTGTTATTTGCCTGCCCTCTTCCCCAGAGCCCCTCTGGAGACAATGCTGTCAGTTTCACCGGTTGTTTCCAATGTGACCATGCCAGGGCCTCTCTTTGTGCCAAATGCGTTCATCAACCTTCAACTCTACAGTTGGCGTTTCTAGAACTCATGGGGCAATCTTCTGTCGACCAGATCCGGCAGTCTCCCTATCTCACCACAGGACGGAGTAGTACGGAGTACTAGGTACTTTTGGAGGACCTAAATTAGGCGCTGGCACGAGGCCGTCTGGGGCAGCTCGGGCTCTGGCAAATGTGGCCTAATTTAGTACGGTCTGACCAGACAGGGAGGCTGTGACGGCTTAATTTGGCGACATTCTGCCGCTGAACTAGGCGAGTGGAACTATCATCGCGACAGGGCGATTGAATCAACGACACAGATTGATCTGGGAGCCAAGAAAGTCAAATGTTGCATTGGCAGTCATACTCCGTATACTCCGGAGTAGAGATGAGCATCCAGAGGGTACGGCTCCTAGGTTGGAATCGAGAGCCGAAACTTAAAGGTCGGCCCCCATTTCCGCCGAGATCCTTATTATGATATTCACCCGCGGTTGACCGGAGTATACGGAGTATTGGAAAGTATAATGATGATGCCGTCAACTTCGTATACAGACCAGGCTTGTGGCGGGGAACCCCAGATCACCAGATGGAATGCAACCCTGGGCGATGGCCGGATTATTGCGCTGACCACGTTTTTGACGAGTGCGCTCAACCGTGGAACCCAGGGCACGACAAAAGTCCGTGAGTTCTGTCAGAGCTGACAGTGGATGGAGCTGCAGGTGCACGGGGAACACACGCCGGTGGAGATGAAGACGGATGGCGATCATGTCTAGGAGTTCTCCACAGTGGCCGACTCAGCTACTCCGTACGGAGTACGTACGGAGTAGCTGAAGATCAATCGTGCTTGGATGAAGGCCCCAAACGGACATGCCGATAAATGTCCACAATCGAAATTCAATTGGGTTTCCATCAACCAACATTGAGCAGTAAACGCTCTCGTCAGGGCGGGGAGAAGGCAGGAGTTGTGTTGGTGGAAGCTTCAAACGGCAAATCTGGTTGACATGGATACCGACGCGCAGAGCCACCAAGCTGTCAACCAAGGCATCTGTATCCGTGCAAATCAGTCAATCAATGGCACTCTGACAGAGTACTACTCTGTAATTGTCATGCGATATTGATTGGTGCGCTGATTCGCCGGGGCTCCATTTTCCGACCACGCTAGAGCCTATCACTCGCTCACTAAAGACCGAGCATGCTCAATTATGACACTTACACAACACCAATGATGGTATTCACTGCCAGTGCCTGGCTACTGCGTACTCCGTATAGCGCTAACATCTCTGATCTCCGTGCATCACCGGTCCATGCTCATCCTAGCGCTAGGCTCGTTCTTCTGGCTCCGTCCCGACCATCCTCGCTGAGCCAAGCAAGACTCCACAGTTCGTATTACTGGGTAGAGTTCCCCTCTGCTATGAGGCTCGTGGTGTCAGCTGGTGCTCCAGACACATTGACAAATGTAGCTTGCTGATATAATTGGTACCTCACTTGAAGAAATGAATTGAGTAAACCTCCCATACACTAACTCTTCTGCCACTGCAGATCTACCACGGATGGTACTTCGTTGCTCCCAGCCGGCTAATAACTCCAGGCCAATGACGACACGACATCAGGTCCTGATCGCTGGGCAGTTTCCCGTTTCTTGAGCTGTGGACTCGGCAAACTTTACGATTTGCATTCGGCCGTGATCGGGCGACTGCCTATTCGCTGCTGAGCTTGACAGTCATGACATTTGACAGACTGCATAACACCCGCTCGGTTCTTGGCGCCTAGTGATTGGCGGATGCAGCTGGACCGAGGCCATCTGGGGCTGCTTATCTCTCTGAGTCTGGATTCAGATGGCGCCCGCCTGTCATCTTGGCCTGGCCTAACTGCTCGGGGCATAGACTGTGATCGGGAGTTCGTCGTGCTTTGGTGCCTGTTCAGTCACGTGAGCACTAGCATGCGTTGGGCGATCCACCACTTCCGCTGTCAGGTGGAACACCTCCCCACTGCGACCTCAAGTCAAGCTCGCCGGATCGAGTACTCCGTATACACGGGCTAACTGTTAATGTTACAACCTGCATCTATGTACTACCTTCCAGCCGTTTGTCCTCGAGCAAAGGCCGCCATTGGATCGACGCCACGAGCTACGCATGTGGCGGTCACTGAAACTTTCGTCGAGCGACACAAGATCAACAGAGCAGGAAAGGGGCGAGGTGATAACGGACTAAAATTTCCGGATGCGGATGGTTACAGCAGAGCTTGAGGCTATCATCAGTCATTTGGTTTCGATGGCCATCAACCGGGCCTCGTCACCTCAGATCCCCGAGTTGGATTATCTTGCTTCTAGGCTGCCAGGCCCAATCATTTCGAGGCCTATCGCCGCTAGGACTCTTTATCCAGGTTGTTAAGCTTGCCCCCTCTCTCTATTCATTGTCCGGGGTTGCAGTTGCAGAGGATGGGCGGGGGCTGAGAGGCACGTTCATGCATGGCGGCGGCTGGTGCCCGGCTCATGATCTACGGGTCAGCGGCTGTCAAGGAGACAAACTGATATGAGAACTTGACCGGGTTGGAGGCCTTGCGCAGGAACGAGAGCCAAGCTTGCCCCGCGGAGACTTTTTCTTTGTCCACCGTCTGTCAACACTACAGAAACGTGTTTCGAAGGCTTATGGAAGAACTCTCTATCTCTGGTTCTCCTCCTATAGCGACTGGCTCCATGGGCGGATTACGTGTGGCTAGATGAACTCTATTCTCTCGGCCTATCGACCTGCGCTCAAGCAACGGACACCGAGCCGTTGCGTGATTGTCGTTTCCTGAGTTATCACGCTTCAACCATGGAGCATGGCTTCGTGGCTTCGATAAACCGTTTTTTCCTCCTGCTAAAACCACAGCGGATGCCACGTTTGCGCCAATGTTCTATTCTTATCCGATGAAATAATCAGATTATTAGGGATGCTATACGGAGTACCGAAATCTATATTATCTGCGGAAAGACGAATGCAGTGCCGCGCACTCCATGACGAGTCATGATTGTTACGCAGAATAGATTGAAATGAATCACGTAGTACGTGGTGGATTGGATCACCATGTGCGTCCATGGCAACCATGGATGTTAACCTTCCAACCCCTCTTCAACAAGCACAACCGTGGTTCGACAAGCCTTCTCAAGCGTTCTAGAAAGATTTTAAGGCATTCCATAGACGCTAAAGAACGTATCTTTCCATATCAGTCACGTCTGAACTGCTCACGGTCCTCTCCAGTCAGACTTGGGGTTCGTTGGGGGTCTGCTGACAGTCTCAGGGCGTTCACTGATGGACTCATTGATCCTTCATCGCTTCTGAACTTGGCCCCTGGAATCCTCTTGTTTGTTTCAAGATGTCTAACATCGAAACAGACATCTGTTCTGACAGCCTAAGAATACCTTGATGCTCCGCCCTCTTTCGTTTACTCGGTAGCCGATTCTGTGGTCGAATGCTGCGCCTCGTTACCTCTCAAACTGCTCGATTTAGATCTTCAGGGACGCTTTTTTTAGCAGCTACGGTGTACGAATACCACCTTCTGGTCTTCACCGCACTGTTTCCGATGATCAGGAGAATGTCTGACTAAGAGAACGGAGTTTGAATTTCGACTGACCGAGTCCATCGACAAGAGGTGGCGCAACGCCAAACGATCTATTCTAGCCCTAGATCCTCCAGAAATGCTGTCTCTGTAAACGCCCAAGCCGTTCCTAATCTTACAGGCTCTTATTTACCAATCAAACCGACTATGGGCGATGATCTAAAAAGGTTCTTCATGTAGACAAGAACGAATCAATCCTGGGCTCATCTCTCAACTCGGGCTAAAGTCCCATCCAGATTGCCAACCTTACCAGAACATGACGACAGAGCAAGTCCTCTCCGAACCGGATCCACGAAACACTTATCTAGTTCATCCCTCGTGGTCCCGCGGCCTCGAGGCTCGAGCCTCGCTGACTCGACGCCCATGCTATGGGACCTCGACCGTCTCCTAGCTCGCATTCTGACATGTTCTACGAGTCATTGTGCACTTGCTGTCTCTGCGAGTGCTCCAAATCTTCCAGGGAACTAGTACGCTCAAACGTGGCTATCGAGAACTGGACATCCGACTATCGTGACAAAGGTGAAGCCCGCCATAACTGGACGACGCTTGGCTTTTCCCCTGCCCCACGAGCTCAAGTGTTGAGCAAGGCACCCCAATGCACATCCTTTCCAGTAGACAATCCATGAACTTGGGCATTGGCCCTTCCAATAACTTGAAGGTTAGGCTTTACAAGTCGACGAAATGTCGGTGGGAGATTTCTTACTGCAGCTTGCGAAGGAAGTCCTCTCTCGATGAGCTTCCAGAACTATATCGAGATTGGACGAATGACTGGATACCAACACTATCCGCTAACTAGCAAGCCACAAAACATGAATTAGACATCCAAACATGGATTAGAAGCCAGGTTGATTGGCGGCGAGCTTCTTACCAACTGGCTCGTGGCCTAAGGGCTCTATCATTGGTGCACTTTGCAGGCATTCCCCCAAACCGTCGTATCCCCGCTCCTCGACGACACCACAAGATTACGCATGATTTTACTCTTGCTCAATGGCAGACCTTAACGGCTTTTCATAGCATCATGAGTCCTCAAAACCCCTGCTCGAGGCAACTTGTATATCATAGGGATAACGTCACTACGAGAACTCTGCTTTGCCGAACCTAATCCTAGGATAACTTTGACCAAGGGTGATAGTTATGCTATGAGTGTTATGAGCTTGATGAAGATCTGCCGTAACGTCAGGTGTTGAGTGTCGATCGTCACCAAACCTACAGTACTACCTATCGAGATATCGGCCTTGGCGACTCTCTGCGCACTGTTCGCCAGCTAATCAGAGTATGACCCTACTTGCGTCGCAGTATTGACCTCTCACGTCGCTGCTGGGAAGAAATCGTGCAGGTGTGACCCTTCGATTGGCGGGAAGCTTGGGTTTTCCCGCCCGAGTACGGAGTACGTGATTACGGAGTAATGCACTTGAATGCTAGCTCTGTACAACGCAGCGCAGCAATGGCGCTCCTTTTGACCAAATAGAGTTGAATGGGGTATGAGGTGGTTTGCCCAAGACAGCAGTAAGCACTTTACTCTGTTCCGTTCGATGCTGTCAGGACTCGAGCATCAGGTGATAGCTCTCTACTCAGGAATTATATCATGCTATACGGCTTCCTCTGACAAACGGTCGGCGACGGTGCTCCAAACTGCAAAAAGCTCGGCCATGATGGAACGTACTTTGGGAATGACAGCGGGTCACGCAAAGCGGCTATACTGCGGCAACGGGGCCACATCAAAGTTTGGATCTCAGTCGTGATCGTGATCGGCCGGGATTGAATGGCTGTTACTGGTGGCCGAAGTATCTGAGTGTGTCAAATTGACCAGAGCAACCTGACTATGCCTATTGCGGATGGAGTCTGCTGAGCACCTGCTCTCCTCGAGGTAATAGACCCCGATAGTCTATGTGGAACGGATCGTAACGGACTGTGCCACTGTGGACACAGTCACACAGTGGAAGCGGTTCGCACGTTTCGCAACCAGCTCTCACCGTGGCTAGATACCCCTCGTCTCAGCTTGACGTTCTGACAGCTGTGATGGACACTCGTGAAAAACCGGCCGAATTTCACGGTGCGCGATTGGGCAATGCCGATTGAGTGTTGGATCTTTCGTCTCGGCTGTGGACCCTGGATCCTAAAAGTGACAGCCCGTTTTCGGGGACTTGAAGGCGAATGTTATGCCGGCTGGCTGTCTTTGACCCCATTGTCTTCCATTCCCCCCTGTCGTGGGTAGATCTCTAAAGCAACGCTGCGGGTTCAGCCGATGCACATCCAAAGCCTGAATCTCTCTCTCCTCTTGCCGCACTCGTCGGATACGAAAACCCTCGAATTTCCTTCATGATTTCCCAGAATCCTTGAACAGTAGAACCCCGGGTTCGAAAATCAGAATACGAGGATCACGGTAATGAACAGTGGTCATGAGAAGAAAAGACAAGTACTTTCATCGATCCCGACCCTATACGGAGTTGCATCGCCGGCTGTCACTCCCCAAACCCAAACTGGCTACTCACTACGTGCCCAGAACACTATTCCAAATACCATAACGCTTGATTCTGACAAATCGGCCTATTACGTTGCAAGTGGTTCAATCAACCGGACGCAGATTCCGGTTCCGGAATGTCACTGACCAGCCCTTGGCGGTGCTACCTAACCCACTGCTGTTCATGTCGGCGGTCGGGACACTGGACGACCGTTGACCTCGGGATATGGGGACATTCCTATAGGCTACGGCCCCAGAAATGGATCTGTTGATCGATCTAGTTAGTGGAGCCTGCTTGGCTTTGGACGCCGTGGGGTCAACGGGCGGTGGGATCGAGGTTTGACGTGAACTTTGAAGTCTAATTAATTATCTCCGTCCGGCATAACTCCAGCTCCTCCTCCCCCGAGTCGAGTCCGGAGTTAAAGTTGGACTTGAATTTTGCTTTGCAGGATTCGTTCCATTGCTCTTCCCCACTGTGATGATTCCACTTGACGGAGTATCTATCGACGGTCCACGGGTGATTTACCCATTCTAGTCTTCACTAACACGAGAGACGATACGAGGCGGGGCCATGCGACAAAGTACTTTGTCCCTTGGGTTTTGATTTATCATTATGAATCTCGCTGGATCTCGGGCTCGGCAGAGAGAACGGAATATGGCTGGCTATGCCATCACGACCGGTATCACGCCCGCCGAGTGTCGGGTCTCGACAGGTCGAGGCGATCAGCAGGCAGTGTCCAGAAGAGGCTTCGTGATCGTATGCACTAAGCTTCTTTTTACTCCGTGGAGATGAGGAGGCCAGCCATGAGCCAGCACCTCCGTAGTTCCGGCCGAGTAGATATGCATTTTTGTGCTTGCATACATGCATAACCTCCGCATAACATTGCATCGTGCCTACTGCTTTGTAAAGCGGTTTGTTAGGTCGTCTCATGTTATGGTCCTGTCTCTATAGGCAAGTTGTCTATATGCCCATCGACTGGAACAACCGTGCCCTAGTGATTTGACTGATATAATATCTATCATTCGGTTTTGCGCGGTGTATTACTTCGCATTGTATCAGGTTGGCAAACCAAGTTCGAATATATATTTCCAACTCAAATTAGGGCTACGCACCTTTCACGCTTCAATATATCTCGCTTCTCCCGTACCTTAGATCTTCTTTTTGTTTCATCTCGAAAGGCAAGTCATTCGATTCAATCCTTGCATAACATGTGCATTTGACTAACTAACCACCAGACCGAAAGCCTGCATCTCAAGAGTCGAGCTCAGACTCAAGCGCCCAGCCCAACCAGTATATGTCCTCGCGAGACATCATCCAGAGCATGCTGGACAGACAACAATCCAAGAGGAAGGTGCGACATGCTGTCTGGGTATCTGAGGGCTCGATAAGGAAGGTGCAACCATCCAGACCGTGGCCGTACCTTCCTCCTCCCTGGACAGTTGCCTGTGCAGGCACATATACACAAGGAAGGCGCGACTGTTGAATGGCCCTCAGAAAAAAAGAAAGAGCAGCCTGCCCACCTGCCTCTGCATCTACCACTCGGTACCGACCTACCTAGGCACATACTAGTCACTAACTAGATCGAGCAGCTTAGTTTACCCAGGTGGGAAGTCCATCACTGCACGCAGCCGACAAGTCTCTTAGCGAACATACGGGAAGAAACCGAAATTGACATTGACCTCTTCTGCGACATTTATCACGGGTACATCCCCAGGGCCGTTTATTGTTCTCACTGGACAAAGTAGCACTGCAGCTGCATCTGCAGCCCGAATCGAAACCGCCAACCCGGGGACTCCTACCCATGTCCTATGGCGCATCGGCTGCCGCTTGGGGCTTTTTTTTTTTTTTTTTTTTTTTCTTTTCTTTTCTTTTCTTTTTCTCTCCTCGATAAGAGATGCAAGGTCTTGGGCCCTATGTACGGTTGGCATGGCTCGAGGCCATCCATGTCTGTGTCTGTGCTGTGCATACTGCACGTTGCTTATTCTGCTTTGCTGGACCCCGCGAATTGTATATGCTGACAAGGTGACAATGGGATAGTCTAGATCCACAGTTACGGCTCATGAAGTGGCTAGATAATGGGATTGAATCTGTGATTGTCATGCAGAGTTGCTTCTTTCGGCAGACGGGTGCATATTCACATGGAATGAAAAGGTACTTGTGTATGGCCGGTTGTTCAATTATCTTATCATGCATTGAGTCCTAACTAGAAACCATAACGCCAACCCACCTGCACCGCAACTGCCCTTTAGATTGTATCCATTTTTATGCATGCATCGTCCGCCCTGTTCCCTAGTAGTACATAGCTTGTAGAAAGTGTATCAAAGAGGAAGTAAAAAAAAAAAGCTAGCCACCCAAGCTGATAAGTGTAGAAAAGTCAGTTGCTTTCACCGAGAGAGCAATGCCGACATTAAAAAACCAAATGCGTAAGTAACCACAGCTCCCGCGAAGCCGGATAGGTAAACATCACACGATAGCTTTAGCGATTGTCGCTGGCTTGTACGTCCAGTGTCCACCGTGGCTGGATCTGGATGATATTCCGTTCGGCACATGCCAGGGCCGATCAGCGAGACGCACCGCCTTACCATCGTTCTGAATGTATCGAGTTGGACGTTATCCGGCTGATCAAGCATCAGAGTTCATGGAAAATACGTCAAGGATGTGAACCATCAGAGCCCTGCTGCGGCTGCGGCTGCGGCTCATGTTTCGGGACCAGCGGTGGGATACGGTTGATGGACGGGGACATTGCATACTGGGCATGATGTCCATTTGATGCAAGATGGCTGTGCACACCCATCGCATTCTCCCTCTGCCTGCGCTCCTCCTGCTCCGGCGTCATGCACTTCACTGGCGGAGGAATCGGTGCATCCGGCGAACTCCTCCCCATCAGTTTCGGGCTGGGTTCGAGTCTCTGAACAGGGGGTAGAATCGGTGCGCCAGCCATTCCTCCAGCAGTCATGGGCCGGGGTGACTGCTTGGTAGGGCTGAGGCCGGAGAGGAGGTGAGAGTGAGGAGATGAGGCTCGGTTGGCGGTGGGAGTTGCCGCAAACGAACCGTTTCCACCGTGGAATGAAGAGAAGGAGGCGTGGTTTCCGGTGCTGGGGCGAGGGGTTTGATGGTTTCCGTATGGTGACCATGGGGCGGGACCGTCGGAAGACGCTAGGTGTGGGAAGCCAGCCAATGGACCAACATCGCGGTTACCTTGAGTCGGAGACATCGAGGGCCGGTTTTGGATGGGTGATGGGAGAGTTGGACTGTGAACTGAGTGAGAGGATGAAGGTCGTCGTGCAAAGGCAGGACCGGGGGGGATTGGGCCACGGCCATTATGCGGAAGATGATGGATGGAAGGAAGCTTCGGCTGCTCTTGGGCCGAAACTAGGCCGTTCGCACCCTTTGAAGGGGAGAAAGGAGCGCGCGGCGGGCTGAAAGGCGCATAAGAGGACTGAGGGCGGCGTTCAGGAGAAGAAGGGAATGGGACCGCAGCGGGTTGAGGAAGTGATGGCTGTGGTTGTTTCGATGGTGACTGATGCATCGCCGAGACAGCGTTTTCTGCTGTCGTTGACGCGAGTCTCGATTCAGGGTGAGCATCAGCAGATGAGGGTGACGAGCCAACTTTGAATTTGAGCGGCGGTAACTTTGGGAGCTTCGCTTCTTCCTCACGGCGCTTGCAATCCCGGCAGACGAAATGGAAGTCCTCGCTTTCGGCCTCGTCCTGTTTAATTCCAAGGCACTTGCTGTGCTGCCACACATTGCACTTCTCGCATGCGACACTATGAGAGCCATCATCCTGAAAAGTCAGCAACTCGCGCGATCACTGTCTCCCTGTGAAACTTACTAGGTTCTCTCCGTGGACGCCACAGCCTGAACAGTCGAATATCCACTGATCTTCTTGACCAAGACCTTCCAGGTTTTTCCGCTGTCTCTCCAGCTCTGCCTTGAGCTGACGCTCGGAAACACGGCTCTCTCCTCGTTCAAGCTTCTTTTGCTCCTCCTCGATACGCTCCAGCTCAGCCTCGTGCAGTACACGTTTCCTCTCACGATCCTTGATGCGCTGCTCGCGAGTCATGATACGCGAATGCCGTTCATTTTCCTTTTCCTTCAAACGTTCTTCCTCTTTGAGAGCTGCTGCCAGCTCTTCCTCTCGTCTCTGTGCTGCCTCGATGGCTTCTCGCTCGTGTCGCTCTTTCTCACTCTTCTGAGCAAGGCGACTTGACCTCTTTGCACCGGCGAGAAGTTGGATGTTGAAAAGCTCCTTCTCACGTTTGACCTTTTGTCGCTCTTGTACTGCTTCCTCCTCTTCAATTATCGGCAGCACCTGTTCTTCAATTCGGGACCTGAGTATTTTCTCGTCTGCGTCTCTCGTGCTCCGTAACGACTCCAAAAACTCTTTGTAGTCGTCCAATGTAACAGCAATGCACTCCCACTTCATGTCCGCGAACGGGTCCTCCGCGTTGATAGGTACTTCAGCGTTGGTGTTCTCCTCCTCGGACTCCTCATCGTCATCAGCACCTGTGACCTTTCTCCGTTTAGATGCCCTAGAGGCTCGTGCGCTTGTCCGCTTAGATTTCGACTTGGACTTGGTAGGCTTCGGAGGAGGAAGGGGAGGGTCGGTACGGCGATATAGTCTGTTGTCATCGAGGATATAATAGTAGCGGCCTTGTCGATCATAACCGACTTCTTCAATCCGCTGAGTAAAGTCAGCGCAAGTCCTCGCAACTGGCTCTTTCAGTACTCACCCATTGCAACTGGTCTGTCTCCCTTTGCTCCGGCATCTTGTCTCGAATCCGATCGGGATTCCAAAACGTCCAGATGCTAAGCTGGTGCAGAACCCGGAGCTTAGTGAAAACATCGAAGTCCAAAAACTTGTTCGGGACCTCCTCGTATCCAAAAGGGTTCGTGTGATGTGGAGCTTTCGCATTGTACTGTCGTCGCGTGTATTCGTCAAAATTATCGAACCTGGATAATGAAAAAACTCGTGAGCTTCGACTAGGACAAAGCCAGAGGCATTCACGTACGTTAGACCGCGATGCGACGAGACCCATTTCAAGAGACACAGTCCAATCTCCAATAATTTCTCCGAAGGACCAGGCTTGAGACACTCGTTTTCCAAATCCTAGACAGATACTAATCAGTCTGCGACCTAACCAACACGCGACAAAATCGTCCGAAAACCAAGCTACAGAATTAAGTGCAACGAACCTCAATCCCGAAATCCTCGTCGATTTTCATAAGCTTGCCAAAAATCGCAATATACTGCATGAGGTTCGCAAACTCCCAGCAGTTGCGAAGCTGCGTCAGCAGGCTTGTGTCCTCGTCTTGTGACTTTTCGGGCTGCTCTGCGACCTGAGGCTCCGGAGCGCCCATCTCGGAGCGGGTGCGCTTTCGCGATACCATGGCGGCGGCTTAAGACCGGGGCCGAGATCGATCAAAAAGGCGCCGCGGCGCAGGGGTAAAATTCGACAAATTGGGGTCCCGCGAGCGGTTTCTGGATCGGTGTATAGCGGAGTATCGGCGAAGAAAGAAAAGTCGCGTTTTAGTACCTAGAAACTAGAAATGGTACTCCAAGAGGTGCGGTGGGCGTGTCCAGGCAGGAAGGGTGGATGAGCTCACAGAATCTCCGGAGGCGCGTCGAGATCCACGTGTCAGGTGACCTGTGATAAGACGGTTGCCAATGGAACTGTATGCACTGCATGCGTGGGATCTCATGGAGTTTGTCAAATAACAATGTACAATCGATTGATAACTAAGAAGAAATAACTAGATCTTGGTATCTCGCATCACAGGTCTATCTCACTTGTTTGGTGGCGGAAAAAAGACCATAGGACAATGAAACAGAAACACAGCGCCGTCACGGCCATATCAATACCCACTCCATCAAACAACCAGCACCATGATGACTGGAAAGAAATGTTGGTAGATAAGTAAACAGGGGAATAAGATAGCCCGGAGTGAAAGCAGAAATAAAGCAGAAGCAAGCAGCAAACCAAACAGCAACGAATGTGAAAGCAAACCCCTGACCAACAAGAAACCAAACCCAGCCCAGTATGCTGTTGAACACCATTGCTGTGGATCTCAAACAGATCGCCTCCACCACAATGCTAGTATTCTCATGTCCTCGCGTTCTTTTTTTTTGTGTGTTTTTGGTTCTCGAATATGCTATACCACGTTGCGCCGTATAACCCGTTTCGCCAGAGCCTGTCCATGCAAGTCGTAAGTGTATCAAATATACCAAAGAAATCGAAATCGAAGCGAAACAATGCTTTTCAACTTTTACATGGCAACACCCGCTGCGCCGTCGGACACGTTATCGGAAAGGTTGATGAGAAGCTGGGCGAGACACCGCTTGGTAGCTGCGTCGTCACGGAGGACCGAAGAAAAGGTTGCATCCCGGAGGGGTTCGGGGAGACATTGACGTAAAGCCTCGCGAGCACGGCTATTATCACTTAACCTAGTAGATATTAGAAGAGCACCGGTTTTTTTTTTTGGTGGAAATACGTACCGAAGGAAGCAGCGCACGACATGCTTGAGAAGCCTCACGGTTTGCTGCTCAACAAGCTGGGTGACCATATTACTTAAGACAGTCCCCACCGCATAGAATCGTTCGTAAGTGGCACATATGTACGCCAAGCCAATATCGTCGAGCAAGATCTTTTGAACAATGAAGATGGCAACCGTTTTGCTTAGCTCCGAGCCGGTTTCCATGATACGAAGACAGAGCGGGATGATCTCGGTAGTGAGAAGGAAGTTGATGACGTCCGACGAATCATTCTTAACAAGCGCTCCGATTACGCCAAGGGAGGTGAGACGGAGATATTCGAACGGCCGGGATTTCGAGGTAGTGTTCAGAAACGGGTAGAGGAAAAGAGGAATGTGAGCTATCAGACGAGTCAGTACGGCGTGATGTTTCCGAGGTCAAATGGCCACGTACCATTCAAGAACAAAGTGCGCGTTTCGTTGTGAGACGCCACGCACTGCAACAAGGCAAGTGCGTTGCAGACCCGATTTGAGGCCGCGGCGGTAAGTTGTGAAGGGTTAAGCAGAGGGTATACTGAGATAATTTCCTGGAGAAGAGCGGTCATGACCCCTAGACAGCGAGAACGAGTTAGCCGCGGCCGATGAAGTAAACACTCTGGTCAGAGACTTACCGAAAGAATGCCAGATAACGAGTGCCAGCTCGGGAACCTGTTCCCTCTTCTTGCTAAGCTCCATCAAAGCAGTCTCTCTGCGATTCGGATCCAGCAGCTCCGCGACCCAGATGAAGACCTTGCGGTTCTCCTCGCTAACTCCGCCATCAACCATAGACATTGCATTCGGCAACGCGTCCCCGCTGACTCCCCCGGCACCTACTCCCTGGGTAGAGTTGTTCGCTGCAGCACTGCTGGCCATGGCGATGCGGTTGTAGTGCTGATGCTGAGCCGCAGCGGCGGCAGCGGCGGCGGCCTGAACTTGGGCATGCTGCTGTGCGACTAGTGTGGAATGCTGCTGGGCCTGGTGCGGGTGGTGTTGCGCTTGGTGCTGCTGCTGCTGATGCTGCAACCAGGCGGCATCAGCCTGGGGGTACTGATGCTGATGGGAGAAGACGTGCTGGCTTTGCGTTTGAAGCATGGCGGGCCGACAAAGGATCGATGGTTAGAGGTGTGCTGAATCGCCCTGGCCGACCGGAAAATTCGAATTGTCGGTGCGAAGGGCTGGGGGGAGAACGAATGGTCAGTAAGTCGAGCGTGAGATAGGATTCATTGATTTATATGCTGCTGCTGGTGCGAAGAGTGAATGAAGGAGACACTCGCAGGGAGTGGGAGAGGGTTGGACTGAACGTGAAACGGATCGAGGCGAGCGAGGTTCGGGCTCCGGAGGCGGGGACAGGCCGCCGACCGCCTGAGTCAGATATCTACCACAACTCGGCTAACAAACGTCTATCCAAGTTTACGAGATACAACAACTGTGATAATGATTTGACATCCATTCTGAGATTTGCGGGTCAAAACAGCGAGATACTCATCCGATGGCCGTGCTCGTTACACTGACCCACGGGTTATTCTGACAGGTGCATGCTGGCCAGCAGAGCTACTTCAAGTACTTCAATAAGATTAAGCAATCGACAGAGTGCGTTGTACTCCCTACATGCAGATCTCTGCCAGCTGCGCCTGTAAGATCTGTACAGAGTATAGAGTCGTCTTTTCGTTTTCCGATGCACTCCCGATATCAGTCTAGATGCGAGTGACCACCAATTCATCTCGTCAAGTATATTCACATTTCTCATAGTATTTACATCTAGCTGATGTCGAAATATAGCGAAGAAATACATACATACATCAAATCATTGCTCATAATACAGGAAGAAACTGCCAGAGACAGTTCGGTACATCAAATATGTGTCTTGAAATCGTCGCAAAAGGCGTCAAATCATTCGAGATCTTGCAACTCCATCGATTCACCGTCTTATCATTAATCGTTAAACCCGGGACCTGGACCGTCCTGATCGCCGGCTTCGTCTCGTTCGTCGGTCTGAGCTTTCACTCGCTGCGAACAGTTAGCAATCCGCCTTGATTACAAGGGTAATTGAACATACTGGTGCTGGTATAATAGCTATAATAGCTCGGGTAGGTGTAATCACTGCTCTTTTCGTCGTCGTGATCTTGCTTCCGTTTCAAGCCGAGACATAGCGCAATCGCACCGAAGATGATTCCAATTGTCGCAAGTTTACTCCACCCAGACTTCTTTTCGCCGCCGTGCGCAGATTCGGTTGGTTTTGTAGCGCCGTACCATGTGCGGCCGGGTCGGTGCGAGTGATGTGAGTAGCGGTCTTCGACATAGGTCTCCTCTCGTCTCCTCCGCCTGCCACAGCCCAGACAAGCCAGAATGCTGTGCAGGAGCCCGCGAGCGCACAGGCAGAGGCAGAGAAGGAACAGCAGGAACACACCGGCGAGTGTTCCAACCACAATACCTGCAATGGCACCACCGCTCAAGCCGCTGTCATCGTCCGGAGCATCGACTCCAAGCGCAGGCGATCCATCAGTCGTAACAGGCGTTTCGAAACCCTGGGTGGCCGTCGCGGTCTCAGTCCCCGTCGGTCGAACCGGAGGCGTGGCAGTACCCGTATCCGTGGCCCAGATTGAGGTCGTTGCCGCCAAAACACACTTGTTGTCGTCGCCGCAGACGTCCGAGGCGCTGCAACACTCGCTACCACAAACACTCTCACCAAGATCAGTCCGGCAACTCCCAGAGTCTGTTGGCGTCGCGACCCAACTGCTCCATACAGAGGTGTGTGTCTGGGCGTCCGTTTCGGTCACGACCCAAGTGCTGCTATAGTATTCCCACTTTCCATCTCCGCTGCCCGAATCCCCGGAACTACCAGATGAAGAACAAACAGCCTGGTCGTTATCGTCCGTAATGCATGTTTCGCCGGAGGCACAGCACAGCTGAGAGTAGTAGCCGCAGGGGTTGTCGCACGATGTTCGTGCCTCGAGCGAGCTCCCCTCGAAAATCTGCCCTAACGGAGTCGCATCGGCGAATCGACACCGGTTCAGTAGTGCGAGGATCGATATCGCAGACTGTAGTATTGACGAGGTATGCATTGTTGAGTGACAGCAGTCGCGGAATGTTCAGCGATCGGTATGAAAGCGCTGAAAGCGCTGGAATGCAGACAGTGACAGCGCAGTTGACCAGGCCCGAGTGCCGAGTCTAAGTACAACGCCGTACAAGCCGGTCTGCTCCCCAACAAACAGGCGGAAAGTAAATTATCGTGAATATTTAAGAGACGAAGAAAACCAGATCGTAATCCAAACCGAAAGAGGAGAAAAAAGAGAGGCAGAATGGGCAGACTCGGAGAGAGAGGGGAGTAGTGCAGCGTGCAGTGAGCGCTGATTTTCCCAGCCTCCTGCACGAACATCCTCACTCAATTCAAGCCCAATCCCAACCACCGCATTTCTTGCGACGGCCAAAACCTGCTTGATCCAATCAGACGGAAGATCTATACCGTCACTTGTTTCTATTTTCAATCCGGAATGGCTAGACCCTTGGTTTTCATGTCTTTACTGACGAGTCACGGAGTGCCCCTCTTAGCCCTCGTACACCGGCTCTTCCCTCCCCGCATCGCATCCAATGCCAGTCAATATCGTCTGCAATTATTGCTCTGGGCTCTGTATGCCCATTGAGAGATGGAAGTGTCAGCTCGGAGTATATTTCAATCAATTAGGTCTTCATATTCATCCACGCGGTCTAGACTAGATACATTCCCCTCACCACCCTCGTAAAGTATTTAGGCTTCGAAAGCCTCACAGCCCTGACCGTTAGTCTCTCAGGTACTCAAAAGCTCTGCTGGTCAATCGGACTACGTACTCAGGCACTGACTTGGTTGAACTCCACTGTCGCGTTTGTTTTACTGGTTGCTTAGGCAGTTATGGAGCTGACCTGCAGGGACAGCATGGCAATGTGAATCCCGCTCTTTGTTCTGACCGCCAAGACTGGTACGGGAGACTCATGGGATTGAGATGAATGCAATCTATACTCCGTATTATATTCTCGTTTCTTTTTGTTTCTGAATATTGAAGTTTAGGATCATTGTTATGACTAGACCTAGACCTAACCCTACCTCATACATTCTGGCGAGACTTTGAGGAACGGCACCAATATCTGAGTTAGTACAGCATACTCATCCTCATCCTGCTATAATCACCCGTAGTAATGGGCTCGTACTTGGCCGGTTCATCTCCACTCATGCAAGAAGGTATACACTCCACAACAACATCATCATCCGGCGACATGAAGTATGGAATCGAGAACCGTTCCCGCGTCGTCCGATTTGGCTCTTCGATTCTATCAGAGAGCTCTGGGAGACTCACGTGGTGATTTGTAGAGCGGAGCTTGTCTATACCACAACTCAGGGACAGACAGAGACAAGAAGGGACAGTTAAACAAACCATTACTCCATCTCTGCAACAAACCCCCCACATTCATCACAATACTATTCTTCACAGGAGGGATCGGGACGAACGTTCCTGACCTCGAAATGTCCTCTACCTCTAACCCCCCGCAGTCGTATTGGAAAAGCATAGTGATGGAGCTCCAGTCTGTATGGGCTGCGCAGCGACTTACGCGGTTACTTTCTAAGTCCTTGGCTGGGACAGGTAAGTGGTGAAGGAGGCGGAGATGGTTATTGTTTCCTGCATGCTTGCTTGCCAGGTATTACTCGTCCTCGAGGTCCAGGCCTATGGCTAGAGCCCTGAGGATGTCTTTTCCGACACGGTCACAATCGCTGTAGAAGTTGACCATGAAGTATCGGAAGCCGAGGATTGTAGATTCAGGGAGCCATTGGTTTGGCTGCCTGGTGTTGGTTTCATTGCCGATGTCATAAACCTCCTATCTTTTGTTAGGAATGATCCGTTTTATGAGCGTTGGGCTTGCCTTGACGTCAGGAATTTCTCTCATCTTCCTTCTCACTTCCTCATTGTCATCGCCCGTGTCTATAATCTGGGATATTTTCTCTAGCCCAGGCCAGGAGTATCCGCGATAAACGGCCCATCCCTCGGTCACATGCTGTGCAATAGACATCGGATAAAGCATTAGGCCAAATTGGGTCATAATCTCTCCTTAAGCTTGACAGAAATTCATGCTAATTGGTGATAATATTATACTCTCGTATGGAGGAGGTCTCGTAGGGAATGGCCAAGCGAATAAGGTTGATTGAGCCCTAACATAAACTGGAGTTGGTTCCAATTGAAAGCAAAGCCCAATGAATAATACCTCTCTATACTGCCATGGGCACAGAACCCGTGTAAATATTCATCGCCAACCATTGGTCCACAAACAATTGCATGGTGGCTTGCCGAAGATCCGGCCCTGGATGTCTTTGTTAGTGAGCCGTTGTTGACCGACACTCCTTGTGCTCCGTGATCTTTCTATCAATAGAACATCCGCCTATTCCGTAAAAATGAGGCGACCGATCGGCTGTTACTCCGTAATTGATGGATCGCGATTCAGTTGCGATGAAAAGGGGTGGTTGGGCTTGGTAAGGCGGCACTGCTTCATAACTATCAGAAAGGAATAGCGGCTTCCGCTTCAAGTAGTGTGTTGATTGCCCGGCCACCTCAATTCCAGACCAGGCCCATCGTCATCGCTACCCAACGGCAGATTTTGAACTGATTTGTCTCTACTCCGTACTCTGTATGGATTAAAGCATATTCTTATTTTACAAACCTATCAATATCAAAAGACCCTGAATACCTACCCTAGTCCCGCGGGACGATCAACCCCTCAAATTCCAAGAATGAAGATGAAGACCTCCGCCTTAATCGCAGCCACATTCCTCGCCACGAGCGCATTCTCAGCCTCACACATCCCATTCGATTCGCCCGTAACAGCAAGTCCAGAAACAAACCACCGCGCATACGACGTCCTTCAGCTCCTGAAAAAGCGCGACGGGAATTGTCCGAGCGGATACAACGCATGCAGCAACCTCGACAACTCCGGCATCTGCTGCCGCTCCAGCGCCATCTGTACGAGCGACGAAGCGAACCATATTGCGTGCTGTCCTAGCGGTGCGAAATGTACGGGGACAATTGCTGGCTCAACATCTGGGGGATTTGCTGCGCCTTCTACTTCATCAGATGCGACACAAACAGACGATGATAGCTCCGCGACGATAACAGGCTCAACAATAGACGGCGCATATCCCTTTGTCGCAGTGCCCACGAGTTTCTCCGACGCGGACGTCTGCTCCTCATACTACGAGCAATGCGAGCGGGAATATACGTCGTGCGTGACGTATTTTGGCGGGTGGGGAGTGACAGTGACAGGCGGCGGGGCGGATTTCACGCAGACGGGCGGTGCGGCGAGTGCGATTGAGACGTGCTCGAGCTTGAGCCAGGCTGCTTGCCATGGATTGAGTCTGGGGGATTGTGGGAATTATGAAGGGGGTGCGGATGGGACAGGGGTGAGGAGGACGTCAAGCCTGCATGATATTGTTGTTGGAATGTTGATTGGTGCTGCGGGTTTCTTTATCTAAAAGGGTATATGATTTGGACGAACGACATTTACTTGGACTGTATATGATGATGATGTCTACGACATTTATTGAATGGATATATGAATGATGACTGATGTTCGATTGGCTTCTGTGTATCTAGCTTCTAAAACCAACGCCGGACTCCATCTACTATCTGCTGAATATAAAACTATGGAGACTCCTTCGCCTTCGAGTCCTGCTTAAACGTCGACTGGACCGTGATCCGCGCGACGTTTTCTTCAGACAATTGCTTATACCCATCCCCAACACCCGTTGTCACATAGTTCGTTAAACCAATCTCATCATCATCAGTGCCTTTATTCATCCGATTTGAGGCGTACTGTTTTGAGTTATACTTATGGCTCGGCCATTGCCGGTTTTCCGACTGCCCCCCTGTCGCCTGCCGCGAATGATACCCACTGGATATTGAGCGGTGGGCGATGCGAGCAAGAGGCGCGAAATGGGGCAGACAGGCACAGACGACTCCAACGGACGGCTCGATGGTCGACCAGATGAAGACGGGACCCATGAGCCAGGTGACGTCGGCGGTGCTCATGAATTTCCGGAGGTAGTAAATGCGGACGATACTGGCGACGCAGACGCTGGAGTCTGATTAGTCTGATGTTGTTGAGGAGCTATGTTGAGAGACTTGACTCACAATGCTCCGACAGCCATGATACCGCAGATAGCGACCTTCTTCCGCACCGTCATCTGCAGTTTTATGAATCGTGGGAAGGGGAGGGTCAAGAGGAAGAAGTCGTTAAGCATGTTGATGATTCCAAGGGCGAGGAAGAAGGATGTGATGTTGATGCATGTTCCCTGAGTGCCGCTGAACTGGGTCCAGAAAAAGGAGACTGGCTTGCAGGAAGTGGCCATGGTCACCCAAATGATGATCGGGTATGAGAGCGTGATGAAGCCCGCAACCGCAAGAATGATTTTCATGGACGGTTCCAGTGGCGAGAAGATTCTCTTGTAAAAGAAGAGAATGGAGATTCGAATGCAGGTGCAGGAGGAGGCATAGAGAAAGGTGTATGAGAAGAGGAGCTATAGCCGTTAGACGGTCCAAGAGAAAGATTTGGGGGGCACTGACTCTGTACAAAGCCATCAGATCCTCTACCGAAACTGCCCAAATATGCCTCCCAGAGCCAACATTGCCCCCTTTACGCTATCAGCAGGTGATGAGATTCAAGAAGAGAGAGATACTAACCCGCAATGCTGATTCCGGTTGTCGCGCCTATAAAAATCTTTGACTGTCAGCAGTAGTAGGTACAACTGACCAGCGAACTCACCAAAGCCGCGATGATTGCCCAGTCATCATACATCAGCGCATTTCTGAGGATGATCCGGGCTGTAAACCGCAGGATCACTGCCACTGAAGCTAGACAGAGCATTGCAATGACGGCGCCATTGTTGACAGAGACATTGCTAGCCGAGAGGTCAAGACCTGAAGGAGGTGGCCCAAAGCCAGCGAGGATGACTGGGTCTACAACCATGGCTGTGGGTGTCTAATGAGCAACATGGCTCAGGAACCCCGTGGATTGGAAACGTCTTGTCTTTTAAGCCGTGGACCAAGCTCGGAGTAGTACTCCGTATGTACTGCTCATACAACTGACCCACCGAGAATGCCGTGTCCAAGAACCAGATGACCGGTAAATTTCTGAAGAACCTGTTCTGCAAGCCCTTTTCTGGCGCTTCATGCAGCTCGGGGAGGGTCTCAGGAACACGCTATGCTGTGGGGAGGGTAGGCCGTCACAGAATGGGCTGTTTGAAAAGTGCGATCCTTCGCGCTGTGACGGCTAGAAGGCGCTATGGATTCCGGCATTCCGCCCGTTGACAGGACCCAGTCCCCGGCTACATGACAAGTGACGGTTCCAATCGACATGTCTGTTGGAGAAGGCATCGCTCCACTCACACTAGCCAGCGGCTCAGCGCCAACCGCACTCGGGGAATGGATCTGGGTGGAGGCACGGGACGTAGCGCAGTCGGAAATTGGACTTGGAGTGGATTCATCTCTGAAATACAGACCATTCCCTTACTTGCCTCATTCCTTCGCTTGTGATTCTTATCATCGACCAGCTGATCATGGGCAGTCACAGTCTCACGGCCCTCGAGCGCATTGGGCCCAAGGGGTACCTTCGCTACGTCTTCCCCTTCCAGCTCGAAGATAATTACGACATCGATGAAGCCGCTCGTATACTCCAAGCTGGGTATGAATCTCTCACGCAACGAATCCCAGTGGTTGGCAGCGAGGCCGTGCCTGATACCGAATCAAAGCAAGCAGGAGTGTTGAAGTTCCAGCCATATGAAGACAACAAAATAGTCATCAAAGATCTTCGGACTGAATATCCATCGAGTTACGCAGACTTGAAAAGCAAAGCGTTCCCGGTGGCCGCCTTTGATGCCGACACCTTCTGTCGCCGGTCAGTGTGGCCTGTCGCTGGAGAGCGACTGCCCATTTCGCTTGTCCAGGCCAACTTTATTCAAGGAGGAGTGGTCTTGACATGGTGTATCTTGCACATGTCAGGCGACGGCAAGTCGTTCTATACATGGACGAAGATCTGGGCAGAAGAGTGCCGTCGGGCTCAGGACCTCGATATCCCAGAACCATTGCAGCTCGCGGATGCTGTCTGGAAAGACCGCGAGCAGGTAATGAAACCGTCGGGTAAGAACAAAGGCAGGGTCGAGGACCACCCAGAGTACACTCTCCTGCCGTTTACGCCTCCAGGGGCTCCCCCGAAGATGGCATCGCCTAGCCACAGAGGCCAAGTCTACTACTTCTCTCCAGAGTCTTTGGCAGCTCTGAAAGCCGAAGCATCGCCAGCAAATGCCACTGAGCCGTCTGACCAGGCGTGGATTTCGACCAACGATGCTCTGTCGGCACTTGTCTGGCGCACTGTCATGGCAGTCCAGTCACCGCTGGAAACCCTGGAAGGAGACCCGGTGTCAGTGTTCAACATTGCTATTGACGGCCGGCTGCGGACCAACCCGAAAATCCACCCAGATACTGCAGGCTGCTTCCTGGAGTATGTCGCGGTCTCGATGCCAATCCGCAAGATGTTGGGACCGCTGGGTCTTGCCGACTTGGCAGTTCAGATTCGAAAGTCCATCATCAAGGCTGACGACCAGTTCACGGATGATGTGGTGACTCTTGTAGAGCAGCTGGAAGACGTTGATCGGCTCGTCCCTACAGCATTCTTGGATGTGCCTGGCTTCAACTGCGTTCAAACTTCGTGGATTGGCTTCGAACTTTATGGGCTGGATTGGGGTCTTTTAGGGAAGATTGACGCCGTGCGAGTGCCGCACGTGGGCTGTATCAATGGATTGCAGGTGGTTCTTCCGGTGCTGCCAGACGGTGGTATGGAGGTTGTGGTTGGTGTCGAGGAGAGTTGCCTGGACAGGCTGCTGAATGATCCTTTGCTCAACAAATTTGGTGTCCCGAGGTAATGTCGCACCTAGTATTCATTGATTAGTTATAGAACATTGAATGCGCCTGCCGTCCCTTTGTTGTTGAGAAACATAACCTGACCCTGCACAATATAATTCCCCTTCACTGAGGTGCCGATTCATGTCACCTAGTACATCACTGGTGCCAACACTTTGAGAATGGTCACTTCTCAAATATAAATAAAGAGCCAGTACTCCGTACTCCGTACCAAATGTTGTAGCTTAATAGTCCTCAGCCCTAAGCCCTTATCCATATTATATGTATGCCTGAGGCACCATTACCTGAGCCAAGCCGATAAGGCGGCCATGAGTTTGACGCCGCTCGCCGCAACAGAACAACAATTGACCGCTCGACTGCGAACAGCCAGCGGAATATCTACCTTATTATCGCCCTACGCGTACTTACCTCGGAGTACACATCCACTTGATTCCATTATCCGAATTGTCCCTGCCATTGAACGTCTGTCCCAGTCCGACCTCACCGCAACCCCTCACCACCGCATCATCCAAAATGTCTATTCCCAACGAAGCTCTCCAAAAGGTAAGCGCATACTTTCCTATCCTCGGGCCTAAAGCTGTAAAGCAACAAATTCACTAACACGATCCCTTCCAGCTCCTCCAAGAAATCGAAGCCCGCGTCATAACCTCGCAGCAACAAATCGGAATTACAAAGGCGCAGATGACGAGCAAGAGCCGCGACATCCGCATGCTGGAGCTCACGTCCAAGGAGCTGGAGACTTTGCCGGGTGAGACGAAGATCTACGAGGGCGTTGGGAAGATGTGAGTCGTCACAAGCCACTTGTCTTATTTTGCGGAGCTGCGGGGAGAAAGATGGAGTTCGGATTTCTGCGGAGAATACGAATGCTAATGCTGTTTCGTTACTGCGTAGGTTCGTCAGTGTCCCCAGAACAACAGTCGACAAGCGGATAACGTCAGAGAGCGGGGAGATCAAGAAGGAGATTGAGAACCTGGAGAAGAGGATGCATTATTTGGAGACGACACATAAGAACAGCCGGGAGAACTTGGAGGCGATTCTGAAGTCTGGGAGGGCATGATTTGGTCTTCTTCTCTTGCTGTTCTTTTCGTTTCCAAAATTCTGACACTGTTATTAATATGACGCCGCTTATGAACATTTGTTGCGGGACTTGATATTCTTCGATACTCCGTCTGCTAACCACTTTCGATTGAACCACACGATTCTTGTTGAAAATTCACGACAAGGCGTGATGCATGGCTGATTCACCTAGATCAGAGCTTCGCTGCGATCTCGGCCAGTCGAACTAGCTCAATAACCAACCCTGCTCAGGCACAACAGGAGGTCTGTCCACGAGATCATGAAAAGAAATCATCAATGGGCCTCCCTCAGCTTAATTCACAGTGGGATATTTTGTTCCCCCAACTTTCGATGAGCGGGGACAGTATCTTTCCGATCCTGGTCTAAACTCTGCCTAGCATTCTCCATCCTAGTCGCAATAGCAGAGACGAGAATCGATTTATAGTGAAAATGGTGGAGGCCTGTACATAATAGTCAATGAAGAAGAGGCGTGTCACTCAAGGCTCAAAAATGTTAAGAGGTAACAGCAGGTATGATTCTGTTACATGTGAATGCCAGCTCAGCCCTATATGCATGTTGTACATCATGGCTAGTATAGACTTACTAATACACAATCTCCCCGGATATCCTCCGTATAAATTCGTTATAGTCAGTCGACGAGGTTCAAAATTTGACAGCAGACATCCCCACAGCTTAGAGTAACTAAAGATTTCCATATTGAATCTAGAATGACGGAAACAAGTTGGGCCTATATGGTGGCGATAAAGTTACGTAGTCTTAGGCTCCAACTCCGCGTTCAACAAAAGAACTCAGATCTGGTGCCTGAAAGGTTAACCATGATAAGCGAGGGGCTTTTCGGGGCCATTTTCCTGGCCTCTGCATCCAACACGAAATTTGGTGAGATGAGTTGACAGGCTGAAGGCTGAGCAGCTGAACGCAGTGGGCCAGAGCGCAGACCTACAAAGCGAATCGCCGACCTGGACTATTCCATAATTACGATGGTGAAGTGATCCGGCGGTTAATGATGATAACGAACCCTGGATGACTCGGGATTAACCGCCACACCGTTCCTTGGTTCTTAAGAATATCTAGATCTATTGGGATGCATTTACAGATGGGAAATAGAGTACGGAGTAGATCAAGCAAGGGCGACGGCTTATGTACCGCTGACTCACATGGGACAGAGTGCAGATGCCAGCCACAGCATTAATGGTAATGGTGACATTTCTTCAGATGATCAGCACCCAATGACCCAATGATGGCATCCCCCACTTTGGCAGCTGAGCCGCTTGAGTCTGGAGGAGGGGCCTTTAACAGGGAAATCAGGCCTTGACTTTCTTTCCCTTATCTTGTCTCCTCTCCCGTCCTCATCCCATCTCATCGTTTCATCTCTTTCATCTGACTGGTGCCTGGCTTGAGCCCGATCTACCCCTCTCTCAGCTTTATTTCGGCCCCCACCACTCACGCTGGGTGTGTTTCTTCTTCAGCCGCCTGACTCTTCCTACCTTGCATTAGCCCTCGTGTTCATCAATCTCATCATCTATTTATTCTCCGTCGCTCTATTTAGAGTCCAAGATGCCCCGACATCGCCGCGTCTCCATCACCGACTCTGAAGACGAGTACTCTGAATCCGACATCTCCATGATGGAAGTCCCCAGGCACTACAGGAGACGCTCCATCTCCCGCTCTCGCTTCGACCCCAGCTACAGCAACTCCCATCTTAGCCCAAACGTCCTGCACGAAGACGTCCGCATCCATCGCTCCGCATCAACAGGCGCCCGCCGCCGTCAAGAGCGCGAGCGTCCGCCACCGCCACCACCGGCCGTAATCGTCGACATCAAGAACGACAGCCGGAATTCCAATAAAAACCGCAAGCAGCGTCGAGACCAGTCCTCACACCGCCATGAAGAAAACGTCTATCTCGACGAGTCGGAGGACGAGACTGTCCTGCGACGTCATCGCCACAGGCCCCGCGCTAGCACCAGTAGCGTCTCCAGATCCCGGGATGCCTCGCCGCTCCACCCGCCCCGCGACTTTGACCTCGTCATCGACCAGCGCCTGCTCGATCGTAATGATCGGCGCCAAGATCTTGAGCTCCTTCGGCAGCAGCAGGAAATTGAGCGGTTGGAGAGACAGCTTGAGCACCACCGTGGAGAACACGACGTCCGCCTGATTAGGGAAGAAGAGGATCGATATGAGGATGATATTAGCGACAGGCTGCGGCGGTTACAGCGCTACGAGGAGCAGGAGCGCCTAGAGGAGGAGAAGCGCAAGGCTGAGCGCCGCTATAGGCTCCAAAGACTGGAGGCCGCGGAGCGCGAGTCGGCCGAGAAGGAAGAGGTGCGCCAGAAACTGCGGCATGAGCGGCTTGTGGAGCTGCAGCGTAAGATAGATGAAGAGGAGGAGCGCGAGCGCGTGAAGAAGGAGATCAAGGACGAGGAGGCTCGGCTTGCTCTCGCGGAGCAGGAGAAGCGGGCTAAGGAGGCTCGAATGAAGGCTGCTGCCGTTGAGGAGTGGAAGCTCGCTGAGGAGCGGCGCCGAATTGCCGAGCGTGAGGCCGCTGAGCAGCGTGATAAGGAGTTTAGAGAGCGCCTACGGATCGAGTTTGGATATACCGAGGAGGAGATTGAAGATATCATCAACAAGAAACACAAAAAGGACAAGAAAGAAGAGAAGAAGGAGGAGAAGAAAGAGGAAAAGAAGGAAGAGAAGAAGGAGGAAAAAAAGGAGGAACTTGAGCAGCGCAAAGCAACCTGGATTAAGGTATGTCTACCCTCTATACTCTACGCTAGCTTTCATATTAATAGTATTAGGTCCACCGCAAGTACCTTCTCCCCGACACCCTGATCGCCTACCAGCTCCCTTGGGCATTCGACGAGGTAAGCCCAATCCCAAAACTATAACCAGCAACCGTGATACTAATATTGCTATAGTCCGACGGCAACTACATCATCATCAAGACCTGGATCGGCGAAGATTTCCAAGAGGAACTGTTCGCGCACTCGAAACGACTGCGTGAAGGAAAAGTCATCACTCAGACGTCCAGCAGCCTGACTGAGCTCCGTGTCAACGATAGAAATAAGGATAAGATGTACCTCGTGCGCAAGAAGAGCCCGAGCCGGCGGTCTTGGATCTTTACTTAGTTGACGGACTGCCATTGTAACGAATGGTTCGGTGCGGATGAGTGGTTTGTGTTTCTGAATTGCCGAGCCGAGTTGGTTTACTTTCTTATATACCTCCCTGCTCTTTTCTGATATTTTTTTTTTTTTGGCTTGATGCTTTTGTCATTCGCTTGGCCATGTTAATGACCTGGGCTTCACTATATGAGTAGCCTACTGTCTATCCATGGGTTTGATGAGTTAATTTGGCCTTGTGATTTGTTTTATGATACATGAATGAATGATCTACGATGCTTCAATATCATTTCACATCGAACATATCGTACACCAGAAGAGCGAAGATGATCTGTCTAACCAATATTACATCCTATTGCATTATCATAGCCCAGCCCCACTCTTAGCTTCACTCTTCGCCCACCTTGTCTCGGCCCTCAATATCAACTCTTCATACACTGTCCATGCAAGCGCCGAGCTAAGCGCTTTCCGGCCAATCCTGAGACCCAGTCCCCCAAATAGACTGCGGACTCCGTCTTCCTGGACCATTAGGCGCACGGCACGCATCATGTTGCCGTATTTCCCTGGCATGAGCTGCAGTCTTGTTTTGACTGCGTCGAAAGGATTGGTTATGGCCGTTGCGAGACCAGCGGCTAGAGCACCGGAGACAAAATTTATGGAGGACGATGATTTCGGTGCTGATACCTGATTTGGTTCAGAGGTTGTTGTTGGTATTGTTGCGGAGGATAACCGCCGCTTCAATTGCTCATAGAAGAGCACGTATAAGCCCGCATACGGCGCATCCCGGGCAGCGGTGGCGCCGAATCCGGAGAAAAGACCACGCGCCCCCTCTGTCCGAATAATATCCCGGCCTGCGGAGTAGAGGCTTCGGTAGGCGTAATAGTCCGACTCGTACCGGACTTTGAGGACCGTAACGGGCATCATGACGAACCCTGCGGCGACCCGCGCGGCGGCTCCGGTTGTGAGATTTGCAGTGTTGGAGAGTTTGGGGAGTACGGATGATGACGAAGAAGAGGTTGAGGTGCTAGATATGATGGGCGTTGTTGCGAGGCTTTGGCGGAGGGCATTGAGTGATGTGAAGTATAAAGCTGAACCGAAACCGGTGCGGAGAGCGGAGGGGAGGGTTCCACGCCATAGATTCCGAACTGGGTTTTCGGAGGCAAGGATGGTTTTGACGGTTTGGAGGAGGGAAGCATGGTGGTGGGATTGCTGGACACGAGTCTTGAGTAGGTCGGCGGGTTGAAGTAGGATTGAGGATGTGAGACCTGAGAGGAGGCCGGCTCCGAAATGGAAAGTTGTTTTGGAGGCTAGACCGTCAGCAAACGTTTGTGTATGACTTGAAGGGCTATGAGTGTACACTTTGACACTGTCCTGACCGGCGGAGCTACATATGTAGCACTGGCATTGTTGGACATGTCCTCGGTGATCCAGGAAGCCAATTCCGGATTCGCCGTTCGATTCTCGTTCTGGGGTTGAACCGTTATTGAGCACGGTCCGTTCGAGTATAAAAATAACGCATGCTAGAGAAAAGTAATGGATGTAATTGTGATGCGGAGATGGTCAAGTCGTGAGCTGAGTATTTTTGCTGAATTGATGAAGTCATCCGCGGATTTGCAGGGCGGATGCTGATTGGCTCTCTCCACAAGGTATCGATAGTATCGCCCCGCGTAGATCAGTTTATTTATTCAGGTTATGATATTAAATTGTACTTTATGAACCGAAACAGATTGTCAAACTCGCCCTGTTTCATTCAATGAGTGAGGCGTCGAGTTGAAGTTGCGGTGCCCAATCGGTGCGACACGACGTCACCGACCGGAGCCAGAGCCAAGTCGGAATGGTTCCTACTCTTACCAAGCAATAGGGCTGTCACTTCCTTGTCTCTTGATATCTACCTTCTTCTCCTCCACCTCTCTTTAGCCTGGAGAGAGGCGCGCCTGTCAATCACACGGGGTCGCTCTCCGTCAAAATGCCTCTTCTTCCCTCTATTCCGTATCCTCCGTCTAGGGATGGGTACTGGCACCCCGTTACATCGACGCTGAACTGGTGCGAAGAGGTAAGCAGTTCATCCAGGATATGCCTATAGAGGCTAATAAATGATGGGGTGCAGGACTACTATGCTACCTACTATTCCGCCGAGATCGTCAACACCTTGACAAACCTCTTGTTCATGCTGCTCGGAGTAAAGGGCATTCTGAGCTGCCGGCGCAACGGACACGATACGATTTTTCAAGTCGCATACTATGGGTACCTATTGGTGGGAACGGGCAGCTTCTTGTTTCATACGACACTGAAATGTACGTGATGTCTCCAAAGTTCAGAACTCTTGGCTGTGGAACTGACGGTGATTGTCAGACCCGATGCAACTTGTCGACGAACTGTCCATGATTTACACCACATGCCTGATGTGCTATGCCTCCTTCTCCTACGCAAAGTCGACCAGTTACCGGGTCTTCCTTGGCGTCTTCCTTACGTTTTTGGCAATCTTCATCACGCTTTACTATCATTACCTGCAGGACCCGATATTCCACCAGAACGCATACGCCCTTCTCACGGCTATTGTCCTCATCCGGAGTATGTACACCATGGAGGTTAAGCTCCGTCCTTCTTGGCGACACTCGACCGAGGAAGATCGACTTGAGCGTGTAAAGCGGGGCCTTCCGGTCCTTCCGAAAGAACGACAGCACTATGAGAATGTCCGAGACTTGAAGACACTGCATACGATGTGGTTCATGGTTGGGTACGGGCTGAGCGTATTCCTTGGAGGATTTGCAATCTGGAACTTGGACAACCACTTTTGTAGCACAATACGACGGTGGCGTCGAGAAGTTGGTCTTCCTTGGGGTATTCTGCTTGAAGGCCATGGCTGGTGGTAAGCTCCAGTAGACACCCTCTGCCTCTCAGCTGTTAATCATAATTAAGGCACTTAATGACCGGTACCGGCGCATATCTCTACATTGTCTGGGGCATCTGGCTGCGCCATTGCCTCAACCAGCGCCAAGAAGAATACCATTTATGGTGGCCGCATTTCTGGAATACTCCAGAAATTGTGCGCACAGCAGAGACTGTCAACGGACTGGCTAAGGAAAAGAAACTACTCTAGTTGAGATTATCTACGGCGAGTCCTGTTCCCTCGACGACATTTCTATGGCGTGCTTTATTGTTATGTCGCTTCGTATCGGATACCTCTATCATTACGCTATGGTCTCTTGGATGGATAACATTGGAATAGACGTGGTTAGACTAGATGTCTTAAAAGGGCTGAAAGCTGGTCTAGAAGCAATACCAATTCCATTAGTTCCGAGTCCTGATATTCGTTGACTCTATTTCCAAGAACTAGTCTATATATGTGGATCCTGCACAAATAACATCAAGAACTGTCTCACAGCTTTGAAGGCGAGGGCTCCTTCTTAGGCCTCACTGGAGCCGGCACATGGGCCTTCCACCGAGAGTCGATAGTCATCTTCTCGATCTTCGACTTCTGACTCCATTGATCCCGGAACGCCTTCTCTTCTTCCCTCCATCGCTTCAACTCTGCCCCTAACCATTTACTAGCTTCTTCCGCACACTTGACTGGTGCTTCCTGAGCAACAAGATGTCCGTTATCTTTCAGCATCACATCACGAACACGGCCGGCAAGTACACCGCCGCTGCCACCGATTCCAGTACCTGTGTTCGCTAGTTTATCTGCCACCATCGTTGGCGGGGACATTTCTGATTGCCCGCCGAAAATGTAAAGCACGCTTGGGCGGAGGTGAGGTAGCTGGGTAAAGATTCGGTATGGCTCGGGTCGGTAGAACGGCCAAGAACCGATATGGTCAGGGTCAAGATCAGGGTGTGTGACTTTGTTGACGGGGACAGAGAACCCAGGTGGGCCATCATAATTTGGGCGGGAGAAGGTGAAGACTTCTTGGTGAAGGGGTGTGCGGAGGGTCACAGGGCGTTGGTTATCATTGTTCTTGTCCGTATCATCCAGAGGGTGGATGGCCGTCGGGAGGTCTCGTAGACCGTACTTGATCCAGCGTTCCAAAACCCGTGGATCCCAGGCTTGATAGAATGGATTCTTCTTGTATGAGTCTGCGGCGGCCTTTCGTGAAGGCCATTTGTCGCGTCTATATGTGGAGAGTTGAGTCGTTTTGGCGATGACGAGCTTCTGTTTGCCCAAATCGCCTACGTCTAGCTGGGTTGTCTGTCGTTGAATGACCGGGTCGAGCAGAACGATACTGTGGAGGAGGCGAGGGTGCATAGTAGACAACTGGACACTGTTAAGAGATAGGGTTAGTAGCTGGCTTCTAATCATGTACAGGCTGAACGAACAGATGCGCGCCACCCATGCTATGCCCTACTCCGATAATAGGACGCGGCATCTCCTTGCGCTTGATGTTGACCAGGTTAAGAAGGTCGCGAGGATGGTCAAACCAGCTGGCTGTTTGCATGGGTTAGAATCTCATAGTAGGCTGCCGATCGAGCTGTCACCTACGGTCATTTCCTAGCAGGTCCTCATTGACCACACTACTTTCTCCCTGATGTGCCACATCCGCCATCCAAATACTCCTTATCCGGAAGCCGTTCGCTTTCGAGCGGGCATATAATTCTTCCCAGAGCGGCTCATATAGTTCCTATGCAAGGCACGATTAGCGATCAGCTTGGAAGCCCAATTACGCAAGAGCATACCTTCGGAAAGCCATTCGCATGCGCCCCCAGAATCGTGACATCGCCAGGCTGAGGACTAGGATTATCCAGAGGAATGTATTGTTTCACAGCCAAAGTCAGCACATCTTCCTGTTCGTTCGCGGTAGCCCCAGGGTATTCCCGAATGTGCTGGCAGGGGACCGCATGTTCGACAATGCGAAAGGGACCAGACGACGACATGGCGCTTTTGTGACAATGAGAGCTGTATCCCGGAATCAAGTCCAAGATTCAGATCGATGCAAGACTGAACCCCGGAGTTTTAAGAAGAATTGGGGGTGACCCGCAGCCCCCAGCATCGGGAGCATCCGAGGGGCTGTTGCCGACACTTTAAGCCGAGGCTCCTGGGCAGACTCCAGAGTTATCGCCGATAAGGCGTCCGGTCGATGAAGGTCCCGCATAACTTACTGGAGGATCGGCAATAGAATAGCATGATAAGAAGGGTCGAAGTACGCGATATCTGCGCAAATAAGTGTCTTTCTGCAAAAAACGCGATGGAGGAGCTGTTGTCCAATGGTCGAGGCGCATCACGTGATCTGGTGTCAACCAGCGCGTCTGAGCGCGTCGCATCGTGGAAAAGAAGACTCACATCTTAGACATTCTGATAACACCACACCTTCCTCCTTCTGTCATCGCGGGGTTGATTTTACATTTCTCATTCCCTCTCTCGATCTCTGCTTGACTTCTCTACCAACAACTGATCACCTGAAAGTGTGTGTCCCACTCGGAGGCGTTTCCCATGTCGGGGCTTGCGGGACAACAAGAGGCTTTGCAGCTGTTCGACCAGCTGAAGATCTGCATAGTATGCTCCAAAGATCTAAGCCTGGATGCCGCGCATCAGGTACGCATATTCTTTATCTGTTCTTGACTTGGGTTTGACTTTTAACCTTCCGTTCGAACTCAGCTTGCGTCTGCGCTGGAAGGACATGGCGGCGAACCGTTCGTCTACGAGCCCCAGGCTGAATTTCCAGACTTAGCGGGATTCAGCCATATCATGTCTACGACTATCGATTTCCCTCAATTTGACGCTGCCAAAGATGCCTTGATTCCTGTCGTCAAACCGAATTGGATGACCGCTTCGCTGTCGAAGAAAAAGCTCGCCAACGTTCGCCAGTACAGTCCTGACCCCAGGCTCTTCTTAAACGATGTCGTGGTTACGTGCGGTGATATTCCAGAGGGTGATAAGGATGCAATCATCGGCGGAGTTTTGGCAAAGGGAGGCCTTTATAACCCCAAGATTACTCCAATGTGCACTCATCTCGTGGACTTGACTATCGACTCCGACAAGGCCATGATAGTCAAGAATCGAAGGATGAATGTTAAGATTGTCCTTCCTCATTGGTGAATCTATACTCAACTTTGGATACCCCAACCATCATTTCTGACGCTTACTAGGTTTGATGACTGCCTAAAACTCGGACGGCGAATCGATGAGCGACCATATACACTTCCGGACCCTGAGATCCTTCGCTCAGCACCGGAAGCTCCTATCAAGTTTGGAGAGAACCGCGACATCATTGGGGCGTCCACTCCCGAGCCGGCTACGCTACCTACTCCGTTCACATCTCCGGTCAAGCCTAAGCTAAACGTGTTCCAAGGGAAAGTAATCATGCTTTCTTCGGATCTCGGCATCGGTTCACATCTTCAGAAATCCATAGCAACTCTGGTCAAAGAAGGTGGTGGCGAGATGACTTCCGATGTCTCAAAAGCTACCACCTTGATTTGCCGTTACAGAGATGGGTTCGCATACCGCGTGGCTTCAAGGCTGAACAAAGATGTGGGAAACTTATCTTGGCTATATCACTTGACGACTTACGACACTTGGACTTCTCCTTTCCGCCGTCTGCTGCACTATCCAGTCCCGAAAACTCCTATCCCAGGATTTGAGAAGTTCAAAATTAGCTTGTCCAACTACGTTGGCGAAGCGCGATCTTATCTGGAGAATCTGATCACAGCTACGGGTGCTGAGTGTACCAAAACATTGAGACAAGAGAACACGCACTTGGTGACTGCACACGACAATAGCGAGAAGTGCACTGCTGCTAGAGAATGGGGTATGCAAGTCGTCAACCACCTATGGTTGGAAGAGTGCTACGCAAAATGGAGGCTGCTGCCCGAGTCCGACCATAGATATACCCACTTTCCACGGCGAACAAATTTGGGCGAAGTCGTCGGCCAGACCAGGCTGGATAGGGCTGCCATCGAATCCATGTTTTTTGCATCAGACGAGCCGCAGTGGGCGCCAACAGGGTCAAGGAAAGCAATGCAAAAGAGGGATCAGAACACTGCAGGAAAGGCAACGAGCTCGGCAGACTTTGACGAGAACAATGTTTCCGATACGACAAACGCTACGCCAAGAGCCGGCAGGTCGAAAAAGATGGACAGCAAAACAGTTCAGACACCTCGTTCTCGTCTCGTGCCCGATGACAAGGAAAATGATACTCCTTCATCTACGAGCAGTCGCAAATCCAAGGACGCGGCAACAGCCAAGTTACACGAGATCGCACCGGACATCGCGCTGTACGAGAAGGAAATGAAGCGTGTCGGTGGTGTGATCTATGGTGGTCGAAGGGTAAATGACGAGGACCGTGTGAACTTGAATAAGAACAAGAAACGATCGTCAATGGAAGCCCAGAGCGAAAATGACGGGGAGGAGGATACCGCAGAGGCTAAGCGCCAGAAGAAGTCAAGGCCCCCTATTACGATGCACCTCCTCATCACCGGTTACCAGAGGTGGGTGGGCAATATGAAGAAGGAAGATGCTGATAAGGTTTGTGACCCATTCCGCTTAATTGTCTATCAAATTGCTCACGACTTAGCGCCAACTTCGGGAACTTGGTATCATGGTAGTTCAGGACGCCCGTAGATGCACTCATCTTGCTGCTCCATCTGTTCTGCGAACACCCAAATTTGTCAATGCTCTTGCATATGGTCCGGCGATCATCCAAGTCGAGTTTATCACACAGTGTCTGAAGAAGGACGAGCTTCTAGACCCCAATGACTTTGTTCTCAACGACAAAGAGGCAGAGAAAAGATTCGGATTTTCTTTGGAACAGTCCAAGAAGAATGCAAAAACCAACAAAAACAAACTCCTTCAAGGATACCACATCTACTGCGTTGAGACCATCCGTGGAGGATTTGATGCCTTTAAATCCATCGTCGATGCAAATGGAGGAGAGTGCAATCTCTTCCGGGGCCGCGTTTCATACCATGCACCGCGCGAGGAGAGCGACGATGAGACTGGAGATGAGCAGTCGAGCCGCAACGAGATTTATCTTCTCAGTAGCGCGGCTGCAGAACACCAAAAGCTGTGGCCACGATTCCGACAGCTAGTCCACAACATGGGCAAAACCCCACGCATTGTCCGTGTTGACTGGCTTCTGGATATGGCCATGTCTCAGGAGCCGCGTGTCGCCGAGGAATATGAGCTGAATGAGGAGATGGCGGAGCAGTCTGAGGAGTAAGCTGGTGCTCTGGTAGTGTCGAAATTTCACTTACGATACCTGCATGCGGTCATGGTTGTCTTGTCTGGAGTTTTTTTTTTTTTTTTTGTATATCCCATAACGTTTGCAGAATATTGGCGATTTTAGCATTTGGAGCCCGTTGGGCGGGCTCTAGAAGAATTTCACACCCTCTTGCCCTTCACTGCCAAATATTTGTGCTTTGCCTTGCTTGACGAGGACGTTTAAAGACCTCATCATCACGTCCTGGTCCATACCATGCCATTCTACACCGTCAGTTTGTGGTCGAGCGACAGTGCGAAGCCACATACCTTGCGAAATGGTTGCCTCCCCCTCAAGCAATTCATAAACTGTGAGAACAACATTCTTCTGCCCAGTACTCTCAATCCAATCACCGATAGCCCCCGCCCACTCTTCTGGTCTCTTCCACCAGATCCAGACCACACTCTTGCTCTCAGATCCAGCCCCATCAGCCCACTCCGCCCGTCTCCCTCCGCCTCCCTCCTCCTCCCCTTTACACATCCAATCAATCACCGTCCGCGCATCGCTCAAACTCAGCTGCTTTCTGAGGTCCGTATTCCGAAACAGCGGCGAATCGACGGCTTCGACGAGACTCAATTTGTAGAGACGGTGGTGGCGGCACCAGGACTGGATTAGAGATGACCACCGTTGGAGTTGGACGGTGCGGGTGTTGGCGTTTGGTTGGAGCGAGAAGAACGGAGGGAAGGAATAGTTTGTTGGGAACGGAAAGGGATTTGTCGAACTTGAAACGATTGCTGCCATACTAATCCAGACTGATGAGGACGTAAACAACGAGCGTGGTTGAAGATCTGACGATACGATGCGATGCGGGGAAGTCTCCCAACCTCAAGGCGGGCATGATCTTATCTCCATCCTAGCTCCGCTCCACCAAGTGACGTCCGCCGCAGAAAAAATTCCGCCCTCACCACCACACCCGAGCCCAATCCACACCAAGAACGGCCCAGACAGCCCAATTGATTCTCAGCATGGGCACCAAAGCAAAGAAAGAGAAGCGCGAAGTTTATCGCAAAAAGGTCGCATCCGCGGAATCCAGCGATGTCGCTGGAGGCGCAGTTCCCGCGGTGAAGCTGCCGCAGAAGAAATACTATCGGCAGCGCGCGCACGCGAATCCGTTTTCGGATCACTTGCTAAAATAGTACGTTCCTTGCTTGACATAGTCTCCTCTAGAATGGAGAAATGTTGTGGGTTGAATTGAACTAGAAGATGAAAGACTGACTGTTTGTGGTAGCCCTCTCAGCCCAGCCCACATGGACTGGAGCGCCCACTTCCCAGCCTTTGTGAACCCAGACCCCACGCAGACGAATGCCGCTGGTGCAAGGAAACTACTCAAGGATGTGGAGGTTGTTGATATTGGGTGCGGATTCGGCGGTTTGCTGGTCGGGCTTGCGCCCGTTTTGCCTGATACGCTCATGGTTGGTACGTTCATACCTTCCAAACCAAACTCTCGACCAAGATAAAGTCGGGGTCATAGAATCTGAATGGGAGCTAACTGTGATGTCTTAAAAGGAATGGAAATCCGCGTCCAAGTAACCGAATACCTCACAAACCGCATCAAAGCCCTGCGTCTTCAACAGCAGCAACAACTCCAGACCAACCCCCCTTCAACAGCACCAACACCTACCCCAGCCGCAGAAACCCCCTCCTCAAACCCTGACCCCTCAACCCCCGCCGACGACTCCGAAATCTTCCCTGCGGGCATAATCCCGGGCGGATACCAAAACATAACGGCGATCCGCGCAAACACGATGAAATTCTTTCCAAACTTCTTTGCTAAGGCTCAGCTCTCGAAGATCTTCATCTGTTTCCCGGATCCGCACTTCAAGGCGCGCAAGCATAAGGCGCGGATTGTGAGCGAGACGTTGAATGCGGAGTATGCTTACTCCCTCAAACCTGGGGGTTTGCTGTATACAATTACGGATGTCGAGGAGTATCATTATTGGATATTGAGGCATTTTGGGTATGAGTCTGTGCAGGGGCAGCAGGGGAGTGAGGGTGAGAAGCAGGATGGGGACGGGAATCAGGTCATGGGACAGGCAGAGGATATAAGGGAGGGCTCAGCGGAGTTGTTTGAAAAATTGACGGAAGAGGAGCTGGAGAAGGATGAGTGTGTCAAGGTTATGAAGGAATCTACAGAAGAAGGGAAGAAGGTTGCTAGGAATAAGGGGAATAAGTACGTGGCTGTTTTCAGGAGGAAAAGTAATCCGGAGTGGGTTTGAACTTGTTCAGTTTCTAGTCTTTTTTGGCGAAAACGAGTCTCATATTCAATGATATCAAAAGACCACGCACCTATCAACACCGCCATAAGTCAAAACACATTGAATAATTCCAGCCAAAATCATAAATCATAATTCGCTTGCGATGTGCATATGCAAAAGTTGTAATACCAAAAGAAAAACACAACAAATGATGAATAAATAAGTGCAAGTGTCCTGAATAAGGGCTGAAAAGCTTGTGTAAGTCATAAGCCTGAATCTTGGACTATGCTCTAGGAGATGACTTCAATCGAATGCCCTCACATCTCTCACAGACAGCCAGTTGAACTGGCCCTCCAATGATGCGGCCTTTAGCGGTCCGTTTGGGCTCGCCCTCCTTGACAAAGTAACGTCCCTCAGGACCAAACCCGTCGCCGCATTCATGACAGACAAAGCAGTTGTCATGCCATTTACCGCCTACTGCGGTGATTACAACATCGTCAAGGACAGGCTTCTTACAGCCTGCACAGTTGGGTGCAGTTCTGCGCGAATGGCAGTTGAGACACCAAGCGTAGCCGTCTTTCTCCACAAAGGGTGTATCTGAGTTGAATGGCTGTCGAGATTAGCAGAGAATATCAAAAGAGGTTCAAGGTACATACATCACCACATTCAGCACAGAAGAAGTGGCCAACGTGCCATTCAGCTCCACATGCAACGACCACCTCACCTTCAATAGGTGTCTTGCAGCTTTTGCATCTCGGGCTGAACAATTCATGAAAGTCAAGATGACAGTAGAACCTCAAGGCATGAGCCCCTTCTTCATTCCCGGATTCTTCAAGTCGTTCCTGTCGCTTCGCGTTTGGCTCCTGATAGAACGCCACGCATTCCAGCGCCGTGTGACAGTGGTAACAGGTAAAGCATTCAGGATGGAAACGTGTCCCGGCAGCGGTCACAACCTTCCCGGCAATGGGAAGACTGCAAACTTCGCATGACGCAGTGGGGACCCCGGCACGTGAGTATGCAGACATCCAGCGATCTTGTGAGGGCATGAACTTTCTTGGTGCGGCACTGGGCCTCTGGTCTTTCTTTGGGCTCGATGGCGGTTCAGGTATCGACCTCTGGTGTTGGGAGGGTTCCATTTCAGCTATAGTGGGCTCTTTCTCATCGGCAATATTGATAACCGGAACGGAAGGCGACTCGGATACTTCAATAGATGGTGGCTCCGGGATTTGGATTTCAGGGATTTCTCTCTTTGGGGGGCTCTGTGCTTCCGTAGGTTTCCACGATGGATCGAAGCTTACAATGGGGCGACCTGTGCGATCGCTGACCGCAGTGGGCATAGGAAGTCTTGAGCTGCGATCTGATCTTTTCTTGCTCGTAGCAGCCCTAATATCGTCGCTGCGTATTTCAATTCCCTCCTTAGTCGGAGCTGATTCAATGCTCTGTTCGCTTGCCGCTGGTGGCGACGGTGCATTTGTCTGATAATTGGGGTTCCTCGATTGTGTAGGTGGGTTTTTGTGAATCTCAAAGCGAGAGAGTTTATCAACGAACGGAATGCTGCCGAATCGGCTGGGTAAGGGGCGAGAGCCTTGAGGAATTGCGTTGCGCGGCTTCGATCGTAATGCCGAGGAATCAGACCTTGAGAACAGTGGACGCTCTTCATTGTTCTCGAGATTATGCGGTTCCTCGTAAATTTGATCTTTAGGGTTTCTAAAAATGCCTCTAGACGAGTCATTGACTCCCACGATCCCCAGTCCATGATCTCCCTTCTCCTGCTCCTGTTCCTGTGGCAGTGCAAAACCAACTTTGAGATTTTTTCGTGGAATTTGGCTCTTACCGCGGACAGGGCTGTCCTCAGCAGGTTCGGCAGGGCCTGTCTCTGGAGCTTTTGCATGGTGGCCTCTAAACGAGAGACGGTGGCTGTCGCGCCAAGATTTTGAGAATGGACTTCGTGCCGCTTGCGAGTTTTTCTGCTCTTCAGGTTTGTCCTGAGGCTTCTTCATATCCGGGTTCCTGTAAGGCGCATACGGGTTCTTGAATTGAAGGCCTGGGTTTTGATGCATCCAGACCAGCTCCGTGGCTTCATCTTGTGCGTCTTCGTGAATGCGGATATCGTCATTCACCTCCATGCCCTGCAATGCATCTCGTAGAGATCTCGCTTCCTCTCTCTCTTTCCTCCTTTCGTCACTTTCACGGTAGGTTGGTATTTGGCCATTTGTTGTGACACGCGAGAAAGCTCGAGTTGGAGAGACATTCTTTCGAACCGGAACAGTCCTTGGCTCCTGTACCAACGGCCGACCTGTTGAGCTGCTGAACGAGCTGCGGAATGAACTGCGGAATGAGACAGGTCGATGGTTCGAGAGAGCACTAGTTGCACGCGGCCGTTCAATCTCCGGTGGCGGAGCCTCTGATGGTCCTCTTGATTGTCCGTACGTTGACATGGCAGACGTGGCTCGTGGTGGGAGGTCGTCTCGGGGTTTGGATGTTGATTCTGCTCTATTTGGTAATGGCCGAGAACCGCCAGGTCGTGTCGGTCGATTAGTTCGCAAGTCTTTCAAATAGCTCGCTAGAACATAATCCAATTAGCATGCGAAGCTCGTGGAGTATATTGTCAATAGTTTCCGAGACAGATGCTGCCAAGGATCGCCAGCACTGCAGACTCACCGATCTGATCGTTGTTCATGTATGAGGGGCCGGGCGGAGTAACCTTCCGTTGAGGATCTCTGCCCTTGCTGTGCTGAAGGGGTGATCTGTGGATCATTGTGAGCGAGTACTAATGCTCTTATATCATATCAACTAAGAGAAATAGTGTGAAACGAGAAGAGTATCGCCAGGACGTGACAGGTCGTGTCGTGTCGGTCTGGACGAAGTCGGCAGAAGGGTAGGCAAGTAGGGCCAATGAGCGTCCAGCAGGTGGCTGGGAGAGAAGAGAGTGGAAAGCGAGGGTTAGAATTGGACACAAAAGAAGGTGGATCGGTCTCAGTCGGTGAGTGAATGTCTCAGCTCTCAATGAGGTTGGAAAAGGAACGAAAACATCAGAGTGATATTCGATGCTGTTATCATCTCGACTGTAAACAAGCCCGGCCGGGTGACATAGGAGCTATGGCCACCAGCAGACAAACAGTGCAAACTCGGGAGGGGTCGTGACTCACTATCTCTGCTATCGGCACGTGATCATATACGTAGCCATAACGAGGTTAGCGCATTAGAGCGTCGCACCTTCCCGATCGGGATTCGGCTTCTTCTCAGGGTCCAATTCATCTCCAGAAAGACAGTCACCTCTCTGCGCCATTGAGTCGAACTATGAATTTCTTTTATCGATATATCACAGTTCTTGACTGTGTCCATAGTGAAGCAACCCATAGTTCAAGATCTCCGCACTCCGCTTATCCGGCATCTCATCCATGGATGGCTCAGACTAACCCCAAGTCCACCCCATAAGGCCGGCGCCGGGCACCAATGACAATGAGTTGGAGTCGGCCTTCGTGCCGGCCTTGGGCCCTTGGTAATATGGAAAGTGTTGATTGAGCTGGAGAATGTTTGTGCTCTTTCCTCACCGTCTCTTATGCTCAGTCAAATTTACTCGAGAAACTGCCAGAGAATCGGCGTTGGATTAGTTGCCAGCTTCGAATCCTCTGTCCCGAGTCTGAACTCTTGCTCCAGTCCATGGCAGATAATCCTCCAATTGATATAATCCGCTCTCGCGATGGTAACGATGACCAGCGGGTGCAAGATTCCTCCAAGGAAACACGCCCCGCGAATATAGACCATGAGAAGGCTCCTGCGCAAGCGAAATCTGAAGACGATCTGCCGCCAGATGGTGGATATGGCTGGGTCTGCGTATTCGGCGTCTTCTGGATAAACGCCCATACATGGGGAATCAACAGCGTTGGTGACTCATTACCATGTCCTATTAAAATGCTAACCTGCGCGTTAGAGCTATGGCGTGTTCCTATCCCACTATCTCTCCCACAACGTCTTCCCTAACACCACGCCGCTCATGTATGCCTTCACAGGAGGCTTGAGTATATCCTGCGCTCTCCTTGTTGCACCTCTGGCCACCTATCTCATCCACGTCTTCGGAACACGAGTAGTCCTGAACATGGGCGTCTTTTTTGAGACCCTCAGTCTAATAGGAGCTTCTTTCGTAAAGGAGAGATGGCAATTGTTTCTAAGCCAAGGTGTCTGCTTTGGCATTGGTATGGGTTTCCTATTTGTTGGTAGCGTTGGGATTACACCCCAGTGGTTCCAGCGCCGCCGGAGTCTCGCAATGGGAATCAATGCCGCCGGCTCTGGTCTGGGAGGCCTCATATATTCTCTGGCAGTTGGCGCAATAATCCCGAGATTCGGGCTTAGTTGGGCGTTCAGAATACTGGGAATCATTTCCTGCGTCGTAAACCTGGTATGCGCGAACCTACTCAGAGATCGCAACACTGCAGTCGGCAGTCGCTTCAAGGCTTTCCATTTTCCGCTATTCAAACGACCCGAGTTCCTTCTATACCTCGGGTGGGGTGTTTTCGCCATGCTCGGTTACGTCGCAATTCTGTTCAGTCTCGCTAATTTCGCTGTCTCTGTCGGCCTTTCAGCACACCAAAGCAGTATCATCAGTGCCCTACTCAACCTTGGCCAGGGCCTGGGACGCCCTTTTGTGGGCATGTTCAGTGACAAACTTGGCCGCATCAACATTGCCACTTTCCTCAGCTTCCTTTGTGGTCTCTTCTGTCTATTGATCTGGACCTTTGCTCGAAGCATGGGCCTTATCTCGTTTTTCGCCGTTCTCGTTGGCACAGTTGCAGGCACGTACTGGGCCACTGTAGCACCAGTCCTGGCCGAGATAATTGATCTCAAGGACTTACCCGGCGGCCTCAGCATTACCTGGCTCGTTCTGGTTGCACCAACTACAGTTGCAGAGCCTATTGCGCTCCTTCTGAGGGACAACAAGTCCAAAGACCGTGTTTATTTGCATGTGCAGCTATTCACCGGCCTTATGTATATTGCTTCCGCGGTGTGTCTCTGGATAGTCCGCGGCTGGAAAGTAGGAGAGAACATCAGGCGCAAGCAGGAGACGACGGTAACGATACAGGCGGATAGAAAGGATGAGGGCACTGCCATGCAAGAGACAGACAATTCTGAGGGAAACAGAAGTGCGGGCCCATCACAGTTGCCTACAAAGACTGGGCTTTGGTATCCGCATACTCTTGTCCGCAGGATGTTAACAGTGAAGAAAGTCTAGACCCTGCAGAGATAATCACCAAAGCTTTACTTTTGAAGCAACTTGTTTGTTCACCAAAATGTAGAAAAGTATTCTCCTTACTTAAAGCTACAAATGTACATTTGCACTTCAAACGACATATACGAAAATGTGCCACCAGATCGTCTTGAAAGATATTGAATGATGCTTTTATATTGTAACCCTAGTTTTTCGCGTTCAGAATCAGAATACGAACCCTTCTCTTTCCAACACCTCGTCCAGTCTCCTCCTTCACAGAGCTGATATTCACCTTTACCCTCTGGAAAAGCTCCACGATCGAGACCCGACCACTCTGCTCCTGCCCCTTATCCGAGACCTTGAGTGTATACTCCTCCGGATCAAAGTCACTCTCGCGCCGAGGCACAAGAGCCTTCCGCTCCTCAACAGACCGCAGGGCCTCATCGCTAGGCAAAACAAAGTCTTCAAGTCGAACAACACCCTCGATACCGAACCGCGGTACAAAGACCACGACGCCGTTCTCAAACACACGCATGATGTAGCCATCTTCCTCGATTCCGCCGTCGACTCCATCTGCGGCGAGTTTCTCGCTGCGTGCTTTGAGCGCTTGTCCAACGTAGTACTCGATACTGGCGCGGCCGGCATGCTGCGCGTTGCGATGGCGGTAGTTGATGTTGCGGCAGATATCTTCGAGGCGGTTACGGGTGATCGAGCCCTCAATTGTAGCGCGGCCGTCTTCGCCCTCGTAGTTGATTGCTGCGGCGAGTTGGCGGTGGACGAGCAGATCAGCGTACCGACGGATGGGAGACGTGAAGTGCGTGTAGATCGGGGACGCGAGACCGTAGTGGCGGAACTCGGACTCGGCGTGGGCACCTGCAGAGAAGTATTCTGCGGAGGTCATGCAGCGGGTCGCGAGGATGCGGACGAGGGTGTTGAAGAAGGGGTTTTCGGCATCTGTGCAGCGGTCGAGGGAATCGGCGAGAGCGCCAGAGCTCGAGACGTCGAGGCGCATGTCGCGCTTCTTGGCGAGTTGGTTGATGAGTTCTTCGAAGTTTTGGGGCGGCGGCGTGGCGTGGCGGCGAAGCATGGCGGTTTGAGGGAACGTGCTGAAGATTTTGGCTGCAACGGTGATGTTGGCGTGAAGCATGAATTCTTCGACGAGGCTATTTGTTGCGAGCATGGCCTTGGTCTTGACATCTGCTAGGGGGTCGCCGACCTCGTCGCTGTCTGCTTCAATGCGGACTTCTGGGGAAGCAAGGTTCAAGGCACCGGCATCCATACGCTTCTGACGCAGGATCTTGGAGAAATGAAGCAGTGTACGCATGCTTTCTGTCAGGTCGTCGGTCTTTGACGGGTCATCGATTCGTAATTGTGCCTGCTCGTAACTGAAAGCTTCACGGGATCGAATGACAGATTTTGTGAAGTCTGCAGAAACAACCTCGGCGTCTGGCGTCATTTCCCACAGCACTGAAAAAGCATACCGCTCCACATAGGGCTTGAGCGAGCAGAGATCTGTTCCGAGAAGATGAGGAAGCATGTCGATACGCTTGTCGACCAAGTAAACCGTTGTGCCACGAACACTAGCCTCCAGATCCATAGCATTATTCGGTTTCACGAAGTGGGAAACATCAGCAATATGAACGCCGACTTCGAAGTTACCATTCGGCAGCTTGCGTGCGTGAAGAGCATCGTCAATATCCTGACAGCCTGGAGGATCAATACTGCAGATAAGTAGATCTCGAAGATCCCTGCGCCCTCTCCAGCCTATGTTATCTTTGCTTTCGGGGACCCGCCAGTCGTGGCCTTCTGAAGGCAAACAATCCAAAACAGATTTTGGGAATGGCTTGTACTGGACGTCCCACTCAAGCAGCAAGGCTTCTGTTTCGGCTGACTTTGTCTCCAATTCTCCCAATGATCGAATGAAATGCCCAGTTGGGTACCGCGAGTCACGATTCCAGGCATCGATTGTGACCAAAATTCTTTGACCCAGCAGGTCTGTGGCCTGCCGTGTTCGAACCCGGATCTTTGGAACCTTCTTTTCCATTGGGAGGACAAAAATATTCTGCTGTCGCCGGCCGGTGGTCTGTGAACCCGTGGAAGTCGAGTCAACAGTTCCCACGTACTGACGCCAGTTCCGCTTCACAATGCCGACAACCTTCGCTGTTGGTTGCGGTCGTCCTTCCAGGTTCTTCCCATGCGCCTGTCTAACCTCCTCTTGTAGCGCCCTCCGTTCTCTTTCCGTCACGACAGCTTCGTTATCCTCGCCCTCGGGATTATCGTTCTTCGTGACCGCTTCCTCGTCCACGATTTTTGTTGACGGCGATTTCCACTGATCCTTCGGTAATACTTCGACCACCACGACATCTCCAGATATAGCACGATTGCTGTTGTGGCGACCCATAATAATCAGCGGCTTATCGAACGCAGCGACCTTGATCTGGCCCTCCAGATAATTGTATGGTGAAACATTGAAGATACCCTGGTGTAGATTTCCGGCTCGCAGACCCGTCATCATCTTCGACATTGAATAGTACTCGGGGTAGAATAGTTCCCCGCGAGCCTCCTTTGCTTCTCTGGCTTCCCTGGACTCATTGATCATGTCGAGCAACCTATCCGCATCCTCCAAACCGCTAACATAATTCTCCAAAGACAAGGCCGTCACATTCTCCTCCTTGGCCTTGCGTAGATTCTCCTTATCATCGGTGATGACAACAATAGCCGGCACGGCCTTTTCCTTCTTGCTCTTTGTAACGGCGCGCAAATGATCCATATACCATTTTGCGACTGTTCGCACGGCTCGGTCGTTGCGGTCATTAATCGATTCGTCCTGGGTTCGTCTAACGTGTGTCTCCAGTCGAAATTCGTTGAAGAAGAGGTAGAAGCGTTTCTCGTCGGTCTTTATCAAAGCGAGCAAGCGATTGTACAGCGGAAGGGACTGGTTCTTGAGCTCTTCCAGCACTGTCTGCAAAATAATCACATCGTAGAATGCCCCTGTGTGCTCAAACAAATCCATCCCATTCAACAGCGCATTGGTATCAGGTACAATGTAATGCCCGCGCGGAAAAGCGGTTGTGCCTGCGGGTTGCTCGGAGAGAACAAATGGAACAACTGCATCACCATTAGCACTATACCTTTCGTAGAATTGATGGCCGTTCTTACTGTTTCCATTTGCATCGGTCGGAGCGACCGCCGGACATATCGTACATAACCGTGACGAGCAAGGAATATCCTGTCTGAGGTAGAGCTCGCGAACAATCTTTTGCACCTTTCCACTTTTTGTCGACCGAACGAAGACTTTGCTGGTGACGTTTGCGGTCGAGGGGTCTGAAGAGAAATCGCGCCTGAGACTCTTCATATCGTCTGAATGGGGATCCGACTGAGCGGATCAAACTTCTGTTGAAGGAAAGCTGGTTGTTGTAATTGCGATGAGGTCGGCGGGCGGCGATAATAGATAATTCCGCAGTTTTGGAGGTTCGTCCAAATCGGGAAATTCTCGCGCTGCTTATTGATGACCTTAGGCTCCAACTTGTAACTAACTGGACGCTCTCGTCATATCTTGTAATATCATAAACATAACTTGTTCATAATGACAATTGCAGTGAGTTTATCATACGAAAAATCTCATCGTCGTTATTCTGAGGGAGAACATCACTGAATCCTGATAGGCCGTGGGGCAACTATGCTCAACAGCAAATCTCTCATCCAACCTCGCCCAGTGCCGAGTCCTTGTCAAGAAAGCGGTTGATGCTGGCGCAAAGGTATTGAATTAGTAGTTATTAGCTCCCTGGCATTCTATTGACAGATCACTGCAGGCTTTATTCCTCCCAGAGGCAACGGACTATATCGCATCGTCTCCGGCCGAGAGCATATCACTTGCTCGCTCAGTGCAGGATGAATTTGTTTCAGGTCTCCAAAAAGAGGCTCAGGAAAATGACTTGCATATCAATGTCGGAATTCATGAGCCTGCAGCGAATGACCGGGTGAAGAACAGTCTCATCTGGATTGATAATCAGGGTGATATCACCCAGCGATACCAGAAGGTCCACCTGTTTGATGTAGACATCAAGGGAGGTCCTGTATTGAAGGAAAGCGCGTGTGTCATACAAGGATGCCGTTGATTTCTCCTGACTGATGGTATTCTACAGGAGCGTTGAGAAAGGAAACGAGATACTTCCGCCATTCGACACAGTACTCGGGCGAGTTGGTCTATCCATATGCTTTGACGTAAGTACTTCTCTTCATCTTCTCTCAAACAGACGCAAGAGAACGCTGAGAGTCTTGCAGATACGCTTTCCTGAAATCAGTCTGGTACTCAAGCGCCAGAATGCTCAGATAATCACCTACCCATCAGCCTTTACAGTACCCACAGGCAGAGCGCATTGGGAAACACTCCTCCGAGCGAGAGCAATTGAGACCCAGTCCTATGTCATAGCTGCCGCCCAGGCAGGGCCTCATAACGAGAAACGACGGAGCTATGGCCACTCTATGATCGTCAATCCTTGGGGTGAGGTCGTGGCCAAACTTGGTGACGGGTATGAGGAGCCACAGATCGCCGTCGCAGATATCGATCTGGAGCTTTTGACGAAGGTCAGAAGAGAGATGCCGCTGCTTAGAAGAACTGATATATACCCGGAGATATAGAAGAGATACAGAGGGCGGCTAAGCCAGCTGTTACATATGGATAAAACGAACACATCTTATGTCTTGTCAAATCAGTGATGCCAAGTTTTCTATTACTTGAAAGACATGGAATGTCAAGATTTTCCTTCCCTTTCCGTAGCTCTAAATCAATGCGTGAAAAAATAATGAATGGTTCATGATACAATACTTCAGAATGCGCGCGGAGAACTGAGGAAGAAACTGAAGAATGGATGATACAAGACAGCCATCATCTAAATGACGAAACGCATCGTTATCGAAATGATGCGATGACGAAGCGGAGGTTGTCCTCTCGATCACTCTATGTACAAGGTACAATATAAAATGCGGCTGGTATCACATTCACTTTCGCTGAGGGTCTTCGAGAATTCCTTCAGCTTCCAGTCTCCGTCGAGCTTCTTCCAGAGCCCATGTTTGTATCCTGAATTTAGAGTCAGCCTATTTATTACCTTTATTCGAGGGCAACATAGCATGATGAGACGATCGCAATGCTAAAACGGGTAGACATACGAAGTGTCAGGCTTGAAGACGTATGCAACACCTGCAACAAGCAAGCTACCAATAAAACCGTAGTACCAAATGTTCTCCCATCCTTCCTTCACGTACTTCTGGCCGGGCTTAACACCGAAAAGATATCCAGTCGGAGGATCGTAGTGATCGCCGTGGTCGGCGGCGCGGAGGCTGGTTCGCGTGGAGAAGCCCTGAATGCTCTGGGGGCTGCGCCGGATGCAGCTGGCGCGAAGGCAATGTGACAGAGGGCGAACCGACATCGTGAATATGTAAATCGCTTTGTAGTTGAAGACTGTTCGAGATAGGGAAGGGCGTTGATAGACCCCTGCCGGACAGAGTGCGACCGGTTCGCGGACAACTAATGGGTCGAGGTTCGAATTTTTCCTTCAAGCACAGGTTGAGAGGAGATGTCCAATTGAGGTACCCCTAGGAAGACTCGTTCGCTGGGGTCAAAGGAAATCGCTTGTAGAGGGGTGACGAGATCAGCCGGTGTACGATGTTCAGAAGCCGCAAAAGGCCGATGGATTCCCCGCCAAGACACTAGACCGAATGGGGGACATGCTGTCTGCCGCCTTCATGCCCGATAATCCAGGCTTCGATTTATTAATGCCTGAGGCATAGTTAATGGGATGAACGCGTCGACGCGTCCAAGTCAAACGCTTGTGATACCGTGTGTTCTGCCCTTGAGTTGAGTGTTTGATTTGACATTTGTGGCAACAATAGCCTTATCTCTTTCTCTGACTCAGAGATTGATCGGTATGACCTATTTATACCTCTTGATTTCTATTCTTAGGACCTTTACTCACCATTCTAATCCAGACTCTTCGAAATGCACTTGCCGCTGCTTGTTTGCGGGGAAGAAGCATCAACATGAATTCTGTGTATAAGGACCCGCGCCCAATTCCGGCCTCAACCGATTCGCGCTCGAAACTTGACGCCTTCCGATTCAAGAACAGTAATGAGAATGGGGCTGGGGTAACAGCAACGAAGACCTCTCCGCAAAAGGGACATACGAACAAAGAGAACCAAACATCGTGGTTGAATGGTGTGGTGAAACAAGACGAACCGAAAACGAACAATCAGCAGCCTTTGCAGGAGGCCACAGAGGCTAAAGCCCTCAAAGACGGTCCTCAAACTCCCGGCAACCGACTACCTTTGGCAGACCTTATCGGAAACGCAGAAGACGCTTTCAGCCGCGCCCCTGTAGGGCAAGAGTTTACACCAGAGGAGTATGTTGTCTGGCAACATGGCCCTCCCAGCTCGAATCCAAGCACTCAGACACCTGCAACGCAAAGCAAGAAGCGCCGCCATAGCTCGTCTCCGAGTAGCTCGCCATTAGCTAGTTCGAAGAGGGCGCAGAAGGGGTCTTTCGACCTAAAATCAATCCAGACCTTGCTCAAAACGCCGCAGAATGACCTCGCAGCTGACTTGTGGAATAACTATGTTGCGAAAACTACTACGAATGTGCCGGACCTTCAGCAACCACGCTTTGCGAATCTCTTGTCGTCTTCCCCACATACACCGGGGTCGGCCAGGACGGGCGATTCCTCAGGGTTGAGACGGTCAATCAGCTGCAATGCTGAATGGCCTAGTTCCAATGCGAAGAGGAGGAAGGTGGAAGGTGAAAGCCACCGGAAAGGCCGCGCCATCTTCTCACGTTCGAGAAGCAACGTTATGGTTCCTAAAGACCTGAAAGCGTCCAACTTCAGCTCTCTCGTACAAGAGATGGAACGGAGCCTTAAAAGAGACACTCCAGGGCAACCCGACCCTTGCAAGCCTGCGCCAGTCACGGTACCTAAGAAAACTCGGCTTAGTCGATCTGCGTCTCCGCTCGAAACAAAGTTCGTTAAACCACGTCCCAAGGACATTGGCCTGGACGGCAACAAGAGGAACATTTCCGACAGCCCGACAGATGAGAAGGCTCCTCAGGAATCGTCGTCTGACTTCGGGGGCGATGACATCGACGATGAGCTTCTTGGGCTAGCAGAAGCTTCGATGGATCCCTTTGTCGAGCCTGCGCAGGGACCCAGCACCTCTGTACTAAGTACAAACTACGGTCATGCTTTTTCTTCAAATAAAGTACAACAAACTTTCGAAAACATGGGAAACGCTATGCGTCCAGAAACACATGAGCAGCTATCTGCCCGAGACGCTGGTGCTCTTAATATCGACGAATTCGATGACGGCTTTGACGAATTTTCAGATAATATAAACGATCTGCTCGCTGGTTGTGACCAGACCCCGAGCCACAAGCTTCCCAGAGCCATCCAACAACATCCTATTGCATCGAACTACCCAGCCACGCATCAACGGTCACAGAGGCTGCCGGCTTATGCGCGCGAATCGCAGAATGAACAGCTGAACATGTCTAGCGATGAATTTGACGATGATGACTTTGATATGAGCTGCTTGGATGATCCCATTCCACAAGGTGAACACCATCCAGATGATGTTCGTCATTCTTAGTGGCTATACCCTTCAGATCTTTGCTAAGTACTTTATATATAGAACTATAGTAGTCGCAAAGCTATCAAGCGTTACTTGATTGTTGATATTGCTGAGTCTACCTATGCTTGCCAGCGAGGACGCATACAGCCAGAGAAGGTTTGTCGTTATCCAGTCTCAATAGCCTTTTGCTTCTCAATTAACTCTTGAAGGTTCTATCAGTGCAGGACGAGATGACCAAACTCAAGAAGGTTATCGTCCTCCGGGATTCCTGGTTCGATAGCCCTTGTGACAAGGATTTCTATATACATCTTATTGGCGAGTTCGATGTGAACGGCCATTGCATCGTCACTGATGCTCAAAATATGATCGTGATCCATCCCGATCACCTCATATCTGCAACGGTTATAGCGGACTCCGTCAGTTGCCAACGCCGCGCCGTGCTTCAAGAGCGCATCAAAAGAACATCTGATCTGGGAAAGCCACAGGTATTCGGCAATATATTCCACGAAATTTTCCAAGAGGCTATGAAGTTGAATCAATGGGATACAGCTTCGTTGAGGGCCTTGTCAGAAGATGTTGCTATCAAACACGTGGAAGAGCTATATCTTATCCACATGAGCGTCAATGAAGCCGTTGACCATGTAATGAGCAGAATCCCTGGTATACAGCGTTGGGCAGAGCTCTTCCTCCGGCCAACACCTGGTGTAAGTGTAACCTGTTAGCATTCTTCTTCGGTGACTAATCTGTCATAGCCGCAATCGTTTGTTGAGGATAGAAATAGCTCGAAAATGAAGCTTAGTGTTAATAAGCTTCTGGAGGTGGAGGAGCATGTCTGGTCCCCGATGTATGGTCTCAAAGGCAATATCGACGCTACGGTGCAAGTTGCCTGCAATGACGGTGAAGGTGACAAAAACTTGATTGTGCCCCTGGAGCTCAAAACTGGCAACAAGGAGACGAACCAGGCTCATCGAGCTCAAACCGCCCTATACACTTTGCTACTTTCTGATCGTTACGGTAAGCATTGACTGATTTGAACCATAAATAAAATTGCTAATTGATGACTATTAGATGTGGAAGTTACGTTCGGTCTCTTATATTATCTTGAAACGTCAAAGATTATGCGAATCCGTGGCATACGGCACGAACTCCTGCATATGATCCAAGAGCGCAATCGCGTGGCTGGGTACGTACGGCAGAGGACGCATCTACCACCAATGATCAAGCGACCATCAATGTGTGGTAGGTGCTACTCAAAGACAGCTTGCTTCATTTACCACAAACTCGCAGACGACGGGAACGGCGAGACTAGCGGCCTAGGTGAAGAGTTCGAGAAGGCTATGGAGCATCTGAACCCTTCACACCGTGATTTCTTCCGAAAATGGGACGGTCTTCTCACCAAGGAGGAGACAAGTATGATGAGGTTCAAGCGAGAGCTGTGGACACTACTTAGTCATGAGCGAGAAGCTCTTGGACGATGCTTCGGCAACGTCGTCATTGAACCCCAGACATCTTCTGAAGATAAGGGAGGGACGAAGATCAATCGATACCGCTATACGTTCATCAAGAAACAACAATCCCCTCCGTTCTCATTCACCGAATCTCAGATAACGATTGGGGAGCCAATTGTCATCTCAGACGAAAAGGGCCATTTTGCCCTGGCCAATGGCTACGTTGTGCAAATAAGTCCTAGGCGCGTCACTGTTGCAGTGGATCGAAGGCTGCATAACGCCAGGACTAGGTCGAGCGGGTTTGATGCCAAAATGAATCAATCTTTCAAGGGCCTAATGGAGATAGACGGTGTTGCTCCTTCCACTGCAGCCGCAATAGAGCCGGAGGAAGAAGTTCTTTACCGCTTGGACAAAGATGAGTTCAGCAACGGAATGGCTATTGTTCGAAGCAACATTATTGCCATGATGGAGAAAGATTTGTTCCAAGCCGGAGTGTTGAGGCAACTGATTGTTGAAGGGCGGCCGCCTAAATTCAAAACCGAAGTACCAGAGCTCCCTGGACTAAGTAAGGCAGGTTTGAACATCGACCAGAAGAAGGCGATAAGCAAGGTCATGAGCGCACAAGACTATGCATTAGTACTCGGAATGCCGGGGACAGGGAAAACAACGACCATTGCTCACATCCTCCGGACACTCGTCGCTCAAGGAAAGAGTGTTCTCTTGACCTCATATACGCACACTGCTGTCGATAACATTCTCTTGAAAGTTCGTGATGATAATATGCGCATTCTACGCATTGGGGCAGCCGTCAAAGTACATCCTGATATCCAGGAATTTGCGGACCTTGCCGCTTCGCCCAAGAAGACAATTGAGGAACTCAAGGCCGCCTACGAAGACTCACAGGTGGTTGCAACTACTTGCTTAGGTGTCGGTCACAACATATTCAATCAGCGCATTTTCGATTACTGCATCGTCGACGAAGCATCCCAAATCACACTGCCGGTTTGCCTCGGACCTATACGAATGGCGAAGACCTTTATTCTTGTTGGAGATCATTACCAGCTCCCTCCTCTAGTGCAAAACAAGGAAGCACAAGCGGGTGGCCTTGATGTTAGTCTGTTCAAACTGCTTTCAGATACACACCCTTCGTCCGTGGTTAATCTCGAGCATCAATATCGAATGTGTGAGGACGTCATGCTTCTCTCGAACACACTTATCTATTCGGGTCGTCTCAAGTGCGGTACTTCTGAGGTCGCTTCACGCTCTTTGGAGATTCCCAGCGCCGGTGGTCTCAAACAGTTCCACCTTAACGATTTCTCCCAAGCGAGCAAAAGTCGGCAATTATGCTTGGGAACAGGCCAAGGCCGCTGCTGGCTACGTGATTTAGTTGACCCCTCGGCCAAAACATGTCTCGTCAACACCGACACGCTTGGAACGCCAGCTCGAGATGTAACTAATGGCTCGCGAATTGTGAATCCCACCGAAGCAACTCTGTGCACTCAGCTCGTCGAGGCCTTTATCTCCTGCGGCATTCCGGCCCGCAGCATCGGCGTCATAACGTTCTACCGCAGCCAGCTCTCCCTTCTCAAGCAGAACCTTCGCCACCACCTTCCCGCGCTTGAAATGCACACCGCAGACAAATTTCAAGGCCGAGACAAGGAGATTATCATCCTCAGCTGCGTCCGCAGCAACCAAGAGAATTATGTCGGCGACTTGCTGAGCGACTGGCGCCGCGTCAACGTGGCCTTCACACGAGCACGCACGAAACTCCTCGTTCTAGGAAGCAAGAACACATTGCGCAATGGAAACGAGCTGTTGGGCGAGTATGTAAAACTGGTCGAGCAGCGAGGCTGGGTGTATGATTTGCCGAAGAATGCCGTCGAGAATCATATCTTCGATGACGTCCCGCTATCAACGTATGATCGGTTCACGCCTAGTCCGCAGAATAAGAGTCCCGTAAAGGACAAGACTTCGCCGTCCCGCAATCCGCTGAGTCCTACTCAGGGGCGGAATTCGCCGAACGGGCTGAGAAAGCCTGCAAAGAAAGGAATGAATTTGTTGAGTGGGCAGAAGGTCCTCGGTAACAGGCCCGTGTTGCAGGATGTTGTTAATGATATTGTGGGGTGACTGACCCTGTTTCTTTTCTTTCATATCTGTTTGATTTCCAGGATTGACTTGGCGCTGGATTTTGTCTATGTTTAGTTCGTTCTGGGTTTATAGGTTTGGGGATATCCATGGGCTTGGGTCATTGGCTTGGGTTGGGTTTACGGTATTGGTATGGTTAATTGGAGCTCGAATGTTGGTTTTGCTTGGTTTATTGGACAGCAGCATCTGATACCTTATGGTCAATTTATTATCTCACGATTATGATATTACACCCCCCTATGTTGTAATATTGTAGAAGGCGACCTGGGAAAAGAAATATAGCTCTCGGATAATAAAGACTTAGAATAGTATGAGGCCTAGTAGACCAAAGGCACTATGATTTATACTATAATGTCGATGCGCCAACATATTCCCAACAGATAAAGTGCCGGGCATCCTGAGCCTTCGTATCTTGTCCTTCCGGGGTACCCTTCTCATCCCCCGTAGAGCCCATCGCCGGCAGGACCATAATCGTATACCCATCCTTAGCCTCTACAGCTGCTCTGCCTAGCGCATTTGCAGAGAGAGCAAACCAAGCAGGAGATTTAGTGACGCGGGGTGCAGTTTCCCGACTGCAGACATAAACGGTTAGCTACCTTGTTTCTGCTCCGATTCGTGATGAACAAATGGAAGGAACTCACAAAATTGTAATGAGCAACTGGACGATCCAATGCGGCGGGATGAACCCGTGCCATTTCAGATTGATTAAATCTGAAGTGACTGGTTCGGATTCGCCTACATCTGGTGCAGAGTATCGACAGAGATACGGGTCTATGTCATCATTTGCGGAAAGTCTTTCTGAGCCGAGAGATACCATTGCTAGCCATTCTGATATCTCGGTGCAGAGGTCTCGAAGGTTGGATTCGGATTGATTTGTGATGTTCAGGTTCGAGAATGAGGGGGCGGTGATGTTCTCGTGAGTTCTGGGAATTGCTTCGCAGGACATTATTTCTGGGTTGTTTCCTTTTAAGGTCAAGTCATCTTATGTCTCGTCAGTATGGCTTGAGTGCGTTTGGATGAGAAAGTACCTTCAGCTACACCGCTGGACTCCGTTCCGAGGTCGAAAAATAGCCATGTCACAGGCCTATTGAGGACATTCTTGAATGCCCATATGATTCTTTCGAAGCCTTTTTTGCCATGAAGCATGGACGGGAGTCGGAGATTGAGCTCGATAACTGAGGGAGATGTCAGTGATGTAGAACAAGATAGAATGCAGCGCCACATACGGAATCTCTCTTTTGCGTGTTTTCTTCCGCCAGTGCGGATTGACTTTCCTGTCAGTCCGGTCCTTTCATAGTCTTCTTTACCGAGTTCCAGTTTCAAGACGCCTTTGTCAAGTCAGATATGCTGATTGTGAAAACACCTTTAATGTTCCTACCTTCTCTCAGTGTAAAGACGTTGTCTAGCCCTGAGCGGCCTTCAGATATCATAAGGACATTGCCTGTACTCCTGATCAGCTATGAGACAGGTACGCTGAGAAATGGGTTCTAACCATACCTGATTTGATGTATGTATTAAAGAAGTCACCCTCTACCAACGACGGAAGCGCCATAGAAAGACGAGCATATCGGAGCTTCTGCAATTTGGCCTCTAACGAGCCCTCTATAGATGAGTACAGCTCCCTAGGCAGGGTGACTTCAAGCTGCTATAGTTAGTAGATGTACGATTATAGAGCAGAAGGGCATACTGTATGCACAAACGGATGGCCTAGAATTGCAGAGAACGGAGATTTGTTTGTGGGATGTTGTGCTGGATCAATGGACTGAGGCAATTGGGCTACTGTCGTGTAGCATTTCTCGTGCCCTGAGGCATCATCATCTTCTAACCCGAACATCTCGAGCCTGAGAGGCTGATATATCTGATATTTTGGACGAAAGTCGCTTATGAGCTAGGCCAATTCTTCTCCTGTTAGGGTTTTGATTGGCTGTGTTTCGGGTGCTTCCAAGAGCTCTTGAGTAGAATAATTCGATTTCTCGTACTCAGAAACACTGGAATAGATGTCAGATGTGTGTCAAGGTCGAGATGTTGTAGATGAACGGACCAAAGATCACGACTGAAATAATGTGCTGCCTCAGGCGCCAAGGCTGCAGTCACGGGCGATCCCGAAATTCAACGCCCTCAATGTCATCGCGCAAGCTCAAGCTTCAATTGTGCTTTCTTGTGAAACCCGCTGTTGCTCACCGATTTCACCCCAAGCATACCGCGCATTATCTCAGTTATATAGTCAATTGCCATCTCAACTCAGAAGTGACGCGCCACCTACCGAGGGGCAGTCAAGCTCCGCTCTAGTCTACAGCAATGGCTCCTCCGCGGCGAAATCTACTCGCCAAAGAACGATTCAGCTTCGCATTCGGTTCGCTCAGGACACAAAGCTATCATGACCCTGCCGCAAAGGGGCCAGGAACTCACACGTACGTCTCGTCGAGAACCACCGCGAGAAGCACGCTGCGACTATGCAACAGAAACTCATGCGTCTAGGAATACTTCAGAATACGCACAATTGCATGGAACCCTACGGGACAATTGATTGCTACCGGATCTCATGACCGGACGCTCCGCATCTGGAACCCAGAGCGATCGCAGTCCAGGTACTCTACTGAATTGCGCGGACATACTGGAGGAATTGAAAAGGTCCTCTTCAACCCGGCTCGCGACTCGGAGCTCGCCAGCTGCTCCAGTGACGGAACAGTTCGGATATGGGACGTGCGCTCAAAGACATGCGTGAGCCGTCTAGAGGTTGGAAATGAGGCATTCACTCTATCTTGGTCCGCCGACGGCAAGGTCCTGATTGCGGGGAGAAAGGTAGGATAATGCCCACGCGACGGCAGGTCAACGAAGCTGACAAGCACTGCGCTTCAGGATGACACACTAATACCGATCTCTCTCGAATCGCCCTCATCCCCAAGCCTCCTCAACGGCGACACGTCCGCCAAATCCACCATCTACAAAACCCTCGAACCACACCCTCAACCAATCCAAACCAACGCAACCACCTTCTCAAACCACATTCCTTCCTCCGACAACCCAGATCCCACCCGGCACCTGTTCGCAACAACCGGCGAAGGCACCGTCAAGATAATCTCCTACCCCGACTTCTCAACCCTTCACACCCTCCACGCACACACCTCCGCATGCCTCTCTATCGCTCTCGCCCCAACAGGCCGCTACCTCGCCATTGGCGGTTCTGACGCTTTAATATCCCTCTGGGACACAACAGACTGGATCTGCCGGCGCACCGTATCGAGTAGCAACGGCGGAGCCGTCCGCGGCGTAAGCTTTAGTTTCGACGGGAGATTTATTTGCGGCGCCTGCGATGAGCCTGGATGTGGGAAAGATGGAATTGAGATCTTCCACGTTGAGACCGGCGAGAGCGTGCACACTGTGTCTACGGGCGGAGGCTCGAATACGGGGGTCTCGGCTGTGCAGTGGCATCCCTCTAGATATTGGTTGGCGTATGCAACTACGGCGGATTTTTCGGGGCCGGGAGGATTGAGGATCGTTGGAGCGGCGGGTGGTGGTGGAGGGTTATGATTATGATGATTGATCTATTGATTAGAGTAGGCCTTGCTGTCTATCTATGGTATGGCAGTGCTCGTGGACACATATCTCGAACAATATATATACATTATTGCAGTAGGAGAATACTGCCCAAATCCATGGCCAGAGAGTAGATGCAGTTATAGACGATGGGAGATTCCATTATATTCGACACATAGTAGAGAGATCTACAAACACACCGCCGACCCGGTCCTAATCGAATGAATATACCACCAGAAGCCGCCACAAAGCCAGTCAGACAGCCAACCAAACTCCAATCCAGAATAGAAAACTCCGAGTGTCCTCTCCTCAGTCGCTCAATATCATTAAGTAAGTCATGAAAAGACGTATGTTGTAAGTAAACGTATGCGAAGTCGTAACAAACGATCAGAGATCACTTCACTGATTCCAACCCCCTCCTCCCAAAAACTGCGCCCACTGCGCACTGTCGAAGCCACCCATATTGGCCGTGATGAGGTCAAGAGCCTCGTTATCCGGGTCATTCAGGTCCCCTGTGACATTTATCGGGAAGTCCCAGGGCGAAGGCATACCGGGACTCTGGGTCTGAGTTTGAGTCGGCGTTTGATTTTGGTGAGAGGGGTCCCGGGCAGGTGGAACATGGTTCATTGAAGACATGTTGAAGAGGTTATTGGTGTGGTCTGCATCATGATTGTGATTTTGATTCGAGCGATCGATGTATTGATTTAAACTTTGCCTGTCAAATGCGCCAGTTGTTGTAGGCGCTTGTGCTGTTGCGTTTATTTGTTCTCGTGCAGGCGTATTCCGTGCCTGTGATGAGTTCTGGGCGTGTTTAGGGGATGAAGAGCGGTCGTTTCTCATGAATGAGGCAGAAGAAGAAGAGTTCAAAGTCGAGGGTGTGGTGCTCCCAGGCGCGGAATTAGTCACATCAAAAAGTCGAGACGGCGGTTCAATGTCGTATAGGGCGCCTGTTATCCCTGCGTTGCCGTTGGGAATGTGCGGAAGTTTGCTGAAGCCTGGAAGACTGGATGTCGTGGCGAGGGGCGGCACTGCTGATGTTGAGGGCTGTTGTTGTTTTGGGGGCTGTGTCCGGGGACGTTTCGGAAGACAGACGGGGAGGGGATTAGACCGGCTATCAGATATGGTATTGCTAGAGGGGTCCCAGTGTGCTGCGGGATAGTCACCTGCTCTACAGGATGCAAGTGAGCGGTTGGGTGTGCCGGTGATTGGAGAAGTCTAATATTATGAATGGTTAGCATGGATAGTGGCACTGGCCATAAGTGAGCGAAAATGAGCCTACCTCTCCATACACATGTTCCTCAATGTAAGACCTCTGCGTCCGGCTGGTCCCTGGCTTCCGGATGTCTTGAAACGCTGTTCCTTCGATGTCACATTCCAGTTGAACGAGAAATGATTCAGTAAGAGGATTCTGATGCTTCAGGGCGTCGAGCACTACAAAAACAAATTGCAGTGAAGATCGTGCGGCTGTGTCATCAGGGCGGAATTTCAGATACTGCACAAAAACGCGGGCGGCCACATAAACACAGAATGATATAAACGGGTTCATCTGACGATATGAGCTTATGCTGCGGTGACGCGTGACGGAGTCAACCTACCTTGCTCACGTCCATTGAGCTGACCATCTTCATGATGCTGGAAATCTGATCGGCAGCAACGATACACCTCCGCTTGCTTTCGAGAATAATCTGCTCAGGCATACCGTTCTTCTCAGCTTTGAAGATTGCCGCCTGATGGAGACAAATCGTGGAGGTATGAACAGCCAGGTTGCAGAAGAGGACGTTCGCGTCGGCCATTCCAGCGGGGAGTCGGAGGTGATTCGGCATGGATAGTGCAAAGTGAAGTAGGATATTGTCGTGCGACCTATGTCGCTGCCAAAAAATGCCATTGAGATCGTTGTCATTGTCTTGGGGGTCGGGACGATGGAGATGCGTCAAGTTGCGGCCGAGTAGGCATGAGACGAATGCAACACTCGCAAATGGTGATAACGTGGAGAGATCTTCGCCAAGCAGGATATCATTGAGTCGGACGGTTTTCTCTGCTTTGCCAATGACAAATGATTCCTCGCTCGCTGGGAGATTGGTCGTAATCTGTGGTCGTAGTTAGTACGCAAAATACCAAGATTATTTGAAATGGCGTTGGGCAACTGACATCTCTCTCATCGATGCAAGTGGGCCACCCTGTCCCAATGCTCGCATATCTGTCCACGGAGAATGTCATCCAAAATACCCTCCGTCGCTCCTCCTTCTCTGTCCAATCCCTCGAAGGTGGTAGACACTGCTTTACCTCGAGTCCCTCGCCGTCCAAACGATGCAACCCGAGCATCACCGCTAATCTACAAGCTGACCCGCAGCTTTGCCATGCTCTGGGGAAGAACATCATTTTGTACTCGTAGCAGCCAATGAGAAGCCATGCTTGACAGTGAGGCAGGGTGAGTATAGCTTCTCCAAGCCCCTTCATTTGATCCAATTCAATATACTTCCGAGCACGTTGGTAAAAGAGCGCATGAAGGTTGTTGTACTTTTCACTGCCAGCCGCCGCATGAGCCCAAACGATGTATTGCAGACATGCTGGAGGCCGCGAGCTTGGAGCGAAATCCATTGCGGCCATGTACCGGGGACGATGTATAATCGGGAGAAAAGGATGGGTCTTGTCGAAGTAGATTTGGTTCCTACCGGAGCATGAGCAGCGGGCTTCAGAACATCAAGGAGGAGTACATACAACTCATCTATAACCTCACGAGCAGGGAAAGGCTCTTCCAGCCCCAAGCTTATCATATCCCAACCAAAAGTATGGGTCGCATTCATATCTTCCGGCGTGGTGAACGATGTATTTGGACCGGTCGCTTGAGGAGCTTCAATTGGGGATATCGAATTGTTCATGCTGTGTCCACCGACATGCATCTCGGCGCCAGTAGACTCATTCGGCAGCGTAGTGACCGGAAAGGCATGCCCTTGGTTTTGCGCTGCGCTAGCAGTGGGTTCTTGCGTCTTCAATAGCGTCTCGACCTGAGCTGGAGTTCAATACAAAATTAGCACCCATCCAACTGTAGCATTGTATTCAGCAACAAACACACCTAATCGAGCCTCCAGCTGCTTCACATATCCACGCTTGGGACCACTCTTCTTCCGTGCCTCGTCGTATGTGCATTCATGGCCTAGCCGCGAACAAGTCCCGCAGCTGGGTTTCCTCCCATCGCACCTCAGCTTCCTCCGCCGACAGACCGCACACGCAATGCGCTTGGGGCGGGGAACGTAGCTGCTATCGCCATTGCTAACGCCGGTGTCGGTTGGACCCTGCGAGGAGTACTGGGCGCTGGAGCTCTGTGCGGAATGCGAGGGCGGGAGTTCGAGGTCGATCTGTGGCTGGTTTTGATGCGGGCTTTGATCGTCGAGATGGCTCGCCATGGCGTGGCACTTGTCAATGGTGGACGTTCGGTCGTGGGGCAAGGGCGCGCGGGTCGAAATTTCAAAGAAAATCAGAGGTGCTCAGCCTCGGTCGCGACGGAGTGAGAGCACTGGGCTGGCATGGGGTCCCCGCATAAAGGACGTTGAGCTGATCTTTAGTCTTTGGAGCGGAGAGACAGATGAATAATAGAAGGATCGAGGATTCATTCTAGGCAGCACTGCGCCACGACGAGCTCCGTCAAGCCATCTTTTGGAAACTGGCTAATACGAGCGCCACGTTCTAGACATCAGAGTCACAGGTGAATCAGAATTCTTGGAGGCCCGTATAATGCTCGTCATGAATAATTGAAGTTTAATCCAGGTTCAGCTGTAGATGCACGTGCGATACGGGTATGCTGCGTCTGATAGTACTAAGATGTATGCGCCTACATGTGACATTGTAGCTCAACAGATCCAGCTTACAGATAAGCAGATGGTCCAATAAATACTCCAGATTGGAACATAGTGCTTGTATTTCTATCGTAGCCGTAATTTACAAATCCAACGCCGCGAACAACCATGAACATGGGCAAATAGAACAGTGATATCCTGTATTCAGTAGTGAACATCGGTATAATACAATAGTTACAGGAAAGCAGGCAGTCGAGACGAGCGAAGCGAAACACGTCTAGTGGTAACCTCTGCGACGCTTGCCCTGGTTGCGAACTCTGGGAATAACAACGGCCTTGTTGACCTTCCACTTGGGACGAGTCTTCCATCCGGATTTGGCCTGCATCATCAGTTAGCTGGAGACGTTTGATATGATAAGTTTGACATACAGGTAGACCCCAAGGACTCTTCGGGTGGATGTTACCCTTGGACTTTCCTCGTCCACCACCGTGAGGGTGGTCGGCAGCGTTCATAGCAAGACCACGAACCGTTGGTCGCACATTGAGCCATCGTGATCTTCCTGCCTTTCCGAGCTGGGCATACTTCTTGTCCGGGTTGCTAGCGACACCAATGGTGGCACAGCAGTCTTTATGGATAAGGCGTGTCTCACCACTTGGGAAACGAACTGTGACGTGTTGCATGGTGCGTTCACGAGCAGCTTTCTCACGCGGGGACATCCGCTTGTGTCCGGCTCCAGCCTGCTGACTCTCCTTTTCAGCCGCATTAACCTGGTTGATACCCTTAGAGATGATGATAGCGTAAGTGCCGGCACTACGGCAGAGCTGTCCGCCTTGTCCAGGGCGCAAGGCAACGTTGAAAACGAAAGTTCCAACTGGAATCATATGCAACGGCAAGCAGTTTCCTCTCCAGGCAGTTCGGGCCGCCATCACACCAGGGTCGACAGCTCCTCCCATACTATCCCACAGGTCCTGGGGAATTCCGGCCATGTAACTCTGCACAACATCTCCTTCCCTCATACCATCTGCAGCTACAATGTAACTGAGCTTATTTGTTTCCTTGTTGCGGAGAAGCGCAATGTGGGCACTTCGACCAGGGTCGTGTTCGATACGCTCGACAAGCTGCGGACCGGGATCTTCACGTTTAAAGTCGACAATTCGAATTCGGCGCTTGTGCCCACCACCATGATGCCGCATGGTAACTCTACCGCTGTTATTACGACCACCTTTGGCGTGACCTTTCTTGGGGAAGGTCAACTTCTGAACTGGACGGCCCTTCCATAGATGGTCATTGATGGGTCTTCGCAGGTGTCGAATACCAGGAGTACGGGGTGTGTATCTTCGCAGGTTAATGGTAGGATTCTGGCGAACCGGAGGTGGAGCGAATGCGAGGCTGGGATCGAAGGCCGAGGGAGAGGATTCGGCGGACTCGTTCGCTTGCTGGACATCGGTCGAGTATGCGCGGGGTTGGAAAGAAGATAGGCTTCGGAATGGAAGACGGATGCCCTTGAGGGCGATCCGATGTTGGAGCATATTGATATGCTCTGTAAGAAGAATCCTGGGGTTCTTCAAGAGGCCCGAGGATGGAAATGGCAGTGTTGTCGGCAGCAATTATTGCTGGATCATGCTCGCACAAGAATCCCAAGCCCAATTGAGCGTATAGAACCAGTCCGACGTGAGATGTCAGGGCGTGATGGATCGCACCTCACCACCTTGCCGGCTGCTGAGCAAAAATGTCTCCATGATTTGCGGCACGTGACTCCGGAACTGGATTATGTAACGGGACGGCTTCATGTCACGTGCATTCCGCGACACCAGCATTGCCTTGGTAACGGCTGTTTACGCTGTCACGACGCGGCCTTGCTGTCGTGACTAGGGCCAACCTGCCAGCTCCACCCATTCTGCCCACTCCCAACGCCAACGCCCTTTTGTCTTTTCTCTGCCTACATCCACATCAACATCAACATCCTCTCTCCTTCCCTCCCACCTAAGTTATTCCACATTTCTCTCGATTATATCTTGTCGACCTTGTATCATCTCAGCTACTTGCTAGAGATTGACATATTCGCGTCTGGTAGGTGCACCAATGCTGCTGGCCCCCTGGGTATTTGGCTCCACTAGAGGGGAATGCTGAGTGAACATTAGCGACGTGCAGTTTACAGACCTTCAGCCTTTATTTCCCACCTTTTCCCTAATTGTCGCGGCGTTTTTCTCACGCCCGCCCTCTTCTCGCTATGCCTCCGGTAAGGTTCTTCCAGAAATAGACGCGTCAACAACGTGATATTCGACTGCTTCACCTGGCCGACGCGAACACCTGTGACTAACTTCCTGGTTCCTGTTCAGGCACGGAACCTTCGCACGCGAGGCACTATGAATGAGAACGATGAGAACGGTCCTTCAACGCGTCTGACTCGGGCCAAGGCTGCTGCCCTGACCACAGATGTGCCCGCTGCCAACGGCCCCGTTAAGAAGCCCCTTCAGACGAAGAAAGCCGCCACAACTACCAACGGCCCCCAGAGGAAGCGTGCTGCCCTCGGCGATGTTAGCAATGTCGGAAAGGCAGACAATGGCGAGGCTAAGGACGCGAAGAAGGCCACATCCAAGACTGGTCTGACGTCAAAAGCTACTCTGCAGTCTGGAGGTGTCCAGAAAATCAGCCGCTCCAACCTATCTCGCACGGCTTTGGGAGCCAAAGACAACAATGCAAAGAAGCCTGCTGCCGAAGCTAAGCGTCCCGGAAGTGGCTCCGGTATGGGAAGTGCGATGAAGCGTACCTCCAGCCAAAAGTCGCTCCAAGAGAAGACGATTCAGCAAGACGAACCTCCACGCAAGAAGGTCGACATTGAGAAGGTTGTTGAAAAGCAGGCTGAGGTTGTTTCAAAAGAGAATGCCAGATCCCGAACACAGACAGAAGAACTCGAAAAGGCTACTGGAGATCTACCCCAAGACCTCGATATCGAAGATCTCGATGATCCTTTAATGGCTGCCGAGTATGTGGTGGAGATTTTCGATTACCTTCGTGACTTGGAGATGGAGACGTTGCCGAACCCTGATTACATCGAACACCAGCCCGATCTCGAGTGGAAGATGCGCGGTATCCTCGTCGACTGGCTTATTGAAGTTCACACTCGCTTCCGCCTCCTTCCCGAAACACTCTTCCTCGCTGTCAACATCATTGATCGTTTCCTCTCTGCCGAGGTGGTGGCCTTGGACCGTCTTCAGTTGGTTGGTGTTGCTGCCATGTTTATTGCTTCCAAGTACGAAGAGGTCCTCTCACCACACGTCGCCAACTTCAGTCACGTCGCCGACGAGACCTTTTCTGACAAAGAGATCCTCGATGCCGAGCGTCACATCCTCGCCACTCTCGAGTACAACATGAGCTACCCCAACCCTATGAACTTCCTGCGTCGTATCTCCAAAGCCGACAACTACGACATTCAAACGCGTACCCTTGGAAAATACCTGATGGAGATCAGCCTTCTCGACCACAGATTCCTTGGCTTCCCTCAAAGCCAGATTGGTGCTGCGGCCATGTACTTGGCACGCCTCATTCTAGACCGTGGTCCTTGGGTGAGCCTACTATATCAATGATCTTAAAATTGCATACTAACAAGCTATAGGATGCTACTCTTGCTCATTACGCTGGGTACACGGAAGAAGAGATCGATCCCGTCTTCCGACTAATGATCGACTACGTCCACCGTCCTGTCTGCCACGAGGCATTCTTCAAGAAATATGCCAGCAAGAAGTTCCTCAAGGGTAGGCATTCTCAACTTCCAAAGACTTTTGCATACGCTAACGTCTGCAGCCTCTATCATGACACGACAATGGTCCAAGAAATACCACGAGATGTACATTGACAGCGCGCTCACAGTTCCCTACAACGACCTTTAAATCACGACTAGGGAATGGTTCTCGACATCTTGAGTATTCGGTTACCCGCTAGGAGTTGGTGTTTTGATCTGTTGGCATTTTGTTTGTGATGGGTTTAGGGCAACTCTTGCATATGTTTATGACGGCATCCTGTTTTAGTTGCGGTCTTTGATGGCATTCTTCGGCTTCACGGGGGTGTCTGGCGCTTTGCTTTCTCCACACTTGCTTTTATTCGCTTCTCTACAGCTTCTTGGGTGTCTTCGGGATGTTTGCTTAATGATACTTTCCGAATCCAGCGATACTTCAATTTATTTATTTATTCATTAGCTTGATTCGAACGGCGGGCTGCAGAGTTGTTGTTTCTGTTGGCGTCAAATGTATATTTAGCGGAGCTCGGCAACAACCGACCTCGGAGTTCGCATCTACAGTTAAAACTATCTTCGATCAACCTTCACTTAATCATTTGGCACAATTGTTCTTTAAATACTGTCGATATGTCCTGCGCCTTTTGTAAAATTGCCGCTGCGCACCCCCCAGTCGCTCCCTCAGCATACTTGCAGGCAACAGACCCGGACAATTTCCCCTCACCATCAACACCAACCCTTACCCCAGGCGAAGAAGGCCACGCCTTCATCATCCTATCTACAAAACATGTCCTCGCATTCCTAGATATCATGCCCCTGACGCGCGGACATATCCTCGTTGTCCCAAGAGACCATCACGAAAAGTTAGCTGAAGTGGGGGTTGGCGTCAGTCGCGAGGTCAGTCACCATCTTCACCGAAGATGTCTCAATGCTCGGAAATTCCTCTTAAGATGAGACATATAATAATTGATATATAGCTCGGCACATGGCTACCCATCCTCTCGCGCGCAGTAATGCGCACTGTGTTCGGCCAGGGTGAGACCGAGACTACAGATCCAAGCTGGAACTGGAACGTTGTGCAGAATAATGGTAATTACTTTCCCCCCACCTCTATTGAAGATATTTGCTCACAAATAAAAGGAATCGGGGCCGCCCAAGTCGTCCCGCACGTACACTTCCATATCGTGCCGAGACCGCCACTGGGCGCGGCGGGCACGGCGGCGAAAATGAGTTTCGTCATGTTTGGGCGTGGTTCTAGGGATGATTTGGATGATGATGAAGCGGAGGAGCTGGTGCGCGTACTGAAAGAAGAGGTTGCGAGGGAAGTGAAGAGGGTCAAGGAGGTTGAGGGTGTGGATCTGGAGGGAGAGTTTAGTGGTGGAGAGAAGGGAAGGTTATAGATTCTATAGTAGACATAGCGCGATAGGTTGTATATCTTTTCAGGAGGTTTTAATCTCGTTGGTGTGTTGTGATACTATCATTATATAGGAGGAGTAGATACTTGAATCCTCATTGCGGAGCCGGGGTTGGCTAGGTCTCTTGTTTTGTCGTTGGGTTCTTCTGGAAATACTATAAACCTGTCAAAAGTGCCCTGGAGAAAACGAAGCCTCGATAAACATACCACTCTTCTGAACGCATTCAGCTCATCAGCCGACTTGCCGGCAGAATCTCCCTTCTGGCGTTGCGATGAAGTATCCGACAGTACGCCCTCTGGGAGTCTCCTGTATGTGATTAATCTTCGTGACCCTAAAGACAAGTTAGACCTTTCGACAAGAGAACGCTGTTAGGTCACTTTACAGTTGTTGAATGGCTGGACGGAGATGCTCAGGATCTCGAGATTCTGGTGCATGGGAATGAAAAGTTCCGCTTCGTCCTCGCTGGCGGTTGGCATCCACATGCATAGCCGTCCACCTTCGACAAGAGTCCGCGCTGCAAATGTGAGAATGTCATTCATCAAGGCTTCAAAGCCATATGGTTTCTTAGGTGCGACGTAGCCGGGTCGACTAGGTTGATTAGCTTGACGCCTGAACTGGGCATTGTGTTTGAGACATACTAATGTGCAGGGACCCCATCGATAACAAGCTCTTGCTTAGGTCTTTCACCTCTCGATCCTAACACTCGTAGACCTTCCCGAACCCCATATGGTGGATCACAAACAATTCCATCCAGGAACTGACGAGTGAGCAGCGGCGTATTGGTCAAGTCCGAAGTGAAAAGGTCGCCAAAGTTGCTGGTGATTCCGTACTGCTGAAAGTTCAACTGCACACCGGTGGTCTTCCACTTTGCCATTTCTCTCCCTCTGAAGCTTCGCCCATCAATATCAGAGCCAAACGTAACAGCCCCGAAATGAGCCGCTGCAACGAGGAAGCTCCCCGTTCCAACAAACGGATCATAGAAGATCTTTCCAGGTGCTGCGCCAGCCATATTCGCCGTTATAAGAGTAAGCTCAGCGTCCATTGACGTCGTGCTGATATACTTCCGCTTCTTGAGATCATACTTTCCAATAATCTCGCGACTACTCTCCGCAACCCACCGCGTCATATAGATATTCACCGGAGCAGTACTGGCTCCAGTAGGTGTAAGCTGCAGCTCCTTTTCCTCCCTATCATTAATACCACCACTGGACTTATGAGGCGTATGTGTCCGATCATAGTACTGCTCAAGCACCCAAAAGTCCTGCTCGGGATTCTTCAGCGTGATAGGGCCCTCAAACCCAACATAAGAAAACGATTGGATGATCTCTGTCTTTTGCGCTGAGCTGCGCTTCCCCGCAAAGGTCTCGACTGTGAATCGAAATGGGACCTCCTTGTACTGCGCCCATAGGTGAGGCGTTCGCCTTTGAACGTCCGCGTGGAGTTCCTCGTAGTTGCTGCCGCGGCCCCAGAGCTCGAAGATGTCCTTTGCTAGGATACTTCGAGAGATGAGAGTGCGCGCGGCTTCTTCATTTGCAACCCGGATCAGACAGTAGGGGGACTAGTGTTGTTAGTGGTATGCTTTTTTAAAATATTTTTTAGATCATTGCGGGGCGGATATTGGAAGCCGCATGAACCATCGAGGTAGTTGAAAAAGACATTGTACGAACTCCGGAAAAATCGACAGGAATTACAACTCACTATATCTGTGTAGAATATGATTTCCAGGTCTATATTGTGCAGACTGGCCAGTGCCTGGAGTTCCGGCACTCGGAAAGTTTCGTGGATTTGCGCGAAGCGGATGAGGTATTCCATCCCGCACTCTCTGGCTCTTTAAATTGAATCTTTGGGATTTCCTTCGCTGCCTTTTCGCTGATAAGGTAAAGTCAATGGTTTAAACGTGCCGTAGATTGGGTGAGGCAGCGGTGATGGATTTCGTCTGGATGTTGTGCTAATGAGAGTTTTTTCTCGTCCAAAGAATAAAACGAGGGCAGCTAGCCCACTTATACATTGACTACAACGCAGGTTCGCAATTACAATACTCAAGTTTGAGAATCATTCAAAATCGAAGAAGTAAATCCATTCTGACATTCTGATAGATTCGTGCAAGTCGTCATCATTCTATGTAATACACAAATGCCTCTATCAGAGACTTCGTCTCTCAGCAAACAATCGCACAAGCGCATCTGGGAATCTCGACATGAAAGGAAGAAAGAAAATAAGTAATGCCACACGGACTCTTCCGCTCCGATAGTCCTTCATCATATCATCATAACCGACGCCATCAGTAAAGACAGACTAGAGCCCAATAATCATCTGACCTGAAACTCCACCGCTATGCTAACTTGAAAACGTGTCGCGAATCGAACCCAAAGACTGGCGCAATGTCCACTTTCTCGTCTGGGGATATCATCTCGTGCTTCAGATCCCATCCGGCCCGACGACAGAGCTCAGATACAACCACGTCGCAGTCACCAAGTAGGTCAATATCAAAATTGGTATGCGAGACGGGCTATGACGGTGTTAGCGACAAAACGACCCCCGTGAATGAACTACTTACAGTACGGGATATGTAAATTTGTGGGATGTAAGGCGGCAATACACCAGGAACTTCCGCCACGGGCGCAACCTTCAGCGATGTTCCGATGACAATAACCAAATCGACTTTGTCCCGGTCGTTGTGAAGAAGACGGTGTCCAAACTCATCAGGAAGATCCTCTCCAAAAAACGTGATATCTGGCTGAGCAATTTATTAGTGACTGAAAGAGAAATGGTTGTGGCTCACTGACTTTCATCACCCCCGGTGTGGGAATCTCGTAGTCTTCCTCGTCAGAACTGTCCTCCTTATCCTTGTGAGCACCGTTGCTACTGCGCTTTCGTTTCTGCCCCTGGGGTTTCAGCGCATCATCAGCGATCTGCTTGCGACACTGAACGCATTCAGGAACCACGCCCTTCTTGATATCGTCATAAATCTCATCACCAGGAACTTTGTATTGGCATTTCACGCATGTGGCTTTCGCGAAAGAACCGTGGCATTGTACAATGTTCTCCGGAAGGACACCGGCGTTGGCCTCAATATTGTCAATGTTCTGGGTGTAGTTGGTGAGCAGCTTTCCTTTGTCCTGAAGCAATCGAATGAACCCATGAGTTGGAGAGTACTTCTTCTCAGTTGGAAGGATATCCTTTGCAATTGAGTAGAATATGCTTGGGTCCTCGCGGAATATGTGAATATCAAAGACTTCCTGAGGGTCACTCAGACCTAGATGCTCGAGCTGCGAATACAATCCAGTGTCCTTCGATCTGAAGTCCGGAATTCCAAGGCTCGTAGAGATCTATCACTAGTAAGTACTGGTTGTGCTTTTTAACACGATTCGACTTACACCCGCTCCAGTTAAGACGATGATATTCTTTGACTGCTGAAGCAGTTTCACAGCATCGTCAACCGAGTTGTACTCCGGTAGTTTTTGACGTCTCGTGAACTCCCGAGAGATCGCAATCGCCAGCAGAGGATGAAAAGCCTCATCCGGGGCACCGTCAAGGAACGACGGAGGCAAGATCCCGAACGCAGTGCAAAGCTTCTTCGCAGTTACAGTGTCTTGGGCAATTGTCTCCTGGACAAATTGCGCCTTTCCAACCTCATGCAAGCGTTTTCGGAACTCGACAGCCTCTTCGAGGGTACAAGCGCCCGGTATTGCTATATCAGAGTGCCCAAATTAGCGTTCTGGTCTTGAAGTATTGGACTAGGGCACAGTTCACTTACTCCCGTCACGTAGCTGGTCATCTCGGATCATTTGAATGGCATCCTCGTACAGAGATTGCGTCTCCCACTCATCCTCGCTATCGGTTTCATACTCGGATTGAGAATTCGAGGCCTTCTCCTCCACAGCCGGGGCATTTTCGTTTTTTGCCGGAACGCTGCCTTCAATCTCCGCGGTTTCGACCTCCACCAGTGGAGTCTTCAACGGCGGACTCTCCCCACGGGGCGCTGATACAAGGTCCATCCTGGTTCGGAGAATGAATTACCTTCAGCAGCCTCTGGATATGCCGACTGAACCACTCACATTGAACTTTTTGCCACGCTTAAAAAGGACGATTGGCTTTGCACCGTTGTAGAACGCGTGATCGGAAAGGGTTCTTCCGCTCCGGTCCCGATAACCTTATCAGCGATTGGAGATAGCATTGATAGCAGTCTTCTGTACTCCGTATGGAAAGATTGGACAACTTTTTTATATTGGTATCATGTTTATCGTTCTATCTCATTACGAGTCGGCCATCTCGTGGTCACTGTCTGAATCGATCCCCTCCCATTCATCCTCGCCTTCGCCTTCACCATCTTCTGCGTTGCTGTCGTCTTCCATGTCTTCGCCCAGCTCCTTGTTCATAGCCTCGACAAGTTCGAGGGCGTGCTCTTTTAGCCTTTCATCCTCATATTCAACTAGCTTAAACAGTGTCAAGCTCTGCTTGAGCCATTCTCTACTGGCCACAAGCGACGCGTGCCTCTTGGACTCAGCGCTCTCATTTGACTCTTCCTCTTCCGGATCCTTCGGGGCTTCACCCTTTTCGGCCAAGAGGTAGAGACACCAGCCACCTAGATACCAAGCTTCGACACTCTGGTCGTCTTCAAGGATAAGGCGCTCAAGCACTTCCAGGGCTTCCAGCAACATTGAAACCTCCATCAGGAGACGGGAAAGACTGATTCTGGTCGGAAAGTCAGGGACATTCGGGTCCTCAGGTGGTAATTCCTTCCATGTCTCCAGACTCCTTGAAAGTGCTGCGCGCGCATCGTCCTCTCGTAACTGTGAAATTCGGATTGACGCCAGCGTCTGTAGTACTTCGGGGGAACTAGGCTGAACAAGCAGCGCTTCCGTGATCAGGGTCTCGCAACGATTCTCTGCGTCCTCCTCCCATCTGCAATGGTCAGTCTCCACATACAACTGTTGAGCGACATAGGGAAGACCTACGAAAGATCCGTCATATAGATCTCTGCAACACCGCAAAGAGCATTGGCCATCTTGCCCTTCTTTTCCTCCAACTCCAACACCTGGGCCGGACCAGTATCCGCCTCCAATTTTTGGATCACATTTCTCAGAGCTCCCACACCCTTCTCAAACCACTGGACACTATCCTTTCCACCGAGCTCGCTCAATTGAGCCAACCATAAAAACTTCTCAGCACCACCTCCCTCGGACTCAGGAATAGACCCGGTCGGATCCAGCTCGACTGCCTGTAGAAAAGTGCTTCTTGCTTGCTCAATCTCGCCCAACTCGACATAAGTCTCTGCAATCGCATTCAAACTCATGAGCTGCGCCGGAGAATTGGCGGGTGCAATCTCAAGTGCTTGCTGGGCGACCGCAAGCGCAGCATCTGTTTGCCCGGTTTGAAGGAGTATCGTTGCTTGCTCAACGAGCTTGATCGGATCTTCGTTCATCTTGCGTTTCGAGATCGAGCCGCCGGCGCTCAGAACTGACTTTTCGCGGCCGGGGGTCTTGGAGGATTTCTTCTTGTGAGGTCTGGGCTTTCCCATAGTCTGCTGTCGCGGTATGTAACGTACTGTTTTTTTTGTCCCGGAGATTCGTATATTCGTCAAAATCTCGATACCGAAATATCTCTTGGAAATTCCATCCTGATTTCGGCGGAACAATTTTGGGCGGCGCTTTTCTTATCTGTTTGCTTGGTTTGCATGTGGGACCAGCGTCGATTTGATCCAGTCTAGCAAATTGATTCAGACGCTCTACAGCCAGAAATATACGTCAGGAGGCACCAGGTTCAATTACTTGTGCTATAGGCACTTCTACATAATAAGCCGACCCCTGAATTGCGACACCAATAGTCGCAACTCCTCAATCACTACCGAAAAACTCGAACTACCCCTCCTCAAAGTACATTGAATCCAACATGGGCCGCGAGGACCAGATTGAGGAGCGCGAGGTGCTCGACTCTATCTTTCCAGAGGAAATTACAGGTATAAAGTGCCTAAGCAGAAGCTCCGAGAGGGGGGTACAGTTCCGAACTAACACCATACAGACATTTCGGACACCGCGTACCGGATATCAATCACACTGGACGCGCCTGAAAACGACGAAGAGGAAGCTGAAGCACCGACCCTAATTCTCCAAGTCTCCTATCCCGAAGAATACCCTGATGTAGCGCCAGACCTCGACCTCAGCGCGCCTTTAAACGCACCGAAGCACCCCCGACTAGATATCGGCGAGGACAAGGAGCGGCTCCTTGAAGCGCTCCAGCCGACTATCGAGGAGAACATGGGCATGGCAATGGTATTTACGCTTGTCAGTGCGGTCAAGGAGAATGCGGAGCAGCTTATGGCTGAGCGGGTTAATGCTGTGCATGCGGTGAAGGAGATGGAAGCTGCGAAGGCTGAAGAAGAGGAGAATAGAAAGTTCCAGGGTACGACCGTAAACCGGGAGACGTTTTTGGAGTGGCTTGATAAGTTCAAGAAGGAGATGATTGAAGAGGAGAGGAAGAAGAAGGAAGAGAAGGAGGCGGAGGAGAAAAAGGCGAACAAGAAGGCGCCGGCCAAGGAGGAGAAGAAGCTGACAGGCAAGCAATTGTGGGAGAGAGGTTTGGCTGGAAAAGCAGACTTTGATGAGGAGGATGAGGACAGTATGCCTGCTGCCGTGGAGAAGATGAAGATAGCAGCGTAGGATGTCTCTTGTCAGAATGTAATTTTACCAGTTTCTGACATGCGGTCTAACATCTGGAACTGCGTCTCTAAGCCGATGAGCTATTTGATGTCGTATTCAGAATCAAGCTTCGAGATTCAAGGTCGAGGAGGGCTGGCAAAGAGCTTCGATCAATTCTGAAGTGCTGCATCGCAGACCAGCTGCGATCTGAGAGTCTAGATTCAATATATATAGTACAGGATGTGGGAATCGTGAGAACCGCTTCCCTGCCAGATATCTCCGGATGGCAAATGACGGCTTGACAAACTCTGTCCAAGGGCGGCCCCTATATGTAGACGTGGACAGTGCAGTTGACACTGCAAATCGCGTTAATCGCCGCGGCGGGAGACCTAACCAGATACTGCGCTTGACGAGTTGCAGCATATCCCTAGAGGCGCGAGAAGTTCGCTGGGCTCAAGGTCTGTTTCACGGTAAAGGCGAGTGAACGTCATGCGAGCATCAAAATCTCACAGAAGATAAGTGAACAGAGGAGCAATGCTGCATGAAGCGCTTCAAGTACTTGCTGTTTTCCGTCGCTCCTCTTCAAACAACTTGCGCTCTGCAAGAATGATGCGCCACATATTTTCTGCGAGCTCCCTTTTCTTGTGGTTCTGCTCGTACATTAGGCGTTTGATATCATTGAGAGAGTTCTGAATTTCTTGAGTGAAGGTCGCGCCATCCCAAGTACCAGTTAGTCGGTCCCAAACGTCCTCATCTTCTCCAAAAAACATATCCGTCTCTAATCGTTCCCGGCGGTTAGTTAACTTCTCTCGCGCCATGATTTTTGTCCTTATTATGCGACTGAGATTTTGAGGCTGTGGCTTCTTTATGCGCAAAATCGGGATACCGCCGGCATTGACCATAGCGGGTACATGGCGCTTGCCGCTGATCATGAGATGGGGCCGCGACAGAATAGACTTTCTCTCCGGATGTGGTTGATCTGTCAATTCCTGTTGTCGTCGGTTTTCTGCAGCCTTGGCTTTCTTCTTGGATAGCGGTTTCACGGGTCGCCGTTCGGACAGAGTAGCCTGGAAGTCCCTCTTGCGTTGCTTAACAAGTTCTGCTTGCGAAAGTATCTTCGTTATTAGACCGGCATCGTTCTCATTCCCTTGCAACGCCGAGTGTACAAGGTCGAGGGCCTAGCCGGTTTAGCTAGAGATCAATCGAATGCGGAGTGAAAACGGCATACTTGGTAGCCAGCTTTAAGCGCATTTGCAGTTTGAGAAGGGCTTTGGAGGTTTTTGTATTTGCGAAATCGTCCTCGAATGTGCAAGCGCGCCGAGTCAAGCTGCGGCGCGTTTCGCCGCAAGTCGTTACATCGTCGGAGGAGTGCCCGGTAGAGTGCTAAACCTAGTTGCGATCTTGTTAGCCTGGCTGTAAGCAATTAATTGCAGCAGAACTTACATGCAAACCGATGTACAGAGGAAGACTTAGGAACAACCACACGGTGTAGGTGCATTCTTTCTCTTCCGAAGGTTCGGAGTTCGGCCAGTGTCGGGGAAGTTTAGAAATGGCAGCAAGCATACAGGCTGTGTCACGTGCCGTATACAAGGCTCACCATGAGAAGTCCGAGTTGAGAAATCAAATATCGGAAGATTTATTAGACTAGGAAGTATATATCAGTGGGTTTATTGTAGAATATTTCTTCTGGGCATGATCGCCACGGCAGAAAGAGTCAAATATGCCTGCTGATGTTCGGTATAGGAGTTGGTGCTGGACAAGAGTGCTGTAGTAGTGACCTTGAGACAGCATATTCACACCAGTTGATTCAACGTGCATTTCAAATAAAGGTGACAGCTTGCAGCAAGGATGGTCTTATGAATCAATGTGTAGACTAAATATGCTCTAACAAGTCAAGGAGCTAGGCTAATGAACAGACGCAAACACCAACCCGATACTCCGTTTTCGACTCATGGTTCATTCATAATGCAAAGCTTAAAAGGTTGAGCCCTCAGCAGGTTGAGGAATCTTCTTATGTTGTGGTAAAGCCATGTACCTGAAACTATAAGTATTGCACCGAAGGTTGAAGAGACGTCGGGAACATACCTTCTAAGCTCGATCAGAACAGTTTCCATCGTGTAATGACGTTGCCACTGTGCTAGGCAGGGAAGCTTAGATGGGTCGACCTGGATTGCATTAGCTTGATAAAGATCCATATTTTCGCCATTGCACAAGTCGAACCTTTCCTGATTGTGCATCAACGCACGGGATGTTGACGCGGGAGATGAACTGCAGGGTTGGGGGGCTATCGGGGTATTCGGGGCCGCAGTGGATGTTGAGACTGTATATCCTGTTCTCGTGGACGCTCTGTAATGGCGCGATAGCCAGCGTTAACACTCCGCACTCAGCATAACAATGTAGGATTTGACGTACGTGAGGAGGACCAAGGACGGTTCCGTTCCAGTTGCTCATCATCATGTCATCGCCATCAGCAAGACCGTAGGAGCAGGCCTCTAGTTTTAGAATCAGGGTCAGTCAGGGTGTCCATATCGGACCTGCAGTGGTGTCGCATGCTTACCGGCTCCCAAGCCCTTCTCGCCCTTCTCCAACTCCTCAAGAAGCCTGAAGTTCCGGGGAACCTCTGTGTTCGAAGCCATTGCGAATTGGAATATTGAAGAAGTAGTCCAGGAGCAGACGAAACAAGTCAATAGGCGGAAAATCTTCCAGTGGTAAGGAGGGGTTAGGCCGGTGGGAATAATTTCATCACCAAGTAAAGAGGGGCTGCGTCACAATCCTTATCCGCCGATTAACTATGCCATGCTTGTGCCTTGTGGTAATACACTTACGGCCTCACCTATATCATGGGAAAAATAAGTAATGTAATATCGTAATTATCTTGCTGAGATAATCACGTGATGATAAGGAACTATCACGTGGCGATTATCGATAGCCCTTTGATGCGGACGACGCTGTTGTGTATGCTGAGTACACCTAATCGTTTTTCGTACTCCAGGATGGAGGATGCTGATTGTTCTTGCTGAATTTGCAAGGAGATGAAGTCGGACTGCTATTGACTTTATTAGCGCTTCATTTGGTTGATCTTTTCAATCCTCAATTCATGACGCCTGTGCATTTTGCTACCATTGCTTGATTGTCAACTTGTCGAGCCCCGGCCATGCGTAATCCACCGCAACAATTTAGCTGGAAATGTCCTCCCAATTGCTGCAAACAGAGCTGCTGAATCTCATTCAAGAATCCAAGAGAAAGAATACCGACCTGCGAAATGTTTGCATCCCCCTTCAACACAAAAAGGATGTCAAGATCCACTGACTGTATTGTAGGCCGCTGAAGAGTCTCTTAACGATCTGAAGGCGCTTCCTTCCACCTCAGAGGCACAAATTTCCGCTGGTGAGCTTAGGTATCTTAGTTCGCTTCTCCATGGATGCTAAACAATCGAGCAGATTTGGCGCGAAAGCCTAGGTTCGTGAACCCCTTTATTTTGGCATGTCATAGTCGCCATGCCAGACTCGCTGGAATAGGCGTCATTTGCCTGCAACGGCTTGTTGCCTCTAAGTCGCTGCCGTCAGAACGCTTAAAGGATGTCCTTAGTGGATTAAAGGAGATCACGAATCTTAGTGAGTCATGAATTCAAGCAGGATGGTCTCAGACTAATGCTCGAAAGCCCTGGATATTCAGCTTAAGATTCTGCAGACATTGCCATCTCTTCTGCAGCACTATTCTAATGAGCTGGGTGGTGAACTCCTGGTCACGACGCTTGAGATATGTGCCACTTTACAGTCCAGCAAGACTCTTGCTGTTTCGAGCACGGCAGCTGCTACACTGCAGCAGCTTGTTGTATCCACATTCGAAAGGGTATCTATTGAAGACAGTATGTTTTCAGTATTGCTGCGATACTCTGTAGCCCATGCTCATATGGTCCAGGAAACCCTCAAGAATCACGGCCGACAACCGCAGTCAAAGTCGATGGCGAGTCTGTGAAGATAGGATATTTTGCGCTAGATGCCCTACAAGTGAGCTGCGCTAGAACACCTGAGCATAGAAAATTAACTAACTCCTCCAGGTTCTAGATGATCTATGTCGCCTGGTTGATGGTGAACCATTGCAATTTCTGCGCATCAAATCTCTATCTCCATCATTCACCTTAGAGCTCATTGAAAGTATTCTGCTCAATAGTGGCCAACTATTTGTTGATCACCTCGAGCTCACGCAGGTACTGCGCACTCGTCTGATTCCGATGACCGTCAGATATCTGTCGGAAAGACATACATTCTCTAAGACCGTGCGAATTGCCCGGATCCTCCTCATTCTTCTGAAGCGATACTTGTCGCTGTTGACCGCGGAATGCGAAATGGCGCTTTCGCTGTTGACGCACCTACTAGAGCCGGACGGAACAGCGTCATGGAAACGGGTACTATGCATGGAGATGTTTCGAGGCCTTTACTCCGAGCCAGGGCTCATCAGGATTATTTACTCATTGTATGACGGAGAGGAAGGGAGGAAGAACATACTTCGAGACCACATGGCTTCACTCGTGCGCCTGGCAGCGGAACGGCCTTCTTTGATCGGTGTTAGCAGTCTTTCCACGGTACCATCCCGCACAGGGAAATCTAATTCCATCACCGAAGAACAAATTACCCTTGAGGTTGGAGCTGTGGCAGGAGTCATCGGAACCACCGTTCCATCTAACGACACGGACGTGTCGGGTATCAGCAACCAGTGGAGCGTAGTGCGCTCGCCGTACCTGGAGCTGCTGGACAAACCCGAGCCCCCGTTGCCGCCCGACACATATATCTACAGCCTCGTGCTGAATTGTGTCAGCGCCTTTGCTGAAGGCCTGGCAAAGTTCATTCTTCCGCTCACAGTGCCTGACCTGAAACCGAAGCGAAAAAGCCGTTTCACAGGCGAGCGCGAACCATCTACGGCTTCTGCGCAGGATATACCCAAGGATGACTCTCTTAAACGGACAAAGTCAATTAAAAGGCTTCCTGTACCTGTCAATCCCCTCGGCTTGGAGTCTCACCCCCAACTTTCAGCAATTCGAGCATGCGCGGGAATTGTTGAAGACTGTTGGCCAGCTGTCCTTGCAACATGCTCAACATTTCTATACGCGTCGCTAGATGATCACTTCTACCACAACCTTGTCCGTTCGTTCCAGAAGCTGACCCATGTTGCTGGTCTTTTGAGATTGTCCACCCCTCGGGATGCCTTCTTAACGACTCTTGGAAAGGCATCGATGCCAGCCGATACGGGTATTTCTAAGCCTGTCAGTCCGGTGGCAACGCCAGGCGCGACTGTGGATAAAAGCGAGAAGGGAAAGGAAACATCTTACATGACTCAGTCACCTGTAGATGGTCCCGCGGCGCCGTTGAGTGACCAGGCTCTGACACTCACGACGAGAAACCTTCTTTGCCTACGTGCTCTGCTAAATTTGGGAATCGCTCTCGGTCCGACGCTAGATTTTCCTGCATGGTCGATAGTGCTTGGAACGCTTCAGGACGCAGACCTGCTGATCAACAAATCCCCAAACAAAGCACAGAGTGCTGGAGAGACCACAGTAGGGGGCGTGGGGGACACGCCCCAGGGAGATCTGGGGGCGGAGATTGTGGCCGTCCAGTCTGCTTCAACCAAACTATTCGAAAGTACTAGCGATTACCCCGGCGACACGTTTCGCGACTTCTTAACAGCGCTATTAGACCTTTCGGCGACAACGGAAGAACTTGCAGTGCCTGATGCTGCGGAGACAACCGTGGCTCACACTTATCTGCAGCCCAGCTCTGGCCGTATGCGTCGGTCATCCCGCCGTGTGTCACATACGCTAGGTAAATCAAGAATTCAGGACGAAGAGCTGAGATTTGTTTTGGAAAGGGCGCATAGCCTAGCTAAGGCAAACCTTGAAAGGCTATCGTCATTAGCCGAAAATGATCAAAGTGCCTGGAAACTTCTTACAGACCGGCTAATGGCAACTGCCGCTAACGGACAAATTGGTCAGAATCTCCGTCTGCATGCCAGTGAGGTTCTTAACGGCTTGGTTTTTGAGACCATGAAACAAAGAGTTGGAGAGAGTGACTCAGAAAGAGACATGCGACAATTGAGAAATCTGGAAACACTGGAATCTCAGGTCAAGCTGCTGTACGAACGCAGTGGCTGCTCGCTAGGGTCTCCATCGACGTCAATTGTCGAAATTCATGAACAGAGTTTGAGCACGTTGAAGAATACCTTGGAGCAATATGCTGAGAGCTTTGCTCAGTGCTGGAAAACTGTTTTTGATCTCGTCTCTAGCGTATTCGGCCAGCCGTCGCCGGAGCCTACAGTGAAAGGTGTTGAAGGTGGTAAAATGCTGGTAGCCGATTCACCTCGGCTCATTCAAGCGGCGTACAAGAGCTTGCAGCTTATAGCATCAGACTTTTTGTCCCAGTTACCGCTGCACTGCCGGCTTGACCTTGTGGAGTCCTTCTCCAGATTTGCTCTGCAACAGCAAGTGTTCAATATCTCGCTTACCACGACATCTTCCTTTTGGAATGTCTCCGACTTTCTTCACGAACAAACTGAACAATTCTCCCTTGAAACTCATGTCGACCTATCAGTCAGTGAGGAGAAACTCGCTGCGTTGGCAAAAACGGACGATGCTTCTATTTCGAGCAATGCTCTTTGGCTACTGCTCTTGCTCCGGATTGTAGATATCACGACCGATAGCAGAACAGAAGTCAGGAATTGTGCGATCCATACTCTGTTAAGGATTTTTGACGCATACGGTCAACAATTTTCGTCCAAAGCATGGTGTCTGTGTTTGAATCGTGTCTTATTCCGATTGATTGAACAGATTGAGGCCAAATTTACCAACATCCAGGACAAAAGCAATGGGGCATCTGAAGAGACCAAGGCATGGACAGAAACGACAGTTCTGGTTATCAAAGGTGTTGCTGATCTCATCACCAACCATTTTGTGACTATCACGTCAGATGATCAGTTTGATAAATCTTGGGAACGATTGCTTGACTACTTCCAGAAGCTGGCTAGTCGACGCCTGTTGGCATTCAGCCAAGCGGTCTTTTCAAGTTTGTCAAACATTCTCCTGCGGGTTCAGCCACCGGACGGGCTAAGCACGCAGTCCCTGCAGTCGGTCTGGACCGTATGGGACAAAGGCCATCCGGTTGACAGGGAAGATATGCTTGATCTGGACCAGTCCAACCAGGATGCCGCAATCTCTTACCTACAGACGTTTCAGCAGGTATACCGCCTGTACAAGGACCACCTGACGCAGCGAGACATTGAGACAGTCCTACAGCATTTGAAAGTGGTAGCCTGGAACTCGATAAGCCCCAAATATTCACCTGACATTGACCGGCCGTCTAATTTGCAGGCGCTGGTCATTGACTGTGTCCGAATTATGTGCTTGGAGAAGGACGACTCTCAGGGCCAGATCCTCCAGTGTCTATCAGAGTTTACAGACTCTGCTCTTTCAAGATGGTCACCGGCCAATGACTCAAGACGGCCGACGTACGTTGCTTTCTCCAAGAGCGCAATAGACCTTCTTGATTGGTACATCGTTGAGCACGGTATCAAGCAAGACATATTTGCAGACGGCTCGATATCGACTGTCCTGGAGCATTTAGCAACCCCTATTGTTCAGCGGTATGAATGGGCTGGCAAGGACAAAGAGCCTAGCCTATGGCGGAAGTCGACTAGAGCATCGTTGAATGCTCTACGAGTGACAATTCCTTACGTGGAGAAGCAATATAAAAGTGCAGATGAAAGCGAAGTGTCACGATTTTGGAAATGCGTGGTCGAAATTGCAAACGGCATCATCGCCGCCAGAGGCTACCGAACGGCATCCATCACTGGGCCTGTTCTACTATCCGACGAAGCTTTCGACGTCGAATCCTTTGAAACCTTGAAGGCTTTGATAATACCGTCTATCGGTTCTTCGTCTATTCATGACGATGCCCGCCGAGATTTCGCCTGCGCACTACTACATTCCTCGTTCATCTACCTTCCCCAACGCCATGACCTGCCAATCAACTACCGAGAGGACGGTTTTCTCGAAGGCCTGTACAATGTACGGCCAGGACGGACGTTCGAACCGCCGCCAACGACCCGAAGCAAAATGGCGTACGTCGTACTCGACACCTTATTTCAGTTGTCCTCCTCCCCGGATAAAAACCTTCTGACCGAGGAGGAAACCACGAAAAAGATTTCCATTGCCCGCTCTATATCTCCATATCTGATTCTTCGGTGCGCCGTGTCACTAAAGGGCTACATCGCAGACCAACCCCTACGCGGACTCATGCCGCAACCAACACCGGCACGCAAAGCTCTCTTGCACCTCCTTCAGCGAATGGTGACTCTTCAGAGCGAGCCATCTGCTATCCCGCCGCCGTCGCCCATGGCTGGTGCATTGACTGGTGGCGCTCCGAGTCACAAGAAGCATCTAGAGTGGATATACCCATTGGTTGTGCAGGCCGTGCAGGTTGCTGGCAAGGAGCGAGACGGAGGTGAGGTTTTGCGAGCGCTTGGGGAAGTGTTGCGAGTTGTTGGAAGCGCTGTATAGTCTTCGCTCTTATACCTATTGCTGTTATAGACAATGCGTGTTTGTGCCCTCAGTCTGTTGCAAGCAATGCCTACTGATCCCTCAGAGATCGGATGATAAATAAGGTAGATGCATCATCAGAGCATGCAAGTCTTTTGTATCACTATAATCATATATTCGCTATAGAAGCACAAGAATCATAAACAAGACCAAGCTCAACGCCATAGTAACACCACTCATGCAGTAACCCTAACCCGGACGTTGGTCCAAGCTCACCTCCACTTTCATACCTATGCAATGGTATCCCCCGTCAAGCAATCGTTCCATTTTGATACCCTACAAGCACCTCCTCCACAACCCTCGAAACACTCCTCTGCACCTCCCCCAGCCCCGTCCCCTCCATCACCTCCACAGTCAAACAATCCCACTCCCCTTCCTCGGGCTCCTCCAGATCCCTCAGCTGACTCTCCACCATCCCCTGCTTCATATAATGCGCCTGCCGCGCAGAGACCCGCGCAAAGAGCGTCGCAGGCTCCAGCTTCAGATACACAAAGTGGATGCGCACATTCGGGGATCCGTACGCGGCGACACGCATCACATCTCTGTATTTCTTTTTTAGGGCAGAGCAGGCGACAACTACGCCAGAGGGTGCTTGGGTGCTGGCACTGGCACTGGCACCTGATACAGACGGGGAGAGGATGGTTGTTGCGGCGCTGCGGAGGGAGATGAGCCAGTCCCAGCGGTCAGCGTCGGTCAAGGGGGTGCCCGTGGACATTTTGGCTTTGTTTGCGGGTGGGTGGAACTATATAGATTCCTCTTGTTAGCTTATTTGTCTTGTTCGAATGCGCAGGCAAGATTGCGCAAAGTGGCTGTGGGTTGCGAGAATGGGGAACCCATGACGTACATCGTCGCCCTCTAGAAACGGCACGCCCAATTCCTGCTGCAGGTACCGACCAACAGTACTCTTTCCACTGCCGGCTGGCCCCGTCACGACCCAGATGTGTTGGAGTGGTTGTGAAGGCATAGACATGGCTTGATCTGAGGTCGAGTTTGAACTAGAGATGGGGGTTGTGGTGCGAACATGAGCTGAGATTTTGTGCGACGGCACCGGGGCGGGCTGGTGTTCGCTTGCAGAGAGCATTTTGGTGATGTTCCGGAGATTTATTTCAAATGAAAAGGTAAGAAGGTGAGAATGTGGAAGTTGTGTGGAAAGGTGCAGGCGCAAAACTTGGGACGGTGAGTAAAGTTTGCGCTGTAGTACAATCCAATGACAACGAAAACCGTCTGTGAGATTGAGAGTCTAGATGTATGGAGAGATAGCAAGAAAGATTGCGCAGGGAGCAAGGAGTTATTATTATATTGTGTCAGAGTCAGGTAAATCAGTCTCAGGAGTCGGCACCAGGTTTGCGCGGTGGGTCATGGCTGGTATTTGTATACTTGACCACATCCCGATGCTGTACTCCGGGGATTAAGGGAAATACATATTACAGCTCGATACAGCGGTGGGGGAGAGTGGGGGACAAGAAAATATGGAGGAAGAGTCCAGCGGTCTGGTTGTTAGCGGCTGATCTATAGATGCCCTTTACACTCTGTACGTGTACGGTCTCAGGACGGCGAATCAAGACAACGTTCCGTATAGCACAACGATCGCTTGAAATCGCAAACTCGGGCTATAGCATATATCCCTTGTCGACTCCCTGGCGGCACTGCCTCAAAGTGGTCAACTGGTCATCCCTATCGTCGATGATGTCACATTCATTAGCCGGAGAACCGGGACGAAGCAGATAGACGACTTCTCGCTCCGTAATAGTGATACGGAATAATTTGCAGAAGTCCGGCCTTTGTCTTGCCATCTCCAAGGCACGCACTATGATTAGTCGAAACATGAAGAATCTGAGTCAAACGCCAATCATGTTTTCCATAAAGCTTCGAAATCATGGGGTTGTTGGAAGAGCCCCCACGCTAAGCCGGATAAGGCAACTGTGGTATTGCGTGGGATATCGGAAAAACAACGACGTATCTTCACCATTTCATGTCCAAGCCAGAAAGAGGCCGATGGGACAGGCAGTACGGAGTTGACAGGTCAACTTGCAGAAGACAGTCGCCTGTTGCCTGGTTATCGCTTATCAGTATTAGATCGGATCCTGCGCTGCAGTGTCACTGCTCTCCTCAGTCAGGCAGCCCTGAAAATCAAGAGCGTGCCTGACCCCTATTTGCTCATAATTGATGACGCTGTCAGACCTGCAGTCAACCAGCTCGTCGTTGCTGCGTGGACGAGTAACAACCGACCCTACCAAATGCGTACATTATGGATCTCGGTCGAATGCGTTTCAACTAGAGCGTGTAATCGGAGGCTGAGCTGTCAGATTGTTCTTTTCACCCGGGTCGGGTTGCCCAGGGATGACGGAGTTTGACTGCTTGACCCCGCCCATTCCATCGAGATGAGAATGACGGAGCGGTGATTGGCCAAAGTCGTGGCAGTTGGCCGTGGCTGAATCCGGGGAAACTACATCAACGGCCCATACCGAGGCCGCATATTATTCCCCTGCAGGCGATGAGGATTCCCTGGTGATCACGCTTGATTGATCCAGTGTCATTCTCCTGGCCTTGTTGTCATCCGGTCCGTTTTTTCCAATCAGCGAGAGCAACGTTTTCTAGCTCCTTGTCCATGGTGCAGCGGAAATGAGTTTCCTTGAGTTTAGGGCTTCACTGCCACGCCGCTTGGGACTTCCATCTGACAGTCGCCGAAACATGTCACAAGTCCTGAAGCAAAAGTCTGGCGAATAATATCGAGAAAATTGCAAAGTGGTATGAGGTCATTCCGCGTATTGTTAGCTTGACAGCTCCTCCATAGAAGATGTCTTCATAGCTTGGCAACTGAGGTCAATGCTGTATTATGGGACTCGCTTCATCAATAGATGTCAATCTCTAGAAAGGCCCAAGCTGCTAGATCGGGATTAATGTCCTCAGATATAGAAAAGTGGAATGATGGTGAGATGAAGCTGTGTTTGTTCCTGGGATCTTCAACATGACAGGCGCCTTACGTAATCAGCAATGCCACCGCCAGGCAGTAACGAGATGCTTCACGCCAGCAGGAAGCTCAACGAAGCTCACCAAGTCGCAGATATCCCCGCCATTGTACTAATTGGAATTGCTCGGCCGACCTGAAAAATTAATACCCACTAATATATCGGCCCATTCACAATGACCTCCCTGTTCTTCTCGACCCCGCTCGACATCGACGTTGTCCTCGAAGATGGCGATGAGCGCCAGATGGTTGATGTTAAGCTCGACAAGGGCCATCGGGAAAAGGTGCCCTTGTACATGGATGGAGAGTCAGTCAAGGGTGCTGTTACTGTGAGGCCAAAGGACGGGAAGCGGTTGGAGCATACAGGCATCAAGGTGCAGTTTATCGGGACAATAGGTACGGGAGCTGGCTTCACCTTCCGCGACGCGGAGATGCCGCGAACAGTCACTATACACTGGGTGTAATGTGCTCGTTTGCTAACTGATTCTGCGTGAATAGAAATCTTCTACGACAGAGGCACCCACCACGAGTTCCTATCACTGGTTCAGGAACTCGCAGCTCCAGGAGAGCTACAACACCCGCAGACCTTCCCCTTCAACTTTAAGAATGTCGAGAAGCAATACGAATCATACAATGGCATCAACGTGAAGCTACGATATTTTGTTCGAGTGACGGTGTCCAGACGTATGGCGGACGTGATCCGGGAGAAGGACTTGTGGGTTTATTCCTATCGCATGCCGCCAGAGACGAACAGCCCAATCAAGATGGATGTCGGTATTGAGGATTGCTTGCACATCGAGTTCGAGTATTCGAAATCAAAGTATCATCTCAAAGATGTCATTGTGGGGCGCATCTATTTCCTGCTTGTGCGTCTGAAGATCAAGCACATGGAGCTTTCGATCATCCGACGAGAAACGACCGGAACGCGGCCAAATGAGTATAATGAGAGTGAGACGTTGGTGCGGTTTGAGGTCAGTGATTGAACAATGTCGTGTGATTGTGTTTTGGCTAACGAGCATAGATCATGGATGGATCGCCATCTCGAGGTAAGCTCGTCGCGCTGTTAATCCGCTTGGCTTGGATGCAACCTCTCAATCTCTGTCTTGACAGAGAACCAACAATAGAAATAATGACTGACACTTGCTGCCTCGCAGGCGAGACCATTCCCATCCGGTTGTTCCTCGGTGGATTTGACCTGACGCCAACCTTCCGAGACGTCAACATGAAGTTTTCCACCCGTTATTATCTGAGTTTGGTGCTTATCGACGAAGGTACGTTGACGTGTAACACGATCTGTCCCTTATCAGCACTCCAAATGCGATGCATACCCTGGCCCATGCGCTGGCGCATGAGTGTTTTTCCAGAGCTCTCACCGCCAATCCATTGCAATAGCCGTCGGCAATTGACCACTGTTTCGGACCACTCAACGATGTTGCGCGGCGTTCGGCCCGTAATTACAGATACCCCTATCGGCCTCCCCGGCTGAACCCCCACGCTAAACTCTCCCTCACGTGGTGGACTCCACCGTCCCCAGTTTCCTATCTTACACTAGCTGTATTTTTCATGCCTTCTACACCCTTGCATACTGACTTTGTTTGATATAGATGCACGCCGCTACTTCAAGCAGTCCGAAATTATTCTTCACCGACTCGCTCCTGAAATCCCCCCTACGCCCGAGGTCGCCAGACAGCAGCAAATCCAGATGCAGCAGGCTGCACAGCAACAGCAGCACCAGCTCCCGCCAGGCTCTGCGACTCCTGGACCCGGAAGAGAGCATATGAGTAACCAGAACCAGGCTGCTGTTCCTGCTCCTGCAGCGTGATCTCCATCTTTGGTAGATATCAGCAAATCAACATATACCCCTTTCTCTGCCGGTCTTTATGCATGTCTGTATACGTATGCTGTGTCCTGCGATGAGCATCGCCACTTATTCTAGCTTGATATTGTTCGAATACACATTCATTTATTATTCTGTAATCCTTGAAGTACATGGGTGCCATGAATCCTGGAATCATCAGGACTTTATGCCCGTGTTCCTTGTACTCATAATATGCAAAGCGACGACGGCAGTGCCTGTTCCCCTCACAGAGTGCCAGAATTCGAAAGACGGAAATGACGACCGACCCAGAAGGGAACTAAACATAGAGTAAACCATCCTAGAACACACCTTCTGGAGAAGCTTGCCGGTGGCAAGGTAAAGAAATATTGGCAGCAATATAACCCCAGTCGTAACTTCCTGCAGCCCTAATAGTGGATAATGCTGGGCCAGAGCAGGCGGCGAGGGGGCAACAACTAGTCCTCTCCTGGGAATTTTAATTCTGGGCGCCTCATACTTCCAGTGAATGGGTCCCATTCTTCGAACTCCAGACCACCCTGTGGGCTGCAGAAAGAAGTAATCCATGCATCAAACTTCTTCCGGCATTCGGTGTCACGCAGATCGACAGGTTCATCACCGGATACAAGATGAACGAGGCGGCTCCTAGGGTCTTCCTCGGTGCATCTCGCTGCAATCTCCTTGCAGAAAGGGAAGGAAGCCACGCTCGATGGCGGCTTTTCTTGTTTGTTGATATAGTACAAGAGCTTCAACTTTGTCCCGAACGCCACAACTACCGGGCTTCCCATAGATACCTTGTCCCAACAGTACTCAGGGTGCTTCTCCTTATCATGAAGTTTCTGCGCAGCGTATTCTGTCGTTCTTGCCCATTCCTCAGGGTTTTCGTCACGCCCATGTCTGATGAAAGCACGCAGCCCGCTGCAATCTATCTGCGGCAAGTACAATTCCTTACAGCTTGGCGGAAAAAGGCTGAACGGTCCAGTCCTGCTCCGAATGCTGATTCCATGAATAGGCTGGTGCTCGAGGCTCTCAAGAATCGCTCGAAGGTAGCTTCCGAAAGCATCTTCGAAGATATCTAAAGAGAGGCGTTCGGGTAATTGAAAAAGCAGCTCCCGCCCACAACCGTACATGTATTTAGTGTAATCTGAGAGACTAGTTCTTGTTAGAGAACTGGACCTTGACAGACGTCGACGGTTGATACTTACCAGATCGGCTTGTCCTTCGGTCCTCTGAAAGGCGGTCGTTTAGGTGTAATATCCAAGCTGGAGTCCACTGAAGACAAGATACTGGCTCTGGTTGAATCTCCAACGCCTATGATCGGGCAAATCTTGTATTTCTTCGGCTTGAACCACGAGTCTTCCAAATCAAAAGACGTTTCCATCTTGTCTTCTGATTCAAGATCCCTCAAGGTGAAAGACCTAGACGTTAGATCACAGCTCTCTTTGACTATTGCATAATCATCATTCAAACGGAATTCGCGGTAGTAATTCTCCCTGCAGCAGGCGGAGGCACGAGAGAGAGCTAAGTATGTTTGATAATCAGAGAGTTCCATGATGGTGGTCAAAATCTCGTTGGGAAAAACGTCTGATTTGGTGCGTGCCAGGGACTGGTCAATTGTCGCATCGAAGAAGTTTACCAGAACAATGCTAGCAGGTAGAGTAATCAGGGTACTGCCTGCTGAACTCGACACAGCATCATCGTCGTCGTCGTCATCCTGATCGTCCTCGTCACTCTCATCACTACCATCCTCACCCTCAGCATTCTCACTGTTATTGCCATCGTAACCATCGCTGCTATCTTCATCGTCATCTTCTGCGTCGTTTCCATCAGGAGTGTCAATGCTGCCGTAGTCGCCCCCACGATTACCAGTCTCAGCGTCGAGGTTTTCACTCATTTGCTCACTGTCATTCTCTGAGCCTTGAGTACCTCTCGAACGGGGTCCGTGAGGATACCTCGATGTGGCGTCATCAAAATAAATAAGGTTGGTCAGAGGACTCCTTTCGACTTGAACACCTCCATTGTCGTCCTTTCCCACATGGAGGAGGATAAAGTCCAAGACAGAGAAAACCATTGCATGGAAAGTTGACAGTCCTTGGTTTAACCCATTATCAACCACCACGGCGATTGCAGCTTCCTCGACTTCGAGAAGATCCATTCTTGTAGTCAAATATACAAGGACCTCTCCAAGCCAAAACGGGTTGCTCTGGGGAGCGGAGCCAGGAGCAACGCCAGGGTTATGACGCTCCTCGAGGAACTTGGGTAACAAAGTCTGTCGGCCGTCTGACTTAGGATTGTAGAAGAAGCCCTCCCATTTGTAGCACGCGTTGAGATCCTGAGGGGACTTGAAAGCCACTTCACCGGCGGCAATGGACAGAATAGCGTACGCAATTTCCCTGAAAGGGAAAGAAGTCAATTCCCAATCCATATAGAACCCGTCAATGAGACTTCTATATCTGTGGCAGACGGCTGAGATGGTCCTGGCTAGCAAAGCTGTTCTGGAAGCATTTCGCGGTTCAAAAGACTCCAAGACCCCCGGCGTTTGGCTTTCAACGCTAAAAGAATTGTACCTGCTCCTCAAGCCATCATCCACCTCCACTTTGTGTACAACATGATGAATCAGGTCCGATGGTGCATTTACCTTCAGTGCCCTTCGCTGGTAGCGGTCTTCTGTCAGGAATTTCCACCAGTTGGGGTGGTGCGACATCTTCGCAAGGTCGAAAAATAGAGCATTGTCAACTGCAAAGAGTTCACGGTCGAGGTCAATGGTGTACGTCCATTCAATAAAGATATCACCGTCGCCGGAAAGCAGAAGAGCCTGGGTTGGGGCCCCGCATATCCCTTGGTCGAGGTCTATGTAACTCCCGGCGCAACGTTCATCGAGTGAAAGCGTTTCAGGGTTGCTGAATCTGGGGTTAACACAGAGAATCTTATTCTCAACCTGATCATTCAAGCGCGCGTATTTGTGTCTCAGTCTCTCCAGCCACGCTGTCCTGTCAGTGTATGTAAAGTGTCAAGGTTTACCCAGTTTTCCAACGTACCTTGATAGTCCGCACGGTCCTTAGGGATCTCATTCACTAAGCTGGCTCCCAACCCATCTGGATAACTGTCCATGTTACTGTAGTAGACATAATATCTACCTTTGTATCGAATGAAAACTCGGCCTCTGGTCCCCATGTCGGCGCGTCTCGGTATCGGTGACTTGATTCAGAACGGTGAGCCAGAGGTATCTGGTGGAATGTTCAGATGAAAGAAGGAAGACACGAAAGGATACAAGAAGAGGGAGATAGGGAGAGAGGAGGTTTGAGTTTGGGGAATGAGGGGAAGAAGAAAAGAAGGTTGTGTTTGTGGTCTGAAAATAAACGCTCATTGAGGCAGCTAGAGTAACATATAATGCTGATTGCTAGGATTCCCTGCCTTTCAGAGGCAAATCGTGCGAGAGTTTATTATGCTCTATTCATATCTAAACCTGCAATAGAATAAGTCACCGCAAACTCAAAAGCATACGTTCCGGTGACTGAATAAGATCCTTGACTTTACTCGCCATCCTCGCCATTGTTGCCCCGTCTACAACTCGATGGTCCGCACTCCAACTGAAATTCACGACTTCGCCTTTAGTCACTTGGCCAGCTTCATCGAAAACAGGTATCGTCCTTGCCCGTCCAATTCCGAGAATGGCCAGCTCCTTTTCCACGATGACCGGACTGACGTAGGTGCCTCCGATGTTTCCGATGTTTGACACGGTGATAGTTCCTCCGCTGAGGTCGGCAGATGTGAGCTTTCCTTCTTGTCCGAGGCCGCTCAGACGAGTGATCTCTGAAGCAACGTCTAGAATTGATCGACTACCGACGTCTTTGATGTTGGGGACTATCAGGCCTTGAGGGGTATCCATTGCAATGCCGATGTTGTGAATAGGGCGCATGATGAGTTGAGGTTTTTCAGAATTGCTGGTGTCGAGCTTTGCATTGAGGATGGGGTACTCATTCAGAGCAAGAGAGACAGCCTTGACTACAAACGAAAGGAATGTGATCTTTCGGGGATCGGCTTTGTCGTTGGCGAGCTTCTTGCGTAGGGCTGTGATGTTGTTGATATTGAGTTCGTCGGCATATCCGAAATGCGGGATTGTTAGTGATCGTGTCATCTTCTTGAACATCTGGCTCTGCATGGGCGTTAGGTTGACTGCCGTCTCGGCTTGCTGTGACGGTGGGGAGCCTGCGCTTGGTGTGTCTCGTGCAGCAACAAATCGTTGGATATCCTCCTTTAGTACTCTACCGTCCTTGCCCGTTCCGCTCACATCTTCGATATTCACATTCAATGTCTTGAGCATCCCACGGACCGCGGGCGTAGCCAGAGTAGCATATCGTGATTTCGGGCCATTATTGGGAGTACCTGCAGCTGCAGGAACTGTTAACTGCGCAGCCGGCTGTGATGCTGGCTGTGAGTTTATCATGTTCACTTCTGGCGAGGGCTCTGATTTCGGCTCAGGAGGGTGGTCTTCAGGGTATTTTGCATCGTCGACTTCGATGTCACAAAGAGCCTAGAATCATATACCGTCAGCACATTCCAGTAGAGACAGCATCCTCTCTTACCCTCCCCGTCGGAACAGTATCATCTGCCTGAAAATGCAACTTCTTGACAATCCCCTCATACCTCGACGTAATCTATATATATTAGCACTAAAGCAATGAAACCCACGCAGCCGAATCACAAACATCATCAACCGCCTTATCAGACTGATACTGGCAAAGAGGCTTCCACTCTTCTATCCGAGCTCCTTCCTCAACATACCACTGGATGATCTGGACTTCCGTTATGCCTGCGGAAGCAGTCACGATTAGCAACTGGGACATCTCGAAGCTTCAATGCCACCGAAAAAGACTTAAAGAGGAAATTATGGCAGACTTACCCTCTCCAACGTCTTTCAAAACCTGAGACCGAATCCCACCCAGCACCAAAGAAGCGTGGAAGCCCCGTCGGGAAACACATCCAGATATCGACGGTTTAGGCGCTCGGACAAGACCCAGCGCATTGCGGGATTGAGATGATGTCCAGACTCTGGAAAAGCCGCGACTGCAGTGTAGAAGATACATCGTTAACTTTTCAGTCTATGAAAGAAGAATTGAGGCAGCATTCCCCCGGTGGAAGAAATAGTCCTCAGTGTCCTTTATCTCCCCGCATTCTGAGCTCCAGAGCGCCGATGGTAACCGATGCCGAGCGTCATGTCACGTGGGCCCCTCCGCATTTTTGTCCACGGAGTTATTGGGTCACGTGAATCGGGGGTATCTTTATTTTATGAGTTTCGGAGTTTATGGGCATCATGAGATATTTAGTATTAGATGTCAAGCCACCCGGGTCTAGAATCTACCGGGGAAGTGGCTCGATGGCGGAGCCCCTGATGTAAAGTAGGTATTCTCCGAGTGGGTACACTATTGTAGGTAATTTCCATGTAGGTAAATCCCGCCGTAGGCGTACCCAGCCCTAATAGGAGGCCATGTAGGTATTTCCCACTATGTAGGTATTTCCCAGTATAAAGGGAGGTACGTAACCACTTGAGCAAGTGGCTCTTCCTAACAGTCGCAGGAGCTCATCAGTCTCAAATTCTCACACAATGGATGTGTTCCTTGACATTCTTGACACATTCTTCTTCGACCGATTCTATGCAGCGGTTCTGCCAGCTTCAGGCTCAACAGCTGGAGATGCACAATTTGCCTCTGGCAAGACATACAACCAACATGTCGGCCTTTATTACCCTCTGCAGCCGTCCCCGTACGTCGAAGCGAGCAGGTGGAAGCGAGACGATATTGTGCGGCAAACGACATCCTTATTCTTGATCGCCTGGTACGAGCCACTGCCCCCATTGTAAGAATGAGCTAACGCATGATGCTCACTTAGGATTTTTGCACTCGCAATGTACCTCATTGGCAGCTTAATAGTCTACCATACCATGTTCGATAAGCGCCTCCTGCGGCATCCCCATTACCTTCCGAACCAAATGCGCCTCGAGATTCGACAGGGCGTGTCCGCAATTCCCGTGATAGCCATCTTGACTGCTCCGTTATTCCTGGCCGAAGTGCGCGGGTATTCAAAGCTATACAACTTTGCGAGTGAAGCTCCATTCCCCGCGTACACATGGCTGCAGTATCCGCTGTTTGTGTGCTTTACAGATTGTGGTATCTATTGGATTCACCGATGGTTGCATATCCCGAAAATTTATCGTTGGTTGCACAAGCCGCACCACAAATGGATCGTGCCAACGCCATTCGCGAGCTATGCTTTTCATCCAGTCGACGGCTGGTCGCAGAGCCTGCCATATCATGTCTTTCCATTCTTGTTTCCGTTGCAGAAGAGTGCCTATCTAGCACTTTTTGCCTTCGTCACATTGTGGACGGTCTTGATCCGTAAGTTCTCGAGACTTTGCAATCTTGACGAAGGATTATCGCGGGAGGCTAACAAGTAGCAGACGACGCCGAGTATATATGCGAATCTGCTATTATCAACGGATCAGCATGCCACACGATGCATCATTTGTACTTCAACTATAATTATGGGCAATACCTGACAATCTGGGATAAGCTAGGAGGAACATACCGCAAGCCCAAAGAGGACGGATTCCTGCAGCAGGAAAACCTGAAAGCTCAAAGTGTCAAGAAGCATGAATGACCGGGGCAAAGTGTGGTGTTCTGTGGACCAAAACAATTTTTTCATCGAAAGTCCACCGCACTAGACGTTTTCATGTACCGACTACACCATTTAATAAATTCGTTCAAATTCCCTAGGTCGTCCGTTGCATCATTGCCTTTGTCTAGGTACGGAAGGCTTGTATGTTGGCTGGCAAGGTCAAGCGTGGCCGTTAATAGTAACCAAAGCTCCTTGGCATGTTTGGGGTATCCCAGAAGGAGCTTCTGCTCGCTATTCGAGGACGTCCAGTCCCAAATTTGCTTCCAGTTACTGGCGGCGCGCCTTATCTTGTCCAATGGAACAGATCCAAAGAAGTCGACTCTGGCCATAAATGCCAGCGAATTTAGCGCTAGTTGAGAAATCAGTAATGCCGCCAAAGTTATATGTCGTTGAGTAGCATACCGTAGATCATAATCAGAAGATGTTCTGCCGACAGTGAGAGTCTCACTGGTACTGGACCAGGATCCGAATTGTCAAGTAACAGCCGAATTCCCTCCCTCACTGAGGGAAGCGGCAGATCGGTCTCGTTCTTTGTAGCAATTTGATTAAACGTAGACGCATTCTCAGCCTCCCATAGCTCTGTCTTCCAGGGAAAGGAACAGTCGAGTTCGAAGATTGATATAGTAGGTCGGTTCTTGAAGCAAAGCGTGAGGAATCCATCCGCGAGAAAAACCCATGACGCTAGTCGTATACAAGCTTCCTCTGCCACCAAAGCTTTCCATGAATCATCATCACCGTTGCTGGTAGTAGGCGCAATCGACCGCTTTAGCTGGAAGATACCCAAGCAGCGCATCAATGACACTAAACTTGGATGGCGAATGACTCGAATGCGGCGCCTCGTTTCAACCTTTTCCTGTCCGAACTGAAGCATCTCCATAATCAAAGCAGCTTGAATAAGCTGGATTGTAGCTGACTGATCTTTCGGGTCCTGATTCGACTGAGCAGATTCTGTCGACAGCAGAGTAACCTTCCGGAAAATATACTCTTCAGCTACATCACGCAACATCGGCAGAAGCGCCGCTCCGTCAATTGACTTGCTATAAGTTGCTCCGGTCAGGAAGACTGAGAGGAGCAGTGGATTAGAGACATTTCCCGGATCAAAGGTCGGGAAATGGACGACTGGAAGGTGCCAATGGAGAGAGTGGAAGAAGACGGATGCAAAAATAGCAATATTGGAGACCGTAAAGAGAGACGTCAAATGCGTAACGTCAAGCAGAAATTGAGTGTTCTCAGTATCTCCAAGCATCATCGACTTTGAGGTTTCAACAATTTCCATCATGAGTTCGTTCAGTTGTTTCGATAATTTGGTGGGTATAGGACCAGAGGATAGGAAGTTTGTAAAGTAGTCATCCGCATATGGAGGGAACTGGAAGGACTCCATGGCATCTGAAAAATCTCCAAACCAAGAGGTCATGGAGTCAAGCGGGACAAGCGCATCTTCGAGGTGGGAATACAGCGCTTCAAGGTTTCTTCGCACTGAGCATTCTGCTGTCGTCCCAATAGCGAGCCTATCATTTTCAACACGAGGATCGGTAAAGTGACGGAGGAAAGAGAATTGCGAGTTGTCTTTTGGTGGTCCAGGGGGTTGTATCGATGACAATGGAGCAGTATCCAGCGAACTGGGGCTGCTTGAGGAATGTGACTGTTGTGAATCAAACGTGCATTGCAGCCCTAACGAACAACACCGAGAACATGGAGATTCTCTGTCGCAAGCCCTTTTAGTAGAGAAGCACTGCTGGCAGGATTGCCTTTTTCTCCCTGGTTTGGCTGCAGGCGCAGGCTGTTGGTTGTGTTTGATAGCACATGCTTTACTATGTCGTCGAGCGACCTCTCTATAGAACGTCACTTAGTGAATATAGAGTATGTGGAAGACAGAAAGATCATACGGTTTTAAAAATGATTTCTTGCAGATTGGACATGAGGAAGCAGCTTGCCCTGTGTCTGAAATCAATCAGTTAAGTGAAGACATAGGGGAAGCCTGTTTGCTTACGGATTACCTCATGTCGCTGCAAATGTGCTTTCCTATGATAAGTTTTGTCACAATGAGTGCACTTGAACATGATCCCCTATCTGTGCTATCATAGATGAGAATGGCTGAAGAAGAGAAGCATTGGAGGAGCATGAACTGATCATTGCGAGCCTCAGGCTGTCTATAGAAAAACCATGTGATTCAGATCTGTATGCGATTAGTCAGCGCACAGCATGCATTCATGCATTGAAGCTCCATTCAATGGAAGTTGAGATCTCTAATTACATTGGTCCCTGCATCTATCATCTGTATAGATATCAATACTCGAAAACAACAAGATGGCCAATATGAAGGCACTCTCTCCGGTCTTGGCCACGCAAGACCAAGACTTTCCAGATGCGGCGCACTTACTCCGTACCCCTCCATCAGCTCGAAACGAAAAAGAAACGACTTTTGGACGATCGTGATTCACCAATCCCTTTTGATCTACACTGAGTAAACATCAGCTAGCCTCGATCCTTCTGGGTGTGGCCTGGGCTCGATCTTTTTATTGGAGCCCCGCCTGTTTAGTGCAACAATAACCACGGATCGGAGCCTAAGTGCGCGTTCAGCTTACTCTACTTCAGCTCTCCAAGCCCCGTCCCGCTCCTTCTGACTGTTGGCATTCTTTCAGGACCCGGAGATTGACCAATTCGTGGGACAGTTCGTCGGAAGTGTTTACCGTGACAATGGCTGAGCACTTGACGATTCGGAATCTCACCTCCACGCCTATCACTCTCAAGCGCATTGAACGCTTTCGCGCTCCTGAAAAGGCTCGCGATGTCGACATTGGCGCTTTGGCAAAGAACTTTACGAGGCTTGTGACTAATGTCACTCGCGCCGATGCTCCTATCACAGCAATTACCGACGATACAAAACCATTTGAGCACAAGGATGTAGACATTCATGTCGAGCCTTTCAAGACGGTCCGTACCGAGCTTCGCTCTCACATTGATTCAAACAAGGAGCGACTCCGTTGGGTTTTCGAGTCAAAAGGCGAGAGGCACCAGATTCAGACCCCGGTGCCAACAACTGAGACCGCTACCATGAAGCCGTTGAGCAAGGATGCGAAACTCAGATTCACCGGCATCTACACTCCGGCTGGATCTCACCTTGCTGTTTTCTCCTCGGCGAACCTGAATGCGTGGATGCGAGAGCTCAGGGATGACACCCTGCTCTCCTCGCTTTCTATTCCAGGAACCCACAACTCCCCGACATGCCATATCGCACCACCTTCTGTCCGCTGCCAGGCCGTCAGCCCGCGCGAGCAGCTAAAAAATGGTGTCCGATTCTTTGACATTCGTGTTCAGCCCAAGTTTCCCGAAGACAAATCGAAGGACGACCTCGCCCTAGTGCACAGCACGTTCCCAATCTCGCTAACAGGAGACAAATACTTCCGTGGCCTCGAGCGTGAAGTCAACGATTTCCTCGATCAAAACCCCTCTGAGACTTTGATTATATCGCTCAAGCGTGAAGGGCCGGGTAATCACACTGACCAGCAACTCAGTCGCATCATTCACGACCACTACGCCAAGAAGGGAAGCAGGTGGTACACCGACCCCAAGATCCCCACGCTTGGCGAAGCCCGCGGCAAGATTGTTCTTGTTCGCCGCTTCGACATGCTCGACGAACTTAAGGAAATTCACGGCGGCCGGGGATGGGGCATCAACGCCGCTGGCTGGGCCGACAACTGTGCCAACGCAACTTGCCCTAGCGGCCAAATTGTCATTCAAGATTTCTACGAAGTCCTAGAGACCCAGAACATCAACAAGAAGATTCAGTACGTGACGGACCACTGCAAGCGCGCCAGCGAAACATGTTACCCATTCGGTATCCTTCCTGGACCGGCAGCGACAAGGGCTCACCCGTTCTACGTCAACTTTCTGAGTGCAAGCAATTTCTTCAAGCTGGGGACGTGGCCTGAGAAGATTGCAGAAAAGTTGAACCCGGCCACCGTTGATCATCTCTGCAGGAGGCATGGCGACAAGGAAGGTGCTGACTGGTCTACTGGTATCCTTGTTACGGACTGGGTTGGTCTTGATGGAGACTGGGATCTTGTTAGGGCCATTGTGGGGTTGAATGCTAAGCTCATGGTGAGGCAGAAGAAGCAGGAGAACAACCACAGGGAGGAGCACAAGGGCAACAACAAGCCAGAAGAACACAGAGATAACAACCAACACAAAGGGGAGCATAAGGACAACAACCATAGAGAGGACCATAAGAACAACGACAACCACCGGGAGGAGCACAGGGAGGAGCACAGAGATAACAACAGGCACAATGGGGAGCACAGGGGTGAGCATGACCGAAAGTAGGGCTGTTTTATGCTTTATACCCGACACTGTCTTGATGATCAGCTATGATATTCATGTCGAGTCTACGGACTGAGAAATCTCGTTTAAATATCCTACACAGTCTACACCTAGATTAAGAAAGGAATTTCCTAGAAACATTCATAATCTTTACAATTGTTCAAAATACAGATCCTATTATACAGGTATAACCCACAGCAGCGGTCTACTCCGGCTTGTTGTCACCACCCTTCTGCTCATCCTCAAGTACGCTTCTCCTGCTCTCAAGCGTAACGTATAAACTCTTACCAGCTCCCTCCAAAGTATTCGTAATGCTCGATCCCATGCTCTGCAGAGCCATAACAAGTTGAGACCGCAGACCATCCATACCACCCTCGATGCTTCCAACCCACTTCGCCTGGTCCACGTCGAACAGCTGCTTGTCCAGACGCGCAGCAAGAACATTCAGCTTGTTAAGACCATTCTGGACGGGGAAATCGTGCCAATCAGGGTTTGCTTTCCTAGTCGGCGCAGGGTACCCGAATGCCTTTGGCGAGAGAACGGTCATGGCGGCCTTCAAGTGTTCTGGGGACATTTGAGGGATCGAGAGGACGGCGATGGGACCGACGAGAAGAGTGGAAAGCTCGTGTTTGCCCTTCATGTTGCGGACGGCGGCCTGGGCAGCGCGCGAGAGATCGTGCGTCAATGTCGGGTCGTCTTTGGATCCGGCGAGCGAGATCTCGGCGGAAGTCTGTGTAGCTGGGTCGACCGCGCTGGGACCCTTGCCCTCTTGAACGGTTGATTGGTTTGGTCGGAAGTATTCGACGATGCGCAGAGCAACCTCAAAGATACTGGTCTGGATGATTTGGACCTTGATGTGAGGCGCTAACGGGGGACTGGAACGGCCCTCTGCGGCAATCTTCGCATCAACCTTTTGCATGGCTTTGTTGAGTTCTCGTCGGATCGCGGACCATTCGACGGATTGGAGGTTGTCGTGTTGAAAGAAGACCATAAGAGGCGTGGTGCGGATAATGGAGGTGTATTGCCGGAGGAGTTGAGAGCGTCGGTATTCAGGTCGGCGGTGCGATGGTGGCTGTGAGGGAGGGAATCGGGCGATTGGAGGGGGAGACACGGTCATCTGCTCGTGCGAAGCAGCAGGCGTTGTAGCAACCGTGCTGGCATATCGAACTGAGGCCGGAATCTCGAATTGGCAGACCAGTCTTGGACACCGGACAGGTTGAGGAACGCGGGCGCTCGCAAGGCGTAACCGGGGAGGCATTGTGAAAGAAGAGAAGGATATTTTAAGCAGTAATTCAAATCCGGCCAAAGGCTCTCGGATACACCAGGGAGCAAGCAAGCCTCCGTGCAGGAATGATAAAGCCAACGACAACAGGCGCCTTCAATGCAGTGAACCTGAGGTCGGGGAAGAAAAATAGGACCACCCAAAGTGGACTAGTGTGGTCACAAGGCGGTGGAGATATGCCAAGCCTTGCTTTGTTCTTTGGCCGGATGACCGAGTCTCGTCGGAAAGAGTAACGAGGCCGGCGATCCCTGCAGTGCTCTGAGTCAATATTTGGCTCAAAGAGTTTATAAAAACTCCGGTGATCCCTTCACCAGGGCAATTGAAAGCTGTCAACTTTAAGCCATCTCTCTCTAAGTGTTCCTGATCCAAAATCGAGTACCAATGTCTGCTGCACCTCGACAGAAGCCGGAGAGCATCTCCATTAGTCCCCTCCTCAAGAAACTTGCATACCCCGCGTCTGAGGTCGCCGTCGAGGCTTCAGAGATCGCCGCAGCTTTCGCTCTGGTTTTCGAAGATCGCCTTTCAGATATCCAGCTCGCGGCCCTTCTCACTCTCTTGCATTCGACTCAATTGGACAAAGATGCCGAAGTTATCGCGAAATGTTCCCATCGCACGCGGGAGGCTGCTCGTCAAACCGACAAGGCTGCCTTGAGCAAGGCTATCCAATCTCGCGGAAAGAAGGAAGGAAACTACAGGGGTGGACTGGTATTCCTCCGATATATAGATCAGTTGTCGCTGTTCTAATCATGTGTAACGCAGTGTGACATTGTCGGAACGGGTGGTGATTCGCATTCCACCTTCAATATCTCTACGACCGCCTCGATCCTCGCTTCCCCTCTCCTTGTCATGGCCAAACACGGAAACCGCGCGCAGACATCCTTCTCCGGATCCGCCGATGTGCTGAACGCCGTTACACCCGTTCCTCCTAAGATTAGTGCTATTTCTGCCGAGAACCTCAGCCAGGTGTACGCCGCTTCAAACTACGCTTTTCTTTTCGCCCCAAACTTCCACTATGGTATGATGTACGCGGACAACGTGCGTCGGGGTCTTGGTCTACGGACAATTTTCAATCTCTTGGGTCCCCTTGCCAACCCCGTTGACTGGGCTATTGAGGCCCGCGTCGTTGGTGTAGCTTACAAGGCACTTGGACCTGTCTTCGTCGATGCGCTGCGTCAGAACGGAGCCAAGAAAGGACTAGTCGTCTGTGGAGAGGAAGACTTGGATGAGATTAGCTGCGCGGGAAAGACAAACTGCTGGCAATTGAGCGAGATCCCTAACCCTAACTTCAACGAAGAAATGGATGAAGATGAGGAACTGAACCCCCGCACGATAGCCAAGCAAGAAGAGTTCCAACTGGAACCTGCTGTCTTTGGGCTACCCAGCTACCCTCTAAGTGCAGTCTACGGAAGGAAGATGCCTAAGGATAATGCTGCGAAGCTCATGTCCATCCTGCGGAACGAGTTACCCCGGGATGACCCAATTCTGAGCTTTGTGCTAATGAACGTCTCGGCACTTCTGGTAACTTCTGGAGTTTGTGAGTCAGACAGCTCCAACATGGGTCCTGGCGATGATGGCCAGGTAATCACCGAGCGTGGCCCTGGTGGTGGCCGCTGGAAGGAGGGTGTCCGACGAGCGCGCTGGGCTATTGAGAGCGGCTCGGCCCTCAAGAGCTTCGAAGATTTCATCGAGATTTCAAACAAACTCGAACAGCAATCTTCCTAAGCACGGCTCGGACTGTTTTCTCCACGTTCATTCTACTTCATACTGGACTATCATACCATCAAGCCGGGTTGCTTGAGACTTTGGAACAAAAATAGGGTATATTAGAATCACATCGGATCACGTCAACGGACATCTAAGCAGGCTTCAAAGAACATTTACAGTTCTTTGTAAGAAGTATCCTTGCGAGTAAATGCTTCATGAAGCTGCGATCTAGCTTTTGAGACATGCTTCCGCTTTTTAATCCAACTCCAAGCGCCACGAAATGCACATAATAATCGTAATCAACCGGCGGCGGCACCAGGCTCAATCAAGTTCATCCCAACCACCGACAATAGCAGTACGTAGATATTGCCCAGTCTACCTCGCCTCGAATTGCACCATCCTGTAACGAAAGGTCAATATAGCCGCCACCTTTTTATTTTGTTCCATCGTTCCTCTGCTGCAGAATGCAGTCGCAGACAGGTAACCAAAGAGGAAAGAACTCACCGCTTCGTCCGCTCCTTATACAGCACACGGTGCCCACACTCCTTGCATCGAATCTGGTCTCCTCGCTTCAGCGAAACGCGCGCGTTGCAGTCACCGCACAGATAAGCGACAACAGGCCCGTCGAGGGATCCTGCGCCGCCGCCAAGGTTGTCGTTGCTGAAGGCGTTTTGTCCGCCGAGAGAGGGGACTTGGTAGGCTTCGCGGGACATAGTTTCGGATGGGTTGGAAGGAGAACTAGGGGTTTGAGGCTGGAGGATTCGTATGGAGATCGAAGGTGAGGAACGCGGGCTTTTGCGAGGAGGGTTTGGTGGCCAAGATTAGTTGCTGCGCTGAGTCGAACCGCCGTGGTTGATTTTCTTCTGCGGAGAGATTCTGGATCATTTTTGGGATTAGTCATCATAGCTTGGGTTGAATCACGTGACACTACGATGCGGAGTACAGGGTACGGACTTGTGCCTGGAGCATGGGGAAAACATTATCGGCAGATGGATTACATGATGTGATCTCATGAACGGATCTGTATGGCCTGGCTTATGGTATTAACTAAGATGCAGAGACCTCTTACCGGGCTCTTTTCCCCCCGTCGTTGACCGCTCGCGCGCAAGAACACATACTACTTTCAAGCCCTAACTCACCGGATGAGATGGGATAAACAAGCAATGCTGGAAAGGCTCTAGCTAGGACTTGCTGGCATGCTAGATAAACTATGAGGCTGTACGATTACGACTGTCAGGATTTCAGTATACTCCAGCACCTAACCAGAAACGTTCAGCATCCCACTCAAGAAAGGATCGATGTCCCTGTCTAGCGCGCTTTAGTCTGGGCAACCCCAACAATTATCCTCGGCCTGCATAATTGGCCCGACGGATATACGGAGTAACGGGGTAATTTGTCTCATACATATATCCCAGTAGGCCACTACATGTAGAACTCAAAACACCACCCCTCACCACAATGGATGCCCACGACTACGAAACCACAGACGTAGTGATCTGCGGCTGTGGCCCAACAGGCGCGCTCCTCTCAGCCTACTTGGGCCAACAATCAATCAAGCACATAATACTCGAGAAAGAAGGGGAGATTGTGACGGATCCCCGCGGGATCGCACTAGACGAGGATGGGATTCGGCTGTTGCAGGGCGTGGGTATATACGACAAAATTTATAGCGAGGTTGGGACTTGTATGAACATATTCAAATTCCTTGGCGGGACAGAGAAGAATTTAAACCGAGATGGATTTCTGGAGATGGATTATTCGACGGTTTGTATCGAGCTCTTTGAGTTGATGACTGTATGCTGATTGTGAAATGGTAGACTGAAGGCGGGACTGGACATGTTGGCTTCATTTGCCATAAGCAGCCGACCCTGGAGAAGAACTTGCGGAGCGCGATGCTCTCGTCGGGGTTCTGTCAGCTCAGGTCTAACTGCACAGTCGATGAGATCCGGCAGGATGAAGACTGGTCGTATTGTCGGTATCGCAAGGCAAACGGAGAACTTCATTCTATTCGGTCACGTTTCTTCGTTGGCGCTGATGGCAAGACTGGATTCACGAGAAAACAGTATCTCGAGCCTCTGGGAATTCAAATGGAGCAAGCTCATAAGTGAATCTACTGGAACCTTGGGCTAGTAGCAAAGACACTGATGATTGTAGTGCTTTCTATGATGAAACTTGGGTAGCCCTGAACTGGGAGATGACCCTGCCTACAGAAGGGACGCACCCTGATTTCCCGCTGTGGTCTCTGGGCTACTCGCCAGAGCAGGTATACGATCTTTTCTTTCCGTCCAACTTTCGCTTCCTGTGCAATCCAGAAAGACCAGCTGTTTGTGGACGGTTCGGTATTCCGTCGGATCGACTCTGGAGATTTGAGTTTGTTGTCCTTGATGGAGAGGACGGGAATCAGATGGCGACGCCGGAGAAGACGAAAGAGATCATTCTGCCCTATCTTACTCATGCAGGGAAGCGATACGGGTAAGCTTCATCCTCGGCAGCTGTAAGCTTGAGTTGACGCTTGGGTTTAGACTCTCGCAGGATGTACAGTATCCAGAGGACTGCATTCGTGTTCTTCGGTCGAGGCCATTCCGATTCTCTGCACGAATTTGCAACAAATGGTCTCACAAGCGCGTCGTTCTTTGCGGTGACGCAGCGCATGTCTTCCCTCCATGTATGTTCTCAGAGACACAGCCCAGAAAAATGTCTAACCTCGACTAGTCGGCGGCCAGGGCATCGCATCTGGCTTCCGTGATGCCATATCCCTAGCCTGGCGTCTTACCGCACTATGTCGTCAAAATGCATCAAGCTCCAACATCGAGACGACATTTGCGAGTTGGTATCTAGAACGTAAGCAGCAGCTAAAAATGTCTCTCGCCGCGACCATTCGGAATGGGGAGGCCGTCAATGAGACCAATCCATTCAAGATATTCCTTCGCTCTTGCATGCTATTCATCATGAACCTAATTCCCAGCTGGCAGCGACAGCTACGCCTTGGCCCCAGAAAGGACGGCATGGTTCGATACAAGCATTCACCTGGCATGCCGTTCATCCCTGAGCTCAATGGCGGGCTCTGTCTCCCTCAGGTATACTGCAAATGCGGTCCGGAAAACATTTTTTTCACGGACGATGTCATTTTCAATCCGTCTAAAAAGGGCCTCTTCCAGCTGCTCATTTACCTTGAAAACGCGAGTGAGCTTGAGCCTGCCAGAGAGGCTGTCTCTGCCATTGAGGGCTTCGGACGAGATGAGATCCATATTGAAGAAGCGACATATATCATCCAGGAACCAGACTGGAGTCCGGATAAGGCGAACAAGCATGCAGACTCGGTGTATCAGCTTGCAACTTCCGAGGAATTTGCAGGATCTCAATTATGCAAAGGACGACCCGAACCACAGTATTATGATATGCACTACCTCGGACGAGCACTGGGAGGCAGCAAGTATGTGATTGTCCGTCCAGACCGCTTCATCTTTGCTGCGTGTAGCAGCCGTGAGGAGCTTCAAAGGGCAGTTAGAGAAGCAGCAAATTACCTGCAGGGTTGAGTTGATGCTGCGTTTGGTTAGCGGCTGTCTTATTGTAATTGTACAGTGACTTTGGAGGTAGAGAGCGTATGCCGTAGGATTAGACGTTGATTGGATCAGGACACTCTTCTCTGTTTCAGTACAGCTGGGCAATCTCTATTCAATATGATCATAATGCCACCAAAAGCTGGATTGACTAGTTTCATCGAATCGAAGACTTGTTGACAAATGAAGACAAATGAGCGCGTTGATGATGACCGATGCACGTGACCACCCGACACCGGCGATAAAAGGCTTGGCAGATCTCTAATTTCTTATCGCCGATTCGTCCCCGCGGAGCTTCAAAAATAACAGACTCGTCGCCACCAGATGACAAAGCAGACATTCAAGATGACTTAACATCTGATATCTTTTGCCTCTTCTATATCTTCTCCAATTTCATATCATCAACAAATATCTAGTTGCTTTAACTCCAGCTATTCCCCTCTGTCCCTAGCGCTCCAGTCTCACTCGGAGGGGCTTCCCCGCTATCACAATGAGCGCAATACTCTCCGCAGACGATCTAAACGACTTCATCTCTCCGGGTGTCGCATGTATTAAACCCGTCGAGTCTCTACCACAGAAGCAACCCTCGAACTCAGAGGTATGAAATGATCTCTTTTGCTCCGCTGAAGGAATGGGCACTGACTACTCATTAGGGTGCCTACGAAGTCACGACAGAAGACAAAGTCCAGCCGGAAAACTTACCTCCAGCAGAGATCTCTCTTACTGATTGTCTTGCATGTTCTGGTTGCGTGACGTCCGCTGAGGCGGTGCTGATCTCACTGCAGTCGCATATGGAGGTTCTCAACACTCTTGATGCGCATCCTGAGGTTCGACTAGCTAGTGGAGAGAATGGGGCGGTTGTTGAGGACGGCCAGAATGATGATGGACGGATATTCGTCGCAAGTGTCAGTCCGCAAGTCCGCGCGAGTTTGGCAGCCACATATGGTATTTCGGAGAAGGAGGCGAATCATCTCATTCACCAGTTCCTCAGCGGCCCTCATGGGTTAAGGGCCGGAGGAAAGCACGGCAGCGGGTTCACCTGGGTAGTTGATACAAATACTTTACGGGAGGCTGTGCTTGCTTTGACAGCGGATGAAGTCAGCGAGTCCTTGACAGGTGGAGCTGCGGATGGCGTTACATCGCCCAAACGACCTATCCTCTCATCGGCATGCCCAGGCTGGATCTGCTATGCCGAAAAGACGCACCCGTTTATCCTTCCGCACTTGTCCCGGTTGAAATCGCCCCAGGCTCTGGCTGGCACCCTTCTTAAGACGACTCTCAGCAAGAAGCTCGGTGTACCCGCTTCTCGTATCTGGCATCTGGCGATCATGCCTTGCTTTGATAAGAAGCTCGAGGCTAGTCGAGAAGAACTAACGGACGCCGCATGGAACAGGGAATCATCGAACGAACCAAAAGCACCTGTACGCGACGTCGATTGTGTGATCACTTCACGCGAACTTCTCAGCTTAGCTTCTTCTCGAGGAATTTCTCTCCCCTCGCTTCCCTTGAAATCTCTCCCTCAATCATTCCGACCTTCTTTCCCCGATTCGACCCTCGAAGCTTTCCTCTTCTCGAAAAGCTCCCCTTCAAAGCAGACAATGGCCGCTGGCACCTCAGGTGGCTACTTATATAGTGTGCTCTTGACTTTCCAGGCGCGGAATCCGGGCAGTGAGATTGTTACTGAACGTGGCCGGAACGCTGATGTCGTGGAATACACTTTGATGTCATCCGGAGGCGAGCCGATCCTCAAAGCAGCCCGATACTACGGGTTCAGGAACATTCAAAACCTGGTCCGAAAGCTCAAACCTGCCAGGGTATCCCGACTTCCAGGGGCTAAGGCGCCAATTGCAGCTCGTCGGCAGGCAGTTTCACGGAACGGAGCTGCTGCTGGTCCTAGCACGGACTATGCCTATGTCGAGGTTATGGCATGCCCTGGTGGTTGTACCAATGGAGGAGGTCAGATTCGCATTGAGGATGCGCGGGAGATTAGCACACAGGATGGTGCTTCAGAGACGCTAGAAGGAACAAAGCCAACACCACATGAGCAGCGCTCATGGCTCGCCCGGGTAGACGAAGCCTATTATTCGGCTGATTCGGATATGGAAGACGATACAGGGAACACACTTTCCGTCCCTGAAAATGAAGACAGGGTCCATAAAACTCTGCAGTACTGGTCTGCAATGTCGGACATACCACTTTCCAAGCTGGCCTACACGACGTATCGCGAGGTGGAAAGCGATGTTGGCAAGACAACTGCGCCGAACGACACCACCCGTGTTGTAGAGTTGGCGGGAAAGATCGGTGGTGGTTGGTAAATTTGATTTTTAGGTACTTTTACGATATATACCCGTTTGTATTGCTTTGCATTGGGATTTTGCATGGTGGCATGGCATGGCATGATATAGATATAGATTGAATGGATATATTTTCCATATATTCAAACAACATTGAACCTTGATCTTTAATGGAAATCCGAAGCAGAAGTTACTTTTGAACAGAGGTTTGACTCATTCACGGAGGTGGTCGAAGCAATGTCGAGGTCCATGGAGAGAGTCCCCCGTAGCTTCCTCATGCTGTGAAAGTGTTCTCTACAAAACGGCCGCTTCTCTCCTCCACTGACTCCTCTGCTGTCACTGGCCCCAGTCACTCATTCAGTCCCATCATTGATTCAATTGAGTTACTCCTGACTATCTTAGCTTGACTTCATCTCGTACCAGCAGCATAATGAAAGCCACTCTCTACCTCCTGTCCCTTATGGGGGTGATTTACGCCCAGCCCAACCTCGAAGGTTGCGTCTCCACTACAACAACAAACGAGCAACACGAGACCTCTGTCATCTGGTACATTCCCGACACCGGCGAGATCTGCGAAGTTCATGATTGCAGTGGCACTGAAGCTTCCAACGACCCAGCTTGCCCAATCTACACTGGCACCGCAAAGTACGAGCCTAGATACCTGAAAGATCGTGGTTATGCGGGCATTGCTGGAGGTGGAGGCGCTACTACTGTACGGATAGAGTTGCCGTGCAATGACATTATCGTGTCTGATACAGTGGACTCTTCTCTCCCCCAAGTGACGGATGTTCTGCCTCTTCCTTCTACCGTGTCGGTTATTCTCCCAAAGCCCGCTCCAGCACCTCCAGCACCTGCGCCTGCACCTCCAGCGCCTCCAGCACCCCCCGCTCCACCAGCTGTTCCGGGTCCTGCTCCTCCTCCAGCGCCTGAGATTACATCTGGTGGTGGTATTACTCTTAGCCCTGAAGACGGAGAGTGGATGAACCCTTCGCCTGCATTTCTTCCGCCACCGGGTTCGACGACCAAATCCATGACGAATTCGAGCACTCTGCAGCCGAGTACGACAATTACATCCTCACCTGTGCCGAGAAATGCTACCTCTACTACGTCCAGTTCGTCGTCTTCGTCCTCTGAGGATTCACCGATCACCTTATCAATTGTTGGTCAGAACTCATCCCAATCGCCGAAGAACGGTGTTGCAGATGATGAGGTGACTGCCAATGGCAATATGGCAGCCTCGGTGCGGGCTAGGGCTGAACTTGGAGCTCTCCGGGTGATTTCGGCTTTAATACTGTGGGCGCTTTTGAACGAATTGCTTCAGCTCGGAGTCCTTGAGCTAACAATGATCGAGGTAGGAGCCATCGGCATCTCTAGCCTGGTGTATTATAAGCTTCTCTCTTAGGCCTTACAGAACTTTAAGTGTATTAGTTTAGACATCATGAGCGATTGTATAAATATTACACAGGTGATCATACACTTTACTTGTCAAATTCGCTCGTATGTAAGATCATACTGGGGTATAGAACCCGGTCTAATAGCCAATTGGTTCGTATAGTCTAGCTGTATCTATACATGCTGACAGCTTGGAGCTTAGTTAGTTATTGAATGGCATGCCGTAAGCAAGCATAGTACAAACAACTGGTGACGAATCTTACGCCTTGCTATATAAGCTTTTAACCCCTCTCCATCTTTCATCAGCCTCCCTCTTCCCACTGCCACCAGCCCACCACGACATTCATCACAACCATGTCATCCCCCCTTCGAATCGGCGTCCTCCTCTTTCCCGGCTTCCAGGCCCTCGACACTTTCGGCCCCCTCGACTGCCTCAACGTCCTCTCCCAGACCCAATCCCTAACCCTCTCCCTTCTCACCCCAGGCCACGACCTCTCACCAGTATCCACAAAACCACATTCCTACCCCAACTCCATCTCCCAGTCCATCGTCCCAACACACACTTTGTCCAATGCACCAGACATCGACGTCCTCCTCGTCCCCGGCGGTGACGGAACAAAATGGGACGACACGGACGAAATCAAGGCCGTGGTTGGATTCATCAAGAATGTGTACCCGAAATTGCAGTATTTGATTACAGTATGCACGGGAGCGAAACTTGCAGCACGGGCGGGCGTACTGGATGGGAAGAGGGCGACGACAAATAAGAGTTCTTTTCATCAGACCCAAGCCCAAGAGTCTAGATGGAGTTCTGGAGTTGAAGGAGGCAGGATCGAGTGGGTTGCCAAGGCGCGGTGGGTGGTTGATGGGAATGTGTGGACGAGTTCTGGGGTCAGTGCGGGGATTGATCTTGTGTTGGCGTGGATTGGGGAGGTTTATGGGGAGGGAGTTGCCCAGGGAGTTGCGAATGTCATTGAGTATAAGAGGGTAAAGGATTCCGAAGAGGACGGTTTTGCGGAAGTTTATGGACTGGCTTGACCTGTCTATATCTGTTCTATCGTTTATGTCTATGATGGACATATGTACAGTAACATCAACTAAATGAAACATTCGCCTCTCTAAGGAATTTCTCTTCTTCCTCCGTCGTCTGTCTCCCCAGCACACCGTTGCGATAAGGGTACCGTCCAAACTGCGCAATGATATCATGATGCTCTTTCTGGAACTTGAAGAACTGCTTCGAGACCGCCTCAACAGCTTCCCTGTTATTCGCAAGGACTTCCCGGCAGGCAAGTTCCTTCTGCCCTAATCCTGTTGGTGCTGAGTTGAGAAGACTCCTAAGATCTGCATCCATTTCACGGTACTTCTCCAACACGAGTTCCTGGTGCTTCAAACTCTCTGAATGCATGAAAGGAAGGTAAAACCAGTTCCGCAGGGCAAGGCGGTACCGGATATCAGGGCTTGATGTGGGTATTTCCATTTCAAGAGCCTTGGTTGCAATGACTCGAGCAATAGGGTCGAAGAATGTATAAACCAGCGCTGCCTCAGGGCCTCTGTAGCAATTGCGCGGGAGCTGGTCGAGAAGAAGAACTAGGCCAAGCCAGTCCAGCGCAGAGTTGGGCTTGACGAGGTCGAGGATTTGTTGGGCTTGGGATTCAACCTGAGTTGGTGTTTGCAGTTCAGGATGAGCTTGGTGAATTGCTGCTAGGATGGGTTTGAATTGAGTTCTATCCTGTCAACCAACGAACGAATCAGTTAGAGATGTAGTCTTACGAGCATTCCAAGTCAAAGGCATCGTCCTTGGTGAACCATTGTTTGAAAATCTCTGGCGTTGGGAGGGTCAGGTTCTGGTCATTTGCGACATGCTGGAACCACAAGCTATAAACGCGGCTTGGTATTGAAGGCTCAATGAACTTCGCCAGGTCAACCTTGGGTTCATTGGACATTGCTGGCTTTAGCGGTACAGGTCCAGTGTACACTGTTCTCTTCTGAGCTAGAGCAGCAATTGGACGTCTCGTTGTTGATGATATTGGAGAAGGCCGTGAAATTGTTCTTAATGCGACCTGAGGTCGAAGGGTGAGTAGTCGTCTGTAGGAGGATCTAGGCAGCATGTCGTTGAGCAGGTGTCAGTAATTGGAATTAGGAATTGGAGATTGCGGGGGATGTATTCGATGCTAAGGACCTGCTTCGAAACTCGGCCTGTTAGCATCCAGCTCCTGTCGATCGTGGAGAGAAGCACAGTCGTACGGAGTACGGAGTATGCTGCCGTACTCTGATTGCCTGGGTGACGTCACTTCCTTGGCTTACCCTACGGAGTACTGCGATTAATAGTACATCTTGCAGCCTCAGGCAACAACTCTTCACGGAAAATGCAGGAATAGGGTTATGATAGCAGTATACGCTATCTTTACAAAAACTGCGGAGAAGACTCTTCAATGATCAATGACAGTCGTGGCCTTGTATGCTTGCTTTGTTTCAACCCTAGGCAACAACCCGGCTGTATCAAAGGCAGTAACGGCATCCAATTCATTCAAGCTATTTTTGGATTCAAGCACGTATCTTGAGCAAGCCGAATAATAATGACAATGAAAGTCCATTGGTCTGCTGTGCTCCAGTCTCAGAGCCAAGCAGGTGAACCAAGGCTGCCACAATATGAGCGTGGTGTGTGCTGCCTAATAGGCTGTCAGTGTCCGCATATTAGCAACCTCACCTCTGAGTGTCCAGGTCCATCTTTGTGCTGATTCTTTGTTCGATCGGCTTTGTGCTTGGTATTTATATGCAATGGGCACTGGTGCTGGGTATAAGGCCCAGAGGTCTTCATGAAGAAATGGATGCGCTCGACTGCCAACGCTTTCCAATCCTCTTCATCTCACCATTCCACTCACCGTCGATCTCATCCTCCATCCCATCGTCCATCCCACAGAAAAATGGACGGTTATAAAAGTGTCACAGCCTTCCGGCAAAAACAAGCTGCGGAAACAGCCAAAGAGTCTCCAAAAATAGCAGATCTTCGACCAGAGTTGCCAATGGCGAGTTATCTATGCTTGGGTGACAGGTACACTCATTTGGCTCTAAAGAAAGAGAAAAAACCGAAGGAGTTTCCGAATACCAGCACAAAAGTCCGAGTTGTCGATGGCGATACCTTCGATATTGCTATCGAGCTCGCTAATACAGATGCACAGACGGACACGAAGCCTGTTTGCGTGATGAGCCTTGGCAGCTCGGTCAGCCCAGGCGGCGGCTTCATCTACGGATGTATGGCTCAGGAAGAAGAGCTCTGTTACAGAAGCACCTTGTACAAAACACTTAACGTGAAATTCTATCCTTTCAGACCGCTCGAAGCCATTTATTCACCCAGCGTCATCATCTTCCGTGAGAACTGGGCCAAGAAGCATGCGATGATGGACCTCACGCAACCTGACAAGCTACCGGTCATGGCCGTTGTCACTGTCGCGGCTGAGATGTGGCCCCGTTTGAACACCGACACGACTCCACCGACATACGCCGACGAGGAGGATCGGGAGCTGATGAAGGAGAAGATCCGGGTTGCTCTGCGTGTTGCTGCGCATAATGGACATCATAGCCTGGTGCTTGGTGCTCTTGGATGTGGTGTTTTCGAAAATCCGAATGAGGAGGTCGCGGATTGCTTTGCTGAGGTTCTACAAGAGCTAGAGTTTCGAGGTTGGTTCAGCAATGTGGTGTTTGCTGTGATGAAGAATAAGCGACAAAAGGTTCGTGACAACTATGATGTGTTCAAGGAGAAGCTGGACGGTCTCAAATGTTGAATTGCCAGCATGTATTGCGCATATATCCGGTTTATACCCATTATACGTCACTTTCTGGTCCGCGTTGAACGTCGCTTCGGCTGCGACGCCTCCTTATCTTCGTCTTCGTCTTCTTCGGCCTTGACTTCCTTAGTCTGCTTATTTGCCGTGCTTTTATCGCTAATATCCTTCTTCGGCGCTGTCTTTTTCCGCTTGGTCTCGCGCTCGTCACTGCTGCTCTCCTCCTTGACATCACCTGCCACAGGGCCAGTCTTCTTCTGCACGCTCGGGACAACGGCACTGGTTCTGCCACCCACAGTGATGAATGTGATTGACTCGCCATTGGGCAGGGCAGATGTCTTGTTCTTCTTCCCTTTACTCCATCGATGCTTGAACAGCCAGTGTTCGGGAAACTTCTCCGAGTCTGCCAATACCTCTGTAGAGGCGGAGCAGACATAATGTAACGCCGTGTGGAGTTCTTTGATTTGGTCGTCTGTCAGGGAGTTGCTGTATTGTTCAGGATGTATCTTTGCATGATACAGAATCTCGTCACTGATCACATTAGTCGCCAATCATATTGATCAGTTTTAAAATGCTTACCCCATCCAATTCCCAATCCCACTAATAACTGCCTGATCAAGAAGAAGCGCCTTGACAGGAACTCTTTTGCTCCTCACCTTCCCACCAAGCCACTCCTCCGTAACAACCTCCTTATCAACAACAGGGTCCGGTCCATTCTCTTTCAGCGGCGTATATTGCCTAATCTTATCCGCCGGACAATCCACAAGTCTTATCCGGGCCAGCCTCCTAAAATCAACAAACGCCGCCTCCGTCTTCTTCCCATCCCCATCAGCCTCAGTCTCTAGTAAAAACTTCCAATATTTTGGCGGCCACGCCTTATCCTCTGGCTTATCGGTCCGATAGTAATAAGTGTCCGCATCTTTAATCTTCAACCAGCCCGCCATCCCAAAATGCATGACCGCATGCGGCGGCTCGGACATCGTCATCCAGAAATACTTTCCTTGCTGCCCGGCCCCGGTAATTTTCTTGCCTTCCATTGCCTTTTGGAACTCGGCGCCGCTGGTGCCGACCTTCCCATAGATGATGTCGTCGTGTTGCGTTGAGACTTTGGAGAGGGTCTTCCCGACGAGGTGCTGTCGGATGAAGTGCGTTATGCGGTAGATTTCGGCTAATTCGGGCATTTTGATTGATATATGGAAAATTCCTAGTAATCAAGAGGGGAGAGAGACGAATATTGAGTGTCAATTTCAAGAGTTGGGTTCAGTTGTTGTCAGCTTAGACACGAGCTTGACGCGTTATAGTAGGTCACGTAGTCACGTGCTCTTAGATAGGCTGATAAGCGGCATCGACATCAGACGACGTCAAGCTTCAGACTAACTTGGAAGAGCAGGGTACTCGCAATCTGACTATCCAGTATATCACCTGCTGCCTGCTGATAGATCGCGCTGGCATATTAGCTGCGCTGTGTCTTTATCTTCATTGAGACATTCGCCCACCAAGCACTCAGCTCTTAAAAGTCTCATATACCGACCATTCAATCTGGAGTGGTTTTGGAGCAAAGCAGCCAAAGGCAACGGGCAAGCGGAGCAGGACAGCGGGAAAAGGGAAGACCAGGGTCGCAAGGAGCAAGCTGGGAATATGGCACGGGCATCGTCCACACCAGCGCCGGGGCTGACTCCTCAATTCTGCTTTAACGAGCGGTTACTGAGAGGTACATCTAATACCCTATATTCTGCATCTGCCTCCATTGAGCAATAGAACCATGGCTCACTATTTGATTGTTTGATGGTAGACTTTCTCTCCCTCTCCCGCTCTACAATCGACGACTCCATAACGCAAAACCTCAACGCACTGGTAACACCCGCGCGGGAAGGCTTCGACCCATCCTCCACCTCAGCCCGGCAAACAGACACCCGCAGTCTCCGCGTAATAGACCCTTCCTCATGCCAGTCCTTCAAAGACAACGTCCTCTTCCCATCATGGCAGACTCGATCAGACGTCTTGAACTACTGCGCAGGCGTAGCGACGAGTCCGGATCCCGATGACCCGGATTTGATTCTGAGGCAGACGGAGAAGGCGAAGGATCGGGAAAGGGTTGTTGATGAGAGATTGGATCCGTATTCGGCGAGATTCTTTCCGAGGGAGGCGAGGACGGAGTCGTTAGCGAACTTGGTGAGGAACCAGAGGAGCGTGGAGGAAATTATTAGGGTTAGGACTTGGGGGGTTGTGAATGAAAGGTGTGGTGGGAGTTCTGCGCAGGGTTGGGAGGAGGCATTGAATAACTGGCGGGAGAGGAGTCAGCGGTAATACTGTAACTATCCATGTGATGCTTTTGGTTTGTATGTTAGGTGGTTAAAGGCGCTGCTCGATGAATATTTAACTCAGTCGGTGTAGACATGTACAATTTTATGCGCCCTAACTCTGCTTCGCTTTAGAGCGTCATATGCTTTCCCCAATGTGCAGTTGCCTTCCAGATTCACCTTTTTCTAATTACTGTATGGCTCACCACGACGGCGAAGCCCAATACTTATGCCAATGTTCCTCTGCATCAGCCTGCCTAAATTTCTCAATACCAGTGGCTTGAGTTCGATCAGGGCGAATGAAAGTGCTTCCTGGGTTGTTGATTTCTTTTTAGTCTCAGGCCAGGAAACAATTGTTCTAGCTTTCTTTGTCCGTGTACCCAAATCTGCAATAGGCGCACGGTTCAGAACAAGAGAAAAGCTGTCCCGACTCTCAGTCATTAGATGACTGATTCCCGTAAACCATTACCTCAGTGTAATCACTTAATCCGCAGGCAGGTTTGCAGGGTGAGAGGGCCTCCATGAGAAGCTTTGCCGTTGGAGCTACCTAGGGCCAGAGCCCTCCTGGCAATCGGCAGAAGATAGGCTATCTGGTATAACCAGGATGTTGAAGAAGAAACCACTCCTTGTACCAGGATAAATCAACGATAGCTGACTTGCTCTTTAGTCAAGCACTCTCTCATGCACCAGAACTCCACCCCAGCTGGGCTGCAACACCAGGTATCCTGACGTTCGCAATTCATATATGCTGAGGAACCGGTAATTTCATTAACAATGCTGAACTGTGCTCGTAAAACGCAATTCAGTGACCAATACTGATGGGTTGTTACTGGCACGGGGCGGGTGTGGTTGCACGTCATTCGGAGGATCATTTCGTCTCCTGTCGAGTCCTCGAGAACGAACCTCGCATCGCATCGCAGTCGAAGCTCGAGAGACAATTGCAAATGGAATGAAACCAAACATGGGTCTCGGTCAGTTGTGAGAGCAATTAAGCTGAAGAGAAAGGGAGAGTTGAAGACCGCGGTTGGTTTATCGGTTCCTGATTGCTCGAGCTCGTCGTTTCCGCTTTTCCCCCCGCGCACATCCAGCTGCGTCCGCTCTTCACTCCAACAAAACTCCCCCGACAAGCCTGCAACGCCCACAATGCCGCAGCAATTGAGCTCGAAGGATGCCTCCCTGTTCCGACAGGTGGTCCGTCACTACGAGAACAAGCAGTACAAAAAGGGTGAGTTCGACGCCTCCGAATTGACCACGCTGGTTATATGCGGGTGGACGTAAAAGGCTGACTGTCATATTTCTTTTCTTATTTTTCCTACCGCAGGCATTAAAACAGCTGAACAAATCCTTCGCAAGAATCCGAACCATGGCGATACGTTAGCGATGAAGGCTCTCATCACGAGCAACCTCGGAGAACAGCAGGAGGCCTTCGCCCTGGCCAAGGAAGCTCTCAAGAACGACATGAAGTCGCATATCTGCTGGCACGTATACGGCTTGCTCTATCGGGCGGAGAAGAATTATGAGGAGGCCATCAAGGCATACCGATTTGCCTTGAGGATCGAACCGGACTCTCAGCCCATCCAGCGCGACCTCGCCCTCCTCCAGATGCAAATGCGGGATTACCAGGGATACATACAGAGCAGGAGTGCTATGCTACAGGCGCGACCTGGTTTCCGACAAAACTGGACGGCTCTCGCTATTGCGCACCACCTCTCCGGCGATCTCGAGGAGGCCGAAAAGGTGTTGACGACCTACGAAGAGACACTGAAGACCCCACCACCGGTATCGGATATGGAACACTCCGAGGCCACCTTATACAAGAATATGATTATAGCAGAGTCAGGGAACCTTGAAAAGGCATTGGAACATCTCGAATCGATTGGGTACCGTGTCTCCGATGTTCTGGCTGTGATGGAAATGAAGGCGGACTATCTCCTACGCCTTGGCAAGAAGGAAGAAGCGGATGCGGCCTACACTGCTCTGTTGGAACGCAACTCGGAGAATTCGCTCTACTATGATGGGTTGATCAAGGCCAAGGGCATTTCCAGCGACGACCACAAAGCTCTCAAGGCCGTATATGACTCTTGGGCGGAAAAGTTCCCGCGCGGTGATGCGCCCCGCAGAATTCCCTTGGACTTTTTGGAAGGGGAAGACTTTAAGCTTGCTGCCGATGCGTACTTGCAGCGTATGCTCAAAAAGGGTGTACCGTCACTGTTTGCCAACATCAAACTTCTCTACACGAACCCCAGCAAACGTGACATGGTACAGGAACTGGTGGAAGGTTATGTCTCAAATCCTCAATCAAATGGCTCCGCGGATGGGAAGGACAACGAATTCATCTCCTCTGCGTATTACTTCCTTGCACAGCACTACAACTACCACCTCAGCCGCGACCTGTCCAAGGCTCTTAGCAACGTGGACAAGGCCATTGAACTGTCGCCCAGTGCGGTGGAGTACCAGATGACCAAGGCTCGGATTTGGAAGCACTACGGCAATCTCGAGAAAGCGGCCGAGGAGATGGAGAAGGCCAGGAAAATCGACGAGAAGGACCGTCACATCAACTCAAAGGCCGCAAAATACCAGCTTCGCAACAACGAGAACGACAAGGCGCTCGACAACATGAGCAAGTTCACGCGGAATGAGACTGTTGGAGGAGCTCTTGGGGATCTCCACGAGATGCAATGTGTGTGGTATTTGACGGAAGACGGCGAGGCGTACTTGCGGCAAAAGAAGCTTGGACTTGCCCTCAAGCGATTCCACGCTGTCTACAACATTTTCGACGTGTGGCACGAGGATCAATTCGACTTCCACAGCTTCTCCCTACGAAAGGGCATGATCCGAGCTTACGTTGACATGGTTCGCTGGGAGAACCGCCTACGCGAGCACCCCTACTACGCCCGGGTGGCGTTGTCTGCTGTCAAGGCTTATCTACTTCTTCACGACGAACCCGATCTCGCTCACGGGCCTCTTGACCTCAATGGTGCAGACGCAACCGATGATGCTGAACGCAAGAAGGCCCTGAAGAAGGCCAAGAAGGAGCAGCAGCGGCTCGAGAAGATCGAAGCCGACAAACGCGACGCTGCTCGGAAAGCTCTCGCAAATCCGAAGAGCGTCGATGGAGAGGTGAAGAAAGAGGACACAGATCCGCTCGGAAACAAGCTTGCACAAACAGAAAAGCCGCTCGATGAAGCGCTGAAATTCATTACACCTTTGCTAGAGCAATGCCCTAAGAACATTGAAGCTCAATGCCTTGGGTTCGAAGTACATCTTCGACGGGGTAAGTTTAGCATTCCACAACAGCACCTGAACCAGACTAATTATACTTCAGGCAAATATGCACTTGCGCTCAAATGTCTCTCGGCGGCCCACTCCATCGATGCATCTCACCCCACACTCCACGTTCAGCTGCTCCGATTCCGCCAAGCATTGAATAAGCTCTCTGAGCCTCTTCCAGCGGAGGTTGCGGAGGTAGTCGATGCAGAGTTCGAGGCTCTTCTCCCCAAAGCCCAGAACCTCGAGGAATGGAACAAGTCCTTTGCTGCGGCGCACAAGGACAGCATCCCGTGCACACACGCGTACCTTACATGTCAACAGCTTCTGAAACCCGAGTCAAAATCGGAAAGCGAGAAGGAACTTACAGCCACCTTGGATGCAAACATTGGGTCCCTTGAAACAGCCCTTGCTGGTCTAAGTTTATTGGGCGAGTGGGGAAGCAACCAGGCCGCGAAGACGACTTATGCTGAGAAGGCCAGCAGCAAGTGGCCAGAGTCATCCTCATTCCGGCTGTGAGAAAAGTTTTCTTATCTGTTGACATGTTTGTCTGTCATTGCATCCTCGTGCTCGCTTAGCGAGGCCTATAGAAATGTATGCAATACAACGGAGAGCTCTGCCACTGGAGTATATACTAAGTATAGCAAATACGGAGATGTTCGTCCTGCGGAGTACTGCTCGCTTACAGTCGCTCTTTAGTATGTAGATCTAACTTAATTCTAAAGTCTGGGTCAGCGCACCTGGTAACTGACGATAAGTTCCTCACTGGGAACTTGAGGATACGTACGGAGAGTGATGACGTCACCATGTCGATCCACCGGTCAGGAACTTGGACTCTCGCAAGATTGAGCATCGTCCAGCTTCGGGGAATCTAGACTGGATAGGGCATCGATGACCACGTTGAGCTAATCTCGTCAGCCAAGTCTTTGGAGACTGTACGGAGTAGTGGCTGGAGGTTGGAACGATCGAGCCTCCAGCAGTGAGGTAAGTGCTTGGTGACCTCTCCTTGCTGCATTTATTGCAGCCTGGGTTAGTGCCAACACATCGCTGAATCAAGCAAGCTCATTGCAGGTCATGACTAATTTGGAATCCAGACATGTGAACTAAAGACGAAACCGTCGGCCAAAGCGACTAGCAGAAGTCTGTGGTCCGATCTATTCGATGCTGATCGCACTAGGATGATCTCATTCTGTAGCCCGCTCCAAGTATATGACCGTCGCGATCTTCGACTTCCTTTTCCTAAACGGCGTTACACGGCCAACGAAACTGTGACGTCAAGGAAAACTTGCAACAGTCAAGATTTTGACTTCGCAGTCGTGGTCGACTCCGTATAAGACTTGCTGGCTCCTTTCCCCAGGCCCTTGTTTTGTCTTTCCCTCCCCTTTACCTTAATATCTCCTGCATTCCAGGCCAAATCAATACACGCTTTCATTCCCTGTGATACCCCCAGTTACATTACTATACCCCTTGACTCCTTAGTTTGTTTGTTTTGCACACCTGCTCTCCTTCGGTCGAATCCGCCATCTCAATTGAAGGCGATAATTGTTAATTGATACCCCTAATAACTCTAATTGCACGCTCTCTCCTTGGCTATTCATAGCTTGACGCCTTTATCATGCCTTCCCGCGCTGTCAACAAGCCGACCGACCCCAAGCAGAAGGAGAAGGACATCAACCAGAAGCTCCAGCTGTTCGGTATCTACCACGCCTTCAAGAATGGCAAGCTGCCATCCGTATGTTTCTGCCTGCCGAAAGTGCTTGCCCATTGATTGTTACTAATCAATTCGTGCAACAGAACAAGCAATGCGATGTCGCTTTGAACTCTGCTTTGGCCTCCAAGGCCCTCTCAAGCCCTTCAAAGGAGCTCTCTGAGGAAGGCCGAGTCCTCGTCGAGGACCTTCGAAAAGTGATTGAAGAGTCCAAGAAGCTTATCCTTAGCAAGAACGACGGTCAATTGCTCCAGGAATTCATCTATGGTGCTACCCAGATCACTGCCGACGATGTGCAGAAGCCCGACGTTGCTGTCGGCAAAGAGACCGCTGAGCAAGATGCCGCAAAGGCACGAGAGGGATTGAAGTCCCTTGGTACCCTCATGATCACCAACGGCGAATTCCGCAAGCTCCGTGAGTAATCACCTAACCACTTGACAAACTGCAAAACTGACGGCTATAGTCAATGACGCTTTGGTTATCCTCCGCGACATTGCTGGTGATGCTTCCCAGAAGGCTGCCAACAAGGTCCGCCCATCGGAGGAGCAGCTTTCTCAGGTCGACCAGCCCGCTGAGGACAATGTCTGGCACGAGAAGCCTGACGTCGATGGCTACAAGCAGCAGGTCAAGTCTAAGTTCTCTAAGGGCAAAAAGGAGGCCTCTGATGTTGCCGATACCGGGGCCCAAGCTGGCACCACTGGCTCAACTCTTGACCCTTATGCTGCTGTCAACGCTTCCGTTGAGCACGCCCAGACCAAGAAGAATGATGACACGGCTTCTACTGCGACTGGTCAGAAGTCCAACCTCAGCGCTCGTACCCAGGAGTACATGAACCGCACCAAGGGCTACCTTGGCGAAAAGTTCCCGCAGGAGCGTCGCGACCAGGCCGTTTACCGTCTGAAGAAGATGATCATCGAGATTCAGGGCCACCGTGACTGTAAGTCAAAACAAGCGCCTTTGATAACTTTTGCTAATTTGTGAACAGACCAGCAGGCCATCGAGACTATGCTCGATCTGGCTGAGAAGTACGGTAGCCGTTCCAGGCACGCGGTTCAGCAGGGCACCAGCAGTGTCCAGGGAACCCGTGGCGGTGGTAAGATTCAGACTATGGAGAAGAGCCTCAGGGTATGTAATTTCATTGACATATCAAATCCAAATTCTGACTTTTTAGACCTTGATTGAGCGATTCGCCAACAGCACCTCTATGGACGACTTCTTTGACGCGTTGGAGACCATCTACCGTGATGCGGACAAAGACCCCGAACTCAAGGGATGGTTTAAGAACATGAACAGCTTCATCCGCAAGACTCTGCAGCAGCAGGGCTACGTCCTCCAGGACGAGTGGAACCGCCAGTACGATGAGCTGGCTGACCACGGCAAGTTCCTGCTCCGCGACCGCTACAGGAATCACACCGATCGCTTGCTCGACGAGGTCAAGTTCCTTGGTAACCAGTTTGACCAGGACCGCCAAAACAAGGCCTTCGGCGACGCCATGCAGAAGCTGTTCCTTGACCTTGGCCGTGACGAGAGTGGTAGGCCCAAGTTCAAGAAGCACCTTGTTAAGGATATCACCGATGTCATCCTCCCCGCTATCTTCGAGAACGTCCGCTACGTCCCTGTCCCTCGTATCGAGGTTCAGGACCCCATGGCCGATGTTGTTATCGAGAACTTGGTGATTGAGAGTGACAACCTCATGCCCAATGTTGTCGAGTTCGGCAGCGACAACTACAAGCGCTGGGGTCGTAAGAAGATCAGCAGCAAGCGTGACAACAAGATCATGATCTCTGTGTCTGGTATCCAGGCTGATCTCCGTGATGTCAGCTACTACATCAACAAGAAGGAGGGCTTTCCCTCCATCAAGGACAGTGGTGTGATGGACATCTTCCTCGGCGGCGAGGGCTTCTCTTTCAAGATTGCTGCCTCCACTGCCCAGAAGAAGGACCGTCAGAACTTTGTCAAGCTCGACAAGGTTTCCGTGAAGATTGACGATCTTGACATCAAGCTCAAGAAGTCCAAGCACAAGGTTTTGTTCACCATTTTCAAGCCTATGCTGTTCCGCACCATGCGCCCCATCATCCAGAAGGTCCTCGAGAAGCAGGTCCGTGACGCCTTTGAGAGGGGCGATGCCTTTGCTTTCGACGTGCACCAGGAAGCTAAGCGCACCAAGAGCAACATGAAGGCTGAAATCAAGGAAAACCCTCAGGAGGCTCCCAACACCTACAGCCGCTACATGAATGCTCTCCGTGCCAAGATGGACGAGTCCAAGCGCCAAGCTCAAGAGAAGGCTCAAGCAGCGGCCCAGCGTGACACCAAGGTGCAGACGGCCACCACACTCAAGGCCTCATTGTTCCCTGATATCAAACTTCCTGGTGGAATTACCACCAAGGCTACCGAGTACGAAGAACTTGCTAGGAAGGGCGAGCGCTGGGAGTCTCCCATCTTCGGTATCGGCTCTGCCTCCGAGTCGACCAACATCCCCAAGCCGGACCCCATCACTCGCAAGCCTCACAGCACTGCCGAGAGCAAGCTTCGTGACCGTCAATCCGGAGCCGGCACAACCAGCGGCATTGCCACCAACCCTACCTTGACCAACGGTAGCACTGCCGTCACCAACGGCCACTCGAAGCACTACAGCAATGGTGCCGACGGCCAGCCCGCCCAGGACATCTCCACCATCCCCGGGACAGGCTTCAACCCCCAGACCGCATAGACTCCCTCGTTAGGGATTATGCTGGATGACACTCATATGAGAAGTGTATGACCATTACTTTCTTTCATTATTGTACTTTGAATACCTAATCGCCGCAAACGTTTCTGGATTCCCAACTTCTTTTCCCACCTTATGGTTTCTTTTCCTTTGTTCTTTGTTCTTTGTACAATATGTGTCACGGCATCATGCTTTTAATCGCTTACTGCTTCCTTACCCTAGGTAGTTCAATCGAGTACCCCCTTTGTTGTCTGATACCATATCATCCATTTACTCTTAGAACGTAGTAGAGTAACATAACATGAAACGCTTCTATTAATGGATCCTTCATCTATATACCAATTGCTTTTTATGGGATTTGCTCTTCAGGACAAGATAAGATGTCTACATCTGATTAAAGTACTTCTCCCACCCCAGCTCCTGCATCTTGACGTTCTTCACATCCATATTCTCCTCCCTGGCCTTCTCGGCATAAACCTCGACCTTGCGTTGCACGGCAGGATCGAACGCTCCAATGATCCGAGCAGCAAGAAGAGCAGCGTTGATGCTGTTGTTGATGCCGACTGTTGCGACGGGGACACCTAGGAGAATGTCAGTGACTTGCTACATCGAATGAGAATGAGATGGGAAAGGAATGTGAACAAACCTCGAGGCATCTGCACAATACTATGCAAACTATCCACACCATCCAATGAACTGCCCTTAACAGGAACCCCAATAACAGGTAGCGCCGTATGCGCCGCAGCCATACCAGGCAGGTGAGCCGCGCCACCAGCAGCAGCAATAATAACCTTGATTCCCTTGGCGGCCGCAGAAGCGGAGTACTCTGCCATGAAAGTTGGCGTGCGGTGCGCAGAGGTGATATCCACGGCGGGCTCGATGCCGAATGTATCTCTTAGGAGCTTGAGGCCTGGAACGAGAGTCTTCAGGTCCGAATCCGAGCCCATCATGACGGCGACTTGCGGGTTCGCTTTCCCAGGTCCAGAGGGGGCGGGCTTGGTTTTGATGTCTGGCCGTTGGGAGCGGATCGAGTCGACGACATTGATGAGTGGTTGAATGTGTGTTTCGGCTTCGTGCATGGTTGCTGCTGTGACGGTGACGTGGCCCATCTTGCGGCCGGGTTTGGCGGCACCCTTGGAGTAGAGGTGGATTGAGGCGTTGGGGATAGAGAGCGCGGCCTCGGCCGCTTTCAGGTGAGTGTCTGGGGCCGCGCCGCCGATGATGTTGAGCATGATTGAGGGTTGGCGGATCTGGAGGCTCTCAGGGGGAATGGGCAAGTCAAGGATAGCGCGGAGGTGGGTATCGAATTGGGAGAGGGCACAGCCTTCAATGGTGTAGTGGCCGGAGTTGTGGACTCGAGATGCGAGTTCGCAGAGCAGAAGGCTGTTGTCGTTCATGAGAAACATTTCGACGCCGAAGGCGCCCTTTCCTTCGAAGGTTGCGACGGCCTTGCGGGCGAGCTTTTGCGCTGCTTCGTTGATGTGCGTGGGGACGTTACGTGCGGGAGCGTAGACGAGCTTGCAGATGGAGTCTTCTTGGACAGTTTCAACGGTAGGGTAAGAGAGGACCGAGTCTTTGGTCTTCACGACCATCACGGCGAGTTCTTTTTGGAAGTACGCCCATTTCTCGGCGTATAGCGGGCGGCCGGAGAGAAATTCGAGAGCAGCGGGGATGTCGTCTTTGGAGTTGACGCGGTAGTTACCTTTACATAGCAGTTAGCAGCCATGCCTCAGGTAAAGATCGTGATACATACCACGTCCATCGTAAGCCATGGTCTTTGACTTCAACATCAATGGGTAACCCAAATCCTCAGCAGCCTTGGCCAATTGTTCCGGGGTGTTCTCAACCAGCTCACGGTGCTCCGCCATGGGAATTCCATGCTTCGCCAGGTGCTCCTTCTGGTTGAACTTATTCTGAATTGTGCGAATGGCCCGCCAGCTGGGCTCAATCTGGACCTGCGAATCGACCTCCTCGAGGGCATGGGTATCAACGTGTTCGATTTCTGCTGTGATGACATCGCATTTCTTCGCTAGCTCCCGCACTGCCTCGGGCTCCTTGAATGACCCGGTGACATGGCCGTCGTGGAAACTGATTTGCTTCGCCGGGGCGTTCTCCGCATCGAGGACGTTGCATTGGATGTTCAGTCTGTTGGCGGATTCGACGAACATGCGGCCAAGTTGGCCTCCACCAAGGACTCCGACTTTGCGATCGTTCCACATCTTGATTGCTGTGATACACTGGTTAAGAAACAGTGAGGTCGTGAGTCGGAATGAATCACTCTCTGCCCCTCCGGCTCCGCAATCGGCCAGATGAAAAAAGTATATCATCACGTGATTTACAGATAAGAGTGTCCAATGGGAAAAATGGGCCGGGGTAGATGCCCCGCTATAGATAACAACTAAGTGTAATTAATACGTTATCAATACCCAGATACGTCAAGCGCAAAGCATCAGTTCCTGGAGCTAAGCTTGTCTTCTGCATCACCGCGACTTGGCCTTGCGTCTTCAAAGTTTCGAGAGAGATGTCTTTAGGTGAGTTCGCCTTTGCAAATTCTTCCTTCAAATTGCCTATCTCTATCTTCCTGGCTCTAGCATCTTGAAGCTCGCAGGCTAACATCGTCATCCGATCAGATGAAGAGAGTTTGGAGGTAGCCGCCAATGGCGGTTCGATGGATCTGTACGCTACAATGGCACGATATCGGAATATAGGACGATTCTGACATTTCATCTCAGGGAGAAATGGCCAAGCATAGTCGAACCACTGCTCGAGCGACTTGAATACGTGCGCGCAACCACTCCCTTGGGCACAGACACGAAGCTGACGAGCTCTACCAGATTATCTACAATGCCTTCCCAATGCCTCAGATGCGCCTTGAGCCTCCGTCCGACATCCACTACCAACAACAATACCTCAATCCGACCTCCTCCTTCCTCCAAGACCCTAGTCCCGTCCCGTCCAGCAGCAACAAAGAGAACGCTGCTCCGCCAGACCACCAAGCTCAAGTACCGTCATCATCGTCGACCGAGCGCGTCCCAGATTCCCTACCTGCATCACAATCAAGCGTTGTATCTACAACGCTCCCTGCGCCGCTCTTCCTTATCCTCCAGTCCATCCAGTCCACACTGCGTTCCCTATTCACATCTAAACCACCACATACCATCCAGCGGCTAGCGGAGCTCATTCTCCGGCCGACTGCGCATTATAAAACTCTTCCTGCTTACTTGCGCGCTGTTGACCGCGTTGTCTCGGTGACGAGCAGTGCAGACGTGTTCCCATTTCCAATGCAGAGTGGTGCTGCCAATGCTCAGCCTAATGGGGTATTGAATGGTGCAGATAATATGTTAATCTTGCCAGACAATGCATTGGGAAGTGATGAGTCTCTTGGTGGTGCTCTTCTCACACCAATACCCTGGTTGAATAACACTGCTTCACCGGCGCCTGAAGAAGCGGGTATTGATGAAGGCGCGTTATGCACTTCTACTTCCACATTCCCGGAATATAAAGACTAACTGTTATTGCCTTTGCAGTATCGCTCACAGAATCTGCCTCAACAATCCCAAACCAACTTCCCACACAGCCCGCCGATCCAGCAACGCATCAAACACCTGCGCTTGATACCGAAGGGAACAGCAGCATATTGGAAGGCGAACTAACAGCAGACCCCAGCGAAGAGATCCCTCATGCGCGGGGCCCTTCACTGCTCGGCGTCGAAGACATGGGTCTACAAGACGGTAAGGGTGTAGAAATGACACTCTTGAGCAAAGAAGGTGAACCTGGAGCGGACGCCTCTTCAGCTACCGAAGAGTCACTGCCAGCTGCTTCCAAGGATTCAACAGCGGAATCAACAACTGCGGTTGCGGAGTCGTCGACAGCGTCTGAGTCGAAAGATGCGATCACGGATGCGGATGGAGACGGGGATATTACTCTCTCTGATGATCCTACCATACCACAGGGAGGTCAAGATGGGGGCGAGAAGAAGTCGTAGGGAGGCTCTGAACGAACCTTGGGCTCGACTTTTGTTTTGGGCAGGGTTGGTAGATGCATATCTACATATTTACTGATTCTTCATGGAGTTGGTATTACTTTCCGGATGTGCTATGTTCTACACTTGGACTCGATACTGCTTGCTTTTTATGAAATGATTATGAGTGATGATCTAAATCGTGAATAACCCTAGGGATATCGTAAGTTTCCCTCAGGCGTCGTAACCTATTTAAATAAGCTGTACCTAGTTCAAAGTCTTCGAACGTCTTGAGTCGAGTCCAACGTGATATGAGGCTTATATATTTCGAGACGTTTTGCCAACCGTGCTCACAAAAATATTTTACGGATTTAAGAGCGAAAAAGCATCGACTGGAAATGGAGATCTAAGAATATATATCTATCTTTTTTTCTTGTGGTGTACTAGCAACACAAATCTAACAATAACATCAAGAGGTATCTTGCACACAGTAGAAAACCATAACAAATACCGGAAAACAGATAGAAAGAGTCATTAAAGCATCATTAAGATAACCCAAAAGAAACCATTCCACTAGACAGCGGGCTCCACTGTCTGAAGAGGCACATAGCTCGGTTCGACACCAGACGACTGGGTTGATCGCCCAGTGATGCCGGTCCAGAGACTAGCAAATACACCCTGGGCCCATTGTACGGAGCGCCGAGCAGAGTTGGGAGCTGTAACCGAGGATAGCGTCGCTTTGAGCCAGTTCCCGCGGGGGTTCCGTCCTGTCGCGGAGTCGATATCCTTCTCGAGAAGCTCCGCATCCATCCACGAGGGACGTTTCCAAAACTTGAGAAGGAGGCTGCTTACGACGACGGATACGCTGGAGAGAGCCATTGCAGCGCCGGCGGCCATAGGTGGTAGCATAAACCCGCCGAATGGCAGGAAGAGGCCCATTGCGAAAGGAAGGCCTATAGCGTTGTAGCCGCAGGCCCAGACGAGGTTGAGTTTGATACGGTTGAAGACGGAGCGAGAGAGGGCAAGGCTTGCGGGGACAGAGAGGAGGTCATCGGGCCGCATGAGGACAATGTCGGCTGCTTCCATGGCAACATCAGTGCCTGACGCGAGGGCAATGCCGATAGATGCTGTGGCTAGAGCTGGAGAGTCGTTGATACCGTCTCCAACCATGGCAACGCGGTCGCCAGTCTCTTGCAGAGAGGCGATGATGGACTGTTTATCAGATGGAGAGACAGAGGCATGGACAGCATCGGCCGGAATGCCAACAGCTGAGGCGACTGATATAGCTGCAGCGTGCGAGTCTCCAGTGATGAGCGAAGTCGAAATCCCCATTCGATGTAGGGCAGCCATCGCGGCCATGGCGGTCACTTTGACAGTGTCCTGCAATAGGATCGTACCGGCATATTGGCCGTCAATCGCAACGTGAATCTGGGTAATGCCAACTTGAGAGTTCTTAGACCCTGGGGCTCCCGACGTCTGCTCAGCAGGTTCTGGGATAGTGACATCGTTTGATGCTAAGAAAGTAGTATTTCCGATCAACACACGGTACCGAACGCGTTCAACATTGGAGGCCGGCTCGACCAAGGCAGATATGCCTTTGCCAACGCGTGCTTCAAAATCGCCCAAGCTCCCTGGCAATCCACCCTCGCCCGAATAGCCTGATTCGTTTCTCGCTGCGCAGTGAATTGTCTTGCCAATGGGGTGTTCGCTATTCATTTCCGCAAGCCCGACAATCAACCACCAGAGCCGACGCCGCCAATCATTCGATGTCCATTGAGGCTCAATCTTAGCTTCCTTGAGGCTCATCTTGCCTGTTGTCAAAGTGCCAGTTTTATCGAACACGGCATGAGTGATTTTCGTCGCGCTTTCTAGTACTGCGCCGCCCTTCACAAGAATGCCTTGCGTTGCACCAACCCCGGTCCCAACCATGACGGCAGTAGGGGTACTAAGACCTAGAGCGCATGGACAAGCAAAAACAATAACCGAGATGCAAAGTTTCAGACAAACCATAACTTTACCACCGCCCTCTTCCACAACAAAAATTTTCGGAGGGTTAGGCAGTAAATGACTGACGAACATCCAACCGAAGAAGGTAACCAAGCCCAGACTGATGATGGTTGGAACAAAATAGCCAGCGACGACGTCAGCCATGCGTTGGATAGAAGCTCGACTTGTTTGTGCGTCCTGGACTAGCTTCACAATCTTGCTGAGCTGGGTGTCCTTGCCAGTGCGAATGACCTTGACGTCAACTGCACTGGTGCCGTTCACAGTTCCCGCTATGACCATACTTCCATTCGTCTTATGGATGGGCAATGCTTCACCGGTGATCATGCTCTCATCCACATAAGTTTCACCCCGGATGACAATCCCATCAGCCGAGACTTTGTCTCCGGGATGAAGGATGAGAATATCACCTACTTCAATGAGCTCCGTAGGAATGACCTTCTGGACAACGGCAGGCCTTTCACTAGAAGCGGCTGGCTGTTTTTCTTTTGTGTCTGTTTTTGTCCAGTCCTCGGCTGATTTCTCGGCCGCTATGGGGTCTTCGTAGATAGTCGTCATCGAGGGCGCGAGTGACATAAGTCGAGAAAGAGCAGCAGAAGTTTGACCCTTTGCCCTATTCTCTAGCCATCGGCCTAGTGTGATAAAGGTAATAAGCATAGTGCTTGTGTCGAAGACAGTGCTAGGCCTGTGGTGAGGTTCCAAGAGGATAGCGACAACCATAGTAAAAACACTATAGAAAAAGGCCGCAGACGTTCCCAGCATAATAAGAACGTCCATGGTCGGAGCCCGATGTCGCAGCGACTTGTAGCTCGTGACGTAGAAGCGTTTTCCGATACCGAATTGTACGGGGATCGTCAGTAGAAGGCAGGTAACTTCGCCAAGGTAGAGACCAGGAATGAGCCTGACTCCACCAAAGTCCAGCATTGGCAGGTACATGGGAAGTATCATGTTCACAAGAAATACAGGAATGGCGAATGAGAGCGAGACCAGAAAGGCGCGCTTCCACTCCAGAACCTCTTTGGTCTTCGCAAGAGATTCTAGCTGCGCGTTAGTATCATCAGAGTCCGCCAATAAAGCATTGTATCCAGCGGCTTCAATTGCAGCAACGATGGCACGGATGCCAATCATAGTGGTGTTGTGAGAAATCACTAGTCGAGAAGTATCGAGGGCCACAGAAGCTGAGACAACGCCAGGTTTCTGCAAGAGGGCGTCTTCAAGAGCTGCAGCAGAGTTGGCATCCCGTACACCGTGAAGGTCTAGCGTAATCCGGTTCAGACCACCCCTCTGCGCATGCGCTTGAACTTCAGAAACAATCTTGGCGTCGAAACCTGCGTCCTCAATTAGGCTAACGATCTTCTGCGACGTAAGGATTTGGGAGTCATGAGTGACGACTGCCCGCTCGGCGAGTAAGCTGATGTTGAACTGGGTCAGACCTTCCACGCCGTCGAAAGCAGCCTGTACACTCGAAGTACAAGCACCGCATGTCATTCCCTCAATAGCCACAGTGGTGACCGCCGATTGCGATGAGGGACCGATAGATTCCTGCGACCCGCGAAAACCAGCTTGGAGCGTTGAGGTTTCCAGCACCCTCGCGCCAAAGCCACGGTCTTCAATTACCTCCGCAAGTTTCTCGGCTGAAATGTCCGACATATCATGCTCAACAACCGCGCGCTCCGAGAGCAAGGAGACATTGACTGAATGAACACCATTATTTTCTATCAACCCGCTTTCAACCGCAGATGTACAAGCCCCGCAAGTCATACCCTCGACTGCCAGCGTTGTCGTCGCGATATTCGACGGATGCGCCTGCGAGTCGTTGGCGCTCTGCGTCGGGATCGAGGAACTATCGGTAGAGATGACAGCCGCATCAAAGCCGCAGTCTTCAATCATTTCGGCGACTTTGTTCGGAGGGAGGAGGATGGGATCGTGGTGGATGACGGCTCTGCTCATCATCAAGCTCACGGAAACTTCACCAGCACCCTCGACCCCTTTAAAAGCGCCTTCCACGGCAGAGGTGCATGCGCCGCATGTCATTCCCTCCACACTCACGGTCGTTGTGGCCATTTGCGACGTTGGTCGGACTGAGGAGGCGGCGTCATCACCGGCGGCTGACGTATTTGGTTGCGCCATTGTATGGAGTCTATCGGCGGATGGGGACAGAAGCCAGGCTAAGGCCGGAGAGCGCTACCGTCACCGCATACGAGCGAGCTGTCGATTTCAGCAAAGAGATAAACATGCGATGAGAAAGAAACGTGGATTATGAAGGAAGAGTGAGAAGAAGTGGAAAAGAATAATGGGCCGGCGGAAGCAGCGGAGGTGGGAGTCTGGCGGGCTGGCCTGATGTCGGAAATAAAGCACTGCAGGTTGATTAAGTATGGAGGCCACCCACAACTTCGCAAGCTCGCATCAAAAGGAGCCTAACCCCCAAATTCAGACTATTGAAAGATCACCCTTTTCATATCATGCCGGAACTCTCCTCATTCCGGTTGAAACGTGAAGAATGATGGTAATTCTAACCTTTGCTTGCGAGGCTTGGCGCGTCTTATTAATGCTTTGATCACAGACACAATGAGAGCCGGCCGATCACAGCAAGGGACTATCAGACCTTCCAATGACAGGCGCGGACCATCTCTATTGATCTATTCAAGGGTTCAATTATCACATCAGCTAGCAATTTGGCAGCCTAGCAGCTGCAGCCAGCCTGACTACTGAAGCATGAGGTCTGCCTGGACTTGGCTTCAGAGACGTGGTCTCTTCTTGTCGAGTCTCGGGTTGTACAGACATACGGAGTAATCCAGATATACCTTAACGGAGTATTTCAGGCTGCTGGTTGATATATGTGAGGCGTTCGTGTGGAATTGTTTGTTCCGAAACATTTGACAGCACTGGGCTGTTTCACCTAGAGTATACTTCAGTCTCAAAGAAATCTGGCAAAGGCTTCAACAACCCCCTGCATTAACTCGCAAGAACCCATTCCTCGAGAGTCTAAATATTCAAATGCCACCTGCAGGTGTTTGGGGACCAGATTCAACCTTAAGCGAAGCTCACTGCAACCGATAATTGCGCGAGTGAAGCTAAGGCCATCACGAGCAAGTCACTCTTGGCTCGGAACATTTGCATATGTTCTTCAAAGAGCTTCGACTCGTGAGAGAGCTTTTCGGTTTTGTTTGAGTCACTGGATGATTCTTCGGGAAAGGTTGCAGTCTTAGATTCCTCGAGATATAGCCAGTTCCAAGTTGTTCTCCCTGGTGTAGAACTTGTAGATGGAAAGCTCCACATGATGGACAGCCAAGTGGGGTCGATGTGTTTGCATTGAGTGCAAACCATGCCTGCATCTCTTGCTCTCACGGAGTACTATCACAAGCTAGAGCTATCAACATCAACAATCACATCCTAAATTTGTACACGCTTTGGTTTTGACACGACAAAATCCTCACTCTATACGAAGAATCCCCACTTTCAATATTTCTCGCTCTCAAAGCAAATCGCCAATCAAACCACCAAAGCCAGGCCAAAGCTCGGGGTCTCCGCCGAGATGGACCAGGTACAACATAGGGCGCTGGAAGCCCTACAATCCTTCATCGCCCTCGCAGACTCAAGTAGCGCCTCATCCCCGCGCTACGTTGCAAATATCATCACAAACGCAACCTCGAGCCCGCACACCTACGTCTTCGCCGAGCTGCTCGAACGGCCCGCAGTCCAGGCTCTCCGCTCCCCAGACAACCCCGCCGAACTCCAAGGATACCTCACGCTTCTCGAGATCTTTGCCTGGGGAACATGGCAGGACTATCAATCAACACCTAACCTTCCGGCTCTCAGCGAAGATCAAAGCCGCAAGCTCCGCCTCCTGTCACTCCTTTCTCTCGCCTCGACTACGAAACCCCTCACCTATGAGATCCTCATGAACTCACTATCTCTCAACGCCTTCTTTGATCTGGAATCCCTCGTCACAGCAGCAGTATATGCCTCGCTTATCACAGCAAGACTCTCACCCGCTACATCGCCGCCGACTGTAAACGTCACGTCCGTTGCTCCGCTCCGCGACGTCAAACCCGCCTCTCTTCCGAACATGATCACCACCCTCACAGCATGGGAATCCCGCTGTGGCTCCGTCATCTCAGATATCGAGGCCGAGATTGCCAAAATCAGAGCCGATTCCGCTCAACGCCGCACAAAGGAACACGCCCGGGCTGCGGTTCTTGAAAAGGCACTCGAGAGAGTGAACTCCGAGTCTGAGCAAGCGGGCGGGTTCGGAAGTGGCCCTGGTGCTGGTAGTCAGGGCAGTAAGAGGAGCGGTTGGAAACCCAAAGATATCGGCGCGGCGTTCCGAAATCGGGATTTCTTCGGGGGTGGAAGTAATAAGCGCGAGTTTGATGATGATGGGTACTTTGATGACGGGGCCAATGAGTTTGATCCGCAAAGTTCTGGGATGGATATTGATGAGGGTGCTGGGGCTAGGACAGGGAGGCAGTCGAAGCGCTTCCTGGGGAAGAAGTCATAGTTTACCTGTTTGAGATGGGACCTCTGTCCTTGCTTTCAGGCCTCGATATGCTTAAGCGCAAGGCACTGAGCGTTTTGAATGAACCAATTATCAAAAACGGTAAATGCAATAATGCAATTACAATTACATCCAAGCACCAAACCGACTAAGTAGTACCAACGATAATCCACAACACCAAGGCTTCAGCAAAAGTCACCTAACGTACAAGTTGAAGTTCAAGTTCAGCAGCGAAGGGGTATTATAGAAGAAAATCAAAATAGAAATCAAGCTCGTAAGCCAGAAAAAACAAAGGAGACGAATGGATGTTGGATGCACGAATATGGTATGAAGACGGGTGAAGACTGAGTGCCGTCGCTAAGTAGAGCCCCAGCGTGCAGTGCTGAATTTGGGCCTTGATTGCATGAGATGTCGAGATTATGTCGCATTATCTTATGTATTATTGCATTGCGTCGATTAAAGCATCGTACCAGGAACCAAGATGAATAGAATGCTCAAAGCAGCGGCAACAAGGGCCGCAATTAGCACCGTGGCAACAGCTCGTTTCATCAATAGTTTCCGGACGTATGGTTCGCGTACTGGTGACCAGTTCATAAAGGTGTACTCGCTGTAACCTGCAAATGCCATAGCCGGGTCGATCTTGTATTGGTAGGAGACGATGAAGTAGGATGCGATGACAAAGGGTAGGATAACCTTTAGAACATGTTAGTAAAATAGGTCGATATTAAAGAGGACTTCACATACCCAGCAACGAATGTGTCGTGGTTTATCACGTAGAACCACATAAAACGCACCCCAAAAGCCTCCACCGAAGCTGATTAGGGCAAAAGCTAGACGTGCCACAATCGACAATGGGACAAGGTTACCCAGAGCTTTCGCCTGCAAAAACCCGGGGAACGCGTCGCGCTCCATTGCTTGGAAAACGTAGTCCTTGGCGGGATCGAATACTTCCGGATCGTCTCTACCGTCGTCCTCCACTAGGTTGATTATGCTAGAAACCATTTCCTCAGGTAAAACGATTTCCCTTTCAGCGCCCGGAAGGAGGTATGTATAAAGAATCTTCTCTGCACTTGCGCGGATATCTCCGCGCGCAACCGTATGACCAGGTGAACCCGATTCGTTTTTGGTAAGACTTGGCCGTGTCGGTTCATTTGACATTGTTCGAGTTGCAGCATTGTGTGAACCCAGACTACTCTGCGGAGAGTGCCTAGAGGAATGACCATCTGTGCGGAGGAAAGCTGATAGTCTCTGGTCTGTTTCTCTGTCGTCTAAATCGCGAAGACCGTTACGGAGCCCAGAAGGCCCCGCTTCCACCAGCGGAATATCGTTTACACTCTCAAAGTTCTCAAGCGGCGTCGAAGACCCTTTGCTCTCGGCTTTTTCAAGGTCGGGTGTCGCAACTAGAACCGAGCGTCGTAGTTCTTTAACATAATGGCGACACAGTGACATGTGTTGGGATACATCAAGCCTATGGACCTACGATTAGTATTCATGTTTGAATGGTAGAGTCAGAGTACGGTGAGTTTGAAGCATACCAAAAGTCAAGATAGTCAACAGAACGTTGCTGGTCGCGCATGTAAATGTAGAACGAGAACAGATCAACCGGAGCAAGAGTCCGGCGACTGAGAACCTCGAAGAGCGTCGGGAGACGATTCCGCTGCTCCAACTCAATCATACCGGGCGTCGCCATTGTGAGTTCAGTCGTCGAATACCAAGTCGCTGAAGCGATAATCGTGGTGTTGCGTTGGTCGAATTCGTACGTGAAACAAGGAGGGGCTGAAAAGGGGAACGGAGGCTCGTGACGGATACGAGTAAACAAGGCACTATAGGATAGCTAGTCGGTGGGCAGAGTATCGGAAGCTTCAGCAAAAGTAACAGCGCTCAACAACGGTCAATTATAACGAGTGACGAAGCAAATCAGGCGTAGAGATCGAACGTGAGGCTTGCGAAAGCGAGCGGCAGACAAGCTCCCTTGAGAAAGGAGATTGAGGGCAAAACAACAGCCACCGGACTGCAGCAAGGTTAAGAAGAGCAAGCACGAGCCATGCAGAATAGCACGCCGGGTCAGAGACTGCAGCAGAAGAAGATGAGCCAAGCCAGCCGGCAATAAAACGAGGGTTTTTGTCTGCAGTGCCTGCCAGCCTCCTTGTCGACCTGGAGTGTTTCTTTCCGCGACCAAACGGCCCGCCTCAATGTTGATCCGAAATGAAGGTCCACCGTCTAAAGAAGGCCCAGGGCCCAGGCACCAATTATTGTTCCTTGAAACAATGGACATGAAAGTGAGATGAAATTGGCGTGAAATTACGTCGATTGTGGATATTCATTAATGTTGTTCAAATGTAGAAGCCGAAACTGCATCATCGTCAACAATCGGTTCCCTGGATCAGGAACAGGATCGTCAAAGCTTCTATACCGAGTACCGCAGATTGGATACGTCATGAACCATGTGCTTGACTGAGCTCTTCGTGTGAAGTCAAATAAAAAGCAAAACTAATATAAACTCCTGATATATGCTTGCTCCACAATGCCGCATGCTAATCCGGGTATTCCCTCATACAATAACCAAAACTCCCATTCAATGCCTCTCTGTGTAGGATGGTCTGAGTCCTTCACTCCTTAATGGCCATCAGCCAAGTGCTAGAGAGCTGTTAGCCAACAGATGCCACAACAACGTGTGAAAAGGACCATCTATACTTACCGACCACTCTGGGATGTTTCGAATCTGCTGCCACATAAACTTCTCCAGCTTATTTGCGCTCTTAGCGTACGGCGTGGTTTCATTGTTGTACCGTCGGCAGTTGTCAAACATTAATACTGCATCCTTTATGAAGTCCTGCGGCGTGGGATACATGTCCTTTTCATGTTTCTCTTCCATTGTCGAGAGATCCATCGGCTCCTTGATAACTTCATAGTAGTCAAGTACCTCGTCTCGATTGACAGGCTGAGTAAACGGCCACGCGGCGCTATGATTTTGCATGTCGTTGAGAAGATGTAGGAGCTGGTTGTAGTTTGGCCCGTGACGTGGCTGACGGGCAAGTTCATCCATATCGGGTGACCATCCGGATTCTTTAATGGCGGGGATAGTCAAGGGATCAATCTCGACCGCGCCGTGCTTCCATTCCTTGGGTGGTGGATGGACAATATGTGACTTACTGAAAGCACGGATCTTTGCATGAACGGCCTCTTTTTGTTTTAGCAGCATGCGTCCCATTTCAAGGTAGCGTATCTTCGGAAGCATCGTGCATTGCATAATGGTTCCTCCTTCATAATCTTTGATGTATCCCATCCATATTGACCGGTCCAGTTGAATCTCTTTCGTGAATCCTTGTTTCTTGAAGTAACCAATAGCATAGTTATCGGCATACGTAAGGAAGTGCATAATGTCCGAGGTGGCTTTGACATAGTCCTATAACCGGGGATATCAGCGTCCATACATCCAAGCAACCACGAATGCTTTACCTTCAAGTGTGACATTAGATGCGCGCCATATCCCTTGACCTGCTGATCGGATGAAATGGCACAGAACACTATCTCCGCGAACCTTCGACTGTTGAACGGTCGATAAGTTATACCTCTGGATGATATTAGTGGAGGCATCGATCACAAAATCCGGGGAATACGAACCCTACAACTTCCAATGGATGTTTGACAATTGCGATTGAAAGATGTGATCTGTCGTAAACTAGTCGAGCAATATAATCTTTTGGCATTTTTGGCAGCTGCTTTTGAAAGATGCATTTCAGTCCGGTGAGGACAACGAAGCTGTCGCGAGAGCCATCGTTATTGACAACTCGGAATTCAATCTCTCCGTGGCGTTCCTCCAATACCGCCGGCTAAATCCCGAGTCAGACTTGCCTTGTCCCTAAATATTGTGGCAGCTCACCTTTTCCGGGAAAGGAACAATCCGCATTGCCGGCTTTTCCAAAGGATCTTCTTCAGTCTATCGAAAAGTAACTATTAGCATTGATGTCATCGTGCAGATAACTCGATAATTCAAGACAACACATACCTTCAGCTCTCTCTCTGGAGAGTCTGTGCGAGCCTTCTTATTCTGTTGTTGAGAATCCGGGGAAAGAGCCTCCTCGGAAGCCTTCCGCTTGGAGTTTGGTGCTAGACCCAGTCAATACCGAGCTCTGCAACAGAAAATACCACTTGCTAACTCACTATCTGTCATATTGTCGGTGAGAACTTAATTCAGTTGTTTGTCTGTTTTCAAGCTGTCGCAAATTGGCAGCGCTCTTGTCGCGACGTCTGCCAATAATGACTGATCCGGGGAGGGGACCGGGACATCAATGTTCCAGTCCCGATCGGGCCAGATCGACTGAACGCCGCGTGGAGCTCGGAGCTTCATGTTGTGGTGCCTGTCACCTTCAATTCAATGTTCTGACTACAATTCGTCTCTACAATTTCTCTCGTCTCCAAACTTGCTCTTGTAGTACCCAATGTCTCTTAACCAGGTCTGGGAGGCAGCTTCTGCAAGCCCTTTTACTCCTCTCGTTCCCAAAGACAGCCAATTCACTGTCGGCTTTAGTCTCCTACTGCTCGGTGAGTCCAAGAAGCGAGCATAGGATGATCAGTTGCTAATTCTTGCTAGCTTTCATTCTCACTGGACTCTTCGGACTGAGTTAGTACTCTTCTTACGCCAATTCGCAACTTCTATATCTGACAACCTTATTCTATAGACCGATCATTCGCGAGCATCATATCTCTCGGTGCCCCAGCATCATTAGCATTCGGGTAATATCAAACCTCAACGCCGCCAAATATACGTTTGCTAATATCATGCGCAGCTTCGGAGCTGTTTTCATGATCTGTGCTGTCGGAGTCTACGTTTAGATCACATCTCGCATTATACCCTGACTTGCTGGAGATTTGAAAGCCGGAAGTTGTATCACTAGAAGCACCGCAATTCTTCGTCCGAACTCGCACAATAAAGACCGGGTGTTTACTCCATATTTCAAATCTTTCTGCAATAAATCATGCCGGAAACTGGACCTATCTTCACGGCGGTTTCCAGCAATGCGCATCAACTTTACACTTTACTCCATTGCATTAGCTTTGCGCAAAATGCCACTGTACAAATAACTCCAGACGGCATTCGGTTCTCTGTGGAGGAAGCACGGGTCGTGCAAGGGCTTGCCTTTCTCGACAAAGCTCTCTTCACATCATATACTTTCAACCCGCCTAGCTCCCTCAACAACAACGACGATGTTACAATGAATGATGACACCGATAGCCCAGACTACCCGTGCTTTATCATCTCACTATCGGCGCTACTGGAAACCCTGAAGATTTTCGGCATAGGGGACTCATCAGCTGCAAAAACCAGCAGGGCAGCCAGCGTTCAACCCTCAGCTGTTTCTGGATCCAGCGCATTTACAGCTCCCGCTTTGCTCCTCAACCGCTCTTGTACCATTCAATACTTCAGTCAAGGATCTTCCCTCAACATCACCTTGGCTGAGACAGGTGTCAAGACAGTTTGTGAGTTGACGACATACGAGCCTGAGGAGGGAGAACTTGAGATTCCATTCCAACGCGATGGCATTATCATGAAGATTATCATGCGGTCCGCCTGGCTATACAACGCAATAACCGAACTTGGTGCGACAGACCCAAAAATCCTGAAAATATCCGCATCGGCAAAGCAAGAGCCATTCTTCACCCTGTCCGGTACTGGCGGGCCCTTCAGCGAATCCTCAGTTGACTTTTCGATCGAACATGGCGGCCAGGATAATGCGGCTCAATCCGACACACATCGCAAAGTATTGACCAACGACGGAACGGCCAGATCACGGGCCACTCGAGCCAAACTTGCGCCTACCGTCACAGAGACTTTTCTCGTCAGTCCGCCTTCTTCCATGGGATCTCGGTTGACACAAGACTTCAAGTTCGGGTACATCCAAAAGGCAGCGCGCGCCATGGCTGTAGCTAACAAAGTGAGCATACGCGGTGATCGACAAGGTGTCTTGAGTCTTCAGTTCATGATTGAATTTGATGCCGCCGGGTCTATCACTACAACCAATGGCTTGCGCCCCGCAAGGGATGCGCCAGGTTCAACGGTGAGCTTTGTAGATTTCCGATTTGTACCCTTGATAGGCGAGGATGAGCTTGGAGGGCAAGCCGTTCGTGATGATCTGTACTAGCATAATACGTTGTATTTTACTATCTGCTTATACGCATACTTATTTCTCTATACCCTGTCAGAGCAATGTTGATGCAGTCCCAGCAAAGTGATGCAATTCGAGTATCTCGATTTTGAACTCCTACCCCTATTCTTAACGCCCGGAACCTATTATGCAGTTTGAGTATCTAAAGTACTATACAAAGATGAAGACTAAACGAGCAAGCAAATCAACTAGGTAGATCAAGTGTCGACCGAATCGTGGTCGATCCCAATAATACATTTCAGTGAGATGGAAAGACAATCACATAACCTAAATGATTCGAGAATTAGCAATGAACATCCTAAGGGGCGCTAAGAGAAGCAAATCATACCTCAGCAATAGACTGCCTTTCAATAATCGACTTTTGCCTCTCATTCCGCGAAACGCGGTAGTAGTAATCACTAAAGTCGCCGCACTGCATATGCCTCAGGAACTCCTCGTCATGAGTTATAACGATGAGCTGGAAGTTTGCCTGCTGCTGGCGAGCTCTTATAATGTCATGCAGCGACTCTGCCAGAGACCGAATATTATCTCTATCTAGGTTGGTGGTAGGTTCGTCGAGGGCTATCAGGCCGCAGTTGACGCCGAAGCACTCGGCCAGTGCGAGACGGATGATAATACTAGCGAGGACTTTTTGGCCAGCACTGCACCGTCCACGCATGTCCATCTCTGCACCCTGCTTGACCATGCAGACGCGGTAGTTGTAGGAGCGGTTGCCCTTGGCGTTTTCGTTGTCGGAGCGAATGAGGATTGTGTCGACGTCTGTGCCGCGGTAGGTCTTTTGCCAGAGTTCGCTGATGATGGCGTTGATTTCTTCCATTTTGAGGCCGTGGTATTTCATGATGGCTTTGTCGAGGGCGCTGCCGTAGCGAGCTAAATCGTCGACGGCGGCCTTGGTCGTTTCGACTTTGATATGGGACTCCTTGTACTTGTAGGCTGCGTCTTTGTAGTCTGTGTCCCAGTCCGTGATGAGTTGCAGCAACTGGTCATCTTTAGACTTCATTTCACCCATTTTGCTGGATTGTTTTGCGGATAGGGCGTTGTGTTCGCGTGACCGGCGTTCTGACTCTTGTTTGAAACGACTTCTGTCGACCTCAGCGTCCTGAGCTTCTAGCTCCTGGATTTCGCTGGTGACCTTGTCGAGGTCACGCATTGACTGACGATACGTCAAGTTGTCAGAATATTGACGTTTTGTGTTTTCACTGTCTTTGAGCTGTGATGATATCTTGTTGATTGTCCTGGTGATGCCCGCTTGTTCGGTTTCCAGCTGGCTAATTTCTTCCTCGATAGTCTGAAGCTCGTGTTTGCTCCGGTCTAGCTGACTTGGTCCACCACGTTCATTGTAGGCGTCGATTTCCTCGTTGGCGAGCTCTAGCTGGTGTATGCTGTCGGACAGCTGGGAGGTTGTCTGCTGCATCTCTCTCTCGCGCGCCTCAGCCCGTTGATTGATATCGTCGTACATCTCTTGCAATTTGAGGAGCTCTGGATTCAAGTTTTCAATATCCTTGTCGGCCTGAGAAATTGCTTCGCGCTGCTGGCTGTTGAGCGTCTTGTACTCTTCAATCCGCGCAATAAGATCAGCCTTCCTCTCAAGCTGGAACTTGACGTTGTCGAGGTCGCTTTTCACATCTCTGAGCTGCAGTTCCAGGTTGTTTATCTCAGCACGAGCTTGCTCTCTATCGTTTGTGAGCTTTGTGAGAGACTTCTTGAGAGCCCTAGATTTTTCGCCAATGCTGGCTATCTCATCTTGGATATCCTCAAGCGTGTGCGGTGTCGCAACCTCTTGCTGCTTTGACGAAAGCTCTTGAATTTGGGAGGAGATAGACTTGATCTCGCTGTCATACCTGGCGATGGTGGTAACCGTCTTGGAAAGAGATTGAACATCTCGTTTCTTGTCGGTCGTCTCATCGACCATTTTGTCCCGCTCTTCCAACTGGACAACAAGCTCATCCCGCTGTTGAACGTATTTTTCTTCTTCCTTCTCCAACTCTGGGATCTCTGTTTCTTTAAGACGCGACCACGTATCGTAAGCAGTGCTGACAGCTCGAGCTTCATTGAGATCGTCTTCTAGTTGTTTGACATCCTCATCGGCTGAATCACGCGCTGCTTTCTTGACTAGGCCTTCCAGCTTGTTCCAGAAGGCCTTCAGCTCGTTTTCATTCTTGAAGCCCCGGGTGCACAGTCGACACACCTTCTGGTTCTTCGCGGTCTCCAGACACCTTGCCATATATTCCCCAACACCAGCATACTGTTCGGCGTCTTTTCTTGCCATGTCTAGTTGAGCCTGTCGCTGACTGACAACCTCCGGATATTCCTCGGGCTCGTCGTCGATAGCTCCGCGAATATCTTCAATGCACTTTTTCAGCTCTTTTTGTCGCTGGTCCATAGACTTTTTGACATTGTTTAGCTTGAATTCAACTTGCTCTAGCTCTCGATTGATTCCGTCTCTTGCTCGTTCGGCATCATACACTGCCTTGGATTCGTCTTCGAGGGTACGCTGAAAATCCTGCTCTAGCGAGTCGGGCTTCCAACTTTGATGAACAAGCTTCGAGAGGCGTTCGCCATGGGCCCCGTTCATTGTTTCCAGGCTCCGCTCTCTGTCTCTCAGCTCCTTCTTCAGGTGGTCCAATCGAGCCAAGTCGCCAGCCTTCTTAGTTGCGTCAATGAGCTCTGAATTCAGCCGGGTACTTTCATCTTCGAGATCCCGGATCTGAGAGTTCAGTTCTTGGATCTCCTTGTCCCTTGACTTAGATTTTTCATGCTCCTTGGCCTGGACCAGGCGAGACTGGATATCCTCAACATTAGACTCCAAGGCAGCCTGAACGCCCTCATCCACACTGATCTCGTTTAGTTTAGTTTGATAACTCGCAGCATCCTTGTCGTTGATAGCTATTTGACGCTTGGCTGCATTTTTGCTCTCCTGTAAGACAGATTTGCGCTCACTGATTCTGTTCAGGTTTGTTTGGGCATCGCGCAATTCGCTTTGCGACTCCCGTTTAGCACGGTCCAAGGCCTGGCTGTGTTCCTTTAAGATCTTCCGTATCCGTTCCATGAATTCGTCCACATCAGACTGGTCCACAATGCTATCGAAACCACGAATGTTCCAGGTCCTTGCAAGATCCTTGGACATACGCTGACGTCTTTCGACCTGACGTTCATAGTTGGCTTTGTCATTCTCGAATTTTCCATATTCAGCCTGCTTGAGACCAAGCTTGTGGCGAGCTTCCTCAATTTGTTCCCTGAGCTCCATATACCTCTCTTTCTGAGACTCTTCTTGCTGCTGGTACTGGAGCTGTTTTGTCTCAAACTGTTCCAGGTTCGATTCGAGCCATTCATCTGGCTCGTCGAGCTCTACTAGGTGCCGTTTCAGGTTGTCGATAGTGGATTGTACACTCCTGGCTTCGATCCGCTTGCCTTCCAGAGCTCCGAGAATTTGAGCATAACTTTCAGACTCCTTCCACGCTTTGTCCGCAAGCTCTGCAACTCGACGCATTTCCTCGCCTAACTGCTGGGTTTCAACCCGCAAGGCTTCGATCTCTTCCTGAAGCATGATGGACTTCTTCTCGGCCTTGTCGGCTTTCTCTTTGTCTTCCTTAGCATGTTGTTCCATGATTTTGAATTTGGCAAGCTCCTCGTTTTGCTTCTTTCGCAGGACCTTGATGTTGTCAATGGCCTTGGTATATTTGATCGCTTCAAAGATCTCGTCGAACTTCTTTTTCAGCACTGATGGTTCACTCATCGGCCATAAGCTCTCATCTTGATGACAGAAAATGACTGAATCCAGGATAGCCTTGGAGACACCAAGATATTGAGGCATAATCTGATCCAACTCCGCTACTCGGGAAGAAATTGCGGTTCTTTCCCCCTCCTTGATCATCAGGAGCTGGCCCTCTAGCGTCTTCTGTTGCCGTGTCGTCTTCTTCACCGTGAGTTGCAAGCTCCTGGTCGCTACCATCTTCGCACCGGACGTGCCCTTAAATGACAGCTTCACCTGAGCCAAAACCTCCTTCTCTCCGCACAGCTTGATATTCATAAGCATCAACCCCACCGGCATTTATGTTTCCGTCCACGTACCTTCGGGTCATGGATGAACGCGCCACCCTTGCTGTTGGGCGGGAGATCACCGGTCGTGGCATATTTGAGGCACTCAATAATGGTCTAAAGCTGAATTAACATCATTCTGATCGACCAAGTTGAATGGCATTCCTACAGTCTTCCCAGAACCATTGTAACCCACAATCAAGGTGAGAGGCGTATGAAATTGGATCGTTTCGCTGCGAGTGTTGTCGAATGAGCGAACACTAATTTAGAAAAAGAAAAAAAAAACATATGTTAGCAACTTAATGAAGGGTCATAGGTGTTCGAACGCTACTCACCCCAGAATCGAGAGCTTGTCGATTTTCGCTTTTGAATATGTCAGAATGCTGCGGAGAAGTCGGAGGTCCGCGACTTACACCTGTCAATGTCAGGGACCAAACTCAGCCTCAATAGCGTCAGAGGAACTTACATTGTGAATATAGTGGCCTCCTGTCCCTTGAAGATATTGATGAATGACAGGAGGGCCGTGGTACATCTCTTGCTCTGAAGTGTTTGCCTGCGCGTCTGCCTCACCAAAGACGCGGGGAAAGGCGCGAAGTCACGTGAGCCCATCGCCTTCCCTTTTGGGCCATTTACCGTCTGCTCGTCATCCTCAATTTCTTCGATTTCATGCTTAATAGATAGCCAATGTGACTTTGTCAGCTCCGATTCTATCTAGATACCAAGGACCTTCTCTCTATCACGTAAATGCTTACGGATCGGCATCTCTACGGCCTTCAACTACCGAGTATATGTCTAGGACTATACACGGGACAGATAAGTCCTATGACGGCAATTCATCACTAAATAACATCGTTTCCTGAAACTTGTCTACTTTCAAATTCATGTATACAACAGACTGCAACATGAGAGCAGGAATCCGGTTCAATGAGACAAATGCGCTAGGCTCTGGTCCTTCGAAAATCCAGCCATGCATGAGCTTGGGAAGCCTGGCTAGACCTTTGCTGACTGTCGCCATCAGCTATGGAATGATTGGCTTTTTACGTGTATACGAAGTTGGAGGAAGACATGATACATTCAATATTCTCAGGGGTGCTGGACTAATCAAAAGTTCCACACCATGTTTGTCCTTCAAGGGATTGGTACTCCTTGGCCAACTCATAAGGTTCTTTTGACAGATCATCAAAGAGACTGCATTGGGAGACATCATCGCAATACACGGCACCTAATCTTTCCAAAGCTAGACACCGTTCTTCCATGGTCAATGCATTTCGGACTTGTACAAAATCCGGGGGGTACCGGCCAGTTTCTCTATTTTTCTGAAGAGCCCATACTCCGCCGCTTTCGGTGAAGCCAATCTTGCGACTGATCGAGAATGATTCCATGAGCTCGTTGAGGTCAAGGCATTGGCCTCCAGACCACAAATCCTCGCCGCTCGCAGGATTGTACCAGGAGCCACCGAACTTGCGGAGCTGATTACAGAAGGCGTCTTCGTCCGCTTGGGCGGTGGATCGCTCGGTGGACTGGAATCGAGCGATTCTTAGGTGCTGTAGCTCTATGGGGCCAAGCTCAGCCATCCAGATGCCGCCAGAAGATGGATAGCATGCGGTCTGCCCGGTGCGAATGCTGTACCGTGTTGTGGGAAGAGGGCACTCATGCTTCTCAACATGCACCATGCCTAACTGTGAATCATCGACTTCTCCAATGCCAGGAGCATGAGGGCCACCAGAAGACTTGTAAACAAAAGACCCAAGCAGGATTATCGAAGACACAATCATGACAATGAGTTTAGAGAGACTGAAATAAGATGCGGGCTGGCTGCGAGTCCTGGGGGTGTGCGAATTTTCGCTCTGGAGATCGCCTAGGTTGATGTCAGCCATGGCAAAGACAGAGATAGAGAGCGCAAAGTTGAGAGAGAACAGCCTCGACTTTTGGAGTTAATTTTAATCTTAACTCTTGGCTGCATGTTAAGCATGTCATCCAGGGCCCCCAACCGCGACACAGCCTCTTCCTGCGCGAACAATGTTTGGCCCCTACTTTCCTCTTGGCGCTATCTACATTGCCCTAATAGGGCATGTCGTGAGTCTTCAGTGGCCTCGGGGCCAGACGACAAAAACATGACTGAAACACGGCCTGTAGGCACCGCACTTGCTGTCTTGCATTACGCCCCCAACATACAGGGTCTCCGGTATGCCATTTGATAGGCGCTGGAGTAATTTATCGACGAGACTGTTTTGGCCCTCTGGGACATGGTCAGTATGGGCAGACCAGGGTCAGTTTTTGAGCCTATATAAAGTGAGAGTGAGCAGCATGGAGGTCTCAGCAGTACCATTCGACCAGTATCGCAGGACAGCACTCCGGGAGTCTTTGGGGCCATGGCCAGAATGAGCATCATACGGCGGTTCCCCGTTCTTTTTGCATCTCTTCTGCTTTCCCTACCCTCTACACTTGCCGCTCCGGTATTTGATGGTGAAGGGACCATCGAAGCCCGAGATGACGGCGGGGATGTCGATGCCCAGTGGACATGGTTGCACTTTGAGGGTTGTGACAGTGCCCAGAAAAAGGCCATCAAGCAGGCCCATGAGGATGCAGTGACCATGGCTGAGCATGTCAAAGAAATCGACTTTGGCAATGATCCCGGTGCGATGGATTTCTTTGGCCCTGCTGCACTCAACAAGGACTGGCAGAGCAACATCCAGTCGGTGTTTGAGCACATCTCCACCTTCCGACTCAGTGATGTCTGGCCCGGCTACAGGATGAATGCGCGCTGTGGAGCCGCGAATGATAAGAAATATCAGAACCGTTGCTCCAGACTGGGTCTTGCTGCATATCAGTGGAATACTAAGACAGACGCAAGCAATCCTAACAATGCTCCTTTCTACAATAAGGCGGATGCTGTTTCCAATATGCATTTTTGTGACATTTTCTTCCAGTACAAAAAGCTGGACGATGCCGTGGACGCCTCCAAGGACGTCGATAATTTCATGTGGCGGTATGACCTGAGCAAATACAAGAATCAAGGTAGGCGAGGGCCCATTGTGTATTTCAATATCCACTGACTCTGGGTCTAGCATACATCATTCTGCACGAGTTCATGCATGCCACTGTTATGACATACGAGCAGAACGCCGACCGTCGTATCTTCGATCTTCAAATGCAGTATTACGAGTTTATCCCCAATGACGAAGACCGGGGTTGGAAAAGAAAGAAAGTCAAAGTAGACGTTTATCAGCCATACTACTGCAAAATCCTTGCTCGCACTGCCAGGAAGTACATTGCACAGGATGGAATTACAATGAATGGTTTGTTCGCCATGACCATGGTCTGCTTGCCCATGCTAATAGAACATTCTTCATCTTAGCGGACAACTATGCTCAGTACGCCCTATGTAGGTCCTCCCTGGTCTTGACCCCTATGGAAACACTTCGACTGACCTCTTTAGCAAAATATGTCCAATCCAAGCTCGAGGGCAACCAATACCCGTGGTTGCCTCTAGCCGATAGACAAGCAGAGGATTGGTATAAGAGGGACGGCTCTCTTCTTGTCTACAACAGCGATGGAACCTTCGGATTCAACTCGGGCTCAATTACAGACGACGTCTCTATCAGTGCTGATGGCACTTACGAAGCGCATGACCTCGGAGATGACGAGATCATTGAGCTCCCCGACCAGGCGGATACGGACACAATTACTCCCGAGTCTGATTACCCTGATGACTTCAACAGCCAAGTACAGCAATGGAGCACATATGTCAACAGACCAGCTCCCACGTGCGCAAAATCAGGAGACGATGCCCCAAGTGGCCGGTCGTCCTTCACGGTAGCCGACGCCGATGCGAGAATCAAGGCATTGTGTGGCAATACTGGCCTTTATGATACGGTATTTGTCCATCCAATCGACGTGGGCACTGGTCAGACCAAGGACGGCAGAGGTAAAGCCCTTGGAGTGATCGACAGTTCCGATATAAATGACGGCCAAGACAAACTATGGCTGAGTGCCTCTTTTGCTGGAAGCTGTGTGGGAATGACGCCCTGGCCACCGACGGGCGATGGACTTCGTGATACGGACCTTTGCATGGACAGGTTTAGGGCTGTTGTGAATTCGGTACGAGATCTATTCTCCATCAAACAGCAGGTCAGCTAACAAGCCAACAGTGCGATACATCCACGACAAGTGAGAAGTACGGAGGAAGCCTCAAAGACGGCTGTATAGTAAGTCAAGCCCCACATCGGGTTCGAAGGGAAATACTAACTGCTGTAACCTACAGACTTATGAAGTCATGGCCGTGGGTGCGGACGAGGATGCCCCTGTAGGCGTCGCTGAAGATGGCTACGGCGACGTCAAATGCGAGGACACCGACACTTCAATTATCGGAGATAGCTTCAAAAACACCTGCACCTGCTGGTATGAGAATCTGTCTGACCAAACCGACATTTTCAACCAACCTAAGAGCGGCAAATGTTCAGACATTGACTTTATGCCTGCGTGGTCTTACAGTGACGACCGTGACTACGTGCCTGAGAACATACAGCCGGCAGTGACTGTGACTGCCCGGGCACTTCCCACTGCTTGATTTCTTAGTTTATAGATTTGTATACAGAGATAATAGAATCAATTGCTTGAGATTAGTCACGACCCACAGTGGCACAGACTCCCGCGATCTCAGTGGGTCTCCCCACCATGAGAATGAGAATGAGATCAAGAGCGCGCGCTCAACTCTTCAGCGGGGTGCGCTGACAGCGTGAGCTTCTTTCCTCCTGATCTCTCCACTCTCTTGCAGCTGTTTCATTAAAAAATAAAAAAAAATGGACCTCACTCAGCTGCACCTCCAGGCCTCTCACCCATATACTCTCGACCCAGAGCTCTCTTCCGGCTCATATGGAACCGCAATCGGAATCCCACAGCTCCCTCGCTCATTAAATCCAGGCTTCGACCTCCAATCCACATTAAATCCAAACTCGCAGGCAGACCAGCAGCAATTACCATGGCCGCAGCGCGTTGCAAACGAAGTCCGCGACCTCTTACTCCTCCTCGCCCCCGACGGCACAGTCCACTACGTCTCTCCGTCCTGCAGAGCCATCATGGGCTTCGACACCGCGAATCTAGAACACGGCTACCTCTCGCTATTCATCCATGATGAAGATAAACCTGTTTTTGCCCGAGAATTGCGCGAGTGTATCGCCGACGCACGTCCCTTCCGGTGCCACTTCCGCATGTACAAGGTCGACAATTCGACTTGTTTGATGGACGCGTACGGCCATCCGCATTTCTCAGGGTCAGCATCAGACCCCAACGCCAACAGTACGAATGATCAACTCCACCAACAACAACAATTATGCCACGGCGTCTTCCTCATCTGCCGCCCCTATCACACCCAGAGCACACAACTCCTCGACTCCTTCCTCGAACATAAACTCGAAAACATCCGGCTAAAAGAACGCATCGCGCAACTAAAACGTGAAGAAGAGACTGATATCAATGCTGCCGCACAGCAGACGAAACTCAATCACGTCCCTTCCTCCGCTGCGCATCGGCCAGTTCCGCAGTCGAATAAAGGGTTTTCCGCGGGTCTTGAGCCGCCATCTATCCCGGCAAAAGATAATGAGTCTTCAGATACGCTGGACAATGCGAATGACTTGGATTTGAGCCAGGCGCGGGCTGCGCTGCGGGGGGAGGGCTCGTCGCATTTAACTGGGATAGAGTTGCTGACGGGCCTCTTCCTTTCTGAAGGCGAGAGGGCTCAGGGACTGAGTACGGGTATACCGCAGGCTCATCTGTATAATTCCGCGGGTGGCGATCGGGGTCAAGAGCAACAGCATCAGCAACAACACCAACACCAACAACAAGTCGTGCCAGAAAACGAACCAAGGAAGAGGCTCAAGGGAGAGTATAAATGTGCGGATTGCGGGACGTCGGACTCGCCTGAGTGGAGGAAGGGGCCTGATGGCCCTAAAACGCTGTGTAATGCGTGTGGGTGTAAGTATTTATACCGCTGCTTGATCTGTTCTCGTTTGGCTAATAAGTTGGAATGATCAGTGCGTTGGGCTAAGCTGGAGAAGAAACGCCAGGATTTAGGTTAGTATGCCAGACATACGATCTAATTTTACAAGCTTCATTTCGGAGATTAAAGCGTTTATATGGATTCTGGTCTACGTTGTTGTGAGTCTGCAATATATGCCCACCCGCATTGATGAACTCGGTTGGCTTTTCGGGATACTGGTTGATTGCCGTTCAAGCTGTCTAGTGAACTAATTTGTCCTCTCATTACCTGTACAATATTCGCAACATAGAGCTTTGGCGGGGTGTTGCCTTGATAAACTAGCCCATCGACTTCGGTATATTATATATCATTATGACCACTTGCATTGGGAACATTATGAAAACAAATGAAGACTAACTCCTGGTATCTGTCTGGCAACGATGGTATAAACAAGTGAGATGGCAAGCATGCCCCCAAAAACCGCAAACCCATTATTTGAACCATTCACATCTGACTATTTTGATGTTTTAATTCTTCGACATCTCACTAAAGGATGTATAGTTGTAAACCCCAACCCACTTCAAAACAACAGGCTCTCATCCTCATTTATTTGCCTTCTTAGGTGGCGGCGGGAAATATATCTGCGGCTGAGGCTGCTGAATCGACCCACTACCAGCCTCGACCTCCTGGTTAACAGCCTGGGGGTTCGGCGCAGTAAAGTGCTCCCGAAGCGGAAGGTCATTCGAATTCGAGCCAGAGTTGGAATGTGAGTGCGAGATAGTCGAGTCCAACCGGTTGAACGCCAAACTGCGCGGCGTCACGGCAGGCATCGGCGAGCGCGGGAATGTAGCTTGCGGGTATCCACCTCCACCGGCTGTTCCTGGTGTCATGGGAATTGCGCTAGGCGTCATGGGGATCATGGTTGGTGATTTCAGGATCATGTCCTCGTATGCCTTCATGGTCTCCTTCTCTTCGCGCTCCTCGTCGCGCTCGAGGCGTTCTTCTTCTGTCATGAAGCAGTTCCAAATGGCAATTCCTAGTTCGACGGTGTAGAGGACACTGTCACGAATTTGTCAGTTAAACTAGTCTCTCAAGATAAGGCTGGCTCACATTATGAGTATTGTAAATGCAAAGAGCGCTTTTGCCTGGTGGCAGTATGTAACGTTGCTCGATTCGTGCGCGACATTGCAGTTCTTGGTGATGTACCATGGAGCTCCGTTCTGGGGGTGTTTAGGGTCTGTTGTATCCTTCCCGGCCTGCCATGCGGCGGATATACAGTAGATGATGATCAAACCGATCTGGACGACAGCGTGTGCGCATGGGTATAGGATATTAAGGATGTGAAGAGGGAACTTGGTAATCAGGATGAAGACGCTCAGAATGGAGATGACTAGGTTCCAGTTCGTAGTGCTGGTGGATTGTCAGCTGAAATGCCATGACGAGGCACAAGTGGCTTACAATGAAGACCAAACTTTAGGGACTGAGTATTCCCGGTAGTTGGCCGCTGCATAGACCTCAGTGTCCGGAGAGCTATTGAAGCCGTTGTCATAGCCGTCTTGCCATAATTTCGTCCGATACCGATCGTGCGCAGCAATACCAGTGAATGTGAGGATGGCGATAACGAACGCTAGCTCAACGGCCATCAAAATGTAGACCAGATTGTGGTGGCGGTATTTCTTTGCGATATACATGATGTTCGAGTTTCGGTCTCAGACCGGATTGCCGAGACGTAGCCAAACGTAGTATATTCTTTTTCTAGAAGCGAATGAGGCCAGACCGGCTGGCTGTATATTCAGGGCACTTGCATTGGAAGCCAGAAGCCTATCGGTTAAGGTTGAGAAGAAACGCGAGAGCTGAAACAAGCACCAAGACAAAAGATCGAGAATGTCAGCCCGGGGAAGCGCCCATAGTTATGGGGTTGACGGCCTCGAGTCTTCCAGCGAGTCCTAGTATCAGGAGAGGGGCAGCTTCGGCGCTTCGATCGCAAGCAAGAACGCTGACAGGCGTGTTCTGAGATGTTTCCCAAGCATACATCTGGCCAATGCTTGTTGGCGAGCAAGCGCCAACATTGCTGCGAGGTAGGCCTGGCCACCAATGAGGCGGCAGAAGACGAATATCGGCGCTGGGCCGTCACACACTAAAGTAGCCCGTGTGATGGCGACGGTGATCTGCAGGCTCAATGGACTGTCTGGACTTTGAACAATATCTGGCGGAGAAAATCAGCCATTCGAGTCGCCTTAATATATGCGACGAATTATCGCTCAGCTAACCTCAAGGTAAGAGTTGCCGGCGTGCCGATTGCAGCGGCTAGAAACAAGAATAAGCTTGTCAAAAATTGAGCAATCAACGGGAATCTGATCCATCTTGGATTCGCTGGGAGGTATGAGCTTGTCAATTTTTCGGAGAACCAGAATACTCGATGGAAATAGCGAAGAAATGTCGAGATACAAAAGACTGGAGTGTTTACGAATAGCTTCATCGGGACCAAGTCATGTGCAATTAGGTAATCACCTGCCATCATTTACCTGAGTAAACGTCACTCCACCTTCACTTCATCAATTCATCTTAAAAAAGGTTGCATTGGCTCCATTAATTGATACATGTTCAGCCTCTGTCTCTGAAACCTGAAACCTGGATGCAGACTTCAAAGCTGTTCCGTCGTCTCCGACTCGTTCATTGTCCTTACACTCCACCGCCCACTAGTACTACAGTCCGCCAGATGAGCTCCCCAACAGAAAGAAAGGTCTCTGTGCCTCATACAGTTCGGACGGCCGCAGAACCCCGGCAGAACAGGTCGTTTCCTGTACGGTTGTCGCATATTGAACAGGTCAATCCTACAGTACGACTCTTGCAACTTGCCATACCTCCAAGCGTACAAGACCCGGAATTGGACGGCCAATCTGATGAAGTTGAACAAACTACTGTGTGTCTTGACTCTTGCCCTGGTGGTTCTTTATACTGCATACACATATTAACAGCAAGCAGGCCGCCCAACCAGAGCCGCTCACTTTCTTCCCCGGGCAATGGCTCGATGTCCATATTCCTTCTGTCTCCAATGCTGGCGGGTTTAGTATCACATCTACACCTGCAGATGCCAATTTGTTTCTTTCTCTGGAGCCTTCCGCTGAGCTTGCTCCAGCCGAGGTAGAAGTGGCACCTCCCCTAGATCCTCGCGGCCGTGAACCCTATGTAGAACTGGCTGTTCAAAATGCGCCTTCAAACCCGGCTAGTGCATGGTTGTGGCGACCCAAGGAAGAGATTCTGGGCAAAGAGCTGTGCATTCGCGTTGGAGGAAGTTTTGTATGGCCACCTTCAGATATAAAGCTTGAAGGCATTCGAAATGCTGTTTTTGTTGCGGGTGGTGTGGGTATTAAGTGAGTCCGCAAATGTTGACTTGAGACAAGCATCTTATACTGATTCTATCAGTCCAATTATCTCAATGCTTTCTCATCTAAACAACAACGATGAAAGCACTGGTCGCTACCACCCTTCCCTCAACATCCACATCCTCTATTCCTCCAAGCTCCCAGACGCAACGTCACCAGAGTCAGCTCTCGACCAGGTCTTGTTCCTTCCAAGATTACGCGAAATTGTGCGCTCCCAATCACAATTCCACCGCCTGCGTATCACCCTAGATCTCTTCCTCAGCAACCTCCAGGATCAATCATCTTCACTCCTGCGTCAAACCCCAGAGGATCTAGCAATACACCCTCGACGCATCAACCAAGAGGATCTGAAGAAAGCAGTTTCCGGCAATGGCGTACAGTTCGCTCCTGACGAAACAGTATGCTATGTCTGCGGTCCGCCTCAAATGACGGATGAGGTTGTTGGCACCGTCACCGGACTCCTGAATGGACAGAAAGAGCGAGTCTTTTACGAAAAATGGTGGTAAACATCTGTCTTTGGTTCCCTAGGCAAATTTTCATGTTATGGTCAACCTCCTTAATGGTTAGACCCAGCACCGGCCACCAAACGCGCAACCCTCAAATCCTAACACGACCCAACCTTGAACCTCGCGTCGACATTGGCCCAGGCTTGCAAAATCGACATTGGCGATCTATTGCACATCGAGAATCTTCTCATGGTTCCCCATTGGTCCGGATATATAACGCCGCATACAGAGTTCTAAAGTTAAAGTCCAACTCAAAAGCCATACCCTAGCCATGTAAGGGCGAAACACTCTCGGAAGCTTTTTCCGTGTGCATGCCCTAACAAGCACGAGGCATGTATGTCGGGGGAAAGAGATAAGCGTTCTCATTCCTGGCATATATGTGCAATCGGTGGTACGTGCTAGTTTCTACAGCAGCAAGGGCAAGGCAGCATTCTTCTTTCACGGGAATTCCCCGTCACATTGGGGTTTTTTTTCGAATCAAGAGCAGAAACTCGGGAACAATATCCGGCTTCATGCATTCTTCGAGTTCAGATATACCACGTAAGCCACTAGAAATGTTGAGGGAAATGCGTTATGCGGTGTCAAATAAGCATATATTTCTTGCTACTAAGTCAGATACAGCGCTAGCTGCACGGGTTTATTTCGCAGAAAATGCTTGAAAGCGCGGGATCATTTTTACAATACGATATCCCAGGCAGGCGTTAAGATCTAAGAAAATGCATAATTGGACCAGTAACTTTTGCAACTCCAAGGCTTATTGCACATAGTATGTCAAAGACTAATCAATCTGGGCCCTTGACCATCCCACCGTCAACAATCATCATCTCATCGATCCTAGACTCCGTATCGCCATACTCCAACCGCTTATATGTAACCACTCGTCCAGGGCTCATATCAAATTCGAAAAATCTCACGCGCCGTATGAAGCCGCCGTAGCCACCGTATCCCCCGAAGCCGGAACCTCCACCGTAGCACATCCAAAGAGACGGTTTTTGGGCAGCATTTTTGCTGAGCGAGCAGTAGTCGTTTGCATGGTCGCTATAGATGTTAGATATTGAAGATATCGTATAGTAGTAAAAGGCACTTACTGTCCGCATCCAACGAAAAGAATCCCTTCTTCTTCAAGAGCATCCTTGAATCCAGAGTTGAAGCCTGGAGCAGTAGAGGGTTCGGACCAATTTCCTCGGAAGTAATTTCCTCGCTGGGCGAATTCGGGTAGAGGAATGTGGATGAATGCCATGTTCATGTGCATATAGGTGTATTCGTGGTGTTTGTTTTTTAAGCCTTGAGCGGTAGACTTGAACCATCGGATTTGGTTCGGCTTGATCCAATCATAGCCACGATACTGACGTTCATCGGGAGAGTATGAGTGTGAATCAAGAAGATAGAGTGTTAGGGCAGAATGGTCCGTGTTTCCACGGCCTAGAACCTCCACGATGTAATTTCCAACGCCATCCACATCTTCGGGGCCAGCCGATGAGAGCGAGTATGGCAGATCTTCCAACAAAGCCATAGATTGCTGACGATTCAGGTTGCCCTCGTCGTCGTGGTTACCGAAAATGGCTGCATAGGGTATTTTGCGCTCCACCAGCAAGTTGACGGACTTAAAAAGAGGGCTCTGCGCATCCTTGGACGTTTCGCCGTTGACCTGATCTCCGCTGAGAATGACTAAGTCTGGCTGTTCCTCATCCAAAAGCCTCTCGACAAACTCTAAAGTTCGAGGATCCGCGTCACATCCTTGTCCGGGGATGAGCTCGGGGGGTACAGGATCTCTGCAGTGTCCAAGTCCAGTACTCAGATGCAAATCCGCCAACTGCATGATCTTGAACCGACCATTCTCGTTGATTCTCGGCTTCGGCTTCTTAATCTTCAGTGGGTCACCCCTCCGAACCGTGATTCGAGCTTCGAGCGCCTCCGTCCGACTATCGAGCAACACAGGCGTATCCCTAACCTCCCACCCAGCGCGTGGGTCCACTGCATCGGCACCGAAAAGAACATCAACAGAGGTTATTGCGCTGTGTGAATCGCTCGCGTGCCGTTTCGCAGTCCTCTTTAGCCATATTCCACCAGGCCGCTGCTCCCACTCGACATTATCCTTCTTCGCATTTTCAGGAGATTCTGGTTGGATCCGGCTGATTTTGAGATCAATAACGACTTTATCCGCTGGAAGAAGCTCCTCTTCCTTTTTGCGCTCGAACTGGACGTATGCCGCAGAAGTCCATCCCGTCCGCAAGTATAGATCCTTCTCCACACGATTCCATCCCGGTGTCGATAGCTTGCAGCCTGATAATAAACCGATAACTGAACAACTCACGACAGTTACATCGGTGATGACAGCGCCGGCGTAATGAGAGGGAAGATGGCCGTGGATCGAAGCAGGTAGTACTCGAAACCGATTATCTAATGTGACGACTAGAAGTAGAATGAAAGACGTAAATACAGCGAGCTGTATGCCCGCGCGAACCTATACAAAGAAGAAAGTCAGTAAGCTGGCTTTGTTTGATCTCCGCTCCACACAAGGTAATGGAATGGGGAAATCGGCAGGGTTTCATACAAATCGGCGTGTCATGATCGTCGGTAGCACCCCTGACAAGTTCTAAGAGTGGGCAGAACAGGCGGGCGCTGAAGCATGATGGTCCTTGGGCCTGGAGGACACACGGCGCATTCAGGGGGATTGCGCGGAGGCTCAGATTGAGTGGCAGGCATCTCAAGGGGTCTTTGTTGCGGAGTGAAAGAGCAGGGATCGGTTGGGAAGGCGGTCACATGCTTCCATGTGGCAACTTTGCCGAAGAAGACTCACGACAACAACTATATTGGTATCATCTATCTTATGTCTATTTATATCTTTATGTTGGTGTCATAATTTACTCCTTCTGCTCCTTCTTCACGTTCTTCTTACCGCTCCAAATATCCTTTGTTGTGTCGAGGATTGTGGACCAGTTCTCAAAGGTGGTGTATGGCATGCCTTGTCGCTCACAGTAAGTGATCAAATCTAAGGGGTCAGCTTGTATATCTTTTTTCAGGAGAATATGACATACCCTTGCCAGCCTTGGCGAACAAAAGGTCAGTCTCTGTCGCAGCGGACAAGTCCGAGACACCGTCGCCAGCGTAAAGCAAAGTGGGACGCTCATTAAAGGGCACCGCGGCGTACGGCTTGATCTCTAGAGATTTGTCGTGGCCGAAGTGACTAGGTTATGTCAGCACAATGCAATCAATTAACTGGATTGTCAACATACGTGTCGTCGTGGTACTTGATCTGCCACCCGTTCGGGGTGTTGATGTCTTTTCCGTCACGGCTCTCGACATCGTTGGAGACAATCGTCAGATGGTCATCAAGCTTGTGGCCGAGCAGTGTCTCGAGCAAGGTCTGGATGACAGGCTTCATGCCAGACGATAAAACCACAATGGGCACATTGTTGTCCTTGGCCCAGTAGTAGAACTCGGAAAAGTGAGGGTCCAAGCGCATATTCTTCTTGAGAACCTCGAGGCATTCGTTGAAAGGGGTGTTGATGCTGTCAAGCATGTCCCGGAAGGCATCACTAGGATCAAACAATCAGTTCCTGCGTCTAGTCATTTTGATGGAGCTCTTACCGGAAAGTGGCCTTGTGGTCAAGGATGGCAACGTTTCCAGCGCGACGCTTCTCCGCGCCATATCCGAGGTTGTCTGTCTTTAAATTGAATCAGTACATGTCTAATGAGAGGATAGAAGCAGAAAATGGTACCATGTGGTCATTGCCTGGAATTGCGGTCAGCGACAGCGTCAACACTTGATCTCCAACAACTTACTGTCTTCGAGAGTGATGGTCCCATCGAAATCGGTAAAGAAGATAATCTTGGGATTTGTCTTAAGGTAAGGGAGTGTAGAAGTAGAACCCATGGTGAATGTCAAGTAGTGGCGGGGTAGTTGTACGGAGTAAGAAGCTGGCGGGGAGTCAGCAGGAACAATTTATGGAGTAGCAGCGGCTAGAGCCCTGCAGGAGTAGACGAGCTGGCAGGCGTACTTATCGGTGAGGAAGTGGTGGCGTGCAGTGAAAAAAAGTCGAATGTCCCTGAGCAGAGGCTCCGCGACCCAACTTATACCTCTCAATCAAGGCAGGCGACGTCAATTTGCCATTTCATCATAAGAAAGATCGTAGACTGGGTCCCTGCGGTGCCTGCGGATCATCCATCACTAAGCGCCTTAGAATGAACGACCATACGGAGAACATTGTCACGGTGGACCTCGTGTGGATCTCAGTCGGTGGCCCGGCCGGTCCCCTGACTCTCCTCCGACATTTTCGCGACGATAACGACAAAGTCTCAATTAAGTGCTAAGAAAATGTCGCGATTGCTGAGATCCCTTCGGCAGGTCTTTGGCTCAAAACCGGTGCCATCGCCATCACCATCATCGGTAGTTCAAGCATCACGCCTACGGTTCGCCCGTTCAATTGACACCGATTTCACGACCTTTCGAGGTACTGCATGCGCTCCGCCAGTTCCAAGCCATAATTGACATATTTCGTGACATTGCAGAGGGCGACCGAGCCTTAGTCTTCAATGCCAAAAAGCGACAGCACTCATTAACAGGTCCGCTTCAACGAGGACAGAAGTTCGACACGCCCAAAGGGTTCCTAAAGCATGATGACATTATCGGCCGAAGACCGCGCGAGCAGATCGCAACGCAGAAAGGTTTGTCTACTGGGTACTCGCTTGAATGTATAAGCTAACAAGGTGGCTTTACAGGCTTCCCCTACCGAATCATGCTCCCTACCCTCGATCAATATGTCGCAATGACACCGCGGCATGTAACGCCGGTACTTACTACAACACCCGATCCCATTCTCCACGGCGCGTCCGGAGCCTGTTCGTTAACATACAGCATAGATATACGCCAAGGACGCAAATGTCATCGTTTCGCTTCTTGATATCCACGTTTCGCCGTCGAACGAGGATGCCAACGGTCCAGCGCCGCTACAGATTCTCGAGTCCGGGACAGGCCACGGCGCATTGACGCTCCATCTCTCTCGCGCAATTCAAGCAGCCAGCTCCCTTCCACCACCGATCCCGAACGCATCACAGATAACACATCTTGACAACGATCCATCAACACCAACCAAAGACACGCCGACGCCGGTAGAAACGGACACATCGAAGCAAGAGCAAGATGAGAAAGCCATCGCCGAGGCAAAAGAAATCGAAGCAGCCCAACAAGACTGGGACACATGGCGCGCCCAACGCAAAGCCATAATCCACACCGTCGAAGTCTCGCCCGTCTTCTCCAAGCACGCAGAGAAACTTGTCCGCGGGTTCCGCCGAGGGATCTACGCCGGCAACGTCGACTTCTACGTCGGCCGCGTCGAGACCTGGATCTCAGAACAGCTCAAAAGCAAAGCCGCTCCCGAGCCCTTCCTCACGCACGCCATCCTCGACATGCCCTCCGCACATCTACGCATCCCACACGTTGCGCCGATCCTTAAGCCAGATGCCGTTCTCGCGGTCTTTATGCCCAGCGTCACGCAGATCGCCGACTGCGTTGAGATTATCAAGAAGCATAGGCTTGAGTTTGATCTTGAGAGAGTCATCGAACTTGGCACGGGGTTGAGCGGAGGCAGGGAATGGGATGTGCGGATTGCGACAAAGAAGTCCAAGGCTGATCCTGGGTGGATTGAGCAGGGGGCGGACTCGGGATCTGGTAGTGCTGACGCGGCTGATGCGGCTGCGACGACGGGGACTTCTGACGAAGTAGTTGGTGCAGAAGCAGTGGCGAAGGCTGCTGCTGCTGTTGCTAAGGAGGCCGAGGATGTCCTTATCTGTCGGCCTTTGGCTGGGCAGATGATTGGGGGTGGAGGGTTTGTTGGCGTCTGGAAGAAGATGCAGGTTGATAACTGAAAAGTGTCTTCTTGTTTGATTGTACCATAGATAGATACCTTGTATTATACCATATATTATATTATAGACCATAGACTGACATATCCTATTTCTTCCTACGACGTTCTACAGATGTAAATATAAATGACGTTGAGAAGATCCTCATGTTGTAACAAATCCTAACACATACCTAGCTAGGTACCAAGAGCGAAAAGAAAGCGAAAGATAAGATTGACCACGCCGTCCATTGACTACTCAGTTTCCAAGAAGATGATACGCAGGTGATGGGCGGGATCCATTGCCATTAGTACAGCAATGTCTCCAACCCGAATGACAAGACAGAAGAAGAAGGGAGAAAATTGAGACAAGAAGGTAAGAAGCCAGGTAGGAAGAGCAGAGACTCGAGAGATAACACCGCAGAGTCAAGCAACGCGCAACGCAAAAGTCCCCCAAGCGTAAAGCGTAAGACGAAAAGAACTGAAAAGATTCCGAGATAACAAGAACAGGACAAACCGGGCTACACAAACACCAGTCTTCGTAAGATTCGACATGACATGCTCCCATGATGAACTAAACCGAACAGCTTAAGCTCAGTTCCGTTGTGGTCCAAAATCAGCCTCCACGACCTTGCCCTTTTTGCCTTTAACTGAAAACTCCGCGAACAATGCGATATGATCACTTGGGAAATGATAGTTGGGGAACCCGGGCACCTTCTTCAGATATTTGCTATCCACCTCCCCGAGTAGCCCCGATACGTGCACAGTATTCGATGTATACCAGATGTAGTCGAGTATGTCCTTAAAGTCTGGTGTATAATTCGTAAAGCTCAGCTCGTTGATTGATCCGTACGCCGACTTGAGCTGGAAGGGATGCGTCATGCCGATTTTGCTGAGGTTTCCGTACATTCGCTTCTCCAAATCCGGGTGCTCTTCGACAAGGCCTCCGCTTGCGATCAGGTTGTACGCCGCCGAGCCGGGTGACGAGTTGAAATCACCGCACATGAAGAGCGGGATTTGATCACCTTTCTCATACTCAGCGGATGGCGCAGGCTCTGGCATAACCTGCTCGCCTCCAGCTTCTCGGAAACGGAAGGCCGTCTTGTCTGTACATGCAGGCCATTTGGCATATCTTTCTGATTGCTTCGTAATCTCCTCCATGAGAATAGCCGTCTGGATCAGCTTGACATCCTTGAAGGCAGGGTCCCAGTACAGATGCGCGTTGACAATAATGAACCGAGAGCCGGTTTGCCGGTTCTCCAAGAAGACGATAACGGCGATGTGGTCCTTCTGCCACAGTCGGTTATAGATGTCGTCTTGGCCTTTAGCGTCCGGCCGTCGTACTGCCGTCTGACCAAAGTTGATAACCTGCTTGTCAAGGAGGATAAACTTGCTTCCCTTGAAGAAGGTAGCACATCCGTCAACGCCCTTGGCGTCCTCCTCTTGCATTCCCATTGCTCTTCCTCGAGGCCAGTATACACCTTTGTAGTCGCTGTAGGCCAATTGCTCCCGGAAGAATTCGTTGTAGCTACCTTGGTCGATTTCCTGAAGACAGATAATGTCCGGATCGTGACTTCTCAATTCCGTCAGAATTGTCTCCCTTCTATACTCCCAAGAAAGGACGCGGGCAGGCGCATAACCGTAGTGTGACTGGGTGGCGGAGGAATCGCAAAGGGTGTTGTAGGAGAGAACGGATATCTTGTCAGGCGAGGAGACTGCAGTTTCGTCGAGAACGAGCCAATCGCGCGCCGGTGGAGGTACGTGGACTTCTTAAACATGTCAGTAAGATGTTATAAGTAATAGCCAATAGTACGCACCTGGCATCTCTTCTTTGAGGTATTTGATCAAAGCCTTGGTACCCTCCTTCATGATCTGAGACTTCAAAACTTCCTCCAATGGATTACCCTCTATTCCCAGGAATTCCAATCGGTACATATATCCCATCTCGTAAGGAAGAGTCCGAATGTTGTTGTCAAAGAGGAGGAGCTGCTTCAGGTTGGTGAGCATGCCAATTTCCTCCGGTAGCTCGGAGATGTCATTGCCCGACAGATCAAAATGAGTAAGCTGCCGTAATTCACCAATCTGGGGGGGAAGCACCCTCAGTTTGTTGTGAGGAAGATAAAGTTTTTCCAAGAAAGTGTAGTTGAACAGTGACGGAGTCAGGGCCCGCAGTCCTTGTCCTCCGAAATCTATTGCACGCCAGGTCTGCTTCGAGGAAGTCTTTCCCTTTGCAGCCCCGGTCTTCGAGGTGACGCCAGTCTCGTGAATCTCGGTTGTGAGTTGAATGCCCTTTGACTGCTGTGCTACGGCTCGAGCATTGTAGTGAGGGGAGCTGGACTGGCGGGACTCGGCAGCGAGCTGAAGCTGTTGTTGCCAGTGTTCGTTCATAGAATCGTCAAGTTCCTCGTCAATGTTGGTGTGCGTTCCATTCTGAAGGTGGCTAGGGGTGAAGTGCGGGGTGGCGGATGTCAAAGCCCCACTGGAGAAGGTATGCTGGTGGGCGGTGATCTGTTGCGTCTGATTGTGGTGGGCATGGTGATGAGTTTGTGCGGGGTGAGGGTGGTGAGACTGTGTCTGAAACTTCGGGATCTGCATACCAAACCGCTGGTGGGCCTGGCCGCCATTCATGATTACATGTTGCTGTTGGTGGGTTTGGCTGTACATTGTGAACGGATTGAGAGCAGCTGCCTGGCCAAGCGGGGGCGAGCGCGAAGGAGAAGGGGTGTCGTGGTTGTATTTCAGCCGTGCAGTTGGGGAGCCTGTGCCGTTGCGTAGAACGTGACGTTGTTGAGTGTGCTGTTGATAGTAGAATTGCCCGGCCCCAGGCTGCTGGAACCTGTAGGTACCATCTGCCATTTAACGTGGCAGATAAAACCTTGTGTTACAACTTGCGCGAGGAGAGGTCTCGGAGTCGACCCGAATTCGCAGCACCGGAGAGACGGCCGTGGCAGGGGAGAGAGGAGGAGTCGGGGATCGTATACGTTCTCTCCTTCTCTTCAACATGGGGTCCTGGAATGGAACCACCCCAATACGGAAGTGCTAGACAAGCGACCGAAGCAGATATCACCAAAGTCGAATTGTGTTGTCCGCACAGGTTTCAGCAATGAAACTGAATCAAGTGAAGTCAAAGGTAGAACCGGGTTCGGGCGATCGAGTCACGTCGATGAGAGGTCGGAATCACACGAAAGCCTAGAACGGACGTTAGACGGGCACCCAAACAGTTGAATGGCAGTGAATAAGGCTAAGTGCGCACAGTATAATATCGGTCGATAAGGTAGTGACGGTAGTGGCCAGTCGAGATGGGTTCTTTGATGCTTGTCTGGGATCGAAGGCGGGAGGTTGCTGTGGTCACGTGTCGTGGAGCGGAGGTTTGTGATTCGCCGCCGGATTCAGCGACAAAACCCAAATCCTTGGAAGACCCTTGATCGCTTCACGGTTCGAACTTGGTAAGGCCACATTGCAGATTCTCACTATCGAGCGTAGATATTCCTTCCCCCTTGTGTCAACAATAATCGGATTCTACTCAACTATTCTACGCCGCGGATTTGTATTCCGGGCAGTGCTCCATAGTCAGGCGCTTATATTATTGCCCGGCTATAGATATCTTGGGCATCTTACGCAACTTCATTGTTCTCATCGCAAAATACTAAAGCTATCACCTCATAATGAAACCTCTTTGTTTCAAGGGTGACCCTTATGAGCTCTTTGCCCGGGTATCGCCACGGTGATGCCATTTCAGCCACTGGGTCCACGAAGCGATTGGGCCTGGTCTGTCAGGATGTTTTGTTTTCAAACGTCCTGCTGCTGAAGTACAGTTCAGTCTTTGAGGGAAACACTCACTGGAAGATATTGGTGGGCACTGGGATTGAGGCCCGCGGGGTAGATAATCTTCCTGGTCAAGGAAGACATCATTACTGGTATATATAGCCTTCGACTGTAGTGTCACGTTGTCTGTGTATCAGGAAATATCTTCCGAAGGGGTCCGAAGTCTAACTTTTGACTGAACTCTTGGTTCATCGCGCTATTGAAAGGTTGCGAGTCTTGAAAACCGCTCGGGGCTTCAAGATATATACGCGTAGATCCTCCTGTGAGTTCAGATTACAGACTCGCTCGGCTACCCTAATAGTAAGTCTTACGACTTAGTTGGCTTAAATATTTTGACACGATCGTGGTCAAGAATGTTTAATCTAGATGTCTCAGCTCAACCGACGAACTACTCGATGACCCGGCCTCTAGCCAATTGATTTCTATGGCCCAGTGGATATATATATACGCTGACAGATGCCAAGTTCAAGAGGTACACAGACTTTTGCCTGGTATTGTGAGTTGTTCAACGATGGCCAAATAACCCAATTGCCCGGCACCAGTGTAACACTGTAGCATCGCGATTATAAAATGTCATGAATACGCCGTCAGTTGCAGATATACGGATCAAAACACTGTATTGCCTCATAGCTGGGGTACTCGAAAACTCTCCCATAGATCAGCCTACGAAAAACTACCTTGCTTGCACCCTGAGCGAAGAAAGATTTTCTTTGAAAATAGACACTCACCACTAAGTCTTCCCGCCGTAAGTCAAGCAAGATACCTACCACCGACCTGGGAAAATGAACATTGCACTGCCGGGGTCTATACAACTATCGAAAGAAACCCAAGAGTTATTCAGGATCTACACCCTGCATCCTAAAGTCCAGAGACAGCCCTGAGTTTCATGGCTAGCAATGGTATCGGCGCCTATTCTCTCGTGTCCGATGCCACCCACCGTTGCGTGCCAGAATGCCGCCAAAACCGCGGCTTGCAAGAGAAGTGTCAAGAGAAGTAAACGAGGACCTAACTTCTCTCTGCGACCAACATCCAGCAAAGTTGGGTTTCTTTGCAGTTTTCCCCTCGTTGGAAGATACATCGCGGTGTATTGATGAGATTCGATATGTTGGACGTGCTCAGATGAGATTGGCATTTTCACTGGCTATAATGATAAGAATATGGGTCATCTGGCTTTCGAGCCTACCTGGCGAGAATTGGACGGCCGTACTGCGTTAGTATTCACACACCAACGATGAAGGATATCGAAAATACTATCGCGGACTCGTTCACCATCCCACGACCGCTGCTGGATTGGTCACACGAGACGACGGGGACAGCCGTGCACCTGTTTCTGACCAATACCCTGCGCCGCTGTGCATCGAACTGCCGCACAATTCTCTTCCACGGTGGCGACATGCTCCCATTTGTGGCCGGCCGCATCGCAGACATTGAAACACAGGCCCGACTATCTGGGAAATCACCCGAGGTGTTCCTCGAAGACGCATGAATCTTTCTACTTCGATCTGATCCTGGTCCAGAATGCAATGCCGCTTCAGCTTGTTCTGAACTTTTGTGTCGGACGTTCATGTTTTGTACGGTACTAACTATTCGACTGCGAAGGATCGTGCGGTTGAGGTTGTCAAGTAGTGGGCGGGTATCGGCAACGGCGAACTAATCGCTACGGAGTACAGCGCGAAAGACGCCTCTGTGTCCGTTTCTGCGCCTGGCGGATTGATCCGCTGCAGGATCCCTGTAAGCTCTCGATTTATGCAATGCACGTACTTTGTTCTAGATCCTGCGCCTGCAGAGTGCAAACCGCAAAGTGCAAAGTCCGCAAGCTGTAAGCTCCGAGCTCGAGCAGCCGCCAAGATAAGAGTCGGCAACGGAAAGCATCCCAACAAAAGAAAGCAATCCGCAAAAGGAAATAGTAGACTCCTCATTATTGAGCAGACCAGTCATCTAGATATCTGTGCGGCTCTCGTCGCGGTGCATCGGTGCTGAATCCTTCCCGATTTCCCCGGGTCAAAGCTTAGACCTCGAGAGCGATAAGATGGAGCGCTAACGGCATGGAGACATCCGTGCATGGTAGAGATATGGAACCCAATGATTGTGGCAAGGTGAGGCTGATGGCTCACAGGGTGCGGCTTGCAGGTTGCAGCAGGCTGCAGAAATGATGCTGATACGCTTCATGGATAATCCTTGGAGATTAATTGGAGAAAGCAGCCGATGCGGATGGACCCTTGAGAATGAGTCCACTGAAAATGTTTGGTTCGGTTCGGTTGAGCCGTCAGTGGCTGTTAAGTCATGATGTCAACAACACTCCCTTCACGATAATTTCAATATCACATTGGAGCTGTTCCGGGTGATTCATCTTGTGTGCCACTCCTGCGTACTGAACTACCCCTGCTCTTTGCTCAACGGCAATTCCGCCACTAGGCCTTAGTGTGCATGTACCTACGTTAGCTGCCACTGACTGGTCAGGAGAGACTCCGAGAAGTTGAGACGCGCGGAAAATTCAGGCAGGATCCACTGACTCAAGTGCTAATAAGAATTGGAGCCGGTAATATTAATGTTGTCGAAAAAGATAAAATTTGGGTGATGCGCAGACGGTGATTTCTTGTATGAGACGCCTTAAACTTAAAAGTAAAACCTAATTATCTCTTCTGGCCAATTCTGATACAGTCAAAATGCTTCAGGCTGTAGACTATGTATGGTTCAAGTGGAGATCTGTCAGGAGGTCATCCAGCCACTATACGGAGTACGGAGCAGAAGACATGCTATTGAAACAGGAGACTCAAGAGTCAAGAGTCAAGTGACATCTGTATTACATCTGATCCCCTATCATGGTTTGTGGAAGAAAGATACTTGAACGTTAGAAGGCCCGAATTTTTCACATAGCGCGTTTGAGGTTTGCCCCCTCGGTCTAACGGTCTCCATCTCGATCAACTAACTCCTTTTCCATGGGTTCGTTGTTCTGGCCCTCAGTGCACTGACTGACTTTGTCACCCCGCCGCATTAATTCCTTTAGGCTTTAGGCTTTCCTGCTTTTCAGATTTCTTCACCCTTATCTTGGGGGTTTCATTGTTTGCTTTTTCATTCTCAAGGACAATGAACAGCCCCATATCGCTCCAGGCATCCCTGTGAATCGACTACAACACGAGGATGAACACAATTCCTCTTGACTATACTGCACTTGATCGATGAGAATTCCTAAATCCTGTCCCCTATGGAAACGATGTCGGTAGCTCTCGGGACCGGACCTTTCAGCGCCAACTTGCCCTCGGCAGCGTCTGGCTCTGACTTACACTCCACGCATTCTGCAGTCAGCTCAGCTCCTTGGGCCGCGACCTCCTCTTCCTCTCTCGCCTCCCTCACAGACTACACCAATTTCCCTCTGATCCGTCAAGGCGACCGTACCTACCTCCGGGACCCCGAAAACAATTATCCCTTACCATGCGACCTCCCCGAGACCCATCGCCAGATCTTGCGCTCGCTCATGCTAATGCGCGTTTTCGGCGGGCCTTTTTGCAACCCGTTCCTTGCCGACCGAGCTCAAGCGCCGAAGCGCGTATTAGAAATAGCTTGTGGTTCCGGTCTTTGGTCGAGTATGTGCCATGACTATTTCTCTCGGCGCGGGCATCGCGATGTTGCCTTTTATGGCATTGATATCGTTGCTGTTGCGCCGGACCTTCGCAAGCAGGGTGTCAACTGGCAGTTTAAACGACACGATCTCCGCAAACCCCGTCTCCCGTTTCCGGACGATTTTTTCGACTTTGTATACATAAAGGACGCCGCCATGTGTCCTCTCAGTCCAGCCCAGCAAGCAGAAGGATTGAGCGAGCCGCTGAGGGTGCTCAAATCTGGAGGCGTTTTGGAGATCTGGGATTCCGATTCGGTTTTCCGTTCGCTACTTCCTAATCCCGCACCAGCTCGCAAGTTAGCTTCAAAAGAACAAGAAACGGCGGATGCGACTGCGACGTACACATTTTCGTCTGCAACCCCGTTCACGAACGCGCAGAACAAATATCTGCGGGACTACAATTCTTGGGTAGAAAAGGCCTTCGACAGCCGGAAACTCTCATGTCTACCTTGTGCAACAATTGGTCTTGCTTTCAACTCGGAAGTTGATGTTTTGGGCAAAGTTGAGAGTCGCCGCATCGCTATTCCTCTGGGCGAGCCTCGTTGGGAACGTGAGGGCGGAAAAGACGGAAGTGGGCCCCGCAAACAACTGACCCCAGATCAGTTGTCCATCCGCCGGACGGCTCTCATGACCGTCATCCAAATGATCGAAGGAATGGAGCCCATGCTGATGGAGGCCAGCGGCACGAGCAGAGACGAGTGGGACCGGTGGTGGACCAACATGATAAGCGACTTGTTCCAGAAGAATGGACTCGCAAATGGAGAGTGCCTGGAAGTAAGCGCATGGTGGGGCCAGAAGAAATAAGCCCTCGAAATCAGAAAAAAACAAAACAAAAACAGACAGCATGATTTGGACTCTATAGGAGTATTTGGTGTTTCGGTAAGAATGACAGGAAGAACGACAAAGGCGTAGCAGCCATTGCTCATCTCATATTGGTGATACCCCGACTCGATTTGGTTGACATTATTGTTCTTGGATATGTATTCCCCCGATGTTTCTTTTTCTGTTTCGTTCAGCACTTCCTCTATTTGGCATCAATTGTTTTCATAGCGCTGCTTCAACGCTCGATATCGTTTGAGATAGTACCTTTTATTTGTTAGCCCATCTCTCGGCATATTTCTTTTTTTCCGGGACTCGACGATGATACGATAAGAAATGAAAGATTGTTCGTCAAGCATTCTTCAGGTATATTCAAAGGAGCGACTCGACCTCGATGAACTTACAAAGTTTCGATTTCTGCATAGCGAGAGCATTAATTCAGTAGCAGTATATCATTGCCGAACGAATTTGAAAAGCGTACCTTTCTTCACAAACTCCGCCCTGGCTATACCCTTACGGATATCATCCTCATTCTGTAGATGCACTTGGCTTGAGAACGCACGATGCAGCCTTGTCCGAAAATAGTCGTATCCAAGGGGGTACTCGCGGCCAATGTTGAGCAGCTCTACGATCCGCTATTAGTCAATGCCAGACGAGTCAGCTCATGGGACAGTTCAGGACAAACCTTTGTAGATGTTGATAACTTGACGACGAAGCTCGGGATTTGTCATGGTTTGTCTATCCAAAAGAAAGTTAGATGATAGCGGCGATAAGATGTGATGGAGCGAGGTTGAGATTGATGCTGAGCTAGGAGTACTCCGTAGTGCGACAAGATGTTTGTTTGCTCTTCCAATGTGAAGTGGAGGTGACGTCGTCGTACGGAGTCCAGGTCCGAGCAATGGGGTTGAGCGATTTGTAGCAAGCGCCGCTATTGTGCGCATAAACCGGTCGGGAACTGAATCTCTGGCTTCGTGAAAGTACCTACCTGGCTAACTGATAGTGCGGCTTTCAGTCTTGTGTCCCTGCCTGAAAGCTCAAGCTTACTCCGGAGAAGCTCGAGACCAGCCGGAAGGAGAGTGGGGTACATAAGCGGCTGCATCCAACTCGGTCCCCAGACTTGAGCTTAAGCTCAAGGAGCACCTCTTGAGCACCATTCTTCTATACATAAACCGACAATGATACGCAGCCAAGCTTTTCGGAGCCAGAATCTGGCTTGGGCACCTCTACAGCTCTCAATTTCATCCGTCCGCCCGTTTTCCGTCTCCGTCCCGGCAAAGAACGCTCAGGCGCAAGCCTCGGGTTCAAAGCCGACAGCAACAACATCAAAACCTCATGACATAGACCCGCGATGGCTCGCCACAACGAAACGTCGAGTTGGACGATGCATAACGTTCGGCTTGAAACCGCACCAGGTACAGGAAGCAGGGGAGATTGTGCGGCAGATTGCTAGGGATTGGCGGGAGCTTCTTGCTGGCAGTGAGGGATACTTGACGGATGCCACGCGGAGAGGAATTTTTCGGCAGAATGTTGCATGGGGTGAAATGGTATGCTAGTGCTGCTGTGTACTTGCAACGACCATGGTATTTGTGCTAACGTATGGTTGGTTGCTTTTTTGCGATAACAGGATAGCATGGTAAGGATGAGACTCTGCTGCATTGATTAATACATGGCTGACTGTGATAAAGGGTATATCTCTCTTTCAGAAGCTGACTCTAGACTGGTCTGACGAACTATAGGGCATGTCAACAACGTCACATATTCTCGCTACGCCGAGACCGCGCGCGTGTATTTCACCCGCAACTTCGCTCTACACGTCGACCCAGACCATAAAACAGAGTGGATGAACCTCGTCAGCAATCGAGGACTGGGACTTATTCTCCGAAGCATCAAGATAGACTACAAATTCGTGCGTGCCTCTATCAGCATAAACTCACCACCCACTGATCAGATCTAGCCAATGCAATACCCCGACAAAGTCACAGTCTACCACAAGCTCGTCCATGACCCATCATCCGCGCAATCATCACAGTTTGCATTCCATCTTCAGGCCATGATTCTCTCCGAAGCACGCCAGCGACCTGCTGCTCGGGTGCATGAGGACCTCGTCACATATGACTACAAGTTAGGGAAGAAGGCGGCTCTGCCACCATTCCTGATGAAGCAGCTCCAGAGTACCTGGGAGCTTCAGGAACAGGCTAAGAAGCAGTGGAGACAGCAGATACTTGAGATTGAAGCTAGAGTGAGGAAACTAGAAGTAGAGAGTTGGGATAGAGAGGATGCTGTTGAGGATACAGGTTCGGCGAAGCAATGAGACCCTGCGCTTTGTAATATGGCCCAACCGCACATATAAACATAGTAAATAATGTTCTGGCGAGTTCTAGCCTTACGAGATTGTACGACCTCGCTATTTTTAGCCTCGGATAGAGTTGCAACATCGATGCCGTAGCACCTTTTTAAGCAGGTACATGACGAGATATCCCGAACATTTGCAATCGGCCTCGTCGATTCCGTCATCAAGTTATGCCAGAACCAACAATTGCTGACACATAGACCCCTCTCGAGCATCTAGAAGCATCCTTCTCAACTAATAGGTCCAGGACTCCAGACACAGCCCGAATATCGGCTGCTGATTGGCCGTTGGAGGAGATCACGTGGGATTGCGCTATTTACCCCTCCCCCACCATAGCTTTGCTGCGATCTGTTTTTACCCCTCCAAGCTCTTCTCTACAATCTCCATCATCAGAAAATAACCTACCGCAATCACAATGGGCATCCAAATTCAGCATATTGAGGGTGGTGATCAGACCAACTACCCCAAGAAGGGTGACGTTGTTTCCATCCATTACGTCGGAACCCTCGAGAATGGGGAAAAGTTCGACAGCTCGCGCGATCGCCCTGGAACCTTCGTGACCCCCATTGGTGTCGGCCGTCTTATCAGGGGATGGGATGAGGGTATCCCTCAGCTGAGTCTTGGCCAGAAAGCTATTTTGACCTGCACCCCGTAAGTACCTGTTTCGTCACCTTCCGCATGCTCCGCGTTGTTCTGGATGCTAATGATGACTTGCTGCAGGGACTATGCTTACGGTGCTAGGTAAGCCATACCTGCCTTCATATAGCTTTGTTCTTGGATGCCCGAGATTGGGGATTGGAAACGCTTGGAACTCGGGCATAGTCGAGTATTTTGACGTTCGCGCTGACTGTGCTTTTAGTGGAATCCCTCCCATCATTCCTCCCAACGCTACCCTCAACTTGTAAGTTCTTTCGTCCAAACAATGGCTTGGTAACTGCTAACAGCAAATTCAGCGAGGTCGAACTCCTCGCGATCAACCCCAAATAAATGTTGGGCCCGGTAATGCTATGATTATGGCTAGAGTACACTTTGACTGCTAGTCTTGGCGGCCTCCTTGTTATGATTTAGTTAAACGGACATATCGAGGTATTTGGAACTGGTGCTGAGCTTCGCTGTCAAGCAGATAGTCCAATCCTTCAATGCAGTTTCCAGTCTGCAGTTTGTAGGCGTTTTGAAGCGATCCTCGCGCACTAGGTACAATGCCGGCTACACGTAACGCGAGCATTGTTTCGTAATTGAGATGCCAATCTCCTGTTATAACTGCTGTAGCTACTACAATAGGGGCCTAGGCAATGTTTGGTGAATAGCCCGCAATATTACTAGGAGCTGAGGGGACGTCGAAAGACGAATTGATTTCCCCGGTAAATGGCTATCGATTAGAGCTCCGGGTACAATCGATAGATCAAACCGTTAGAGAGGCGCCCATGTGGTAGCGGCCCGTAATCCGCACATAGGCAGTAGTAGTCCTGGTCCTGGCCCAACTGTCCGAATTGTAAGATCTGAAATGTAGTCAGTCAACCCAAGGACCAAATATCTTCGAGCATTAGTAGCGCTTCAAGTCCCAAAATAAGTCACTCCATTTCCAGCAGATACATCCATCTCTTCAAGGGATATCCTGAACTGAAACTGTGCAAACTTCGGTGTTCTGGCCGATGCTACATACCAATTGGCTCGTGTGCTAGTCATAGCGGAAAGTTGAATTGATTAGCGCTATGCTAGCAGGATCCAGGAAGTGCACTACCTGGCTGAATTGCAAGATGACCATGATTCTTATATGTCTTGCACGTATCAAGCTAACTGTGAAGATTGCCTGGTTCATACTCAACATGTGCACCCCTTATTGCTTGCACCTGGCTTGATTGTGAAAAGGCTGGGCAGGGTCTCCGGACGCCAAGAAGGCGGGTGGAAGATCGACCATTTAATTAACTGAGTTAGCGCCAAACTCCATTTACCTAAGCAGATCCACACTTTGAATTTCCAAGTTTCGTTTTCTCCTGGCTGGGGTTCTTCAGGTTTAGCCCACGTTGCAAGCATGCTTTCATCTGCGGCCCGAACGCCAAAATACGGAGTAACCTACCATTCGCCCCTGCAATTAGACGGTGAAGTCGTGGACTACCTTCAGTCGTCGAATTGTCAGATCTCTCGCATCAAAGACTCCAATTGGCAGTCAAGGAAGGCCAGGTTGACGTTAGCATGGACTGTGTCGTATCATCTGACAAAGCCGGCGGGGCTGATATGCCGATACAAATGCCCCGGTTGGTAGACCACGCGTCGATCATCGATTTTGGTTCCAGCCCAAGTCCAGCTTGTCCAACAGTGAACGGTCCCAGGCAAGGATCCAATGCCTGACAACCTGCAAGCTGTTTTCAACGGCCAACCAGCCTTGATGGCTTCTTTTGTTGGAGGAGGGGCATGCTAGGGCTTATTCTCGCAAAGAGACCCCTCAAAGATGTGATATGATCATCAATACTGGGCGCTTAATGGTACATGATCAAACCAAACTCCAGACGCCATTCGTTTTTATTCTTTCCACGTTCGGCTCGGCAAGACGTTTATACTTTGCTTGGCCGCGGTTTAGCATGGCCTTAACCTAATCGCGGTCCGCAAAAAGTTGCCCTAACCGGAAGGTTAGCGTGCACTGTTTATCGCCTGTCTGGAAAGTGTCCATTATCACTATCACTTGCAGCATATTGAAGGATTGACATGGTCTTTAGGTATCTTGGAAGGCTTGACATGCTGACGGCCAACCCAGCCGCTGATTACCGTACGCGGTTCGACAGCCGTCGGCATGTGAAGCTGACTTCCTGGCCTATCCGGTCCAGCCTGCTGCACTGGGCCTTCTGCAATTGAGTGATTCCTGTCAAGCAAGTTGTGACTTTGAATTGCTCTGGGCCTACAAATGGTGCTTTCCCTCAGTCACACTCCGTATCTCTACCCCGCAGACCCTAGAACCACCCACCTAAGGACAAGATCGGCAGATCTACCTTTCGCGAGCTGTATCATGGATGTTATGGTAGGTGGAGAGTGAAAACGCATGCTAGATGCCAATTGCATCTGGAAAAGGTGAGGGGATGCTAGTGCTGGATACTCCGTACCAAGAGTGTCCCGTCCGACCTGTAGGAGGGGTCGCCCTCGCGATAAGTGTCTTCGGGGCCGAGCTTAGCTCCTTGCCAGAGTGGTTAACATGGTTACTCGATTGCATACGATCATTTAAGCGAGTGGGCATCTCTATCAAAAGAAATGATTGATACCCCAGATGACCCGTGCACGCTCTGCAGCTCTGTATGCATCTCATGTGGGACACGAGGGACCAATGCCTATATGGTATGATCCTGACCCTATGAGCTCTGGCATCGCAGGCTCCAGTGTTGGCTCATTGTACTACCATGGCCGTTGCAAAGCTTTGATGGAGAAATGTCAATTGCTACCTCTCAAGCCAAGAACGCCTTATTGAATGATTGACTATAGAGCCAAGCGTCAGCCTCCAACTGCTACAAATGCTAGTCAGGTACTTCCGTCCACTTCACTCGACTGTTCCAAAGAAATAGGCAGAATGATAGCAGCGTCACTGTATTTGCGAACTCTAGCTACCTGAGCACACTCATCAGCTGCAACAATACCCGTCTAAAAATAATGTAAGCAGTGGGAGCCACGGATCCTAATGTATTATTGTATTGTATGTGTAATTCATTATACTTTACACCTTCAGGGTATGTAATATATGTTTCACAGCTCCTGTAAGTCTACAATACTGCATGTTAGTGCCTGCAAAATTAGGCGTCTATTGCCTTACTGTGACGATCTTTCCAACTCGTTTCGTCTTTTTCCCGCCTCTCTATCCAGACCCAACCAGGTCACCAAGTCTCGTCCAATTTTCCTCTCTTCCTCTCCTTCTTCTCCCCTCTACGCTTCCCCACGCCACGTCTTATTCCCTTCACCTCCTCTTTTCTATCTTATTATTTGAATTCTTCCCCTCCTTGCCCTTGTATTGTCGTATTTGCTTGTTTCTTCCGTTTCTCCCTTGTCATTCATTTTATTGCAGCGTCTCCGGCCGAGTCTCCTCCCGATCCTTCTCCCGCTCTACCCTTCGCGAACTCTTTTTTTTTTGGAACTGTCTTCGACCTCAATTTCCACCTGGTCCAAGTCCTTGGCTTCCATTCGCCAAGCCGACTCGGACCTGAGTGTTGGGTTCCCTCGTCCATGCCACGTTCATCGGCTACGGCTAGGAAGAGTCATAGCAGTCGACAAGACCACGGTGCCAGCGGTTCTGGGAAGAAGCCAAACAAACAAAAGTCAAATGGACAATTAAACGCGAACTACAACGGCGCCGCCGCATCCGAAACCGGTCCTTCTTCGCAGGTCGACTGGCCATCGCATCGTTCCGGAGATCAGTCGCCTGCAACCAGGGCTCACGGATCGACCGATACCTCCAAGGCGGACATCAACGGACGCGGCAATCTAAGTGGATATGCGAAGGGCAATTCAGACATGGCGTACGGACAGACGAATGGTGCTCTTGCGCCGAATGGCGGACTTGCTGGACAGGCGTCACGTCGTACGGACAAGTCGGTTACTGGGGCCAAACGGACAACTTCGAGTGCTTCTGTGAATCCGTTTCAGCTGGCATCCACAATTCTCAGATCGTGCCCGATGTACGACACCATCGCCATTTTGATTTTCCTGCTGCAACTGCCTCCCATGGTGCTCACCTTGGTTCAATTCTTGTTTGCGTCTTTGACTTTCATGCCACCTAGTGGTACCGCTTCTGGATCCTTTACCTCGAACTTCGATATCTTTCAAGGTCCGGCCGGAACCCCTTCACTTGGGACAATGATTGCGATGGATGGTTTCTGTCTGTTCGTCTGGGGTCTTTTTATGTGGACTTGGGCGCAGAACTTTGCCCTCGATTTAGCTCATGTTCAGGTCGCCATCACCTTGGGCGGCGGAGGTGCAGGTAAAAACGGAGGTGTCAATGCTCTCTGCGTTGGCATTGTTCTAATTTTGCACCTCATACGGAGTAGAGGCATACAGGATTTCGTCATAGGTCATCTCGTCTCTGCAAAAATAATCAGCCCCGATCTGTTGTCGCATTATTCCTACCTTATGCCTGCCGAGTTCAAGCGCACCGATTCACAGTCCTCCCCGAGCTGGATCCGGAGCCTGCTTGCTGTACATATCTTGGCCCAGGCGGGTACCGCCATGGCTCGACGATCGATGACGAAAAATAGAACCCCGACTCCCTCCCGACCAGGCAAGCGTATCGACACGGAAGCGTCCGCCGGATCCCAAACACAAATTGACTCGGCGTTCGAATCTGCGGCCAGCGTTTCGTCTTATCTGGGGCCTGATGGCCAGATAATTACGACAACGCACAAGGATGGTAGGGATCGGTTGATTTCGGCGAAAAAACGAAGAAGACAGGCAAATCAGGTCCGGAGCCGTCAGCCCTTCTGGGCTGCACTCGCAAGCACGAAGGTGACGGTTATGAGGGAATATGAGCATTCTAGGGCCTTGTCAAAAACAACTAGAGGACTCGCAACAACGGAGGATGATATTCAAGGCGTTTCTTTGGATGATGGACTTGTTTGGATTACGAATGTGGATAGCTCGACGATCAAATTTGCGGCAGGAGATTTTGCTTCGGCGGACGACAGCTCTGCTTCGGGTTTTGAAACTGGAGGTTTGAATGGCGAGGATACGGAACCATTTTATGTTTGCGTCAATGGTGCTCCATGGGCAACAGCCGTCATCAGTAAAGAGCAGGATACCTCGAAAGGGTCCAATACGGTTTATTGGCGAGGCGAGGTCTCGGGCCTTGCGCCAAACTGCGCCTACACGTGCTCTTTTGTGAAAAGCGATACTGATGAAGAAATCTGCGCCATGAGTGTCAAAACTCCTCCCGCCAATGATGCAGAACAAGGTAATACACTCTCTTGTCTTTCGGATCGCCGAGCAGCATCTAATATATTGTGCACAGCAAATTCAGTTCCAACACCGCCGCAACCTTCGTATCGACCCTCGTCTCCAACTACCACGCTGAAGAACTCCATCGTCAACGCCGAAGGAAAACTTAACGAAAAGCGATCGCGGCTTAGGAAAGCCAAGAACGACCACAAGCTTGCGATCTCCAAGATAAGGAAGGAATTGGATAACTACAACAACCGTCTTTCCAGCGGTACGGATGAGAACAGGCAAAAGCAACGCTCGCTCCAATTGGAAAGGAACATTCGACAAACCGAGGAAGCCACCGCCGTTCTAGACAACCAAATCGACACTCTGGGCAATATCCCTGACGAGGAATACCAAGAATGGTCTGAGCAGAAAGCCAAGTATGAAGAGGCATTGGAACTTCTCAAGTCTGCCAGAGCTGAGATCACTTCTACACGAACCGCCAATGCCCGTGAAGTGTCCTCGCTGGAGTCTGACTTGACATCCACCGCTCAGAGGCGCGAACGTCTTCAGGGCCGACGAACCAGAGTCAACGAGCAGTACGAACGGATAATTTCCGCCAACGCGCAAGGCCTCAACGAGCGGGAGCGTCGTGCTGCTGAGCAATTTGCGCGTGAGCAGGACCAAGCCAAACTGGAGTTGGGCTTCAACGAACAATTCGCGAGCATCAGCCAGTCAGTCCAGGATTACCAGGTGCGCACTAGTCAGTTGTGGCAACAGTGTGCTGCAGTCGAACAGGCTATCCAGCAGCAGCAGCAGATGTTCATGGACCCTGCGCCTCTCACTCCTGAAGGCGAACTTCCCGGTACGAGCTTTTTCAGCGACGCACCCGGCGTACCGCTTACTTCATTGGCGTCCAACATCACCAGCCACCGCTCGTTGCTAGGGCAAACTACTTTCCCTCCACTGAAGTCCAGCCCTCTCCAGCACTCGGCGTCGCCAGTCGGTACTGGTCCTTCTCAACCGACTAGCCCAATCGCAGCTCCGTCGTTCCATCCCTTCTCAAGCTCGCCATTTGGCAACACTGCTGCGTTCCTTGATCCGGACTTTGTCTACCGCGACCGTTCATTCTCGAATCGATCTGCCCGAAGCAGTGTCTACGGCTCCGAATTTCTAGATGGAGCAGCCAGCCGCCGCGTTCCTTTCACGGTTGACCCCTTCGAATACGGTAACGAGAACCGCCGCGGCTCTGGATCTGACAGTAACCCTCTCAACGGTCCAGGCCTCCGCCCCATCACCAGTCCCTTCCAGCGAGCTGCCAGTCGCGCCAGTGGTACTGGCAGTGGCGGAAGCGGGGGCAGTGGTAGCGGCAGCGGCAGTCCAAACTCTGCTCGCGGAAAGGCCATCTGAGTTCCGGCAATGTACAGCTAGAGAAAAGCATTGGAGGTCCGAGATCCGCTCTTTCGTTCTATATTTGGTCCTCGGACATGGTTTCATATGCCAATGTCCTGGTTTCTACAACACCTATATAGTTTTCTTACCCTCATCAGCCATGGTCTATAGATCTTGCTCGTTGTGTAGAGTCAATAGCTTACAGTTTTTGCCGAAAGAAAGTTTTGGTTCTGACGCTTCTATACACGCGTTTCTTTTCGCTTATCTTCTTCTATTCTAGTAGTTTGCTATGTAAATGATGCTCAAAGACTATCGTACACTTAGGCCACTCGCTTATATACCTAGCCAGGCATATATATCTTCTCATATAATACTCTTGGAGATCACACAACCTCCTTCCCAACCTCCCAGAATTTTGTATTCGCATAGGTCAGGCATAGGTCTTCCGATGAACCTTCGGCATCTTCGGAGCCCGTAAGTGCCCGGACAATTGTCCCCACAACAATTGTATGGTCGTACACTTGAGATACACTCTCAGCAAGCAATCGACATTCGAATACAAACGGGAAGGAATCAAAATCCGATCCCTTTTCAGGCGTAACCCCGGCACTGGACCCTTGACTAACTCCCCTCCGGCGGAGCATGGGCAATGGAGGTAATGACGCTAATGCATCTTCTTGGTTGGGCGCCGCATTTCCAGTAACAGAGTTACTTTGAGTTTGATCCTGAGCCGCAGTCCCGACTAACGGCTTAATCCCCACAAACTCAAACTGCCCCTCCCCCAGCGCAAGATTCTGGTTCCCGCGCGAGAAATCCCGTGCAAGCGACGCGGTCTGCGGGTTCGGCGCGAGCAGGTGCACAAGAAACCGGCCTGATGAGAGCAGCGCCTGCAGTGTTTCGGAGGGCCGGCGGACGTTGAATGAGATTATGGGTTGCGGGGTGAGGGTTACGGTGTTAAAGGAGGACACTGTCATGCCGCGGAAGTGGGAGGTGGTGGTGGGCTCTGCTGCTGCGGGGGTGGTGGACGTGGGGTGGGAGGTATCGGTGGATGTTATGATGGCGACAGGGTATGGGACTTGGCGCATGAGGAGGCGGACTTGAGTTGAGAGGAACGAAGCGTCATCTTTGTTGTTGGAGGGTGAGGAGGAGGGCGAGGTTGAAGGTGGTGCTTTGGTGGTAAAGGACCGTTGGGAGTGGAATCGAGGTGCTAGTGATTGGACTGCTGATGTATATCTATATTGGTATCCTGAATACTAAGTCAGACACATGTACTGGATAATCCGTGCAAGACAAACCTCTACATGACCTCAAGCTCCGAGAGGCGGATAGCAGGGCTCGGGAATGAGCGAGCTTCATCCCGGCGAAAGATGGGCACGAGAGTAGGTAAAATGATCAAGGAGGCCCAATTCGGCACGTCGCGCATTATGGGAGTTTGGAAAACTTTGAACAGAGAATCATTTCGTCAGCACGCCGACTGCATGCCTATCGACTAGTGCTATCTGCAACTACATCACCGGCCGGAGGATTTGTATGCGCTCCGAAGAAAAGTTCGGGGTGGCGCTTATGTAATCGCGCAACTCCGACCAAATTTCTCCAGCGACGAAACATACAACCAAGCAGCAACGACGAGTCCAATCGCACCTGGCGGTCAGGAAACACGATAACGATATCTCCCAAGTTACTCCATAAATATCGAACGAACAACTGCGTTATCGCAATCAAACCCCCCATTCCACCGCCAATGTCGCTTCACACCACCCTCCGCCGCACCGCGGCCTCCCAAACCATAAAACAACCTACAACCTTCATCTGCACACAATGCCGGCATGCGACGCTGCTCCGCCGTCCCAAGAGACCCTACACATTCACACAACTGATCACCCTCTCGGACGGAAGCACATTCCTGCACCGCACAACCTCCCCTGTCCCAGTCCTCCGATCAACAAGGGACACGCGAAACTCGATCATGTGGAACCCGAGCAGCAGTAAGCTGCGGAGCGTGGAGGACGATGAGGCCGGACGATTGGCTGCTTTCAGAGCGAAGTTTGGGCGCTCCTGGGATGCGAATGTGCCTGCGGAGACGGATGCCGAGGAGGGTGCTGCTGCCAAAGGGGAGGATGCGAAAAAGGCGGCCCAGGAGGCTGAGGAGGAGGATGATAATTTGTTGGATTTGATTAGCTCGTTTGGACAGCAGGAGGCTCCTCTATCGGAGAAGAAGGCGGCTGACGGCAAGAAGAAGAAATAGACGGTCGATGTTCCCGGTTGGGAGTGTGATGGTTTTGTTGCTGGTTTATATGGATAGGTTGTATTCTAGGATTCTGTACAGTATATCATAGCATTATCAGAATTTACATAAGTTCAGGCTTCATGGCAGTTGTTCAAAAAGTCACGAGCATTAGAGCGTTATTCATGGAGTATCAAGGATTATGTATAATGAATGGTTGATGTGCACAACTCGCCATAACATGAGAATCATGATACCATACAAACTGATAGACGCGAGAGGATATTCGCTATTTGTCTTTTGTACAGCAAGAGTACACCACTTTATGCTTCTTCAGTCGTCGACACTTGGCTACCTTCAGAAGGGCCCTCTGGTGCCGGTTCTGCAGGGGCATTGTCTTCGGCCGTGGGTGGATAGAAGGGATTACCCTCCTCGCCCGCGTCCAATTGCAGGAGGAATGTTTCCCATAGCTCGATTAACTGCGCAAGTCAGTATGTGTTCTTGGTTTAGAATGCAGGTCACCAACCTCTTTCTGGGCTTCCACCGCGCTTTCCAAGAACGTTTCCACACCAGATTTGAAGTCTTCCACCTTCTCCTTCTCAAATCTCTGGAGTTCGTTTCGCATCAACCTGCCCATGTCTTCAAACAGCAGTCTTGCCTGGTGGACCCTCCTCTCTGCGTCGGCCACGTCCGCATTGGCTTGGTTAAGTCGGTCCTGTTGTGACTTTCCTTGACGGAGGAGTTTCTCTTGACTGTTCTTGCGTTTTTGCAGCTCTGATTCAGCCGTATGCCAGCTGTGGTAGGCCTTTTGTCGTTGGGAGAACGCCGTTTTGATACTGCCAATCAGGCGGAGGTACTCATCAATTGTAATGCCCAAGGTCAACACATCCTGCTGCGCTTGGCGGTCGTACAACTCCTTGATACGCAGTTGGAGATCCGACAGTCCGTACAGAGGGCCAGAGAGGATTGGAGACAATTCAACAGCAGCTAATGACCCTATCGAGATTGAGAATTCACCCGCGGCCTCGGACAGTCCCTTTCGTTGAGCTACAACGGTATCAATGGCCTTCATCAGTGCCTTGAGTTGGTTCTCTAGTGCATCGAGGTAAATCTTCCGGTCGTGAAACCACTTCTATAGTTAGCAAAGAACTCTCTAGCAAATAATTGATGACTTACGTCGTCATGCTCAACAAACTTTCCACCTCCGCCAACGCTGATGCCGAATGAGCTGAACATACCCTTGCTCTGACCGAGGTCAGGCTCCCGGTTTTCCTTGTTCTTGACATCCACGTTGAATGCTTCACTCTCGAGGAAGATCTTTAGGTCACCGTCGTGCTGGAGGATAGGATGAGCGGCAATCTTGTTGAGCATACGCTCCAGTGCAGCTCTTCTTGACTCCACAAAATTGGTATCGAACCGACCCACTGCCTGTTTTTCGGGCGGAGGGGGTACAACAACGCCAGGGTTATTGTTATGCAAGGAGTTATAGAGCCACAGAAAGTCACGGTATCGTCTGCTGACCATGAACTCGGGTTGCCGATATGCTTTTGAAGTCGTCTGCGAAAATATCAGCTCTACTCTTCCACATCATAGCATTGTACCACCCTACCTTAGTCCTAACCTGGTAGACGATATGACTACTAGTCAAATCGCCAACTTTGTGCGGGTCACCGACGGCAATATCAAACGTCGGATGCGCAGCTTTTTCTACGCTGACGCTCGGCTGCTGCTGTCTCTTCGAGCTTTCCACGTCACTCGGCGGTTGCACCGGCGGGGGGTTTCTGAAGCCCGTGCCATCTTCCTCCAAGTTCACAGAGTCCATCATACCAGCGGCGCTAGATGTTTGGGATGCGGATGACGTTGGACGCACATTGCGACCAGCAAACGCCTCCTTCTGGGGCGGAATAGGAGCCTGCTCAGTGCTAGTCGGGCTGGATTCCGCAGGCTTGTCTCCGAGTGGACCTAGCGGATCGAAAGTATCGTCGACTGCTTCGAGTTTTGTTGCTTGGGCATTGATCTTTCCCCTACCTCGGGGGCCTCGTCGTACCGAGGAACGTGGTGTTTCTTGTTGCGTCGATTGGTCTGGGGCTGCGCAAGGCAATGAGTTATCATATACGAGAAAAGGCGGTTAGGACAGATTTACCTGCTCCATCAGTCTCCGATTTTGGTGTACCGATGTTACCGCTGGATTGTGAGGGCACATCTGCATGCAGTTTAGCTATGATGCGACAGTACGTGACTGCCTGGTACCTACCGCCCCATGGAGAGTCTCCACCGTCCAAATCCATGATTTCGGGGACTCAAAGAACAAGGGGTATATAATACGATATCTAAAGATTCAAGACAATTGAGAAAAAATTTGGGTTGTATTGAAAAGGGAAAGGGGAGCTGGTGCGGAATGGGTGTTGGAGAGTCGGAGAATCCCAGCAGGCCAGATGGTTCAACACCGCCCGCGGAGCTAGTCTTTCCCCGCTCAACAGCGTCATCAACACCATCTATAGTACTGTCTTCTGCAGATATTAATTGATGGTTGCAATACCTTTTGGGCTTTAATGCTAAGTTTTTGGCACTGGATTATGCTCTATTCCTTGTTGGGTTATATTCAGTAGGCGTGTCCAGTCGTCAATTGGAAGTGACTTGGTTGGAGAATATATATTAGAAAGGCATAGCTTGTAACAGTTCAAATCATCATCATCATCATCGTGCAATTCTATATAAACGCTATATGCATATCTCAATATATCTTCCCCCAGAAACTCCGTGATCAAGGGCCGTGTGGATTTCACCGCTGATACCGTTTATTTGACCCATGGAATACCCAGCTTATGCATCTCGACAGCAAGCTGGAACAGGTAGTCCAGACTTTCACATTGGGTCTTCGCCTTGGCGACATTGTCACCCCAGACGTAGCTAAACATAAATTAGCGTCTCATTCGCACCAAAAGGTGACGTTAAAGAACTCACATTCCGTGTCTCCGGACAAGCACGGCGTAGGTATCCGGGTAAGCATCCATAGCTTTCTCCAAGCTTTCGGTAAGGTCTTCCTCAAACGCAGTGTTGTCGATGATAGGGATCTTAAGGGTATCGAAGAACCCAAGCATGCCCTTACCCGGGCCCTTAGGGATACCCTTGATCTGCTCAATGTTGCTGATTTCAAAGCAGCCGTCGGCTCCCTTCTCCCGCTCAACCAAGAGGGTCACCAGGACCGCCCATTGGGAGTGTGTGTGAATACAGCAGCCAGCGCCACGTTCAAAAGCAGCGAGGAACAGGGGGGTGCATGCGGAGGGCTTCAAGGCGAGAGGCTTGCGAATGTACTTGCGGTCCGAGGGAGGGTACTTGGGCGTGGGGTACTCGAGGACGAAGATGTTGTGCGGTTGCATCAATTCCTTCTGCACCCCAGAGGGAGCGATGAAGATATGCTCGTCGCGACGAATAGAGGTCTAGATAGATCAGTGAGCTGAGGGAACTCGAGGTACATTGGAGTGCAACAGCTACTTACCCCACCGCCAGTGCCAGTAACCCAACCCCAGTTGTAGAATTTGCGGCAGAGGTCGGGAATGAGGTTGGCTGGGTGTTCGGGGTCATCGGACTTGACCAGATGGTCATTCTGGCCGGGTTGAATCTCTTGCGCCATTATGATCAATGTGACTGTGAGTGATGGTCTGCTATGTAGTCCCAAGATGCGGAAGATGAGGAGACCCGGTAGTAACGACAAATATTGTCAAATGGCCTGGATCCTTCGCTGCCAGGAAATGTTTGGAGATAGAACAACACAGGAGGAGAGTAGCGGGGGAGGGGTTTGGGTATGGATTCTGTCGCAAAAATTGTCGGGGAGAGCAATCGGGCCCCCACTTCAATGTCGTCTTCATATTTCCAAATGAGCCAATCAAAACACCTGATTGGGTCACTCCGTCGCTCAATTCCTGAAGGTTATTCAAGTTAGCAAAATGCTTCGCATACTAGTCTTGTATGCTCGCGATTTAGCTTTATAACAATGGCCCGACAGCCACAGAAGTCGGTCGCACGTTGAACTTGCAACAATACCCATAACGAACGATTAAGATTGAGACTTGACCAGTGATAGTCCTGATTTCCCCATGCTCCATAAAGCTTCCCCAGTATTTACCACGCAGGTACTGTTATCTGCAGAAGCATCATTTCTGGGGGGTTGAGCACCCTGATTTATGCAGACCACCTGGCAATTTTAGCAGCTCATGCACGACAATTATTGTAATGTTGTGTTGTGTCCAATTGAGTCTGGAACAATGTTTTGAACGTGAAGGAGATCTGCCGAGAGAACATTGGAGAAACGACACTAACCGGATTAAGGTCCGGGCGGCGGAAGAGGCCACCTTGAACTAACAGCTTCATTGCTCTATATTACCTGCGATTCTTCCTCCATCTCTCCCTTTCTATCTCTGCTCCCTCCTGCGCAGTGCATATTTTCCCAGTCGCACAGTTCGACTTGACCATCTTCAGCCTCCCCGGAGGGCCAATTGCCTGAACGTTTGCTTGTTGTTCTTTGCTTTTCACCATGCGTCTCAACACAGCTCTTACCTCCGCTTTGGTCTCCTCGGCCTCTCTCATGGGCTACGCCCATGCTGAGGAGGAGTCAGCCCCCGATGCCTCTGTTGTCGAGAAGCCCACCTTCACTGTTGGTCTTCCAGTCCCGATGATCGTATTTATTTGTTTGCTAACTTCCTGTTTAGCCCACTAACCTAAAGGCTCCGTTCTTGGAACAATTCACGGACGACTGGCAATCGAGATGGACTCCTTCGCACGCCAAGAAGGAAGACTCCAAGTCGGAGGATGACTGGGCTTACGTCGGTGAATGGTCTGTTGAGGAGCCCTCTGTCCTGAAGGGCATTGAGGGCGACAAGGGCCTGGTTGTCAAGAACGCCGCAGCTCACCACGCGATCTCCGCCAAGTTCCCGAAGAAGATTGACAACAAGGACAACACTCTCGTCGTCCAGTATGAGGTCAAGCCACAGAGTAAGCAGTCTCAATCCGAGCCGTGGACCTGATACTGACGTTATCGAAGACTCCCTGGTTTGCGGCGGTGCCTACATGAAGCTCCTTCAAGACAACAAGAAGCTTGCGTCTGAGGAATTCTCCAACGCGACCCCCTACGTGATCATGTTCGGTCCCGACAAGTGCGGTGCCATCAACAAGGTTTGACAGCTACAATCCGAGTCCTTTGACATGCGCTTACTGTTAGCAGGTCCACTTCATTTTCCGCCACAGGAACCCCAAGACCGGCGAATACGAGGAGAAGCACCTGAAGGCCCCTCCTGCCGCCCGTACCAGCAAGCTCAGCTCCCTCTACACCCTCATCGTTCGTCCCGACCAGTCTTTCCAGATCCTCATCGACGGTGATGCTGTCAAGAACGGCACCCTCCTTGAAGACTTCACCCCCTCCGTCAACCCCGAGAAGGAAATCGATGACCCCAAGGACAAGAAGCCCGACACCTGGGTTGACGAGGCCAAGATTGCCGACCCCGAGGCCACCAAGCCCGAGGACTGGGACGAGGAAGCTCCCTTCGAGATTGTTGATGAGGCTGCTGAGAAGCCTGAGGACTGGTTGGAGGATGAGCCGAACAGCATTCCTGACCCTGAGGCTGAAAAGCCCGAGGACTGGGATGATGAGGAGGATGGCGACTGGATTCCTCCCACTGTCCCCAACCCCAAGTGCAGCGAAGTCTCCGGATGTGGCCCCTGGTCCCCTCCTCTCATCAAGAACCCTGCCTACAAGGGCAAGTGGACCGCTCCTCTGATTGACAACCCCGCCTACAAGGGACCCTGGGCTCCCCGCAAGATCGCCAACCCGGCTTACTTTGAAGACAAGACCCCCGCTAACTTCGAGCCCATTGGCGCTGTGAGTTTCCTGTTCCTTCCCGTGAATGTGCTTTGCTAATGTTCATAGATTGGTTTCGAGATCTGGACCATGCAGAACGACATCCTGTTCGACAACATCTACATTGGACACTCCGTCGAGGACGCTGAGAAGCTCCGCAAGGAAACCTTCGACGTCAAGCATGCCATTGAGGTAGCTGAGGAGGCCGCTTCCAAGCCCAAGAAGGAGGAGGCCGCTGGCACTACCGTCTCCTTCAAGGAGGACCCCGTTACCTACGTCCGTGAGAAGGTTGACCACTTTGTTGGCCTCGCCAAGGAAGACCCCATCAACGCCGTCAAGCAGGTTCCTGAGGTCGCTGGTGGCCTTGGTGCTGTTCTCGTGACCATGATCCTCATCATCGTTGGCGCCATTGGTGCCAGCAGCCCCGCCCCTGCCCCTGTCAAGAAGGGCAAGGAGGCTGCCAAAGCTACTAAGGAGAAGGCCAGTGAAGCTGTCAGTTCCGCAGCTGAGACTGCCAAGGGCGGTGCCACCAAGCGCACCACCCGCTCCTCTGCGGAATAAGGCTGTGCGTTCAGGCACGTTGCATGAGAAGAAATAGCATACCATTGCCAGAAAAGACCAAAACATTATAAGCACGGCGAATACGAAGCACTTTATTCCCCATTCCGGTTCATAGCTATTGCACTATTTTTTAGGGATTTTAGTCCTGTTAACATGACATTTCTACGAGAATGAACCTATGTACAAGATTTTGCCAACCGGTTTCAGATAATTCCGCATTATCAACTTCGGGAAACGCAGTGAGCATATCATTACTTAGCGTCAGGCATTGATTGGCCTTGACTACAATTTTCATGGACTGCAGTTTTCGATATGCTTCTATTGACGTAGCCAACAAAAAGTAGTCGAAGGGCAAGTTTATACATTGGTATCCTTCCTCGGACCGAGACAGTCCCTTTACTCCCGATGAATTATGTATGGCTTCGAAGTTGGAGAATGAACCGCAACGACTCGCTTCAGGAACGCAGTTAATTCAGTTTCTAGTATGCTCGGAAGCTACTCCGTAGATAGATCCGTGGCATTGGTGCCCGCGGAAGCGGCATTACCCCAAATTGGGGACGAGATCTCGACCGAGACTTGGAGCTCGATAACATGTCCGAATACTCAATGCGTGGCGCCGCTCCCTCAAGAACCACAAAAAGATAGGAAAGCGGCGAAGCAATCGAACCCCAGCTAAAAGAGGAACCGGATTTCGCAGCGCAATTGGAATGGGAGCTGAAGCTGTTCAACCATGGAGAAGGCATGGAATCGCCTTCCTGAAAGAAAGGGAGGATGTGATTGGATGAGACTGCCGAGGGCTTATCGGTTCGCCTCGGGCTGGGAATGCATCCATGTACTTTTAATTCCACCCTCTGCTCCTTGCCCGTCTATCATTTTGACATTCCCACGGCTTCCTATACTTCATCCTCTTCGCTATATTTTAATCTTTTCGTCTTCAACTATCTGCTACGTGATACATCCTTCATACCCTATAGTCACCATGGCCGCCAGTCGGTCCCTTTCCCGGTCCATCCCCGCTCTCCGCGCTGCGTCTCCCCGCACGACGGTGGCCAGCATCTCGTCCGCCAGGGCTGCTGCAGCGTCAGCATCGCGCTCCCTTTCAACCACTTCCATCTCCTCTCCTCGCATGCTAGCATCAAAGACGTCGACACTCGGCTCAATGTCGGCAACACGCAGGCTACATGCCACTGCTCAGCAGCTCGCCCCCGCAACTACAACCGCGGCTACTACTGCCACCGAATACCCGACAAGCCACGATGCGATTGCCAACCCAATTGATACCACCAACTTCCGCGACAATGAGTTCCTCCCTTCCAAGGCGACTACCTGGATCGACCTGTTTGACCCCGCTACCAACAATCTCGTGACCCGCGTCCCCCAGAGTACGGATGAGGAACTTCGCGCTGCCGTTGACTCTGCTCAAAAGGCCTTCCCCGCCTGGAGAGGCACAAGCATCCTGGCTAGGCAGCAAATTATGTTTAAGTTTGTGAGCCTTATTCGTGCCAACTGGGACCGTCTTGCTGCTTCTATCACTCTTGAGCAGGGCAAGACCTTTGCCGATGCCAAGGGCGATGTTCTTCGTGGTCTGCAGGTTGCCGAAACTGCGTGTGGTATCACCACTCAGATCACCGGTGAGGTGTTGGAAGTCGCCAAGGACATGGAGACCAGAAGCTACAGGGAGCCTTTGGGCGTTGTTGCTGCCATTTGCCCTTTCAACTTCCCCGCTATGATTCCTCTCTGGTGCATTCCTATTGCTACCATTACCGGTAACACTCTGGTCATGAAGCCTTCCGAGCGTGACCCCGGTGCGGCCATGATCCTGGCCGAGTTGGCTAAGGAAGCTGGCTTCCCTCCCGGTGTCATCAACATCATCCACGGCTCTGCCAAGACCGTCGACTTCATCCTTGATGCTCCTGAAATCAAGGCAATCAGTTTTGTTGGTGGTAACCGTGCTGGAGAGTACATCTACACCCGTGGTTCTGCCAACGGCAAGCGAGTCCAGGCCAACCTTGGCGCAAAGAACCACGCCGCTGTACTGCCTGACGCAAACAAGAACCAGACCCTCAACGCCATTGTTGGAGCTGCTTTTGGCGCTGCAGGACAGCGCTGCATGGCTCTCAGCACGCTTGTCACAGTCGGCGAAACCAAGGAATGGCTTCCCGAGATGGCTGAGCGAGCCAAGGCCCTGAACGTCAATGGAGGGTTTGAGGAAGGAGCTGATCTCGGTCCTGTCATTAGCCCCGAGAGCAAGAAGCGAATTGAGGACCTTATCGCTAGCGCTGAGGCAGAGGGTGCCACCATTCTCCTCGACGGAAGGAACTACAAGCCCGAGAAGTACCCCAACGGCAACTTTGTCGGTCCCACCATCATCACTGGCGTCAAACCCCACATGAAGTGTTACACGCAGGAGATTTTCGGCCCCGTTCTCGTCTGTTTGGAAACCGAGACCCTCGACGACGCCATCGACCTCATCAACAAGAACGAGTACGGTAACGGCGCTGCCATCTTCACCCGCTCTGGCCCTACGGCCTCCAAGTTCCAGAAGGATATCGAAGCCGGTCAGATCGGTGTGAACGTGCCCATCCCCGTTCCGCTCCCGATGTTCTCTTTCACTGGTAACAAGAAGAGTATTGCTGGTGGCGGTGCGAACACTTTCTACGGAAAGCCTGGTCTCCAGTTCTTCACCCAGCAGAAGACAGTGACTAGCTTGTGGCGCGCTGAGGATGCTGTTAGCACCAAGGCTAATGTTGTGATGCCCACGCATTCTTAAGTCTGTTGAAAAGTGTGAATGTTTATGTTCATGATGATCAAATTGCCCATGTCCTTCTTCTGTCATATACTCCATTATAGTCGGCGAATACCATATCTTTATATATCTTAATTCGTTTTCTTGCTATAGAATGCGGGGGAATGTCCCCCATTCAGGTAAAATGACCGTCAATATGTGAATAATAAATAAGACACCGTCAAAATCGCAGATCTAAACATGTAGAAACTTTCTCAACGAGACCTAGTACGCCATGCCATCATCCTCCTCAGCCGATGGAGGAACAAAAGTGTACACGAGCCGGGCAAGGACGTACTCGCCGTTATTTGCAACGGCAACACGGCGGGTATGGTAGCGCTCACCATTGATAGTCTCGAAGCCCCAAACCTATGGATCATTAGTTTTGAGAGCTCAGTATGATATGTAGATAGGAAGTGTACCTGCTCAGCCGTCCACGTTGAATCGACACTCTCCACCCAACTGTGCAACCAAAGGCCCTCACCCTCTCCAAATTCCTCCCCAACCTTATCAGCAGTAAATCCGACTGTCTCCTTCCCATCAGCCCCAATCTCGCCCCTCAGAAACCTCTTAATCTTCTCATCCTCAATCTTCGTGCAGATCTCCACATCAGGGCGCACATTCCCCTTTGCATCGGCAGAGCCACGAATGAACCGGCTCTGGCCCTCAACTTTCCCGAAGATCGTATCATTGTGCTCGCGCCTCTGCCAGTCTGTGACACGCTGCTCGCTGGTTCCCTGCACACCGCCGGTCACGATGTTGTCCACGTCGATGTGCTGGATAGTTTTGTCGGTGGAATCGGGCGACTGGTATTGCTTTGTCTTCAGGGTTATGGATACCCACGCGAGAGTTGTGCGGAGAAACCAGCTTAGGCCTTGCTTTTGGGGCAGTTAGTCGGGCTGTACGACGTTGGGGAGTGATGTGAGAGGGAGGGATAGGACAGGGCAGGGCAAGCAGGTAGGCGTACCATGGCGAGGACGGGGTCGGTTGGGTCGGAGATGTTTCGGTCCTGGTAGGGCATTGTCAGTCAAAGATCTAAAGTATAGAGGTTATATAGACTATGTATTAGAACGGGGGGCGAGAAAGCAAGGCAGGCAACGCACCATCGTCCAGCTGCCATTGTAGTTGGCTAAAGTGATATCCGCGGGTGTAGCCATCTTGACGAGTTGACGAGGACGATGAAATAAGTGATCGAGTCGGTATAGCGTTGCCTGGTATGTAGGGAGATGTTAAGGAATGGTAGTAGGAGGAAGGATACGTAGTAGGACGAAGGAAATGACCTAAAGTGGGGTGGAATTGGAAGTGTCGAGACCGAAAGTCAAGCGGAGCTGCGGAGGTCGTCAGGGAGCTTTTGTACTTGCGAGTCGCGACCCAAAGCTTAGGTTCGCAAGGTAACGTCTTGTAGTTTCACGTCGTACACCGAAGAACTGAATGTGATTTGAGTCTCCGCAATTGATGTCGATGACAAGACCCGCTACCTGTCTGAGGCCGAGGCTTGTTGCTTGTCGCGCATGTGGTCGAGCTCTGTACTCCGTAGCTGGGTCCGTTTCCAGAACAGTCAAAGAAACTTGTTGGGAAATTACATTAGAAATGCAATGAGGGCTATCCACTGAAGCTTATATACATACTGCACATTGAGAGAGTATTAATTGACTCTTGAGGCACCCTGATTCACACAGAGAGAAGCTCCCACTATACAGATTTAGCTAGCAGGACACGACAGCTACCCAGATGACAAGCTTATATGGTCGAACAACATACCGCTATTTATAGTTTGACATTGTTGAACTGTAAAGTACTTTATATGCCGGAGCGATTGTAAAGCTACCCCTCATCGGCGGAGCGGAGTTTATGCCTCAGGCTGATAGGCATCCACTTCCCCTTTCACGTGGCTTAGGCCAAAACATCCGAGCTTCATACAGTAATCAGAAAGACAACACCTCAATTGCCAACCATGGCCTTCAACAAGAAATATGCTGGTCTTCCGGACTTGGTATGTAGCTCTAAACCGCAATTATACCAACTTTCACTGACTTTCTAGGACCTCGCACCCGATATCTACGAAACTCCCGACCTGACAGATGAAGCCTCCACTGTCCCGGTAACTACCTCCGCAATACGACCTCAATCAAACCCTTCTAATGCCCGATAGACAACAACAGTCCCCACAGCTTCGAACGCAGGTGATAATGGCTCTGACTCAGATATCGACCGTGACCCTGTCAATGCGGACGAAGCGCGCGCCCATTTTCTTGGAGCAACTGTTGACGCTCGCCAAGTGAACTTCTCAGACAGCATTGCTACGAAGCGGAAGTCGTATCGGAGTAAGAGTCGACAGAGGCGGAATAATCTTGCTGAAGATGAAGACAGCGATGGCGAGAACGAGAGCTTGGAACGGAAACTCGCGCGGCTGCAGCGCGAAGTGGAGGAGTTGAAGGACGAGATGGCTGCTTCCCAGCAACCTGCAGCAGAGTCCGGTGATGCTCCAGGAGAGAATCAGCGTCTAGATGATGGTGTTGAGAAGCTCAGTCAAGCTCTGGACAACCTCTACGCCGAATCCCGGGGAGTCTCCCAGTCAAACTCCGCGGCCGCCTTGATATCTCAGAAGCTTGCATCGAACCCATCAACACAGATGTCTGAAGCCAATGCCACCCAGTCTAAAGCCCTCACAAGCAACGCAGACACTGAACCTGCTTCCGGCGCTCTTGCCCATGCTGCAGCCTTCGACGCACGACTTGCCCTCATTGAATCTGCGATGGGCATCTCCACCTCTGCAAACCCCTTCGTCTCTGACGGGACCTCAAACCCACCTCTCCAACCAGTCTTACCAGCGCTCGACCACCTCACATCCCGCCTCTCAACACTAATGACTCTCCTCGGCGGGCCAAACCCTATTCCCGCGGCACCAACAACATCCACTCCCGCAGCCTCAACCGCCACAACCCCACACCTTGAAATGCTCTCAACGCGTGTCAGAAAACTGACAGCAGACGCCGAGGCCCTAGCATCAGCCCGGAAACGCGCCATAGACTCCGCAAAGGCCGCGCAAAACTCCCGCCTTACCCATACAGCCTCCGACTTCTCTCCAATAGACCCCGAGCAAGCCGCCGCCCAGCGCGACGAACAAGCTACAAAGATCCAAGCCCTCTACGCTACCATTCCTACTATCCAATCCCTTCACCCCATTCTGCCTAGTGTGTTAGAGCGTTTGCGCTCCCTCCGCGCTATTCATGCCGGCGCCGCGCAGGCGTCTGAATCGCTGGACGAGCTGGAAAAGCGCCAGGCTGATATGGCGGGTGAGATCCAACAGTGGCGCGAGGGACTGAAGGTTGTTGAGGAGAAGATGGGCCAGGGCGAGGCTGCGCTGAAGAGTAACATTGAGCTTGTTGAGCCGTGGGTGAGGGACTTGGAGAAGAGAATGGAGCGGTTGGAGGGTGCGAACTAGTAATATCAATCACAGATAGAGCAGATACCCAGAATTGATAATTTATTATATGGGGAGGTTGGAGCAGTTCTTTGGTACATTTATATACAGCACGCTTCAATTCATACGGGAGGCATTTAATGAAGTATAGAGTGGACAAAACATTCGAGACCATCATTAGGCTACTACCCAACCCTTCCCAAAATCCTAATCCTCTCTTCCATCCGAACCTCAACCCACCAACCCTTTGTGAAGCCCCTCAAAAAGTCTGTAACCTTTCTCCAACTTTCTCCAACCTTTAGTTCTTCAACTTTCTCCCCCAAAGCCCATCTCAGAATACCCTCCTCCACAATTCCCATCGCCTCCTCACCAGGCTTGACGATACGCAGTCCCGCAAACGCAGTTACCGAGTCGACAGTTTCCCACGCATAGCTGCGTGAATGCGCATATTCAGTTTCGGATCCAGAGAGCGAAAGAAGGAGCTCTGAATCGGAGGGCTCGAGAAGGACGTAGTCGAAGCGGGACAAGAAGGCTGCTTTTTGCGCGGGGAGATCTGGGGGTGGGGATTTGTCGTAGGTGAGTGATACTGGAGTTTGATCGGATTGCGGAGGAAGTTGAAGGAACCGGGTAATGCCTGTTTGGCAGGCGAGGTTTCCTAGGTGTACGGATATAGGGATTGGAGCTTGATGGGTTGTCTTTGGTGCAGTGGTGAGGACATGTGTATGTAAGGTGTTGAGGGCTTGGGCACCTGGGTAGTTTGCTGACGAAGCTGGGAGGAGGACGAATGAAGAGAGGAGGAATGAGGCGAGTGTTGAGGCAATCATCCCTAGAGATAGGATGCGGTAGACGACGGATTTGGACCTGTGCGTCCAGATATAGGAGGCGCCCAGTGCTGCGGCGGCGGTTAAGGGTGGGATCGCGTAAACAATGAAACGCCATTCTTTGTGTGGCTGAATGGAGTATAGCATAATGTAGGCGATTGATGGGATCGTGATGGATGTGGCTATCCGGCGGGTTGCCGGTTGGAGGAGGGATAAGGGAATGCCGATGAGGCAAGCTAGAGGGTTGAGTAGGAGGCGGGGAAGAGCGTTGGTGAAGTAGTAGTGCCATGGGTGAGTTCCCCAAGCCGATGCCTGGCCGTGAAGGACATTGAACTTGAATGCTGCAAACTCCGGCCAGAGAGGGAACTGCTGCCAGAAGAATGAGTCCACGGGTATGGTGATGGAAAGGCCGAGTATGAGACCCATGATGCCAGCGGGGATGATCTCGCGTTGGATGCTGATGCGTCCCAACGCAAACAGGAAGATTGTATGCGTTGCAAGAAACAGAGCCAGCTCAGCACGGAAGACGATGCCCGCAATCGTGATCAGGTATAGAGCTACCCTGCTGCGCTTGCGGTATGTGGTCAAGCTCACTGGCTCGGGGAGGAGAGACGCCAGAGCGAAAATGGTCATACCAAAAGCAAACATGTTAGACAATGTTCGCGAAGCATAGTATATGACATGAAACTGACTTGCTTGGAACAAGAGGTACCAAACAGCAGTGGTCTTCCCTGCCGTGCGGCGCAGGCCGCTGGTGAAGTACAGGAGCGAGAGGGCATTGAACAAGCCTAGAATGGCTCGAGCTGATGCGCAAGCAGTTAGCATGTTATTAAAATCCAGAATTGCTGGAGGATACCAACCTACGAACTGCCGGTCGATATCATGCTTCAACCAGATAAATGGGGATGAGAGCCCAGACAGAGCGACAGCCCCGGCAAATGTTCTAGGAACGGCACCTGGGAACGTAGAGTGGTCGTATTCTGTCTGTAGTGCAGACTTGACACCGCGTGTGGGTATTCCATAAGCCTCGATGTCATGAATGGCCTGCACGTGGAACGACTCCTCTACTTTTGTGTATGGAGCGATCGCCAGATGCAGGAGGACCAATGCCGGAATGGCGAGGAGGAGCAGCCCATAGCCTGGAATATGTCAATATACAGAGCAGAGTCTCTGAATAGATAGAGTCTTACCAACATCCCTCAGCATTGTGAGCCAAAACAATTGAGATTGATGTTTGTAAGAAAGTCGGAGCGGAGCAGCGTCGGAAGTACATATGGGAATGCCGTCAATCACTCAGAGTCGATCTGGCAGCTTCACTCCACCACCTCACTTCCTCTCCCTCCAACAACCAAACAACAACACGCAAGCTTCAAAATGTCCTTCTTCGGCCTAGGAAAACTCGTCTATGGTGTGTATATCTTCTAACCTCCCTTTCATATTCCGCAAAATACTAACAGCTTTCTCCTCCGCAGTCATAATCCTCATAACCAACTCCATCGCAATCCTCTCCGAAGACCGCTTTCTCGCTCGGAGTACGTGTCCTAGAACCAATCTTTGGCCAATAAAAACCAAAACTAATAATACCTGTTTCTAGTTGGATGGGGCCGCACACAAGCCGACCCTGCGTTCGGCGCCGCGTACGATAGTACAAGTGTGAAAGCAAAGACCATAAATCTGATTGCCAGTGTGAGGACTGTGATGCGGAGTACGTACTCTATCAAATATCCGTCTGCCTAAGTCTCGGCAAGGACCATCATGCCTTCAAGCGCAGGACGGACTCGAAGACGCGCGTTGTGCTAACGTGGTGGAACAGTACCCCTAATCGTCATCAATACGATAATCATCGTCTACGAACTTATTCTCGGGTGATCGGGATTGCTGTTTCTACCCATTTCTTTTCGATATAGACTTCGCCATCCGCGCATTGCATGAAACCGACGACTACGCCGACAGAACAAACCTTAGTACAAACCACACCTACTACCTACCTTCTCATCGAACTAGCGGCCGTGGCTTTATAAAGGGTGCTCGTCATTGGGGAAAGAATATGTCATGAGCGAAAAGAGAAGGACGCCTCAGTGCTTACGTGGCCAATCGCACCCCATTGTTGGAGCATGAAGGTGAAGAGCGGGCGTCCGCTAGAGATTGAGCGCAGTTATTCTTACAACGAAAGACTCGGTTAGAAGATGACGTGGTGGTCTGCAATTTATCTATAATCTGTTCTTAAGCGCCGCATTTGGATGAATGTATTATGCATGACATGATTATGAAAATATTCACTCTACATAGGGCATCGGTCTTAATATACTATATCTTTTTTAAGAGTTCAAATGGAAGAGGACATCGTTACCACCATGAGAAGCGAGAAGGGCGAATAGTCCTAGTACTCATTGCACTTTCACTTGCACCAGGTATAAACATCATGATATGAGGAAGGTGCGGATATCGCATCAAAAAGGAGCAACGGAGACTATACAACATGAGAAGGTACGGCTAGCCGTCTATCAAGCAGCGAAAGAGCGATAACCACGAGGAGTCCACTGCACCTTCCTCACGTTGAATAAGAGAATACCACGTTACAAGGAAGGCACGAACATGGATGGGCCTGCTAAACAAGAAAGAGCGATGGATGGGTTATCGCCTATATAGAACAGGAAGGCATGGCATGAGACTAAATAACTGAGGAAGGAACGATGGGCGAGACGGTTCATTGCACCTTCCGTATGAATTACTTTGGGCGTAGGTATTTGAAATGACATGCTTGACACTGGTACATTGTTCTTTTTATCTGCTCTAACACAATGACTTGAAGGGAAGGGTGTCAAGAAGATAACCGGATCAAAACCCATGTATTCTGTTGTATGAGTTCAGGTGTACAGTGGGATGGTGAATAGGAAAGCTTTTTCTTTCCCTTCGTAATAACTGTATTTAGATCCATTCTCCCCGGATGAACAAGAACAAGCTAGGTACTACTGCAGTATAATAGCTGTCTCTGCGCGTTTAAGTATGAGTCTCTCTGGACAATATTGAAGAGAGAGAAAAAAATAGATCACCAAGAAACGCCATGTTCGCCAAGCTTTGTAACCCAAACAGTGATAGCTCAAATAGATCGACAGAAAAAATGAAGATAATTCATAGATAGATAGTCGAACATCTGCTAGAGTGGTATGCAAACAAAATCCGTATATGCAACCCATATCCAATAGAAAAGTGTGCAAATAACACATCAGCTGGACCTGATATCATGCTGATAGCAGAGGCAGCTGTGAAGGGAATCTGATGATACATTGAAAACAAAAAGGTATGTACGGTGGCGTAAAGTATGTGCACAGGATGCTAGCTGGGTGGTCGAAGCTTATGAAGAGAGGATATTGAATGACCTCTTCCTGAGGCTAAAGCTTCGCCATTTGCTATGGTTGGATCGTTCGTGCTTTGTATGCTTGATAGGTTCCTGCTCCTTGGGCGGTGGGGGCGGAGGCGTCTCTGACTGAGGTGTTTGCGGAGTTTGTGGAGAGCGTAGGAGATGGTCGTTCAGTGGTTGTGATGCGGGCCGTGATGGCGGCTTCGGCGATTCCGGTTGTTCTTGGTCGGTGGAGGCATGAATTCCATTCGGCAACGCTGGGATTGGTGGTAGGGATGACCGGTTGTTGTCTTTATCTTTACCCAAGCGAACGCTTAAACTTCGGAAGCGACCAAGGCCGCCGGAAGATTTCTTGGAAGAGCCATTCTCAGTGTGGTTTCGTCGATCTTCGTCTTCCTTTGACATTTTGCTTGCCTCAAGAGCCGCCTTCAGCTCGTCGTCTTCGCGCCGTTGCCTATCCTTGAGCTTCATCTCGACCTCTTTCCGATGCAATTTCTCCTTTTCCTTTTCAGCCGCTTTCCGCTCCTTCTCTCGCTCTTTTTCCTCCTTCGCACGCTCCTTCTTCAAGTGCATGTCACTCTTTCGGGATGATAACGGAGTTGTAGGTGTCTCAGGAATCGGCGGGATTGGGGGTAATGAGGTTAGAGGGGTGTGAGGAGTGGGCGAAAGTGGGCTTTCCAGCTCCGAATGTTCAGGATGCGTTGATAATTGAGGTGCGGTTGGGGCCCTTTTTAGGCCCGTAAAACGATCATGTTCTTCGTAAGGAGGGAACTGGGAGGTGCTGTGGGCGTGAGAGAGTGAGGGCGAGGTGGCGAAACCATTCTGCTTGAGAGTCGAAGCATTGATTTCAACTGGAGGTTCCATATTCTCCTGTTCTTGCTCTTTCATGACAGCTTCCATGGTCGTCTCCTGGTAAAAAAGCACATATGCGCAAGCCAAGCCTGGCTTGTCGCCGAAGAAGTTGCGCACATAGTTCTTGTCCACAGGTTCCACCATTTCATCATCAAACAGCAGCCATCCCCTATCCTGGGTCTTGATTATGGAAACGTAGTGTCCATGATAAGGTCCACCGCCAATATGTACAACCACAGCATAAAGCTCGTAAAGGCGATCGGGGTCTTCAGCGTCATCTGTTGTGTTGAAAAGACGAAGGTGGTATGGGTAGACGACCCTGTGAAAAAGTTTCTGCAGTCGTTGCAAATCTTCGGTATACTTGAAACGCTTGAGGTGCAAAGCTAAGATTCGAGGTAAACGTTTGATCTTCATCCTCTTCTCTGCCTCCTGTAATCCACCGCAGTTGTCACAGTGGAATTTGTTTCTCTCACAGAGCATTTCCTCTGCTGAGAACTTCCGTAGACAAGAAGTCACTGATGAATGCTGCTCTAGATCCACCGATAAATCTAGGAAGATCTCATCGCGCTGAGAAGCCTTCTCGCATGTTAAACACTGTGTCTCCGAAGTTAAGAGGCCCTCAAAAAGTTCATGCACCCAGCGGGTAGTGTTTGGTGTTCTGGTGCCCGAGTCGGACGAGGGTATAAGTGAGTCTGAGCTCTCGGGTTCCTGAAGAGTCTGCTCTCTAAGTCTGTCCGCAGCCTGTTCCACGGCCGAAACAATTTCGTTAAGCAAAAGATTGAGAAATTCATGAGCATCCTGATGCATTGCTGTTCGAAACATTTCATTTCCGCGACGAAGCACCTCCAAGAAATGTTGCGGCCGGATAATTCCTATCCGACTCTGACTCCCAACCAGTGACTCGAATATGTCTTTTAGTGAAGAAAACAATGACTCTTCCATGCCGTAACTTGGCGAATTGTCGGAAGTCTCGAGAAGGGGCAGGGTCTGTAAAGCGATCTTCTTCTTGTATTCCGGCGAATCCTTGTCCTCGGGTTTCTGTTGTGGATTCGGAGGCTGCCCAGGTCGCGGCGAATTGGCAGCTTTCTGCTTCTCTGCTAATGCTTCCGCTTCGAGGCGCGCATTGGGGTCCTGATATCGGAGAGCTTTTGCTAGCGCTGCTTCTAAGCCTTCAATTGGCGTTCGCTTGGGATAATTAAGGACGGCTTCTCGGAAAGGGACGGAATAGTAAAGACATTGTAAAATAGAGTTGCAGTAGCTGTCTCACAAGTTAGAACCGGTGCTTCGATCGACATATCCAGCAGCGCTTACCAAGTGTTTCCAAACTGGTAGAAGTGATCAGCAGATGTCAAGACATAAACCCTAATAGGACACTTACATTCTCCATTCCAAAAAACTTATCACTGCCATCTCCTCGGATCGGACCCAGTTCGGTAAGCATCTTTTCTAAAGGCGTCATGGGGAGCGGCTGGGGTTCCTTCTTCGGCGCAGGCGCCCCAACCGAAGGTGCTGAATTGCCCTGCGGAATATTAGAGCTGCTGAAGAAAGACAAAACGACCCTCAAGCTCGGAATACAACCCGCCTCATGTTCCCAAAGCAACACGAGCAACTATGCCAGTGCAAGGAGCAAGGAGCAAAAGTGGGCGAGCAAGACGGGCGAAAGCTCGAGGACGGCCATGAGCAGGAACTCACCACATCTTTCCGAAAACTTCTGAGAATTGACCCCATTTTTGTCACCGGTTTTCTTGATCCGTAGCGGCCGCCGTCATCTGGTGACGAGGCGGGGGAGAAAGCCGCTTCCCAGTTTGCTCAGCGGCACTAATGTTGCCTGGATAATCTGAAAGCCTCAAGTATGCGACAGCGAACGAAGCGGGAGTATCGAAAGAGCGGCGCAAGGAATTGGCGAGAGACAAGGTAACGCGTGATCGTGGATGACAGGGACGCCTGAGCTGGTTATGAAGCTTAATAGCGTGGCGAGCAAAGGCTTGGGGAAGTGGGCGAGCAAACGGAAGAATCTGGGGCGGAAACGTGAGGGCGGAACCAAACGACGACGATAAGCGATGGGTGGTCCGGCGGAGGAAGGCGAGGCTTGAACAAGGGTCCCGGCGGACGAGAAGGACAGTGAGGACTAGAGGAGAATATGAGTTCGAAACGAGCAGGAGGAGAGAGAGAGCGAAGAGACTCGAGGAACTGAGACGAAACTGGAGAGGAGAACGATGGGGCGAGGCCGCTGTACCTCCGGGCCTCCAAAACGGGTGGATTCCATACAGAGCGTATTGGGTATGACGACGGTTGACGGGTCCGAGGGCGTTAAACGAGGGGAAGGAACCAATTATCAGCTTTTTTCTCTTTTACAGTCGGCCAGCTTAATGGCTCTTTATTATTTATTGCGCCTCCCTGCTACGGGGGTATGCTATGGAGGCAGGAAAGTGCTGCTGCGCCGTAGTATCAACTCTTATCGGTCAGGTAATTACACCACCATCGTCCATCCCACCTCGAGTTTCAACAAGCTCACTCAGCCCATCGATCATTTTACAAATATTCTGTCAGGCGGAGGCGAATAAGCCTGCAGGGCCAACCTCCTTCAGAATCCTTCTTCACTCCTACGAAGGCGATCTGTTGCGCCGCCAGGATCGATTGGAGTCCTACGGGCCGTTATGATGCTCACCTCAGCCCTTCTGCAGTGAGACTGGAAGGCTTCGATTTCGAAAATGCCTACTCGGCTCCCTGTGCAACATTCTTTTTCTCTAGGCTTCGATCGGGCGGCTATGGTCTTCCAGATGCGCCGTGGAAGACTGCAAAGCGCTGCAGACGGTGAGAGGAGACGCTTACATCGCGTCAGCCATACAAAGCGATCTAGCTGGGCTGTTGCACAGGACGGCCCCGACGCCAAGGCACTTTGTCCTCTGAGGTAAGGACTGAGGCAGCTGGAGAGTCCACCGTCCAAGTTTCCACCAATTTGAATTGGCGCAGGACATATCCGGATAAATCAGATTAATAGCGGTCGCTTTTATCCCAGCCATAGGCAGGGTTACATTCAATATGCAACGAGGCCGATGATTCGTTGCCAGTCCTTTGGCGTTGGCTTAGCTTCTTGTGCGCCACGAGTCAGACCGTGTAACACCCGTCATGCTTCGAGTGTTCGAGGTCGAGGCAGTATTTCATACAGTCAAGCCCCAGCAGGCGGCAATCCAGCGCCCTTGCGAGTCTCTACCTGGCCGCCTGGTGCGATTAGTGATCAGAGCATCTCGAACAAAGAGGAGACTGCAGTCAGAGAGGGATGGGGTTAGTGCGTGATTTAACAGCCTCCAACTGGGCGGCTCTCTTGGCGGGCCGTTTGTGTGGAGCAATCAACAGTGGCTGCCGCAGCATCAGCGCCTGAACAGGAGGGCTCTTATCCCAATAGACTTCCAGGAGGAAAGCCATTTTGAAGGCATGACGTTCTTTGCCTGAATATCTGGGGTATAACCGTGGATTGCCTGATAGGTGTTATACAGAGGGCTACTGGATAGAACAATTCCGGAGACCGACCACGTGGAATCCCAGAGTTGACATGACTGATTGCGGCCAATCGTATGTTTCCTTGTGCCCCATAGCCAGTCGACCCCAACTTTTGAGGTACTACTCCGTAGTGGCTTTCCTGGCGGCTTGTCTCGGGGTTTCTCACCATCTCTATTCTCTACGGAGTACTCGAGATCTTGCAGCTGTAGGCGTGGAACCAGCCTATTTCGCTTGGTGCACGGGCAAACAACTTTAACTTGGCCTGATTACCGCCCGGACCAGTCTTCATGCCAATCGTCATGTCAGACGAACTCACCAAGAACTCATCCACGGTCGGAGCTTTCGGAAATAGCGGACATCAGCCACCGACGTCTATTCCGTTCACAGTACTCAGAGTACTCGTAGTCCGTACCCGCGACTCGCGGAGGCTGGTTTACTAACTTAATTACGGCAACAACTCTTATACAGAATAGGGAAGAGTCAACCTCACTAACGAACTCAGTCTACTATCAGAGTATGGGGTAATGGAACCGCGGGATTCCATAGGCCGGGAATCCATACCACAACTCGTGCTGCACAGACATGAGAATAGGAATGGAGACCACGGGCAACGGGCAGGCTGGACGCTCCACTGCGTCAATTATGTTCAGCCAACCATCCTCCTGCTTGTCATGACTTGAGGCTGGCAGCTGCAGTGGGCAGACTGCGGCAGTGCGACTACTCCGTATCCGTGCCTTTCTGCCCACCCACCGCCTTCGTCTCGTGGGTGCGCCACGTATTCTTTGTCGTCACACATTCTTTGTCGTTTTTAGGATATTTGAAGCTATTTAACAACGATAAGAACTAGTCATCAATAAAAAAGTCCTCTCCAGCCTCCCTAGAAAGCCTCTCATTCTCAGCAGCCCTTTTAATCTGTTCTTCCAAGCGTTTGGTGGGTGAATATCCATAGACCTTTTTTATGACGGCCGTCGGCAGATATTCTGTATATTAGAAGCTATCTGGTACAAATGTCTAAAATACAAAGTATGAGGAGGAAAATTAGAGATCTAATAATCTATAGGTTTAAATACTCAGTATATTAGGGTGCTAGTACTAAGCAGGTAGGTAGTTACAGCTGGTAGTATCTTAAGATATATTAAGTGTCATGGGGTCCTCCAGTTGCCTCAGATACCTTAGTTGCCTAAGGCACCTATGGACTCTGGGTCAAGTCCTACTGTGGAAATGAATGAGAAATGACTTCGATCGTCGTACTAATAAAGGAAATAGCGTAACTCGTATAATAGACTTGGATTGGTGGATCCTCGAAACTCGCTAAGATATATGTGTCACTAATAATACAAGACGCTGAGTTCTCCTAAACTAAAGTTCGCTGAATCATGTGACTGCTGACTAATGTCTGACACTACTTAGCTAAATAGCCTTATTTCAGCCCTACTTATATATTTAAGGAGTTATCTTATATAAGGTAACTCTTCTTTTTTTCTCTCCTTAGTAAATCCTTCTTATTAAATAGGAACTTTATTAATCAGCTAGATCTTAGGCTTACCCATAACAATATATTAGTCTAATCTATCTATAAGTACCTGGGGTAAACATGCCCGATCACCATTTACCAATACGGCCTTGGCCATTGCCCGGGCAAGATGGAGTGAGACTCCAGAGACCGGCCGTCAGAAATGCCCTGTTATTCTGGGTGCTATTCTAAACCGCAACTGTCTCCTGATTGAAACAAACGGTTGTGTGTGCGCCCACTGGTATGTAGACTTTTGTTAGGTACGCGACGCGACGGTGAGACAGCAGTCAAGCATTGGGTCATTACCAAATCTTCTTGGAAAAAGGTGATAAATAACCGGGCGATTCCTATTCAATTGCATAAGTCAAAGTGGGTTGGCCCTGTCGATCATCAGGAAAAATAAAATAATGCCCAGGCAACATGCCCTTTCATGTCGCATTGTGTGAAATGAATGCCAAGGCAGATGGCAAGAAAGGGGAAACAAACTGTTAAATACAAACCACTGCACCATATATAAAGGGGGTGCAACTTTGAATCTCTATCTAATCTCAGAGTTTGTATCTGGAGAATATGTACATTGAACACGGTGTCGGAGTGAAACTGGAACACCAATTATAGCCCCAAAAATTATACCTTTTGCAGTGTTTTCTTTTGCTTTTTTTCTGACCGAAATAAAGGAGTCATCGCATTTACTCTCGTGGGAAAACAAAGAAACATGGGCACCCTCGCCAGCTCTCCCCACGCGGCTCGTATCCAGAGATCAAAAGGAGCAATTTTCGATCCAATCATGGTGTTTTTATTTCTGATCCATTGCCTTCGTTAACTGTTGCCTTGGCTACAAATTGTGGTATCTCATTCACTTCATCTATATCGTTTAAAACACCAAGTATTGACGGAGCATTACTTCCTCCGTACCACATCACACACAAGCCCCTCCTGCTGGACAAACCATGCATTCTTCGTCTTCCACTCCTCGCCCGGATTATGCAGCTGGAAGGTGAAATCCCGCAGCAGCTGTGGGATGATCTTATGTATCTCGATGAGCGAGATGTTCTTCCCCACGCAGGTCCGAGACCCAGCGCCGAACGCGAAAAAGCTCTGCTCCATCTCCTTCAACTTCTCTGGACTACTTTCCAGCCAGCGCTCGGGGACAAATGATTCAGGATCCGGGAATACCCTCGGGTCGTGATGCAGGACCCAAGCGTTGATGCCAACAGTCGTCCCGGCCGGAATGTGCTTCTCGCAAACCGTGATTCCACCCTCGGGCACATGGCGTTCCAGAATCAAGCCCACGGACGGGTGAAGCCTCATCGCCTCTTTGACGACGGCGCCCAGGTACGGCAAATGTGACATCGATTCCCTGTAAGAGATGGGACTACTCAACTGCCCCTGCTTGTCAGCCTCATCAATCTCCCCAACGATCTTCTCCATGGTCTTCGGGTTCCGAAGCAAGAAATAGACAATCGCCCTAAGCGCAATGGCCGTTGTATCAGAGCCCGCAAAGACATTCGTCGAAAGATGCACAATGACATCCCTCGTGCTCATCTTCCCGGGATCAGAATAGTGAATTGCCATCCACCGCGAGAGCATATCCTTCCCCTTCTCCAGGCCTTCCTTCTCCAGCTCCCCATCCCGCTTCAGGGACGTGCGCGAATTCACCTGCTTCAGCGTAAACTGCAGCACCTGGTTCCAGCTCTCCATGCTGGGGAAGAGAAGCGGCATAAGTGGATTCCCTAGTAGGATCTTATGGGCTTCAGGAACCTGTCCACATAGACTCGCATACGCTAATATCCCCTGAATCCCACTCATCATGTCGTCGACATCGCGGCCTTCCTGTAGAAACCCCAGTTTTTTCGCAAAGGTGAATTCGCCCACTACGTCGAAGGCATAGTACTGTAACCAGGTCCCGAGGTCAATCGGTCGCTGCTTATCCGCAAATTCCTGCAGTCGAGAACGGAAAATCTTTGTGCACGAGTCGACGGCTGGCTCGAGCTCAAGGAGCGAAGTCATGCTGTATGCACTCGCGACTGGCCGCTTCTGGTCCCGGTGGAACTGCTCGTCGCGGGTAGAAAAGAGGTTCATTTGCGGTGCCTTGTCCCAGGATATACATTGGATGGGGTAGAACCCTGTCTATATGCGCACAGTTCTTTGGGTCAGTTGCTATCGAACAAACTAGGGGTGCCAATTGCAGTCTGTCCTACCTTTGTGAAACCTTTATTCAGCCCATATATCACCGGTATTGCAGCGGGATCGGCCACCGAAACGTGGCGAGGGCCGATACGCACAAGCGGGCCATGTTTTTGATGAAGCCTAATCTCTGTGCGATGATGGTCCCCCTTCCACACGCTATGGAGCTTCCAGAGTCGTGTAATCTTTGCAACAGCCGGCCCTGGGATTCCAGAGAGACCACCTCCGAACCTCCTCCAGAGGAGTCGGAGGGTAATCAGGCCCACAAGGACAAAGAGGACATTGGGCTGGAAAGCGCCGAGGAGGGATTTATGAAGCATGACGCAAAAATCGTATAACGGGTCATTAATCCGGAAACAGGAAAAACAGAGAGGGCAACAGCAGCAGAGCGAACAGCCCGATTGTTAAACCAAAAGACGCACGCCCCCTCTAGGTTACCTATGCTAAGTACAGGCAGACCTGCAATTAATATAAGGAACCCCTCCGTCTGGACCACGCAACACCTCATCGGACCGAAAAAGCCAGCTGATCACCATTCCCTTCCGATAGCTAAACCCGATATTAATATGAGCCCAACGGGCAGGATTAGCAATTCTCAACGACCATTAGACACACTGCTCGACGTATCGTTGCCAACGCTGCATCAGCGTCAGCAAGGCAAGCGGGGCTGCGGAGTCAGGGCCTGCGGGGAGAAATGCGTCCCCTTAGCCCTAAATTAGATGATGTCCGGCAGTTTTACGGCCCCATTCTAGAGGCACCATTGGGCGCTAGAGGTAAAGTGCACTTCCGATGTTTGCTTTGCTGGCCAATGTCAGCTCTGGATTACATCGAAGTTAACTTTGTCGCTTCCTACTTGCTATCCGAAAAGTCTACCTTTGGGGTTCCCTCGTTCGGTCTTGTACGGGAGGGGTTTAGGTTCAGTCCTAGGTGGTGGGTTGACCTATTAGGAAGTTAATTGGGCGTGATGGACACCATATTGCTGCTTCCGTGGTTGATTCCGAAAGGGGGGTTGATATCCGGGGTATATGGGGAATTCCTGATAGTGGAGTTCCCCGCACGCTGAGGAGAATGCGGTTGTTATTGTTGGGGTTTAACTTTTGGGCACGAGAATTACCGGTTCCAGTGAGCATCATTACGCATACAAATTTGCGTTGTTGGGTTTGAGGGGAGTGAAGCCGATCTGATATTCGTCCGAACAGCCCAAACGCCTGCGATGCCGGAGGTGAGTGTGTCATGTGTATCTCGATCTATCATGTCATGGAAGAATGCCCTAGTAGACAGGAAGAACACTCGGGAAATGGTATCAAGTACAAAAAGAAAGAAAGAACAGAATGACAAATCCAAAAAGTGGGGATAGATCGATCACTAGGTAGCGCACTGGGATCCGCCTTCCTCTTCGTCGTCATCTTCCCAAGCATCTCCTCCAGAGGGATCTTGAGATCCAAAATCGTCGATGTTGGCATTGGCTTCGTATTCGACATCGCCACTGTCTCCACTCCGATGCGAGCGTCGGCCCTGGTAGCATCTCCTTCAGCCTTTCATGAACTGCAGCGCTGGGCTTCCATTTTCTCATCTGGGAATTTGATATTGACAACTAGATACAAGTCGCCGCGGGAGTCCGAACGCTTTATCGGCATTCCTTCGCCGGGCACTTTGAAAACTTGGCCTGGAGAAAGGATCTGTCCCGGCGTCTTGGGGTGTTGGAGTTCGATTCCGCGTCCATCCAGGTGCTTGATAACCACGCGGGAAAGGCCGGTCAATGATTCGGCCAATGTAACGTCGATAGTAGCCTTGAGATCTGCGCCAGCGCGTGTGAACACCGGGTGCTCCTCTTGTTCCAGCTGGAAAACGATGTCCCCAGGCTCTTGACCAGGGACTTGATCCGCCTCGCCTTCTAGAACAATCCGATCACCATCCCTGCGAAAAGTCAGGCAGAATGTACCCACTTTGCTCCACGAGGAATGTAAATCTCCAGGATCTTCTTCTCCTCGTTCGTTTTCTTGCCCTTACACTTCTTGCACTTGTCTTTGGTTGCGAAGAACTGACCGTCGCCGTTGCAGGTTGTACAGACAGCAGTGGACTTGGTCAAGAATTGACCCATGCGTGTGAGAATCTCCCGGAATCTTATATGACAAGAATCTTTTAATCAAGTGTTTTTCAGTGCTGAAAAATGATTCCATACCTTGTCCATCACAAGTAGAGCATTTCTTTGCCGTCGCCTTCTCCTTGCCACCCTTGCCCTTGCAGAGACTGACTGCAGATCACGTTCTTGGTGCTCGCAAATTTCGTTATCTTCCCCTTATACAAATCTTCCAAGCTTATCCCGTACTTTTGCTCCTCGTCCGGGCTCTGTCGCGGCCGCGGCATACCGCCCATACCCGGTCATACCACCACCCATGCCGCCCATGGCTCCCATCCCAAACATCTGCGCAAGAATACCATCAAGGCCGGGTCCTCCGTTCATTCCCGGTTCCCCGGAACCGTTGAAAGCACCCATGCCATGTGTATTGTAGAGGTGCCGCTTGTCATCATCGCTCAGGATTTCGTAGGCTTGCTGGACATCCTTGAATCGGATCGACGCAGTTTCGCGCTCCTCTTCTGAGACTTTATCAGGATGGTTTGCTAAGGCGGCCTATTGTTACTATGTGTTGGTCATTCGTTCTCCGAAATCCGGGGTTCTGGCTGGTTGTACTTTGCGATAGGCCTTGCGGATCTCATCTCCGTTTGCGTCGCGCGAGATTTGTAGGACCTCTGTCCAGCCAATATAACTTTTTACCGTGCCTAATAATGTTTCTTAATTGTGAAGCATCCGGTAAGCTCTCTGCCTGGATAAAGTCCTTTAGAGTACCGCCTCTTGGATAATAGCGCCGCACGAGATATCATACCCCAAGTGCACGAAGAAACCATTTTCTTATGTCAGTGCCGCGTTCCACAGTAAGGAATGCTGTCCTTGGATCATCAATTGCACAACAAGCGGCCAGGGTTACACCTGTCGGATCCAGCTTCTCAAAATACTCCACAATCTGAGGGATATATTCCAAGGCATGAGCGAAAAATGTGTCCACATTGTCCGAGCGATGTTCGCCTGGCCTCATCAGCATTGTTAGCGGGAAAAAGGAGTCATCTAGAGTTGGCCCAGCTTCTGCATTGACCAACTCAGGTGACAGTGTTCGTGAAAGAAATAACGAGGCGTTGTAGGCTTCCGCAACAAAAGCAAGACAGTATTTATCAATATGCAGACCGATGATCTCCACCGACACCCCCATCCAAATCAAAATGCCGTCCCCGCTTCCTTCCTCTATCCAAAGGCCACCATATGCGATAAGGACCTGATCGGCTCAGACTCGTATTTCAACAGGGTTGATTTCACTATTTCGCAGCTCATCTTCTGTCCTAATATGATGGGATCCGGGATAAACTTTGAACAGGCCATTCTCCGGCCCAAGACCTCTGCCCAGCGGCCTCCAGATAGAGATCGCCTCACGGCAGGGATGTGCCCTTCAGCCTAGTACCGGTGGAACTCGGGAGCCAAATTATGGATGATTGGTCCCTGCCAAATACTCCCTCCTTTAGTTGTTCCAAAGTAGCGCAGAAGAACCAACACATCTAGCTGTATAGCAAAGTTAGAAAATATAAAATGTTTCTTTGTTCCCGACACATACATTGAAATTATGCTGCATAAGAAGATGGATAGAATCTCTATTTTACAGGAGGCGTGCCATATGAATAGATAGATATTTGCTTGTCATCAAGTGAAACATGTCTTTATCTAAATTCATACATAGTGACTATCTACTCCATATAAGCTAACTAGTTAACTAGTTAACTAGGCCAAAACAGCTTATTAATCTACTTACAACCAAACTGATTTGCATCTACTACTGGCGCGACTGTATCAAAGCTTCTGGGTTGGACCGAATCCCAACGTTATTCCGACTACAGTAGTAAGGTAATAATAGGCAGGTTCGAACCAGACCTGATGTCTGCTGACAGAGAAGGTATAATTACACACATGCCTGTAAAATACAACGAGAAAGCAAGAAATAAATCTATGAATCCGCATTCCTCATCAAGAACCCCTTGAGGAAGGGCACCCGATCAATGACCTCGAACCCTAGACTCCTGCCCCACGCCACAGGCCCGTTCCCAGGAACGTTATAAAGCTTGTGCAGGACATCGCAAGTGCCGCCGATCTTCGCATTCGTGGCCCACCGCTCAGAAGTGTATCGCTCGAGAGTCAAAACATCGCCGACATCCATGCCATGCGTTACTGCATACTCTATCGTGCTTGACAGGGAAGCGACGTCGCCTAGACCAAGGTTCAGGCCTTGTCCGGCTAGAGGGTGGATAACGTGCGCGGCGTCGCCGACGAGGGCTACGCGGGGAGAAATGTAGCTTGATGCGTGACGGAAGCGGAGCGGGAACGAGGCGGTGCTGTTTTCTTGAACGCCTGTTACCAAAGGTGGGAGTTGGACTTGGGCTGGGGCCGGGGTGTGCTGGAGGCGCCAGGTAAGTTCGCTATCATGCGGGTTTTCGTCAACGTCTGTAGCCGGCGTGGAGGGGCGTTCCATGCGCATCATGTATTGAAGGTCCGGGCCGGAGAGGCGGAAGGCCGCGTTGACCATGGCGATGAATGCGCCGGGCGATAGAGACTTGAGGTATGCCGCGTTTTCGACCGTCGTGGACCAGACTAGTGTGGCGTTGTTGTTTGGGAGCGGGAGGAGGGCTATTGGGCCACCGAGAGATGGAAGGAAGCGCTGGTATGCTGTCCTTGTGCCGATGGGGAAGGGTGCAGGAACTTGGTCCGCAAGAGACAGGGTTGCGACGACTCCGTGGCGTTGGTAGTCCCAACCCTCCGTGGAGATGTCGGCGTACCGACGAACTGGGCTGTTGATACCATCCGCTCCAACCAACAGTCTCGCAGCAATTCGAGAGGGCGATTGAGTTGGGTTCGCAGCCGGCGCAATTGAGAGCACCGGCCACGCCGAAAGATCGGCATCATTAGGCCCATCCGCAGCACCATTCTCGATCGAGGATACAGTAGACTTTGAGAATATCGAAAGGTTCTCATCTCCAGATGCGGCTATCCGCGCGAGCAAAGCGTTCACAAGATTGGCATTCTCCGTCATGGTCGCGACGGTGCGCAGGTCCTCGAATGGCGAGGTCTCCGCTGACCAGTCAAATGAGATCTTCGACCCTGTTTCTCCGTCCCATACCTCCATTCCCTGGTAGGGCTGCGTCCGTTCGACATCCAAATGATCCCAAGCCCCGATCTTCTGTAAAAAGGAAACAGACCCTGGCGTAAGGCTGCTGACTCGGTTGGAGAACTGTTGCGGGTCGAGCTTCCAGGAGCGAGCTTTGTCGAGGTCTTGCGATTCCACAAGAGCGACCCTTAGCTTTGACGTAGCGGGCGAGGCACCTATTCAATTAGAACTCATTTAGACAAGCAGAAAATAGGGACGTACGAAGAGCAGCCAGGAGCGCCAGGCCAGCAGGGCCACCTCCGACGCAGACCACATCGTAAATGTCCGTTGCAGGAGCGGGTTTCGACCCGAACTGCCTCCTATTGAAGACACGCGCCGATCGGCACGAGGGGCAGACGTACGGCCGGAGGGCTGAGGTCGCAATTGGTCGCATTTTGTAGGTTGTTGATTCAAGATAAGTTCGAGGTCTGGATAATTCCTGGGCGTCGATCATGAGACTGGTGCAAACATGGCAAACATCTACATCCACAGACACTCTACGCCGCTATTCTGAGGACTACGGGATACATCGAACCCACAAGGACGCCAGTGATTGTGTTCTGAGAGAATCATCTCCAAAGACCCAGGTCTGGACTTTCTGTTACCACAGTTAGCCTACGGGTGGTGGTCGGGATGCTACTAGACTGCATTGCTAGGCTCGACTCGCATGTTTAGTCCCTGTTCACAACACAGATGCATCCACTCAGCCCCGTCTCGTTTGTCCTCCTGTTGAGCACATCTATGCCCGGCCGGATCTCTGAAAGTCAATTTCGGACTGACTGCACTGCTGTGGCACAAAACTCATATATTACTCACTTTTTTACAGCATACAAGGCCGGGCGTCCACCTGGCCATCACTCATTGCATCAGCACCAACACGAAAACAAGCGAAAATAAAGCCCGCCCTAAATATAGCTCATCCTACATACCCTAATGCTGCATGCAGCCTGGCCCTTGAACCCAGCATGACCTCCAGGGGGCTATACAGTTTTAGAAGCAGCATGTACACACTGCCACCGCCGTATGACGCGGGAACGCTGCGCCACGCCAGCATTCAGCGACCATTCGTCCCGTAAACCCTCCCATCTGGGTAGCGGCCATCTCATCTCTCACGGTGATCGGGATCCCCGTTGGTTACCGATGGCGGCGACACCCAGGGTCTATCAGCTGAAGTAAGTGGCAAGGAGTCGAACGCCGAGGGTGCCGTATTCCGGAACAGGATGAAAAAAGTTCAAAGTAGCCTTGACTAGTACAGCGCTGGTCGGACAATGGCTCTATATATGATATAGCCCCCAAAGCCGTTAGTAGGAAGATCGTACCTCAGCTCGTGTAGAAGTTGCCTTTTGATCGCTGCACTGCCTACACGGTCTCATCCTCTCTTACCACCGTTTCAGTTCCAGTCGTCCCCTTGTGGTGGTCATTCTCCAAGTCCTCAAAGTAGATCTCAAAGATGAGCTCAAACAAAGCCGACTCCTCGGGCCCATCCGATCCTTCTCGGACATCTCCATCTATATCCTCCGACTCAGCCTCAAACCCAAACTCGACTTCAACCTCTACAACCACATCTGCACAGCCAAGAAAGCCCTCCGGCCCCCAGTACCCAGGGCTCAGTGCAAACTTCGCCCATGACCCCAAGGCGCCATTCCCCGTGAACTATGACCAGGAGGTATATCTTCAGTTGATGGCCGGGGACGACGGAACTGGAGATGGAGCCGGAGGGCCAGGCACTGGAAGTACATCGAACGGGGCGAAGAAGAATAAGACGCCGACGCAGATATATCGGGAGGTGTGTAATCCCCTTTATTACCGACCAAACAGTCCTATATAAGCGGTGCGGGTTGTTAATGTTTCCTAGAAATGGGTTCGGCGGGCCTTGAACCCGGCTATATCAGACCCTCGGGGTGAACCGAGTTCGATTGATTTCGAGTGTGCAGAGAACCGGAGGGTTAGCGATAGGTTCTGACTACAAGGCTGAATGGAATGGGATACTGCTTTACGTAGTTGGTCTGTGACGCGATCGGTAAGCCAGGCTAAGTTGATTAGGTTGATGGCATAATGATAATATAAATTGAAAGAGCTACCTGGCCTAGGTAGAAGTACTATACGTCGTGAAGCATCGTAGCAAGAGACCAGCATTGCGCTCTCGGGGACATTAAAGTATAGGAATATCAGTTGGATAATATAGAAAACAGCCAGCGTTGTAGTAAACACCCACTTTATAGCTCAACAGAGCTTGGACTACCTACTTGCAGCCGCCCCGGGATGGTCAGGATTGTCCTCCAAATCGCCCTCCATCTCAGCAACAAACCGTTCCCAAGTGTGAAGTACACCCTGATAGAAATTAATGTGCTGTTCGGCGAGCGAGCCCATGGAATCTTTGAACTCGATAGACTTGATTCTCTCAAAGTCTGCAACCTCACGCACTACCTCTTCGTCGAACATCTCAGAGGTTGTCTTAGCGGAGTCCACCTCACGCGTAAGCTCGTCAATCCGGAGCTCTAGTTTCCGCATCCGCTCCCGGCGAGACTGCTCGTGGTCGACTCCACGCATATCCTCCATCTTGGACCGAATGAAGGATGCCGGTGATGAGGTGAGCGGGTTCGAGGCGTAATATGAGGATGGGTTTGCGGCGAGGGAGTCCCGCTCCGCCACCGCTTTGTTGCGGTAGTCGACCAGCGCTTCAAAGTCTAGTTGCTTCTGCTCGCGGGTCTTGAGAAGCGCCTTGACGGATAGAATGTAGGCTTCCATATCACGGAGGGAGCCCAGGTAGTTCTGATCCGTGTGGTCTTTGAGTTCCTTGATCCCCCGCGCAGTTTCTTCCACAGATGCAGCGAACACCTGCAGGGGAACTTCAACATCTGGCTCTAGAGGAACAAGCTTGCGGAATTGAGTAGCCAAATCGTTGTAGTCTGTTTCCAAATCGGACTCTCTCCTGGCAACGCGTGCCACAATCTTCTCAACATGGTTCAAATCCTCGTCCAATTTGTCTGCCTTCTCCCGCACCTCAATAAATCGGCGGTCCGGTTTATGGACCTTGGTAAACGCATTCACAAATGTATCAGTGAAATTGTCGAATATCCCTGCGCCGCCGCTGTCTGACCCACCAGTCGACGTTCTGGACGATCGCACTCGCATATGCGCATTCCAATCAGGCGATTCTAAGAAAATAGCCAGCAAAGGCGCCCGACGCAGGACCGGGTGCAGCGTTAATCGTTTCAGAAACCGGTGCAACGACCATGCTCTGCGCGTAGTAAACTCCGGTCCGAATCGGTCCCCTCGAACGTACTCCATCTTATGCTTGTCCGGTAGCGGCGGCACTGCACAGGCAGGATACTCCCGGTAAAGCGTTTTGTAGAGGAAGAAGAAGTCGGTAAATCGTCTTCGGATTGTGAATTTTGGTTTCTGGAAAGACTTGAAGTCGGTCTGTAGAGTCCCCAGTTAACCCTTGGCCTTGAGTTTCCCGCTAGGCAGCGGTTATGTATCTTGGTAGATTCATGGGCCCTTACGTTTGTAGTAACCAGGTACGAAATGTACGCATCTTTGGTTCCATCATTTTCCTTGATCGGAGTATCAACCGTACAGTCCAAGGTTCCGTCGCCGATGCCTGCGAGATCTAGTGCATCGGCGTGTGGTCCCGCCTGAGGGGTCTCACTCGCGGAGCTCATCCTCCGTTTGCCATTGGGATCGTGATGAGGTTCGAAAGATTCTTCAGCATCAGTTCCGGAGGTTGTAGGACGGGAGACATCGCTGTCCGGTCCATGGCGCCATGAGACGCTATCAAAGTCGTCGTGCTCCATGAGGGGTGGGATGCAGGCGACTCGAGCGCCAGTGACACAGATACTAGATGAGACGCCCTGACCAATACAGGAAAATGATGACAAGAAAGGAAGATATCCGAGCTTTCAGATGGGAAAAAAAATGTTGGTTAGCGCTAGGGAGGAGGCTGGTCGGTCGAGTTGTCGAAGTCGTGGGGAGTTGCGGAGGTGAAGCTGATCAATCGGAGCTGGACTGTGCACCAACAGCGTCATATCGCCAAGACTTCAAAGAGCCAGGTGCATGGTGTTTAGTTACCTGAACTACATGGTTGCCTGGTAGTTTGGAGATTCCCAAGTATTTACTGCAGTTGTTATTCAAGCTGTTTTCGAGTGAATTACTCAGTATATACACTTCTTCATTTACTTTGGACACGGTCCGATCTAAGCAATGCAGTAATCCAAGAATAGCAATAAGTGACAAGGAAAAGAGGATAGTAGGACACGAGTACAGAAGCAAATAGGGATACAAATAAGAATCAAAACGCGACAAATCTAGCTGTTCCTTCGGGTATCATCGGCACTGGTGCTTCTCCGCTCAGCACCCGCTGTTTGGTCTCGGTAAGGCTCATCATCATCCTCCTCATCGCTGAAGAGAGGCTCCTCTTCGCTCTCTCCGGCAAATGCATTGTAAAGTTCACCACCACGGCGGCGCGATGTCCCGTTCATAGCCTTTGTCTCATCCTCGTCCTCGATCATTTCAAAGTCATAGTCGTCACGGTCGTTTCGAAGACGCTTGCGTCGCTGGACCTGGAAGTAAACTCCAAGCCCAATGCAAAAGACGATTATTGAACTGATCGCAGCATAGATCCAGACTTGTGTGTGCTTGGAGGCACCAAAAGTAGGGAAGAAGGATGGGAGAAAGCTGTCCGAGACTGGAGTTGGAGTAGGTGTTGGGGTTTCGGTGGAAGATTCTTCAGCATCTGTTGGGGTGGGTTTGGTGTTGACGGGGCGATCGACGGTGTGCGATGGCTCACTTGGGGAATCGGTGGGAGTGGAAGCTGGCTCGACACTGGTTGTGACAACAATAGCGTCCTCAATACTGTGGTCATCGTCATGCTCGTCGGGGAGCGGGTGCAATTTTTGCTTCGACCCATCAGCAGCCTCACCCCAGATGTTGAGCCGCCAGTCGAGGAACTGGCCAACATTGTCATTGACAGTTTCATCTTTAACAATAACAGTCCAAGTGCCAATACCGGACTCGCCCCTAATGAGAAGTCAGTGCCGTTCAAGCAATTGGGTTAGCGAGGCTTACCAATGAGCAACAGTCATAAAAGTCCAGTCAACATAGCCCAATTCGTTATCATCACCTTGTCTTGCGACACTGAGATGGCTGGTGATGCCCTCGGGGCTACGCAGTTCCACGCTTAGGTCACCACGGCGAGTGTGGTTCACGTTCATGGTTACAGTAACATGCTCCAACCTCGCAATGTTCGCATCCTTCATCATCTTCTCACTGACCTCCCAGGACGAGGCAAGACCTTTGTCACCCTGTGGGATCTCGTGCTGTACCCTCAACCAAGGCGAGTGATACCAAGCTTGCGGCTTCACCAAATCCCAGGTCTTCGCCTTCTGGACCAGAGAATAGGTGTCCAGTTTACCAAAACCCCAGTCATGACTGAATTTCCTTCCAGACTTGGTGGTTTGCCAGCTTCCATCATCTTCGTGTACTGGAACTGCCGTCTCAACCATAATGTACTGAGCGTCACGCCAAGTGAGTTCGGGACGAACACTCAAGGCGAGCGCCATGGCGCCTACAACCAATGGCCCGGCAGCAGACGTACCGCCGTGCATACCGTAGCATCGGTCGGTGCCGACATCAGTCGTATGAATCGCGTCGGTAGATCCACTGCTGTAAGCAACCACTAGCTGGGCGGAGCAAGATTCCGAGTAGGATGCGTGGTTGCCTTCTCGATCAATAGCCCCGACTGTTATACTATAAATGCTGTTGGTGTAACCGTCAAAGTTGCAGTTGTCTCCATAGGTTGCGCCATTTCCAGCTGCAAACACGAAGATTGACCCTTTGCCATCTCGTCCTTTCTGAATGCCGTTGACCATGGCTCGCTTGATGAGTATCCCAGGCTGCTCCATGGTGGTGCCATCGTCAGGAGGTCCCCAAGAGCACGAGTAAATATCATTTTCTTGGTATGCATAGTTGATTGCAGCAGCTTCATCGACATCATCAATGGCCCCGGACAGAATTCTGATTCCGGCGATCCGGCTATCGTAGGCGACACCAACACCACAGACCTTGTTCTTAGCGGCGGCAATCTCACCAGCACACCTGGTACCGTGTCTGTCATCACGAAGGCGAGGTCTAGGTTCCGGGGTGTGGTCATTGAAATCGTATGAACCCTCCGCAAAGTAGTTCGGGCTGAGATCGTTGCTGTACATATCCAAACCATCATCCACAACCGCAGTCGTTGCGCCCTTTCCGGTAATCCCTTCTAGCCATATACCAGAGACGTTCAAATCATGGCCAAGTTGCTTAGTGTTGAACAAGTGCCATTGTTCGTCGAAAATGGGATCGGCGATTCCGAGGGTGGAGACGAGCTGGCTTCGAGCTTGGGCAGCTTCCACGTCCTCCTCGTCGCTGGACAAATCTCTCGAAAACTGCTCGGAGGGCGGTGTTCGCTTCACCAGCCGTTGCTTCGGCGGAGCCAATTTCTGGGACCACAGAATACCGGCGAGACCTTCATCCTTCTTGTCCAGAATACCCGGATCACGCCGCCGCAGCTTTCTCTTATCTTGTAGGTCTTGGAGGAGGGCATTGAGGTCGTCACCATTTTCTCTGGGCAAGGAGAATGTATGGTGTCCATCAAGCTGTCCTACCTGACCTTCGTGTCGAGCGCCAAGTCGCTGAGCGATGTCCGACGGAGATGTTGAGGCATCGAGGTGGAGGGCGAAGTAATCGCGTGTTTCAAACGAACGGCGAGAGTGAAGAGAAGCGGTAGTAGCAGAGAACAAGCCCAAGGCCACTGCCACACCATAAAGACGCATGATGGGTGTTAGAGACGGCAGGGGAGCGCAAAACTCCTCTCAGATGGGCGAAATGAGGACAACTATCAGGCTGACATCGGAGGATGGCGTATGCAGACGTGGTAGGAAAAAGAACCGGGAGTGGCAATCAATGAAAGAAAAACACCGTCCGCAAGTCAATAGTCAATAACCCCAGGGCAAGAAACAAAATCGCAAAAGGTCCCAATCCGCGTCGTGAGCTGAGTTGAGTGAACACTGAATTGCGGAGCCTAGAGGTGTTCTTTTGCTGAGAACGAGATGATCGCCTCCTGAGCGCGTTGATTCCTGATCCTTCAGGCATAAGTTCAGCCCGGGATTTGGCCCCATTGACAAAAAAAGGGCTGAACAACCCCACAGCAACAGTTCTTCCTTGTATCTCACCCTCAGAGTATAAGTGTGCCGGAGAATAACATGGTAATGATCTTGATATCCATGATTCTATTTACTATCATTTGCACCCCTGTTTTTACCTAACTTTGAGAATAATACAACCTTGTCCTCGAAATATATGCAGTCCCAAACAGAATGCGCAAGAATCAACAAACAGCCAGTATTCCATACTCTGACTTATAAAGCACCGCCGCCTTGCATTCCAGCATGAAACATTCAAATGTAAAATAAGATTTGCAAGTCGGTCGGCAGCGGAAGTCAGATAAATTCAACATGAATGGTGCCTGGTTGGCGTGCAGCCCCGCAAGCTGCATCAGAGACGAGGAGGCTGGGCCCAGCCACTCTACAATCATGCATGAGAATCATCATCTCAGATAAAATCCATCTCCATGAATTCTTCATCCCTTCCCTTTCTATTTTCATCACCTTGTTAGTGCAGTAATCGACTGCATTATCTTTTCGAGATTGGCTTGTTGACCTTCCTCTGTACATACGGCGAGCACCCCGGCCATTGTATATATTACCGCCAAGTCTCCAGACCACAGTATATCTACATCTCGTCACCGATACCCTTCTTCGAACAAGCACAACGACGATTTGCAGGTATCCAAATTGATGAGTGGGAGCTTATCGATCACATCCATTAAACTCTTTCCAAAATCAACGTCTGCGCGCAGTGTTATCTGTGTATTATCGTGTTGAGTTGCCGGGTGCGCCTGGGTACCTGGTGCAACATTCACAACGGGCTGTCACCCGAACGAGAGAGTTGCAATAGCTGCGCACACATCCAACACACGCATGTCCACGAAAGGCTCCCGAGCCCCAACCAACGGCACTATGGCCTATCCGAGCACAGGTATATCTTCTCTACCACTTAATTCGCATAGCTAGACCTGTTCTGTGAGATCAAGTCAGCTAACAGACTGGGTTGATTAGAACATTCCCCATATGCAGAAGACTATGGCGCACCATTACCGCAGGATCAGGCGCCGCATTTGAGTCGATCAAATACCGTGAAGTCTTCGGGCGAACAGCACGATTGGGCGTACAACAAATCTCCTCTGCAGAAGCTCGAGGTGGCTTTGGGTGGCATCAGTAAAGAGGAGAAGAGAGCGCGCGCTTTAGAAGCTGAAAGAAAGCTGAGAGAACGGATGACCGCCGCGGCTGCGACATCTGATACAACCTCCGGCCCGGATTTTCGGAGAAGCAGCGCGAAATCGGCCTCTCGAGGACCAGCATCCGAGGACAAGCCTTCAGACCGACGGGCTCCTCGGAAGGAGCCGGCGGCGCAAGAGAATCGAACCCACGAAAGGCAGCGTAACAGCTTTGCGCCGCTAGAATCAGACCTAGCAAAATCATCGTATCCGGGGGCCGAGCCACGCCTGCAAGAGAACATAGACTACGGAAAACCCCGTAATAACTTCGTGCCCCAGGAGCCCGATGTACCAAGACCTTCAAGATCACGAGCTGAGCCTGGCTCACAAAGAAGCAGAGGCTATGAGAGGCAGCGCAGCAACTTTGCGGCGCAGGAACCCGACCTAACGAGACCGCCAACCTCACGGACTAGAACGGCGTCAATTCAAGGCCCTGCACCACATCCACTTGTGGAATCACAGGATGCAAGCAACAAGCCTGCGGCGATCAGGGGGGTAAAAGGAGGCAGTGTCCAGAGACGCTCGGTTTCAATCAATCACCAACCGGAAGATCCTCGCATGACGCCGCGTGGACCAAACCAGGTTCGTCCTCAAAACGAACGTGGCCCTCCTCGAGATCCCACGGAGCAGCTCCCCCCCAGAACCGCCCCGGGAAAATCCTACCCAGAGACCCGAGCCAGAGCCTCCGTATATGGCAATAATCCCCAACAGATCAAGCAGAATCAACCCCTCGTGGGCTTACCGTCAGAGCCACCGACTGTTTCCCCTGTGGGCAATATACCTGCTCCGCACGAGATTCAGGATAGCGGGGAGTCCTTAATTCCAGGAAGCAACGAAAATGTACAGCGCTCACAAAAGTCTAAGCGGCATACTGTTTCGTTTGATGTGCCACCGCCGACACCACCTCCGTTGTCAGAATGGAAGACCGCACCTACCGTTCGGCTTAGTACTCCAGATTTTGAGTTGCAGACCATAGATGTTGACCGGAGTAAGGCATGGTGGGAATCCGGAACCCCAGATCGTCGCAAGAGTAGGGCGTTGCCGAAAACTTACCAAAAATCCCCCGTTCAGAAGCCAGCATGTAAATGACCCTTCAGTTTTCCCATCCAAAATGTGGCTGACCATGAATTTGTACAGCTTCTAAGCGCTTCCAGCCATTAATATTCCTGAAAAGTGGCCCTTTGCTTCGGTACGCAGGTCTGAAACGCGAGACGATAGACGGACAAAACGGGCCCGTTGAGAAGGAGACATGGAGGGGCTCCATCCTGATCGTGACCAAGGATTCAATCTCGTCGTATGAACCAGCACCTATGCTAAGGTTATTCTCTCAGCCGATGGATCTGCTCCCTCCGCCACCTGTGCAGATAAACGGTGAAGGAGTAGCACCTGAATACATCGACCCGACAGCTGGATTGACGAAGTTGGGCCGAGATGGCCGGCCATTATATGTTAAACCGGTTGATCATACAGAGGAACAACTCGATCTCTCTTCCATTGAGAATGACGATGGAATCTATGAGATGTCCCCGAGTGCTATTGACTATGGGTTCAAGCAACCAGTTCCAGCAAACAGACTGCATTCACTGGATGGCGAATCAGTCGGAATGTACAAAGAAATTCCAGGCTTCCGACTCTACGCCGACCCCGGTAGAGACGTTACATTTTGGAGATTCAACATCGAGATTGAATTAGGCAACAAACAACAGCGGATTGCATATCGCTTGAATCAAGGCCCTGCCATCGGTTTCTGGGTGCCAGCCCGCGGGCAGTCGATGAACATCATGTACCATTCTGGCAATGGTTTCACGCCAGGCGTGGACTCCAACAAATTCTGCGGTCCGGATCCCCTGTGGCGAGACGTCCTGAACGAGCACCAAACTCGCCCATTCCATGTGATGGTCGGTGGTGGAGATCAGATTTTCAATGACAAGGTCACTACAGAATCGGCACATTTCCAGGAGTGGCTGAAGATCAAAGATGTCAGCGAGAAGTACGAAACGCAACTCAACCCCGAATTCAAAAACGAGCTTGAAAACGCATACTTGGAGAATTACTCAAGGTGGTTCTCACAAGGACTTTTCTCACTCGCAAATTCCCAGATACCGATGGTGAACATTTGGAATGACCATGAGATCCTCGAGGGATTTGGATCATACACAGACGAATTTATGAGTTCGGCTGTGATTTCTGGCCTTGGAAACATCGCGTTCAAGTACTATATGCTATATCAGCATCATAGCGTGCCAGAAGAAACCGAGGCCGACGAACCTAGTTGGATTCTGGGAGCTGAGCCAGGACCATATATCAACGAGCGCAGTCGCCATTTGTTTATGTCCCTTGGAAATGGATTGTCTCTCCTCGGACTCGATTGCAGAACTGAGCGAATGGTAAGCATGACCTGGTTTTTCTTTCCTCTTTTCACAATATATGCTAAGAATTCTAGTGTGACGAAATTCTCAGCGAGCGTACATCCGATCTTATATGGGATAGATGCCACCGTGAGATTGTGAGAGGCGAGACAAAGCACTTGATAGTATTGTCAAGTATCCCAATTGCGTACCCTCGGGTGGTAAGTCGATATAACCTTAGAATAATGAGACCTTACTCACACTGTATAGGCTATGGTGAAGAACATCCTAAACAGCCGACAATCTCTAGGCAAAGCCGGGCTTCTCGGCGGCCTGGTTAACAGGCACGGCGCCAAAGTAGAGATTTTTGATGACCACTGGACCGCGAAGCAACATAAATCCGAGAGAAAATACCTGATTGAAGACCTTCAGGATCTTGCAGCCGAGAAGTCTATTCGGGTGACCATCCTCAGGTAAGAGGTAACGCGTTATTATGTGATATATTCATGCTAACTATTTCCAGCGGCGATGTTCATCTTGCTGCAGTCGGACAATTCTACTCAAACCCTACTCTGAATATCAGCAAGGACAAGGATTACAGATACATGCCAAACATCATATCCTCCGGAATCGCAGATGCCCCAACCACAGAAATGATTTCAGACACACTCAACCGGCGCAATCAGGTGCACCACATGGATAGTAATACCGACGAAGACATGATTCCAATCTTTACACATGATGTCAATAACAAAGCGCGGAACAACAAGCGCTTGCTACCGCGGCGGAACTGGTGTTCGATCCGCTTATATGAGCCTGGTATGTGAACTCGATGCATCTATTTTGAATTTGGCTAATCGAAAACAGGCACCACACCACCTGCAACCCCAAACACTGAACAGTCCGCTACCTTTGACGAGCCACGCCCGAATATGTTGCAGCGAACTCTGTCCTTGGGACGCGGAGACAGACCACAGGGCGGCTTGATCCGACGACTATCCGGCAAGGGCCGACCACCCACCAAGAAATTCAACGTTGGCCGCGCCGCTCCTCCAGAGCGGCGAATGAGTATGGACGGGCCTTTCCCACCAGCGGGAACAGGACCAGGAGCAGACTCCTACTTCCCACCAGCACCCAACACCGATGCTCGACCCGGTCCATTCCTCCGAAGGCCAACCAATCTCAGCCAGAAAGCTGCTAAACGCGTCGACGATGGCGCAGGCACATTCGTCAATCTGGAGGGTGGGTTAGCCGTCACGCTGAACCTGGAGCTCAACCCTAAAGACCCGTCTGGTATTACGACGCCCTATAAACTTCTTGTCCCTGCGCTTTGGTTTGAAGGGACTGAATATGATCCCCCGGCAGCGCCGGTGAAAAAGGGCTGGCGGAAGTGGCTCGGTGTTGGACGGAACAGGTCGAGTAAACCGTCGGTTGAAGAAGAGGGAGCCGACGACGATTTCAGCGATGAAGATGAACAGGAGCATGAGCAGGACCTGAATGCTAGAGAGGGAAACATTCCACCTCACGGTCATGGCCATGCCCAGCCAGCTGAAGCCAGACAAGCACCAACACCTGCACCTCGACGCTTAGACGATGACTTCGATGATGAGGACGACGACTCTGAGCTCTTCCTGGAGCCGGAGCCAGAGGCCAGACCTAACGTCAAGCGCAGCACGAGCATTAAGAAATGGTTCGGGCGGTCATGACGGCCGGGAAGTGTACTTTCTTTTTTACGATTTGTCTTATTTTCACTTGCATTTCGACGACTGATATGATTCACGATACGATGACCCGCGTGTATATACCCTGAATGGATTGGATTGGGTCCCTTATCTTCGTTCCCAAATAACTCCCATTGAAAAGTTCTCTTGTCTCCCCCGCAGCAGACATATCTATAGCTTTCTCACCGTAGATCTGACCGTCGGACATTCTGAGCCCAAAATGAAGAATCATCTCCAACGTCTTCATGCCTCGGATCTGCGAAGCCCATCGGTACTCGCCCGTAACTTTCTTGCCGAGGTATGCACTCCACACTTACTCCGGAGTATTCCCGGCGGTTTCGATCGCCCTTCTGGGCAAGTATCGACTTGAGTCAGGTACATAGCGTGAGGGGTGAATGTCATGATGGGGCCATGATGCCATGCAGATCACGAATCCAAGTACTCTGAAGGAAATGAAGTGCCTCAGGTCGTTCCCCATGGGGCGCTATAGTAGCAATCCCTGGAGAAATCCCTGAAATTATAAATAGGGTCGAGTACTGGCATCGGTACTTCAAGCGTTGGATTCTAGACAGATTGGTCGTGATTTGCAGCCCAATAACAAGAGTTTGAATCCATACTACGTCTTCTACGACAACTCACAAAATGTTCCCTAAACTACGCGACCTCGCTATGGCAACGCTGGCCATCCAGTCCCTGCCTGAAGTCCCAGCCGCCGCTGCCGCAAACGTTCCAGCACCGGAGCTGTCATATCTGTACACGGCGTTCGTACACTGCAAGGAGACAGTCATGAGCGATGATGGACCTCGGGGCACTCGACGAGCCATTCCTATCGTCGGCGGGAACTTTACTGGGCCACGGTTGTCGGGTATAGTAAATCCTATGCCTCATGGCATGCCAATCGGGCTGTCCAGCCTCATCGCTGGCGAGGGCTAACATCAAAGAAGGCGAGATCCTCGACCTCGGCGCAGACTGGGGCACCGTCGACACCAAGACCGGTATCTTCTCCGCTGACACGCGGTATAACCTGCGAACGAACGATGGAGCAGACATTTTCATTCAAACGAGCGGGCCAAAAGCCCCCTCGGGGGATCTGCATCTGCGGCTGCAGTTTGAGACTGGCCATGAAGACTACTACTGGCTGAATAACATTGTTGGTGAGTCTCCAGCTGGTTCTTCAATCGGAGTGGCGGTGGCATTTACTAATCTGGGGTAGCGATCGGGCGATTGACAAACGTGTATAAGGGAGATGACGGTGACTCGATCCTGAAGATTGATGCGTGGAATGTAAGTCTAGACAACCCGACTGATCTAATCCGAAAGATAATGACGGGATAGTTCGCGTCGGACTGGAATCGGACGGAGTTTGTATGATGAGCAACGAGTGTTGATAATCAGCGGCGGTCTCGGCCACACACGTGACTCGGCCCGCTCGGCGCCGGACAAATTTGTGGAAATCTTTCTGGTGCTGCTTAGAGATCAAGAATCAAACCGGCCTTTTGTTTCGCTCTCGCTTCCAGTCGTTGTCTAATCTGATCTTCGTCCAGAAGACTCTTTTTCTTAGCTAATACCGATCGCCCAGCCCTCTTTTGCTGCTGTCGTGCCTCGTCCCCACTCCCTTTGCCTCTGCCCCTCGTGCCTAATTAAAAGCCACCCCTCCTTCTTCCTATCTTCGGTCTTTTACTTTCAACACCGCCAATCTGTTTTCCTCAGCCTTTCGCCGCTTTCCCTTCTCCTCCATTAGATCCTCCTTAGGGTTTACTGCTGCTGCTGCTTCAGTACATCGCCAAAACTCGCCGACCACCCCGTCAGTCCTATCAAACTCGTTCTCGACGCCGCAGCGCGTCAATTCAACCTCCAGAATGGTTCACACCAATGTAGTCAGTATGTATACCGCTTGCTCTTGTGATATGAAGAAGATTGTCTGACCATTGTAGTCATCGGCTCCGGCCCCGCTGCTCACACCGCCGCCATCTACCTTTCGCGAGCGGAACTCAAGCCTGTCCTCTATGAGGGTATGCTCGCCAACGGCACCGCTGCCGGTGGCCAGCTTACCACCACCACCGATGTCGAGAACTACCCAGGTTTCCCTGAGGGTGTCAACGGAACGGAGCTCATGGACAACATGCGCAAGCAATCCATCCGGTTCGGAACCGAGGTGATTACCGAGACAATCTCCCGCGTCGACCTTTCCCAGAAGCCCTTCAAGCTGTGGACCGAGTGGAACGATGGTCCTGACAACGAGCCTGCCCACACCGCTGACGCTGTTATCATCGCTACTGGTGCCAACGCCCGCCGTCTCGGCCTGCCCGGTGAGGAGACCTTCTGGCAGAACGGAATCAGTGCCTGCGCTGTTTGCGACGGTGCTGTGCCCATCTTCCGCAACAAGCCCCTTTTTGTCATTGGTGGTGGTGACTCTGCTGCCGAAGAGGCCATGTTCCTGGCCAAGTACGGTAGCAGCGTTACCGTGCTCGTCCGCCGTGACAAGCTCCGTGCCAGTAAGGCCATGGCCAGCCGTCTCCTGGCCCACCCCAAGGTCACAGTCCGCTTCAACTCCGTCGCTACCGAGATTCTCGGCGAGCAGAAGCCCAACGGTCTTATGACGCACCTTCGCATCAAGGACACCGTCACTGGCAACGAGGAGACTGTTGACGCCAACGGTCTCTTCTACGCTGTTGGTCACGACCCCGCCACTGCTCTGGTCAAGGGCCAGATCAAGCTCGACGAGGATGGATACATTGCCACCGTCCCTGGTACCAGCATGACCAGCCGCGAGGGTGTCTTTGCTTGCGGTGATGTTCAAGACAAGCGCTACCGCCAGGCCATTACCAGTGCGGGATCCGGCTGCATTGCTGGTCTCGAGGCTGAGCGCTACATTGGCGAGCACGAGACGAACGCCGACATCCCCCCTCCTCACTCCAACCCCGCTCTGTAAATACCCTCCTCGTCCGTCCTCGTCACATAACAGCTGAGGCTTCCGAACCTCATCTCACCATCTAGACGGTTACCCACGATATGTTTGTCTTCATTTTGGATTTATAGACTTCAGCGTTTTCATAATTCATGTCATCTCTTTTTTTTTCTACGGTTCATTTGCCTGTCCGAATCGCGGTGGTGTTGCTTGAGGTCTTCTTAATGGACCGTGACATACCTCCTACGTTACGTTACGTTATCTTGAATAGAATAGAACGTGATAGAATAATTTGCAGGCCCTTGACTTGATCTCTAATTTACATGGCGATTGATGTAGAATCAATAGGTAGGACCAGACACTGACTGAGAAGACGTATAAAAATATATACATAGACTGAGTAGCACATCTATCTCATCAAGAATGGAGATGGTTTGATGCTCCATTCAAAGGCGGGAAGCCGTTCGTTTGAGGATTTGACGAAGACGTATCGGGTACCAGCATTGTTGCTGCGGCGTTCAACTCATTCGAAAGAATAGTACCGGGGGTAGTTCCGTTGAGATGCACATCCCCATGCTGTATGTTAGGGTTCGGCAAGAAAGATGAAGGCTGAAACGATGTAGGGGCAGCACCAGGGGCAGGAGCAACACTAGAGCTAGTTGGCACTGCACTCGACTCCTTCTCCCCCATATCAACCTTCTTACTAGGTGGAGGCACCGCCCCCATTTCTTTCACAACCCATTCCTCAAACGGATTCTCTTTTTGCCACCTCTTTCTAATTTCTTTGGACTTCTTCTCCCACTCTGCCTGGTCAGCCTTCCACTTTGCCGCAATCTCAGCGCTAGTCTGCCGGTTTACTTCAGCTTGTTCCAGATAAGGTCGCTTGATGTCTTCAGCTTCTTGGCGCCACATGAGGCCTAGCTTTGCACGGACGGAATCGCGCGGAGCTTTCGCGGTAGGGTTTCCGGTTGCAACTGCGTGGTCGGAATCAGCATCGGAGCGGGCTTTTTGCCAATAGTCCTTTTGGTAGAGAAGGAAGGGGTTCAGGCCTGTGCGGGCGGGTCGAGGGAGGGGTGGGCCTGTTTCGGTTTGGACTGCGGCGAGCATGGCCTGGTCGTAGGCGGTTCGGATGGCAGTGTTGTTTGATGTCGAGCTTGCGGGAGTCTGTTGTTCTTGAGGTGCGATTTCTGGGGTTCCGGCGTTCACAGTACGCGGAGTAGTAATGGGCGTTCCACTAGACACGCCTGTGTTTGTGGTCCTGCCCTTTTCAGGCACAAGAGGGGTGGGTATAGATATCGGACCGAGAATGGTGTGGATGATTTCAGACGCAGCTCGAAGTCCCGAAAGGTACGCGCCATGGACGGTAGCGGGATGAGTGCCGCAGGTGGCTTCGCCAGCAAAATGCAGATTGCCAACTGGCTTTGCCATGAGATCATAGTCTCCAGGCAGTGCCTCCGCCGCGACATAGGAGTAGCTTCCTCTCGTGAACTTATCGCTGGCCCAGCGGGTGATAATGGTCTCCAGAGGATCAGGAACAGCGACTTGTTTGAAGACGTTGCGTAGCTGGCTCATGACTTCGGCGATTATTTCAGCGTCAGGAGTGCATTCTGCTTGATGAGCGGCGTCTCCAGCCATGAGAGCAATCAGAACGGGCAGCCCAGTAGTTTTCATGCAATTCCAGAACAGATAGAACCGACCTCGGTTAGCCGCATACTCCTCTTGGTTCATGCTCTCCTTATTACTGGGTTCACGCAAGAGGCCGAACATATCCCGCTCAGTGTCCCAGAAAGGCTGATCAAATGTCAATATGACTTTGTTCATGACACCAAACCCGAGTCGATCGATTGCGCCCTGTTTCCAACCAGGAAGAGGAGGGGAGAAGTCGACAGTCCGATGTTTCAAGGTGCCGAGGGAGCCGGTGTAAACAACCATATCGGCGGCGATTGAGTCCCCATCCTCACAATATATTAGGGTTTTGTGATTGTTTGATCCTGTGGCATCGTATGTAATACCCGTAACGGTCTTATTGGTTTGAACATTGAGTTTCGAGGGATGTGACCATAACCCATAAGGAACCCTATTGTAACCCCCGATGACCTGCGAATGTTCTCCCTCGAACTCGTTTCCCATGTCTTGGTCCCAGCCCGAAAGACTGAGATTGCCGATGTTTGTTGCATTTGCATATTCGAGGTTGGCAAAGTGCCAGTTGAGCAGCCGCAGATCTTTCGGGGTCAGAGGTAGCATGCCCTGGTACTGACGGACTCCTTCGTCCATTGCGTTACCCAGCGTTTGAGACCTTGACTCCTTCGCAATTGGGTCTAGGTTTATCTTTGGATTTGCTGGCATGCCCTCGTTTAATTTCCAGCCCATAGCCTGACAGGCCACGGTAGCTGGATTCTCTTGCGTTTGCTTAGGGTCTGCCGCAGGCACTGCAGCTGATTTGATATCTGTGGTCTTGTGGCCTACACCACGACGAATGCGTTTGGCCGGAAGTAATAGACCAATAGTCCCGGCTGCTCTGGCCTCCTCATACTGTCTCACTGTTACCCCATCGCTCGTTGATACGTCACGGCCAGAGTCAATAAGGTCCCGATCGCCCTCTGCTGTAGGCAATATCACATTCTTATGCCGATAGTCCCCTGAACGATCTAGCACATCGTTATACAGACTTTCAGCTGTGGCATCTCGCACTTCGTCTACTGGTGAACCATCGACATCGTAAATGGTAGATACGTCACGCAGCAAATGGTAAGAAAGCGCTAGCTGGCCTCGTATTATCTGATCAAGCGGATTACCATGATCAAACCCGACAACAATTTGAGCACCCATCTCCGCTTTCGGAGTCAGCCCGGGCGGCAATTTCGTTGTTTGAAGGCTTCGCAGAGGATGCGAATAGATTCGGCCTCCGATTCTGCGCCTACCTTCGAGCACAACAACCCGAGGAGTGTTAGAGCTATCGCGAAAGTGATTGAAGAACCCTTCAAGTTGCCTCGCACAACCTAGTCCCGCCATCCCGGCTCCAATGACAACGATTACAGGGCCATCTCTCCGTCGACCTTTCTTCGGAGGAATCAAGGCCATTGGAATCTCAAGACACCCGAAGTTTATGTATCCGTGGCGTATCAGCCATTCATAAGCGAAAGATGCAAGGTTCATCCAACGGTAGTCTTTGGCACAACCCAAGGCTTCTTCTTTGGACACGCTTACCATGGGGTTACGGGTCCAGAGCCGCAGAATTGCGTTTCGTATGTTGAGGTAGACAGTAACATGAAGATGGCATAAGTGATCCTGCAATGCCTCTTGTTCCTTATGATGAAGGGCGTAGGGATTGAGCCTTGATGCGTAGGCTGCTGCTATGCACTGCTGAGCGTATATTGGTGCCGGAAGACGCGCAGGAATAGAAGATCGCGGGCGATATCTAGAATAGTCTGGAGCACCATCAATGCTCGAAGAGCCCAAGGCTGTGGGAAGCGAGTTGAAATTTACGACCGTTGATGGCGGGGTGGACTTCCCATTGCTAGAGCTGGACGGAAAGGGGGTTGAAACAGAATCAATCGGCGTAGTTGCGTTTGTTTCCGTAACCAGGTCATGGGTACCATAATTCATGCTTTGATCTCCAGCATCGATCCCATTTGGTATACTGCCAGGAGCAACGCTCTGCGCGGAATGTATGCCCGGCGTGCCGTTCTGGCCATGCACCCCGTTTGGCTGAAACGGAGAAAAATGTTTCGATGAATTGCCACTACCACTGGTGGCGGCGTTGGGGGGTATATATTGGCGAAATATCTCTCTCTTAGATGGTTGACTTGAAAGTGCTCGTGGCGCCAGGGAAGGTGTGGCCTCCATTATCACCGGCAGGAGCGATTTTATGTGTGATATGCGAGTCCAACGACGACCCAGAGTACTCCAAGTACACTCACGTTATATTTGTCAACATTGAACGTGTATCCTGTTCATGCTTAGGCCAGCCCCTTGTGTAGATATCAAATCTGAACATGTTCAACCTCCGTGGGCCCACTCGTGATCTGAAAATTGTGTGGCCGGGAAGGACAGGCAGCGGGCACGGAGATATCAGATAATAGTGGTGACGACCTTAGACTGAAGTCAGAACGGTATATATTGCCAGTATTATAAAGTTTTCGTTTTTATGACGATATATATAGAGCGAGAGGGCTCGGCTTACCGTAGGGCAGTGGATGGGCAAAGCCGCCCTTGCTACCTGCCAGACTCGAGGCGGGAGCGACCGCAAGCAGGATTGATGGGGTCCAATTCCTATAGAAGGAAACCCAAAGTCAATAAAAATGTCAAGACACGGGTTGAGCGGCTTGATGGGCCAGCCAGTCCCTGAGGACGATGTAGATAGAGAAAGGATGGAGCCTTGATTGACTGGATTTCAAGGCAGAGAGATCTTGGCAGCGCATTCCTCAGGCAAGATACGGAATCCCCACCGAATCCGGCCATCATCTACGCTGCATGAGAGCGGTTTGTTGGACCAATTTCAGTCTCAGATTGGTATTTTCTACACTCTGTATCAAGAAGAGCCATGAAAAAGACATCACTCATGATCAAAAATTATATAGACGTAGATTCTACCCTAAAATACCCCCATAACACTAATCTCGTCGAGAGTGCATGCGTATACTATACGTCTGGCCATTAGTCCCATCACCGTCTTCAAAGACATCAGATTCATTATCTGTGAACTGGTCTCGATACGGTGATTTTGACCGCCGAGCGTAGCGATCATCATCATCAATGTCCAGGTCAACGTTGTCGTCATCAAAGTCATTGAACCCAATTCGCTCTTCTTCATCGCGCGCAAGTGTCGTCGCGGCGGCATTAGCATCGGGGTCGTCAGAGAATGAACCGTGCGGACGGTGGGCAGCGTGGTCGGCCTCCAATGAGTGTCGGATATCATCTCTCTCCCGCTCCTCGAGTTCTTTCGCGCGTGCCAGGGTCCTGAAAGTTTAGTAAGCATTAGTGCTGAGAAGGGCCAGTCTTTCTTACCTGTTGTAGATGTACCATCCGGTGAAGATCCCGACTGCTATTGAGATGACGATGCTGAGGATGTTGATGACTTTTGAGCCGGCGCTCATCTCTTCACCCTTCTCATACAATATCCGCAAACGACTGCCAATAAAAGCTGGCACAAGAAGCTTCGGAGAGATAATGGCGGTAGCCAGTCCGTACATCAAGGGCTGTACTGTCGGGAACGTAGAGATCGCCCCATTGCAGATAGAATAGGGCAGAGGGCAAAGTCGAATCATGCATAGCAATTTCAGTCCGTCATATTTGAGGGTCAGAGCAAGAGCCGCAAAGCGCTTGTCGCGCTCTACAAGACGATGCACAAATTTTGAGAGGACCGTCCGTGATGCGATGAAGGAGCAGGTGGACCCTAGGACAGTAGCAGAGGCATATAGAAGCCATCTATTCACGAACCGAATTAGCTCATGATTGTGAACAAGGTATCGTTGGCTTACCCTTTCCAGACTCCGAATATATAGCCGGAGACCGTCCCAAATGTTGACCACCCAACCAGCGGAGGAAAAGAAACAAAAAAGACGCAAAGCCACATCAAGAAAAATACCAGACCAGATTTCTCCCATTTCTCAGCGACTGGCCCGAGCCACTGAAACACTCTTCCTGTAATATACAGAAACCCGAATCCCAGAACATTCAGGCCAATAACAGCCATAACGCTACCGACTTTCTGCCAGAAGGTCATTTTCCGCCATGCTGCTATTACACGCTCATTCAAGACGTTCAATCGAGCCATGATTCCTTGCTTCGGGGCGGGGGTTGGCCTCCGGGTGAAAGAGTCGGTATTGCTCTCATTGCCAGTTGTATGTTGGCTCCATGGTGGACGAGCATTGTTTTCTAGTGGTGACGGGGATCGTGACGAAGAGGTAGAAACGGACAGAGCCCGCGCGGTCGATGCGTAGTCTGCGGGCATGTCGGGAGAAATTTCGAGGATTAGGTAGAAATATGTTGTAGTTGTAACTTGGAGCTCGGATCTGCGAGCGGGTCGGCGAGGTGGCCGACTGCGTCACTGCAGCCCTTCAGAACGGGCGTAAGAAGTTCGCAATTCTTCAATATGTGTATAAAGCGCTAGAGCACAACGACGTCAATCGGAAAGGTATGCTGTGGTTGTAGCGAGAGATGGGACATGAGTGAGAGGTCGGTCTTGATGATGGATCTAGCATCAGCTGAAATCAACTTGCGCTGCCTAATTCTTCGTCAGAAGAAACGCGCCAAACGAGACAATTGTCGGTCTATAATCATAAAGATAAAACCACAGGAAGCAGCAAGGAGAGAGAGAGAGGAAAAAAAGTTCTTCGAAATGCGAACAAAATTCAAGGTAAGATGAAACCTTTGGTCTAAGTCTCGCTCATTCTCCATGAAGCCAGCGGAGCATCATCGGTGACGAACTGGCGATGATCGAGACCCAGCCGTCACTTTGGTACGCGCCGGTACAAAAATTACACCCGGGGGGGTCCCATTTCTGGTCAGCGTACTCCGTACTCCGTGGATCAAGGTATTATTGTAACAAAACCAAAAACACAGCCACATCCTCATACGGAGTAGTCCGATCATCTCCGTGCACTGTGGTCTGTGATCTGTGGTCTGTGAGCTGAAATATCCCTGAAAGTCTACGGAGTGGGAAATGGCAATCTGACACAAGCCAAGTTTCTCTCTTCATACTACAACTGTGCAAGGTACGGGGGCTGCTTGATAACGGCAGATCGCCCTGGATCCTGAGGCATCATGCCAAGGAACGGAAAGGTGGCCTCAGGTTCCAGGCCAGAGTAAATAAAGAAGACAAAGACTTGCTGCGCCGGATATTGAAGTTGGAGATGTTATCTATCGAGTGCTTTATCCCTTCAAAAAACAACCGAGGACGGTCCAGATCTCTATTATTGACTAGCGCGGTGCCATTCAGCTGTCCTGGTTGTTGGGCGGGTCTCAGCCTATCGATCGTCAAGTGCTCTTCGTCTTCCCATCAGTTGTCCCTTGACTCTCCCACTCTTCTCATCTCGTCACCTTCGACCTTCAGTCTATCCAGTCGCTTATTGCGCTTCCTGGTCCTTCTCCGTTCGCTAGGACCTTTAAATTTTCCTTACTTGCTTACTGGTCGACCGTTGAGACCCGATGCGATGTGACCGCAAGCTGTCCCCTGTCGCATAACAATCCCTCTTCACTGACAAAACCGCATCTCGCCTTGGTCTACAACCCGTCTACTTATCTCAGGAAAATCAAATTACTTGAAAGAAAATGGAGTCCCATTTTTGATATCCCCTTCGCGTTCAGTTATCCTCTCACAGCTCGACTACCTTGCGGACTCTTTGTCCTCGTTACCCCACATCTCGCTGGCTTCCCCGACTCTGATACCCCCGAGCTATCACCCCTCCCCTCCTCGGTCTTAACGATCTCTATATTTTCGTCTTACATCAGGTTGAGATGGTTGCAGAGGAGCTCCTGGAGGATTGTCTCCACATCCTCCAGGATAAATCTCTGGATGAAGAAGACCAGGTCGAAAAGATTGAGGACTTTCTCCGAGAGAAGACCTCGTTATCGGGCCAATCGCTCGAGAATGCCGTCCTCGACATTCTCTGGCGCCATCGAAATCGCACATTACCAGATTCCTCGCCCCCGCCGCCCCGTCATACAGTCATACGTCGCTCGTCTCCTGCCCCCTGGCAAATGGCTCGATCGTCAACACCCTTATCACCCCATTCAAATCTAGGCACTAGCCCTGGGAGTACATCATGGCTACAAAGTTCCCGAAGTGGCTTACCTCGCGCACCTCTATCCTCGACGGTATCGCCATTTACTTCGCCTCGTCCGTCTCCGAGACTCGCCCTTGCTCAACCTATCCCGCATTCTCCCAATCTCAACGCATATGAATTTTCCGACCAGAGTCATGTATCGGACTTTTACGGTGACTTTGGAAGCGATAGCAACGTGGATTGGCTGGTGGCAGACGATGCGATGAGCACAACCTCGTCGATAGGTACTCTGAGCATAAATGGCGGTCTGAGTGCTACTGCGCCGGAGTTTGTTCCGGACATGAGCCCTCACGATATCCTGCGCACTGTACTTGGTGATAAACGATCCAACGACGAAATAGAAACCGCTTTGGAAGCGAATGGCTATGATCTTGGTGCCACTATTGCCGCCTTAACTCAAGGAACGGATGCGGGGGCTGTCTCTAGTATATCAGACGACAGTCGCGTCGTGGTTGGAAAGTCCATGTCAATGGACTCCTCCAAAGATACCGATTCTTTAGTTCAGAATCGCAGCCCGGTCGTATGCAAATATTGGCTATCTACTGGACAATGCCTTCGCGCTGATTGCCGATTTAGCCACGATTTGACAAGTCATCTCTGCAAGTGAGTTGTGTCACGCAACAACTCCCAGAAATACATTGACTGACTTCGAACTCTAGGTATTGGGTAATGGGCAATTGTCTCGCTGGCGACGGGTGCCCATTTTCTCATGATCCGTCTGCACTCGTCGCGAACCTGAGTATTGACGGAAATCCGCAGGGCACGCCAGCTGGTATCGCTTTCCAGGTTGATAATGCGCCAGATGCCTTTCCCCCTCTACAGGCTGCGCCAGGATCTACCGATCAATGGGCAGGGCAAATGGGAGGCAAATATCCAAGTTATCTGTTCGGCCTCCCAGGAGGGAAAAGCCCATCACATCTCGGAGGTCGACGTAATGGAAGTAACACGAATCTATCGCGACCCCACTCGCGACCATCTAGTCGACACCAGCACAGGGAACTCAACCCCACAGCTATATCAGTCGATGACCCTGATGCTTTCCCTACCCTTGCAGCAGTTAATGCAAAGAACTCAGGAAAGAAGAACCACGGGAGAAAGAATAGAGACAACACGGCTCGCGACAACGTGCCTACTTCGCTGGCGGATGTAGTTCGCATGTCTCCATCTCCGGCTCAAGGGAAGGGCAAGACCCCGTCCAAGTATAACCAGGGGAAGAGCCGCGAAAACAGTGCCGCGGCGCAATCAATACCGGCACCACAACACATCCCTTGGCTCGAGACTGGTTCTCGAACAAACCAGCAATATATAAAGTATCGAACAGAAGCCATTCGTCATGGTACCGTGAGAAACAAGTTTCTCCAAAGGTAAGCACATTTTCCATAGATATTACATTCACTAACCAATGAAATTCAGTGCTGCCCAGGCTTGGAATAGGAACGACGCCAGAGCAGCAAAGGCTCTGTCTCTGCGCGGTCAAGCAGAAAACGAAGCGATGCGCAAGTGTCATCGCGAAGCCGCTCGGCAGCTCTACGAAGAGCGCAACAAACATCTTCTAACCGCCGGTTTAGACGATGCATCCGAAGAGCTCTACGTGGACCTCCACGGTCTCCACCCCGAAGAAGCAATCGAATACCTTGAGAAAATTCTTCTGGAGCATGCTCGGGAGGGTAGACGAATCATTTATGCGATTACTGGCACAGGGCATCACTCTAAGAATGGCAAAGACAAAATCGGGAAAGCCGTGAAGGCGTGGCTCAATGAGTGGAGGTATCTATTCCGAGAGTTCAGCGTCCCGGGAGAGCGAGGCGGCTATGTCGGTGGTATCCTAGGTATCGACCCGTCGAGCTATGACAAGGCTTTGTCTAAGAGCCTAGAAGGTGGTGTTGAGGAGGATGAGACTGGTTCTAGTCAGCCCGTCCTCACTATGGGTAAGATCCAGCTCCTCCGGCGTGGAGAAGTAGAACCGCAGTAGCGAGAATACAAACTTAAATTGTTTCTGTTCCCTTGTAGATGCGTATGTTCAAGTTTGCTGTAATCATCAATGTAGCAATGGGGGCTTTGTACAAGGCTTTCGCCTTGAATCTTTCCTGCTGGAACATATATATCTGCTGGATCCGTCTATTATACTCGCAACTGAAGAAGTCTCAGAAAAAGCCAGACTGCCAAGATTCTTAATGCTGCCTAAATACCTCTTAAGCATTGATCACTTATTCAGGCTCCTGGCCAGCCCACTTCCCCCTCAAGCCACCAATATCAACTCCACAGTCCTCCGCTTTCTTCACGATCGCCTTGGCCTTCTCCGCAACCGGAACATCAATCATTTTTCCATCAAGTGTCCATGCGCCCCGTCCCTGCCTGGCCGCTTTCTCATCAGCGATCGCAACCCTAACCGCCCAATTCACCTCCTCCTCATCAGGCCCATAGATCCTCTGCACGGTCTCTACCTGCGATGGATGGATACACTGTTTACCATTGAATCCCAGTCCACGGCCGCTGCGGCACTCATCTTCCAATGCAGCAGGTGGCCGTCCGTCACCGGAGGTGGATTTGTAACTTGTGCAAACAAGATCAATTGTTGAAGGGAGGTTTGCGGCCCTTGCAGCCGTTGCAATTGCAGAGCGCGCGAAGAGGAATTCCGTGAGGGAAGGGGTTCGCGTTAAAGAAAGGTCCAGCGCGAAGTCTTCGGCTGCGAAAATGAGGCCTTGGAGGAGGGGCGTAGCGGAGGTGATTTGAGTGAGATTTGTGAGTGATTTAGCGGATTCGACCAGGGCGAGGAGAGAAATAGGTGGTCTCTGTTCGGGGCTTTGTTGCTGCTGTGATAGTGTGTGGGTGATTACGTCGTTGACGAAGGTGAGATCCGAGGCCGAGTTGACTTTGGGGATGACGATTGTGGAGAGGTTTGGGGATTTGAGCTAGTTTTGTCAGTTATACGCATCTATATGGAGGATTGAAAACGTACGACTTCAGTCAGATCTGCAAGGGCGAGACCACTGTCGACGGAGTTGATGCGCACGGCGCGTTCCCGGATGCTTGCTGGTGCGGGCTCATCGAGGGCTCTCCGCACGAGAGACCGAGCTTCGGCTTTCTTGTGTGGAGTGACGCTGTCTTCAAGATCGTACGCGACGCAATCAGCAGCTAGTGAGCGCGACTTGTCGATGAAGCGCTGCGATGAGCCGGGGACTGAAATAATTAGCTTCCTATACTCCTGAGTCTCGAGGCTAGAAGAAGCGGAAATGCGGGGAGAGCTGTGACGTACTGTAGAGCAGAGCGCGACGGAGTGTGTTTCTGGTCGCCATTGTAGTAGTCTCGGTTGATATAAGACAGGTATCTATTCAGTGTCAAGCTGAGACGATAGTCGCAGGGTTGAATAGAGGAAAGAGGAGGGTTGGAGATATATCCTCGGCGATGAAGATGCGGCGGAGACGGAGCATAACTACATAAAGCCTTCTTCCGGCCGGTCTGGTAGTTATGAGGTCACGCAGCACAATAAAGCCTTTGCCATGTCTCCAGAGATAGAACTGCAAAGAGCTACTCACTTTAGACTTGGAAAGGCCATACTTATATAGGTCAATTGCAAAAAAAAAAGCTCATTTCCTGATGTTCTTTCTTCATGAAACGCGCGATCACCGGTGCCGACGTAATAGTATTCTGCCCACCCTCACCGCCTTAGGGAAAGACACGCAACGCATCGGCGTCTCATCAACATCTCCCTCTCCGAACAACAAGGGCGACGGCAGTTGCCACAAAACAAAGTGAATTGAGCTTTCACCACTATATGCAATAGCTTCATATTATACGGGCTACTCAAACCCGCCATCATGGAGCAGCAACCACTCAACCCGCAGCCCCAACAAGGGGACCTGAACTGGCGACTCAGCGCACATCCAATCACCCTCCTGACTTTCCTCGGTTTCCGTCTGGGTGCATTGCTAATGTACCTGTTCGGTGTGCTCTTTATTAAGAACTTGTAAGTCCACTTCGAACAAACGAATTCAACCCGTCCATCCTCGAGATCCAATGGACAACGCATGCTAACCGTCAACAGCATTCTCGTCTTCATCATCACGCTCCTCCTCCTCTCCGCAGACTTTTACTACCTCAAGAACATCGCTGGCCGCCGCCTTGTCGGTCTCCGCTGGTGGAACGAAGTTAACACATCATCCGGCGACTCGCACTGGGTGTTCGAGTCCGCGGACCCGAACACGCGCACGATCACGGCGACGGACAAGCGCTTCTTCTGGCTGAGCTTGTACGTTGCTCCGGCATTGTGGATTGCGTTGGGTATTCTGGCCATTGTGAGATTGAATAGTGTCATTTGGTTGAGCTTGATTGGTGAGTTTGTCTTTCTATGGGTGTCTGAGATGGATTTTTGTCGGGGTATGTGCTAATCGATGACATAGCTATTGCGCTTGTTTTGACGATCACGAATACGACTGCGTTCTCTCGCTGTGACCGCTTCAGCCAGGCCTCGACCTATGCGAACAGTGCATTCGGTGGCGCGATTGTGAGCAATCTTGCAGGTGGCTTGATGGGAAGACTGTTCCGCTAGATTGTTATGTTACTACTTTTATATGTGACTTGGATGCATGGTTAGTGTCTGGCGCTGTTGTCTGAAACAGTACTTGTTTTTGGAATACCCTCATAAATATCATACGAAGTCGACTGTATCAAAAGGACTACAACTAATTAAATAGATGGCTGTCGATGCCTTTGATACGTCACAATAAACTTTTCGGTGATCAAATCTGCAACCAACCAACTAGTACCGAGCTCGAAGGCGTTTACGTGGCACCATATGCCTGCAGTCTATTTTATCCTAACAACATGCACGGTCAATCATTGACCCACTCAATACCCTAATCCGTAGAATAAATAACCCAAATACAGAAGAGGCGGTGTTCTTCCCTTGGAAACCACCACAGTTACCAGGATAAATGCTGTGATTATGCAGTAAGATGACACCGAAATAAAGAACTGACAATTTGGAGATTGCATCTGAAAGAGCCTTCTTGGCTATCATGCCGGGAATACTAAGCCCTAACTAACTCCGAATGAACAACAAAATGAACTACCCCAGATTATGGAAACAAAAAAAATGCGAATAAGAGACACCCAACCAGCTGTAAAGGAACATCAAATTCCGAACAGGGGAGCCATGAACTCTTCTAAATCCTCCGCCCAATCCTGCATCGATTGCTGAGAGAAGGAATTCGTCACTGCGTTGAATCTCTCCAAAGAGGTGCTGTTGCTGCTAACATCTTTTGGCCATTGTACGTTATCATAAGTAGTTGAGGACACAGGCAGGGCTATCTGAGTGGATATTGTATCGCTTGCATGGTGCGAGTCCTCGCAGAACTTCGGGGTATCGGCGGAACTTTCCGTACCCCCTGGGGTATCTGCGCTGTGGTAATTCGGACTATGGTAGGGTTCCGAGACTCCTGGGAAGGATACTGATTCATCCGATGAAGAACAATCGTTGGGCGCACGGCGCTTACTGACACGGCGGAACAGGAAACGGACAATGTCAAAGTTGATTGATGGCCAGTCGCCAGTGTAGAATCCGTAGTCAATGGCAAGCGACAACAGATGACAGATTTTAGCCAGACGAATCTTTTCGGCGAAGGGCAAGGCTTTTGGATCGGGCTTTCCGTCGGCATTGACAAAGTTCCTTTGAGGGCCTTTCGTAACACTAGAAGGAGAGGTATCGTAAACGGCTATTGCGAATCTCACAAGGTGACGAAGAATGTTGTCCAACTTGGCTGTTCCATAACGGGACTCATAGTCGTCATCTAGATCCATGTAGTAGCGAAGAATGTGCCCTGGTTCAGTGATTTCCTGATCAAGGTCTTCCCCAAGGAACCAGAAGAGGTTCAGTGCGTGCTGCAAGGTAGTGAGACATTGAATGTTGCTCGGCACGAAACATAGAAGGTGATTCTCGGCAAACCACCGAATATGGTCGTTGGTATCTGAGACCAGACTAACAAGCCCTTGTAGGTAATCATCGATCTCACAAAGTTCATTGACTTCGCGGCTGCAGCGACAGCATGAAAGGCATAACATTGCATGGCGGTTAAACAAGGAAAATCGAGCACTCCTGGGTGGATGGATCAGTTAAAATGTCACATCTTATCGTTGGAAGAACGTACGTGTAAAGTAGCCAAAGAAGATGAAGGTTGACGGCTACGGCCAAGTCATCATTGGCTTCTCGATCGAGTACCAGAGGCTGATACTCGTCTTTCCAGGATGCCAACCGCGCAAACGCTTCCTGCATCAAGATTTTCATCTTCTCAATACAAACCTTGGGTCCCATGAGGTCAGGCGAACAGCCTACTGATAACGCAGCAGGGGTCGGTATAGTTGCAAGTCGACATGCACCGATGACCAGATGGTAAAGAATGTTTCTCTTAGTACCGCTGTAGTACTCAGAGTCAACGTCCCACACCTCATCAATATTCAAGTGAACTGGAACTATTGAGTGGAACTGGTCAAGAGTGATGGAAGCTGGCCGGCGGGTTCCGGCCGCCAGAAGGCGATCCCCTAGTATGCAACACCACCACAGACGCTTAAGGTCGGAGAAACGGTTCGCTGATATGCTCTGCTCAAACAGATCCTGGTTTTGGTGCGCATTTACTAGGCGTGCATTCTGAACTGCGATGGCGTGCCATCTCGTATTGCCTGTGGGGTCGGATCTATCGAAATGAAAGGCTAGCAATAGCGCAGCCTGCGATATGTGGAGCGGATCTTTTTCGATTCCAAAATCATACAAGTCCTACGCATCCATCCGCAAAGTCAATCAGAGTTAATCAATTGGTGGCTGAAGAACCCACCTTGGCGGTTTTGTAGAGAGAAGATCTCAGTTGCCATATCGAACTATATCCAACGTCTTGGGCGCACTCAAGAGGTATGTGCTAGAATGAGATTGCATTAGAAAACAAGTTCGGGCAACCGAAATGGGAGATATACACATGAAGCAGCGAAGAGCATGGCTCGCAATACAAGCAGAGAAAAGGACCGCCCGTCCTGGGTGCTTTCTCGGAATGCGGTCTCCTTGATAAGAGGAAAGATGGGGTAGGAACGAATGAAGTAGTATTGTAGCAAAGTGTGAACAATTGACCTTTTTGGGAGAGTAAGCGCTTTTTGACTCGTAAGATATGCTACCGCATGTGGAGAAAGACCACTTGTATGCGCTGATAGTGTTGGAAATTGAAGGCTTCGACCCAAGCTATCCCGCGGGGCGATGAATGCGGAGTCTATGGACAATACCACGGGTGCTTTTGAGTTGCGGGAAACAAGGGACGATGCCGGCTCATGCCGTCTGTCGGTGGTCTTCTCTTTCCGTGGACGTTTCGGCCTAGCAATCATACAGCGCTCGTTATCCAACCGGCAATTGGTACATGGGGAACCGTTGACAGTCACATCGCACCGGACTTTGCGCCGGCGGCAGGTTAGGCATGCAACAACTGAGCGTCTATCGCGAATGGGCAGATTGGTAGGTTTGTGAACGAGCGCAGCGCTCCCATTGCCAGAGGCAAAGTCCATTGCGCATTTGAATGGTAGTTCAGAGGAGAAGAGATATCTGGAAGTGCGGGTGACATTTCCGGATGGAGACGGAACACAGTCTATTTAAACTCAAGCACGACGGTCGAGTTTCGAGGTCCAGATGTAAGCCAAGAGCGTCAGAAGTACAATCGGGCCCTTTGTTAATGGACGGATAGCTCCAATCTTCTTTGTTTCACTACTCGGAGCCGGCGCGCGCCTCATGAATGGCAATTCGGTGCGTCATGACACAATGATTCGCTGCCAGATGGCGATCCGATCCTTCTGGAAGTAGAGGCGCACCTGAAGCACATCCCGAGAAAGGAAGAACATGACTAGGCAATGACAACGGCCTAAACGCTCTGAGAAAGAGTTAGTACGAGCCTCCGTTATCCTGTTTGGGGTAGTGCGAACGAAAGCCGAGCGCGAGCACTCATAACCTTGAACAGGCACCACCGTACCCAAGGTAGCTCATCCCTGATCAAGCAAGCGCGAATCAAATCATTTCATATCGTAATAATTTGAAGTCAAAGAAGGTGCCCAGTCTCTACCCCGCAATGCCGGAATAGCGGTGCAGAAAGGACTTGAAGGGCCATCACAGCAGGCGACTTCCAACTTCCAACCGTACCGACTTTTCGAAGTCAAATCCAATAGCATGAAGGATCGAGATTGCTTGACATCATATCCACTTGGGCTCGGAGCCTCGATGTCGAATCGAAAAAGTGGCGATGTGTCGAGAAGATGACAGAGGCAGGAGAGAGAAGAGTGATTGGATTCCAGTCTGTCGGGTCTGTTGGCAACGGCCACGTGATGAATGAACCTACCACGTCCCTTTTCGCTCTACTCCGTATCGCCGTTAGGCAAAGGAAAGCCAAGTAGTTGGTTTGACAGACGATTCGCGAATCGGCCTGTTGCTATCTGTCAGGCCCCACGGACAACGGACAACGCCGCAGCCTGTCAGATCCGAACTAGTTCGAAGGAACGAACGCGAGAGCCATCTTCAATGGTCGAGAAGAACTTCCTCGTAGCGCCGGCACGCTTCATTACTGGTCGACCCTGGACCGAGCGTCCAGGTCTCGTTGTCTTCGTTTGGATCTTTATCATATTTGCGGCGCTTTTCTCGGGTGACGTTCTCCTCTGAGGACGTGCAGGCGCCGTCATCATCTACCTTCCTCTTGCGGGATGAGGTGGACGGAGGGCTTTTTGCGGGCAGTAACGATGCATCCGGTCGGAAATATAGATCCCGTAGTGTTTGTAATTGTTCGACAACATCGTTATCAAGCGCGCATATACGGGTACTTCCCAGGACTAGGAATGCTCGGCGTAGAGTCGCCATCGGCGCACCATGCCAGCCTTTGGGTTGCAGAAGTCCAAATCTCTAAGTCAACAGGACCGGCTAGGAAATAGTGTTTCAGAAACACTCGCTGGTGGAGACCCTGGGAAGAGCCCTCTGGTGCCAGCCCTTCGCGCACGAGATGCTCCAAGTACATGGCGTTAGTTGGCACTTCGCGACGCGTCACGGCTTCATCCCTCTCAGCAGCAGCTCTCCTATCCCTATCTTGCAGTTCAAAGTCTATAAAATACTTCAGATCGACAGGCAGAAACACAAATCCAGGGTCGTCTGACCGATCGAACTGCGTGTGACAATTCGGACATAGCGGTATACCGTTGTCAAAAGATTCCAAGCTGAAATTGATCAGTCCCGCTCTATTCCAGTACTCGATCTGTGAAGATCAAAGCTAGCTTAGTTGGATAATCTAACTATGAGAGGGATGTTAACTACATACCTGTTTATCTTCTTGGTCGAAGACTTGGGCGATTTGAGACATCGGCGAGTGGCAAGCCCAGCAAGAGGTCCCAGCCAAACGCTTGATTTCTAGTTTTGTTGCAGCGGGAAAGTAATCAGAATGGATCAGGCTGTCAGATATATCCGACATTGTGTGCTAGGTCCTCGAACCCGAGTATGGCGTCCGCTAGGGCGAACCTATTCGAGTTTTGGATGAGTTGGTGAGTGTCAGAGAGGAGAAACGAAGTACTGTGCGAGATTCGAAGATAGGAAATAACCAGGGCTATAAGGTTATGAGCTTTGCGTCTCGTTATAGAGTAAATTTATATTGTAGGAAGTCCGAATGACGTTGTGTTGGGGGTGGTTATGTATGTTCCAGATTAGGACTAACGCTACGTAGATATAACTTCATAAAAAAGTAAAAGCGTTTTCTTATCTACGTGACTTATATTCTTCTTTATTCTTATTGCTCTTACCCATCGTATTGCATCTACGGAATTGAGAAAGAAACGCTAAGTCGTTGTTGATGTTACTAGGGCTAAGAGGAACCTTGAGAGGAGGTAGCTGAGCCTGATGCTTTATGAAGCGCTGGATATGACCTGATAGAGCGATGTGGGACGAGGTCATAAGCAATAGCGTATAAAGCTAAAGAATGGCCGGGCGTCTAAGTGAGCTTTCTAGACCAGACCCATGTAGCTAGTATAGTCATATCCAACCGCACGACAGCTTAGGGTAGGGCCATATACACCATCATAGCTTCCCGCTCACCGGCGTTTTCCTCAGCTCCTTCACCAATTCCCAGACGTTGTCCGCAGTCGGCCAAGCCATTGCCCCAAACTCTTTTGCGGAGGTACTACTCGCCTGGCGAAGAGCATATCTCGCCGCAATGCCCTGCATGATGACTGCACCCCGAAAGCCAGCAAATGCCCGACCCCAAGTCAACTCTGGGAGAACGTCATAGCCGGACGTTTTATACAAGGATATGCATGTATCTAAGCTTGGCAATCCAGTTTCCCTTCCTGCTGTGGATAGGTCAGGACTCATGGGCGATGCAGCCCCGTTAACTCCCCAGGTGTGTGGTAGAAACGGCGCAACAAGACTCACAAAGTCCGAGAGTGGATGTCCTAGAGTTGTCATTTCCCAGTCTAAGACGCCAATAACCCTCGGCTCAGTCTTGTGAAAGATGATATTGTCGATCTTGTAGTCTCCATGCACGATCGATATACGGTCTTTCGGTTGGTAAGACGTATCAGCAAAAAACGCACTCATTTCTTCAAGATGTGAGAGGGGTCCAATAGCAACGCCGGTCTCAACGTCAACTGTTTTTGCTTGGTGCATGCTGAGTGTGGTGAATGTTCTGACTTGTCGAGGGTAGAAGCCGGAGGGTTTGCCTAGGGTTTGTAGACCGAGGCGGGTATATTGGAGAGTGTGCAGCTCTATGAGGGTTCGGATGGCGGAGCGCCACCTGTGGATAACTTATTAGCATTACTTGACCTTTTTTATCACGATCCTCAGTATCAGACATACATCTCTCCTCTCTCAGCTGGAGTAACACCCGGCATGCCCGGATCCGTAAAGACCCTTCCATCCAGAAACTCCATGATATAGAAAGCCGACCCGATAACAGCTTCATCTTCGCAAAGTATATATACTTTCGGAACGGGGACATGTGTGTTTTGGAGCGCGTGGAGAACGCGGTACTCGCGCTCGACCTGGTGTGCCGTCTTGGAGAGCAACTGCCCCGGTGGTTTCTTGCGGAGGACGTAACGGCTTGCTGGTTGATTTTTGGAGGCGAGAAGGTAGGTTGGGTTGGATTGACCAAACCCAAACTAAATAAAGCTGTTATTATCACTGGAAATGTGGGAGCACTGTTACTTGCATGATGTGGTTGACATACCTGCTTCACATCTATGGGAATTTGAATATCAGGAACATTTGTAGAGATATATTTTTCGAGCGACGGAATGTCAATTGGTTGGCGGATGGGTCCTGCCATCTTCACTAGTATTCAATCAAGTGTAATCAGGCAGCGGGTATGCAAGAACATCAAAGTAGAGGAACAGTGCCTGTGAGATAAACCCGACCCCTCATGATGGATCAACCTCGGATGGTGATAAGCCGTCCAAGCTGAGGAGAAGCGGGGATAGATACCGTTCTAGTTGAACATATGGTAAGGTCAGCGAATCATTGCAATGATAGGCAGTTATTCATACAGAAGCAAGGGCTTCCCAGTTCTGTTCATCCTCGCCTGGACATGCTCTGCGTTGGCTCATCCAGGCACCGTGTTGTCCTCTAGCGAGTAGAGGAAAATGTGGGGAACGAAACATGACACATCACGTGATTACCCACATCTCTGAATGGGTCCATATCAAAGAAAATGTTGTACAGAGTAAGTTATGATTTTAGCTAATCGGGCTCAGCATCTCATTAGACAATGCTTACCAGAACCCTGACTCTGAGCAATTTTAAACAAGGTCTTTGCTCGAGCATCGTTGTACTGTTGGCCTTGTTAAGAGGGTCAATCAAGCTCTTGACATTCCACTCAATAGGTCTTGCCTGGTTGCTGTATACAGAGTACGTAGATAAGCTAAGCTGTGTGATCCTACTTTCTGTACGACCATGGGCTCCGGAATGCGTTTTAGCGGGGACTTTGGGCGTATCATATGCAGGCGCATGCACAGGCTTCCCGGACAATATGAATCTCCATCAAGTACCCCAGCCCTAAGCTTAGAAAGATTGTCGCAAGAGTGTCTCAGGAGGTGCCTCGCACTCAATCCAAGATAGTATTTTTTGGATTAGGCTTATTCCCACCAAGCTTGGTAAGCATCGTGCAGGTAGACGTTCCGACGCTTCCAAATGGATGAAAGGGCCTGCCAAGTCATACTAACTGGTTAGCCTCCGGTACCCCTCTACTGGTTTCATGTTTCATAGGTTACACTTCCCATGAATGACTTGAGATAGCCGAATATCTGCTTTTCCTCGGCGGGCCGGTTGCAGATTCCCCGCTCAGGATCGCCTCGGATGTCATGGCAATCAACACGCTGATAAATACAGCAACCGACCCCGCTACCTCTCAGACTCATTTCCCTTCACCCCATCACACTTGACGAAGGACCAACGCAAAAATGACCTTTGACGTATTCAGTAACTTCACAAACACGATCAACGGGCAGCAGACCTCAACTGCCGAAAAGCGACATGGCATAAACCCAGCAACAGCAGAGCCGAACCCAGATGTCCCTGTCTCGACCAAAGAGGATGTTGATAAAGCAGTCGCAGCAGCCGAAAAGGCTTTCCAAATATAGTCCGACACTCCCTTTCCCGAGCGCCAGAAAGCTGTCCTCGCCTTTGCGGACGCTCTTGAACAACACGCGGCAGACTTTGCGAAACTCCTCACCCAGGAGCAAGGAAAGCCTGTACTGCAATGGACGACAAGCATACCTCTAATAACTAAGCCAACGAGTGATACCGTAAAACTTATCTTTGGGGACCGGATCTGCTGAGTAGCCACTTATTAACTTCCACGAACTGTCAGCCTAGGGAACTCTCACCGCGGCCGGAACCAGGAATTTCCCCCATGGCCGTTGATACAAATGGTAAGAAGCTCGAGCAGGATACTCACGTGCTTTTCTCTAGCGCCTGTGTCCGGGAGGCCGCTGGAATGGATCTCGTTATTTGATTACGTTTTGCTTAATATCAGCAAATTGCTGACTTCAACACGATATGACAAACAAAATTTAGGAAAAGGAGAAGATCTTTCAAAAACTATGATGTCAAAGAAGCGGTCAAAGGGAAATATATATATATAAAGACATATGCTCAGAGTGATTCCAAAGAGAAGACCCAAAAGGGAAATGAGAGGCTTGGCGTTGCATGGACTGAAACACCCAGGATCAGTGCTGCAGCGGCTCAACACGCGATAGTTTCGCTGCAGATGATTGGGTGATGGGCCTGATAACAGAGCTTATGATCCGGATCAGATCCCGGCGATTGAAACCTGACAGCCGTCGATATGAACTCAGCGGGGGTAGCACAGCTATTGACACATTAAAGTTGTAGATGATATGCATAATGATTGGAATCTCAGAATGGAGACACCACGATGTTCTCCAGCTGCCATCGGACATGTCAGGGACGGACTCGGAGTGGAGTGGGAATAGTCTTGGCGGCCCGTGCCGTTAAAGTTACCGTACTCCGTACTCCGTACAATGCGGTACCAAGATAATACGAGACCGACGGGATTGCACAACTGATAAAATCATTGGTCGAAAAAAAAAGCCCAAGGCAATTTCTCTACTCTGTAAACCGCATCTTGAGTGGACAGACAGAGGCTGCACGCGTGAGCCTCGCGGGAACCGGGCGCTGACCCTGAAACAAAGGCATAGGTGACCAAATAATTCCAGGGATGTTCAAAAAGTACAACCAGCTGCGGCTGCCGAGCGAGCGCACGGAAATTACATTGGACTGCTGATTTGTCCAGGCACTGGGATCCCGATTGGGGTATTGGCTCAGGGTGGGTGGTCCTGTACGGGGCTTGTCCCATTGGCTGACATTAGGCGCCAGCTTGGTCCAGCGTTAACTCTATTGCACAGGGTTGGACTTGATTTGCAATAGGAATTACAGAATATTTTGACAGCTTTGTGTGACTAGGCCTGCTGCTAGTCATGGGTTTCTGGTCAGATTATCCTGATTGAGTTCCAACCGCACTCTGAGCTCAACGACAGACCGTGCCTAGCCAAAGCCCAACTCAGCAGTATCCTGACTGCGCACAGCTACACACCCCTGCTAGTACCTGCAGCGCTAGCCTAGTGAGTCAGGGCAAAGCAAAAGGGGCAAAGTGACAGCGATACAGGAAAGCTGGAAATTCAAAGCGCTACGGCGCAGGCAGGACTGCGCATTTTCAGAGACCTTCGCCGCCCCCCCCTTCCTCCCGCTCTGGAGGGTCGATTCATTCGTGATGTCCGACTATTCTCTCAGAAGCTCTCGTCAAGCCCATTCTGGACGCAAGGCCCATGGCTGGGTTGGATGGACAGAGGCAGAGAAAGACCGTCTTTTGCACCTCAGAAGATTGCACAGCCATCTGAGTTGGGAACAATTTCATCAGGTGGACATCCCTCCCTCACCTAGCCCCTTTACATTGGCGATCTCTTACACTTTCTGCAGTTGGGTTTCTTTCCTGGTCGCACCAGAGCTGCTGTCTACGACAAGTACCTTCATCTTGAGAGGGCGGCCAGGATGAACCACCTTTCTCCACGAAAGGGAAGTGGCCAGTCTCAAGCTGCCAATGCCAAACGTCCTCTCCAACCTGTCCCTCGAAACTCGCAAGCTGGGTCGGACAAAAGACCCAGGCTTGAAGGGAATGATGAAGAGAACAATACCGAGGATGGGCTGATAAGCCCCGTGGGTGCTGCCCTGTTCTTCTGTTTGTACTCTTGACGTACTGACGTGCTACTAGGTGCAGATCTCGTCTGGTCAGTCTGAAGATGATTCATCACGTTCATCAGACGAGCCACGAGATACAGAAGACTCGGTACCACCGCGCCAGTCGTCGTTGACTACACCTTCTCAGCAAGGAGTAGCTCACCCCATACCCGACCAGCCTCCCGCTCCAATCTCAGAGACTGCACAGACATCACAGCCTGCACCGGTGCCGCATATATCCCCTCCACCCCAGCCAGGCGCAGTGGCAGATAGCACAGAAGAACCCTCCCGTAACCTCACGCTTTGGCGACGGCAATTCTCCGAGAGCCGTAAACGCAACCTTGCTGCCTGCTACAGCAATAGCTCCCCAGGGAACACACCAACTGCACCAGCACAAGGGTCTTCAGGGAACCCCCCGAGCCTGGAGGGAGTCAACAGCCCCGAGAGTGTCCAGCAACCACATACTGTCCCCTCGACGACTGCACTGGGGACGCCATCGGCATCAGCGGCACCAGCGGCTACAGTCCATTCCAACGAAAGTCCCCAGTCCCTCGGCCTATCTATCCCAAACATGAAGAACTCGTATGCATCAGCAAAAGGCCTTACGCCCGCCGAATGCTTTATCAACGCCGCGTTATACTTCCATCATGGAGCTCATGACTTTGGCAAAGAGAAAAAAGCACAAGAGGAGAAAGAAGCCCGTCAGGAAGCCGAGAACGCTGCACTGAAGGTAAGGCTTGAAAAGTCTGAAGCACGGCTTGACGAGACAAAGACAGAGCTTGAAGAGCTCAAGGATACCGTTAAGAAATTGGTTGAAGATAACAAGGCCCTGGAGCAGGTCAAGAGTTCAGGCTCTGACCGGATTGGTGATTTGACAAAGCAGATCGATGAGATGAAGCAGAATTTGGATAAAATCCAAGAGAGCTTCCATGGGTTTCAGGACATGAGGGTATCTGATATGTTCAGGATGATGGCCATGGGCCGGACTAGTACTACGTAAAAGTATCCTGATGTATTTAGCCTGCTATGTATGTATATGCCAACACATAGTGGATGATATTTTAATCAGTAGAGGAGGAAACCATAAGTCTGAGAGCTTGGAAGCCGGTATAGCACCAGTTTGTTTCTTAGACAGACTCACGTAGTACTGCAAAAGCAGACGAAGAAAAGGGGCCCATGGAAGAGGATTGCAGGTTCTACACGCTTCTACATAAAGTCTGGGGCCTTTGAGGCAAAACGCTAATGTTAGCCATTTTGCGGTCTGGCTAGAAGTACGGTAAGCTGTAGAAGAGATTTATTGCACTATTATACAAGAGGGAAAGCTCCATTGTGCTTTCGTGTCCATGTCAGGCGTCGAGCAGGGTGTGCATTCAACCAGTCCATAAACGCCCGGCCCCCTCCCCCTTTCCGTTTCCAACCCTTTCCTTTCGTTTCTATTCTATTCTTTTCTTTTCTCTTGAAGCACTTAATTATACAACAGTCACCAATACCTGAGGGAAGCGTTGGCTAGAGACAAGGCCGGTGTGATTTGCAAATGCACTTCTGCCATGGACGCCACTTGACACTCTGCAGACGACCTCATAAGAGTTAGCACCGGGGGACTCACGGCCGCTCCCAAAATCTGTAGCTGAAAGGCTCGAGGGCCATTCATACCTTATCTAGTCACAGTGGGACTCTCATCCTTGACAGGGCTGGACCCGGAAGTGGGAGACGAGAGTCCGTCTGCCGCAGAGCCCGATGAAGAGCCAGCTTCTTGGCCCGTACGAGAGGGATATTGCACTGCATCTGGCCGTGTACGAGGGGAGGATGGACCAGGGTTTGATATTGTAGCATAGTACTTTTGGAGCTTTGGAAGGAGAAGTGGGAGAGCCATGACGAGTGGGAATGGGAATCGGGGTGGTTTAGACATAAGAGCGTTGGCGCGTGAGGGTATGGCTATGGGTAAGAAATAGAACAGAGCTGAATGGCCATTTATACCTAGAAGCTGGGCCTTGAGGTTTATATACAATTGTACATTCATAAATGACGGTGAAGCAGGAAATGCTAGGTGCTGCCCTTGAATCAGCGGACGTTTCTCTCACAGGGGAGGTGTATGGCCGGGCCACCACAATGCATGGACAGAGGCAAACTGTATGCAGGGTGGAAATTAGGATTGACCCATTCTTTGCCTTGCAATGATCACCGCGCAAAAGCACATACACTAACAGTTGTTTGTGTTGAGTTACCTTTGGCAGGAAGGCTCATTCTCCTCCAGACTAGAGAGCAACCGGATTCCAGTTTAGATTTAAAATCTCAGGCCCGCTGATCCTATTGGTCTAGGACCAAGCCTTGCGTAAACCACTACTGCGTCCACTCCAATGAGGTATAGGTTGACCAGTGCGTGTTGCGAGCTGCTGAAGAGTCACCACAAAGGGTGATGAAAAAGGGAGAGAACGTGTTTGTTCCGGGGATGGGATATGGGGCCGACGGATCCATTATCCACGCTTTGTGGCAAGTGCTGCCTCTCATGTCAAACCAACGAATCGTCTACTCCCAGGCGCTTTGGGGTTCAGCTGTTCCGAAATCTTTCCCCGAATTACGAACGACGATGGATGAGTGGATATGTATGCGGATTCGGAGATAGACATGATAAGGTACAAATGAAGACTTTCGGTAAGATGAGCTTTGGAGGAACTAGACCGTGTTGTTCTGTGGAAAGCCTTTGGTCAAGAGCCTGGCAATGGGTCCCGTGACTTTCGCTATCCGGTCGCCTACTGAGATACCTACACCTCAGCCAGGCTACGAAGCGTTCTTGACCTCAAAAAATCCTCCGAGAAATGACTCAAGCTCGACACAATTGCGCGTTCGACGCGTCTCTGCTACTGATACGCCAACTGTGAGTGTTTTAAATTGCCTCTCTTCTGGTTCTGGGGTGCTCCTAAGTCACCAGACTTTGCCTACAATCTCACGCCTTCGACGATAGACTTCAGCGAAGCTCTGGAGACCGCCAATCCCGCATCAACAGCCCTAATCAGTGATCGCTTACTGACCGAGTATGGGACAATTCATGGCCTCGTGGACGCTCCATGAACCAGCTCTAAGGGCAGAATTTTGCAGGTATGATCAACCAGTTCCCCTTTTAAGAGAACAGACTGCTTACTCTCAAGATCTACGCATTATCCCCTACACCAAATTGCGCAGCTCCTTTCACTACGCCCCCAGGCAAGTACTCCAAAGAGAAGAACGACACTCGACAAACGCGGCCAAGGGCCCTGAGACGGATGCCTATCGAAGTTTGACGAGACCGACTACAAACAGCCAAGTCATGCTAAGCATGGAACACATTGTAGGGCGAAAAGAAGGCTATTCTCGAGAGATCGGTGGTGTTGACTGGGACGGCTGGATTTTATGAGGTCTGTAAGTACTCACTCTGATTGGATGGCCATCAAATGGCGTTGGACGTTGGCCGCGACTGATCCCAGCACAAAGGGTTTAGTATCACCAAGGTTCAACGAGCCGTGGTACAAACATCAAAGTCAGCATCAATCGACCACGAACCATGATCTTGTGATCTGGGAATCGACTTCCTCATCCTCCCTCTCCACTCCTCTCTCGACCACAACGATCAGCTCCGCTTGCGATAATCGAAATCCACGCCTAGTACCAACGTCCGGGAAAAGTGATATTCTAGCGAAATGGGTCTTAAATTAGGATACTACAACAGGGCTCGTCTCTTCAGATAACCGGCAAGACATATATACTTGGGCACCCGAAGGCCCGCAGGAGCAAGGGCTAAACCATACAATGCATAAGTTTGTGATATGCTGGAAAGAGTTGAAGGACGAGGGAATTTATACCTGATGGAAGGTCTTCATGAGGTAAACCCAGAAGTGTGGAGATGAGACTTTAGCGAGACCTTCAGACGAAGAGATGAACTTGATCAAGATAACGTCCATTTGGTGCTCGAGCTCAGCTATCAGACCAGCTGCTGCAGGGAAGGATAAGAGAGACACCCTGTAGGCATTATAATAGCATCATTAAGTGGCGTGCAAGATATCGCTGCATACCTGATTGAAGTAGCTTGACAGATTTTGACAAGTTTACGATGTCATGGTGGTATTCAGCTTGAACTTTACTTTTTTAAACACAGCTTATAGTCTTAGAGGGTTATAGAGAGAAAATGCGCCTGAATAGCTTAGAATCTATGAACAAAAGCTTTTGGCCACTTTGAAGCTGAAAAAAGCATTGTTGTCTGGTAAGCGGCAAATCTGAGAATTGACAGAGAGCTGTGTCATCAGAACCTGGATTGAAGACCACCAAGACGAGCGCAGCGTGCCTTTGCTCAACAATTTGTCGAGTCGTCGAGCAGGTATTAAGGTCAAGGTTGACTCAAACGCGTAGCGAGGCAACGAGGCCGCGCTACAAACGTGGTGTTGTTGTTGTTGAGTCAATTTCGTGGAGTGGTCTCGCTCCGTTTGTGTCTTTTCGACTTTCTCCTCCTGTTTTCCTTTTCCCTTCCTTTTCTTTACCATCCCATCGCACGTCTCGTCGAACCTCTCTATCGTGATAGCAACAAAGGCAAGTGTTTGCAGTACTCGGGTCTACCTAGTACCATTTTCGCTTGAAATATTCTCAAGCCAGATATCACAATTCAGCCACACCTTCCACCAACACAAGCTGGTTTTTCCAGAAAAGGACCCCTCTTAAAAAAAACATCAATGCTGACTAGCGTTTCCTATAGTTCGCTCGACACGACAGACGCAAGATGTCCGGTTGGTCCCCGGAGGACAGTGGCTGGGGAGGGGGCGAGGCCTCTGGCGGAAATTGGGGCGCTGACGATGGCAACGCCGGTGGAATTTGGGACGCTGGTAAAACCACAGGTAGTTCTCCTACGCAGCAGTTTACCTATTCTCTTCCTGGACCAATATTGGCTAACAATCGTCCTTTTCAGTCTTCAACAACGAGAACGAGCACCCTGGTGATTTTGGTGGTGGCGATGACAACAAGTGTCGCAAGTAAGGGCTTGAAGGTCGTCATAATACAATGGTAGTTAACAGAAGGATAGCTGTGGTGGTGAAGGCCATTTTGCTCGGGAGTGTCCTGAGCCTCGCAAGCCTCGTGAAGGAATGGCATGCTTCAACTGTGGCGAAGAAGGGTATGTAGAAGCCTTCCCTGTCTTGCTCTATGCTAATGATGGGGAGACACACCAAGGCGGAGTGCACCAAGCCTCGCGTCTTCACCGGTACCTGCCGTATCTGCAACGAGCAAGGTCACCCCGCTGCTGATTGCCCGGAACGTCCTCCCGATGTTTGCAAGAATTGTCAGCAGGAAGGCATGTTGACAGACTCAAACCATCTGTTGCGTTCTGCTAATGTAATTGAACAGGCCACAAGACCCTGGACTGCAAGGAGAACCGCAAATTTGACCTGAACAACGTTGCCGATAGACTCCCGGAAGAAGCTTGGGCGGTTCTCAAAAGGGCTAGTGATGAGCGTGACTTGGAGGACTTTCGCGAGGTAACAACCCATCTGAACTTCTCTTTCGTAGCACTGTACTGATATGGCCTAGGGTCTGAAGGTCTATTGCAAGGCGGTTCCCATGGCCACTTTTCTTGACATTGAGACCAGGATGCGCCAGGAGTCGTTCAACATCTACATCATCGCCCTGGTATGCCGTCGCCTTTCGATTGTTGAGCGCACTAACGATGGCCATAGCAAGCTGAGCCTTCCGACTGCATTAGCCTGATTGACCTCCAGGGAAAGTTTAACTGCACTTACGTTGTTGGATTCTTCTATAGCCCCAAGCCTCAGCGCGCCAATCTTCGTGAACGCTGGCCCACTTCCGTCGAGGACAACCTAGAACGTTTGCAGGATGCCGGACTTCCATATGATCGTCGGATCCCCAAATGTTCGAATTGTGGGGGTAAGCAGTTTGAATTCTCGTGGAGTACGAGCTGATTATTTTAGAAATGGGTCACACTGCACGTGGCTGCAAGGAAGAACGAGCTGTGATCGAGCGAGTTGAGGTCCAGTGTGTCAACTGCAACGAAACAGGCCACCGTGCTCGCGACTGCACGCAGCCCCGTGTCGACCGTTTTGCTTGCCGCAATTGCGGGTTTGTTGTCTCATTCTAGAATTGGACCCTGCTCACAGAAATAGATCCTCTGATCACAAAGCCGCTGAGTGCCCCAACCCGCGTTCTGCCGAGGGTGTTGAATGCAAGCGTTGTGGAGAAAGTAAGCGTCCTTGACGGTGATGAAACAAGACTGACAGTAGAAGTGGGCCATTTTGCGAAGGACTGCCCTCAGTCTGGTGCTCCTAGAACCTGTAGAAACTGCGAGTGAGTGCCTATCTGCTGAACGGAAAGGACAGTTGTTGACCAGACAGATCCGAGGACCACATTGCCCGCGACTGCGACAGACCTCGCGACGTCTCGACAGTTACCTGCCGAAACTGTGACCAAGGTAATTTACATACGTTTGACGTTAGCCTGAACCCTTCTTGTCGCTAACGCAAGTGTCTTCTAGTCGGCCACTTTAGCCGTGACTGCACCGAAAAGAAAGACTGGTCGAAGGTCAAGTGCAACCAGTGCGGCGAGAGTAAGATCTAACCCTCTACACCTCGACATCGTTCAGCTGCTTATATTCTATCTTTCCTAGTGGGCCATACCGTCAAGCGCTGCCCTCAGGGGGATGCCTTCGGAGATAATAGAGGTGGATTTGGCGGCGGTTTCGGCGACAGTAATCAGAATTCGAGCGGTTGGGACAATGAAAACATCGGATACCAGGACGAATCTGCTGCTGAGGTTGGTGGTTGGGGTTCTGGTGGTGGCGGCGGCAATTGGTAGTTTCATTGCTTGAATACTGAAAATGTCGTTGGAGTTGATGTTTCGGTTCACGTTCTACATCTGCCTCAAGACCAAAGAATGTGCTTCGTATTCCAAACTGTCAAATTGAAAAATGGTGATAGTATGTACTGACCCTAGCTAAGGAATCTGCGTTGCTTTGACCAATATCCTCCTTGGCCGCGACTAGGCCACTGCTTACACCAAGTAATCATCATAAATATCCACAGTATGGTATCAATCAATCACAGCAACGACCTCGGCCCTTTCGGCCACTGAACTCTTCCCGGAATGATATCCGCGTTCCCATTCATCGGAGCCGGCAATACCCCATGCACAGGCTGAACCCTCCTCCTCGCCCAATACGAAACAATCTTCTGCAAGGAAGCCCACCTAAGCGGCTTCTTAATCGCGTCATCAAATCGCCAACCGGCGTACCTCCCCGGCGTCCTCGGCTGTAGATTATACAGAGACGCAGCCATTGCAATAATCGGCGTTGTTGAGATTCCTGGATCTGTTGCGAACGGCGGCTGTGTGCGGATGATGGATGTTGCTTCATAGCCGCTCATCACGGGCATTGAGTCCTTGGTTGGTTAGTTCAGGCACCCGGGGCGATTAAGTGGTGAGTGATGACCTACATCCATGAAAATGATATCAGGTCGCGGGTTTGACGATAATAGATAATCTAGAGCTTCCTGTCCGTTCCAGACAAAGGTAATTGTGCAGCCTAAACCACCGAGGAATTTACCTATTACCATTTGGTTGACGCGGCTGGGAATTGTTAGCGGAGAAAGAAGCAGTCTTCATCATCCCGGGGAACATACTTGTCTTCGGCGACGAGAATATGCATTTTGAGTTATGGTTTGCGCTCTGGGTGTTGTTGATGAGATGCAGAAAGTCGATCAATGAAGTCTGAGAGTGGGGGATGAGGCTGAGTCGCAGACACCTAACACGCCGATCAGGCAGTGCATTCTGCAGTTGAGCAAATCGATCGTCAGTTCCACATGTCTTCCGTCTGGATTATACACACCTTATCCTGCGCTTGCAATACTATACAAGAGACAAAAAGAGGCACGAGCCCGTGCCGAAACTTTGACGGAAAATAGGCCGCGCTAATCTAGACCCCAAATACCTTTCGACGAATCACCAGCCAAATACTGCGATGAGCAGAAGCGGAGCAAAGCCAGGTTACATTGATACCAGAGGAAGGGTCCATATGCAGTATAGGATGAAAGTAAGTCATGGGTCAAAGATAGGCAGGCTGCTCCCCTGGTCCCCCGCATCAGGTCCGAATCTCTCGTTGGGTCATCTTCAAAGGCACCACCTACAGTCCGGTCAATGCTCCGCTGCAGAAAACAAACCTTGACATTCTAACGAGGTTCTATATGGAAGCGGGCAGAGCCGTTGAAGTCGATCCTCGCTAGACAAAACACAGCCACAATTGCGAAGAGGCAGTCCTGCCACCTCGATCACTGGGAGCAAGGCGATCAGGAATTATTTGCTGATGGATTAACCTGAGACCGCACGAAAGGCACGACTTGATTCCTCAGATATAAATCGCAGTGGTAAATGGATGCTAATGAAGAAATCCCCGAGTCATGCGATAAAGCCATATGAGATCGGAATTAGAGCTTGGTTGGCACCTCCTATCCATTTCCACTAATCGCAGGCATCGATTCAATATCTGCGCGAAGAATCGAAAACTTAATGGGAAGCACATGGATCGTGTGGTCACTCGGACTTCGTCAAAACTGGCAGGAGGGAAAGAGATAAGGCTTTCTTATCGTGTAGATTGGCCTGCATGACCACTGCAGAACCGACGTTGCATTGGTTATATTATCCCCCTCTACTAGTCGGCCACTGATATTGCCCAGAGGTCTTGTTATTCGCCAAATGGCTTGTTCAAAGCTTGATAAAGCTTGTCGTCAAATCTCCTATCATCTCGTCACCTTGGAGTCTTCCGTGATAACCGTCGCGCAGCTTCTACGGTTATTCTGGATGTCTTGTAGTATTGCAACTCTCAATGCAGAAGGAAACCTGTTATGATTCTGTGCTTGCCACAAAGTCGACCTTCATAGCGAGGGATATCAACCACACGGTGCCCAGAACATCTGAGCGCCAAACACCAACACATGGCTTATTTTGGCTTCGCTAGTCTTGTGATCTACTGCGCCATGAGATCTCCAAGACGGACAATAGATTGTTCTTGACGAATATCGCGGGATCCCTGCCTGTACCTGGCGGAGAATAGTCCATATCCATCCATCCTCCGTGCCCGCAGCCAACCGTTGCCTTTCTACTGGTCATTGGATGGGCTTCGACTATCGGAAGGTAACATCGCGTACGGAATACGAATGGGAAGACTTTATGCCTTTTTACTATCACAGACTCCCAGCCAGCATGTATAAATACCCCCTCAAGATGCCTCATGAGATGAACAACAACAAGATCCAAGACTCATCTCCTCTTCTACCCATCAAACGCAATCATGAAGCTCTCTACTGCCCTTTCCACTGCCCTGCTCGCCAGCAGCGCTCTTGCGGCTCCTCTGACTGAGCAACGCCGAGCCCGCAATGCCCGCCGCGCTGCAAACCGCCAAAGCCATCCTCCCTACCAGGTTGACAGCACCGAGATTCTGCAGCTCACCAACACCTCGAAAGTCGAGTACAGCTCCAACTGGGCTGGTGCCGTTCTCATTGGCACAGGGTACACCACCGTGACTGGCGAGTTCACTGTTCCGACTCCCAAAGCTGGAACGGGCAGTTCTTCCCGCCAGGAGTCTTGCGCCTCTGCCTGGGTCGGTATTGACGGCGACACCTGCTCCACTGCCATTCTGCAGACCGGCGTCGACTTTTGCGTGCAGGGAAACCAAGTCTCTTTTGATGCTTGGTACGAGTGGTACCCAGACTACGCGTACAACTTTGACTCCAGCGAGATCAGCATCAGCGCTGGGGACAGCATCAAAGTGACTGTCGACGCGACCAGCCTGACAGCCGGAACTGCCACCGTCGAGAACCTTACCACCGGCCAGTCCGTGACCCACACCTTCACTGGCGGTGTTGACGGAGACCTCTGCGAGTACAACGCCGAGTGGATCGTCGAAGACTTTGAATCGAATGGCTCGCTTGTTCCTTTTGCGGACTTTGACACCGTGACGTTTACGAATGCTGAGGCCACCACTGGCGGAGAGACCGTTACGCCTGATGATGCGACCATCATTGACATTAAGCAGGATAACGAGGTCTTGACCGAGGTGTCTGTTTCTAACGGAAAGGTTACGATCACATATGTTTAGATGTCATAGGATGGGAAGTATGGACCGCTAGCTGAGGATTGACTTGCGAAGGGTTAGCTTGTCTACGAGAATAGTGTTTATGGCTTTCAAGCTGAAATAGAGCAAATGGAGGATAGTGCAAGAAGACCAACCAATGCCTAATGAATCATCTTACCTACCTTTTACATACATAACTACGCGTAGCTTTCATTAGTATATGATTTCGTCATCGGTAACCGAACCAAACAAACTCACAGGAACCAAAAGTGACATTCCACACGACCCCCATTCCGAGACTAGGGCTTACTTATACTTAGGGTTTCTCCCCTATAGATCTATCACTCATCGTTCTCGTCATATCACATCCTGACCCAATTTGAACCCTGGCAGTTAATAACAGGCTGTTCCTATATATTGTGGTCAGAAGTCCAAGGCCAGAAAAACAACAGGAGTTCGCAGAGTAATCTCAATCGCTGTGCTGAGACTATTTTCAATTAGTCTTCACGGACAGGTAATGTCAACATTGATAACTCTGCATTTTTCCACTTGATTGGATTGTATAGATACATTAGATAGAAAGTCAAGTGCGAGTCATCTTAGTTGTCTATATGGCCGATGAGAACCGGCTCAAGCAGTCAGTTGGTGAGGTCCAGAGTTAGGGTTACGGTGGAGAAGGACTGACGACTGACAACTGACGATCTGCAAAGACCGTGCACCATAATTCAACAGCGGGTAGAAATTGGGATGGATTACTATGGATTGGTATTCTCTGTAGGCTGGATAGCTTCAGCTGTAGTACTGATATACTCTGTATTGCTGGGATCGCCAGATACCCTACTCGGCTGCTCGGATGGCCAGCGGTGCACTGAAGCCATCTACTATATATAACTTTATATAAGACTTCCAGCAGCGTGACAGACCCGAATGGTACATTTGATGACAAAATACAGTAAAATGGAATCATAATCTCAAACAAAACGAGTCCTGTATTCGAGAATTTCAAATGATGGTCCATATATATAACTTGCATGGGATCGAACTTCTATCTTCATACACCATTAATCACCCTCTGCTCTTCCATCCGTCCCAGTCCCTCGCATCAAATTATCCAAGAAAGCCAAGTCTATGTCTTGGAACGTCCCGTCATCAGCCGCAGTCATTCCGGGATACTCGAACAACTGCATTGGATCGTCGGAGAGGACTTCACCGACAAGGGGGGCGAAGATGTTGGAGTTGGTATTCTCTGCTAGAGGTACTATCTGTGCTTGGATTGGTCCTTGCCGTTGTCTTATCATATCAGTGGAGGTTGTGGGAGAACCACGCGCAGCAACAATCTCAGTAGCTGCCTGAATCACGCCAAAGTACGGGATATAGACACGTTTATCATCTTCGCAGGGCGCAGACACTCCAGCATTAGCACCAGCATAATCCTCAGGCTCAGGCTCAGAGGTAGCACCAGCACTCTGCACACACACCCCCCTCGCAGAATCCAAATCCCCCTCCGCAGCCCTCCCCTCAAGATCAAGCAAACGACGCAAAAACCGCGCGCTCTTCGCGCTCAGCGGATCCGCATTCAACCGATCCACCTCCTCCATGTGTTCCTGGACCTGCTCAACCATCGCTCTATCGCCGAGGGCCTGCGCAGCCAGAAAATGATCAACTTGCGGGTGCCGGTGGTGGTACCGGACCAGATGCGCGAGGAGGAGCGTCATGCCTGCCATCAGGGCAATGAAGTCGATTGTGCGGCAGCTGAATGCGATGCAGTTCCACCGGCGGAGCATGATGAAGCGGGTGAGGATCTCGCGGGAAGAAGTCACGCATGTGATTTGCGAGTAGTCGTATTTGTGATTGTCGTCTGGGGGAGAGGGGCGGAGGAGGTACGGGAGGTGGATCTGGTTGAGGAGGTTGTAGTGGCAGAGTTGGGCGGATAATTGACGCATATCCCAGAACAGGGCGTCGGGTTTCTGCTTGCCGTTTAGGTTTGGGGTTAGCCACCATTTGCTAGGGAGGATGCGGGCGATTCGGTGGAGATCGGCGTCGAGTTGCTGGGTTATGGAATAGTCAGAGCATGTAGGGTCTGTATTATTCCGCTCAAGAAGACGAGACATGATCACACAATGCTGGCGCTCGAGACGGCCAACGGGTGTGTCCTGAGCAAGCATGGCATCAGCGCCCATCGTCCGATCCAGACTACCCTCGGGCATTCCAAGCAAGAGACACATCTGGCGGTCGTAAAACACGATGCGGAACCACATGAACCGCGGATATGCCTTTGTATCTGGATGAAGGACCTGGTACTGCAGACGGGCGCCGGACTGGTGGAAGCCCATACTCTGAGCAATGGCCATTGCCCGGCGCGCGGTTAGCCAGCTGTGCCGAAGGTGTCCGCAGTTCGCCTCGTATAGACTTTGGACCATGATACACTCGAGAAACTCGACACTGCCGACAAACTCATCGCGCGTGATGACCAGCCGGATGGCCGTATCCGCGAGTCGGTCGCGCAGGACAGACGGAGGCTCGGAGAGGCCCTGGATCTCGGGATGGAGGTCTGGGTGTAGGTGCTGCAGGAAGCTGGCAAGATGTAGCATGTGTCGGGCAATTAACACGGGGTGGACATTGGGCCCTTCGATCGAGAGCATGGGGCTGTGTGCGCGCAGGCCATCGCGGTCGAGGATGCTGTATGGCGTCGTGAGGATCTCATGAAACGGGACGGAATGATCGCTGCTGGCTTTGGCAATGCGCGCGGTATCGCCAAGCAAAGGCAATGCCTTGTACAGAGCTTCAGACGTGCTGTCCACACCAACAACCGCTGTATGGCTCGACGTCGGTTCATGACGACCAACGGACGGGGTATCTTGGAGGACCTGCTCCAGCCGCGACTCCACCAGACGGAGACGATCACGAATCTTACGAGTACTCTCAGCTTGTGAAGAGACCTGCTCAGGGAACTCTTGACTGACGCACTGCGTCCATCGACGGTGGCAGCCAACACAAACAGCATCGTCAGGCCGCTCAAAGACGCATTTCATCTTGCGGCGCTTGCATTCCCAGCAGCTGCGGGTGCCCCGGCGCACCTTGATGCGCTTGGGGGTTGGACCATCGAGACTGTGGTCCATAATGCTTTGTGGTGTTGAATTGGAGATGGAGAGACATGAGAGAATATGGAATTTGGAGTGATGGATTCGTCCGCCGGTATTGCGGGGTACGGAGTATTATTTCATTACCGTTCCGTATTCCTGTACGGACTTGGCATCCCGCTCCGCCGTATCGGCGGTCGAACATGTACCAACATACTAGGTCTGCCGTAAATCTTCAGATATATAACTTGATATTAGTGAGGTGCTTTGATCTCACACTGTCGACTGATCATGTCGGAACCCACACCAGAGTTCAAGAACGATGCCGTCTACGGCCACGAGCTATCTTCAGGCACCGCCAATAGCCCTGAAAAGGAGCAAGCGGAGGATGAAACAGACCTGCAATACGCAACACCCCTACGCCTCATCATGATCATGGTAACATTAAGTCTCAGCACCCTAATCGCCGCATTGGATCTGGTCAGACACCTCCTACTACCCTAACCACAGCATACTGACTACTTAGGGCATCGTCGCAACCGCCATCCCACAAATAACCAGCGACTTCCACGCCCTCGACCATATCGGCTGGTACAGCGGCGCGTGCTTCCTTCTCGTCGGGACTACCTCTGCCCCCTGGGGCAAAATGTACAAGTACTTTTCCGCCACGTACACGTACATGACAGCTCTGGGCCTGTACCTAATCGGAAGTATCGTCGCAGCTGCGGCGCCCAACAGCATTGCACTGATTATTGGGCGGGCTTTACAAGGCTGGGGCTGCGCGGGGACACTGGGCGGGTCGGTACTGGTCATCAATTTCACGGCGGAGCCCAAGGTCCGGCCTATGCTGATTGGGCTGTGGATGGGGGTGTTTATGATTGCGACGACGATCGGGCCGTTGATTGGAGGTGTGTTCACGACTGAGGTTAGCTGGCGGTGGTGTTTCTGGGTGAATCTGCCGGTGGGCGGGACGGCGATTGTGCTGCAGTTTCTGTTCCTGCGTATGCCGGGGCATATCAAGCCTGTGCCTGCGACGTGGAGGGAGATTTTTCTCCATCTTGATCTGCCGGGGTGGTTGATGCTGTTTACATCTGTTATTTGTTTCCTCTTGGCTATGGAATGGGGAGGGCTGGGGAAGGCGTGGAGTGACGGCGCGGTGATTGCGACGCTGACGCTGTGGGTAGCCCTGTCGGTTGCGTTTGTCGTGGTGGAGTGGTTCCAGGGGGAGTATGCGATTATGCCGCTGCGGATGCTGAAGCCGCGTATCGTATGGTCGCATTTGCTGTATGCATGGATGTAAGTCAAATGTCCTAGGGTTACTTGACTAATTGGCTAACGGCTAACTAACCAGTGCCAACCTGGGCAACTTTCAAATCCTGTTCTACCTGCCAATCTACTTCCAGTCTGTGCACGGCACCTCCGCTATCATGAGCGGAGTGTACAGTCTCCCATTCATGGCATTCTACACACTCGGTGCCATTCTCAGCGGGATGATCGTCGGGAAAACACGCCTCCTCCAGCCAATTGAGCTGATCAGCGGCTTAATTGCTGTACTGGGCGCTGCCCTAATCTACTGCATTGACATGGACACCCCCAAAGCGTGGTGGATCGGCGCGCAGGTCCCGTTCGGACTGGGAATAGGGCTCGGGAATCAAGTCCCCGTGACGGCGCTGCAGGGGTTCGCGACGCCAGAGACCGTGGCGGCGACAATGGGCGTTGCTTTCAGTGAGTCGTCAAAGTCTACATTTTACTTTGCTAACTTTGCAGTGTGCCAATCCATCAGCGGCGCATACTTTGTCTCCGCCGGCAACTCCATCTTCAACAACTACCTGCTGCAGACCCTCGCCGTGACAGCGCCGCAGCTCAACTCGGCTGAGATATTGTACGTTGGAGTCAGCGAGCTGAAGAATGAGTTTGAGGGCGAGGAGCTGCGGCTGATTCGCGAGGCGTACATGGTGGGCATCAAAGATGTGTTTGCGTTTGCGCTGGCGGGTGCATGTCTTACTGTTGTGTTGGCGATGATTGTTCCGTTTAAGAGATTGCCGGATCACGAGGCAAAGAAGGCAGAGGATAAGGAGGCTGCTCATAAGGTTAAGATGGGATTGTAGTAGTTTGCAGAGTACTTTGGACTACATTGGAATAGCCTCTGGTACTAGCTCTGATCATATGCATAATACCCGAAGGTGGGCCATCACTTAGCTATACAAGGACTTTTGAACAAGTACCTAGACTTCCCAGCACTCTCTGCATTGCAATATCCGCGTCACCATATATCTCATACTTTCTGGAAGAGGCCAACTTGCATCTGTAGAGAACTTGGCACTCGTCATGCTACGCGTAAATTACCATATAATAAATATCCGCCATCCCGCGTACAATGTACAGCTAATCGCTTCTGCAGTACATCTACTCAAATGCCCAAATAGTCGGCGGGCGATCATAATGGTCCTCCCAGTCAAAGTCACACTGCAGGGTCAGATACCCAAAGAGCTGCGCTTGGTCATACAGCACATTCATCCAACCTACGTCATTCACCGTAGATCCCTCCAGAGGCACGAGATTATCCTCTTGCTCTCCATAATGTCGCACGTAACTCATGTCCGCGTCCGGGTCCCACTCCGCCTTGACAAAACGCACAAACCCCGTCGCATTGCTCGACGAGCCGTCGTTCACCCCCCGCGCGGACAGCACAGACTCCAGAGCCTCCTGATCCACCGTAATAAAGAACCGGTAGCGCCCTGCCTCCGCCACATTCAAATAATTCAACGAGAGACCGGGATTCTCCTCTCGAAAGGCATTAGGCGTCCATATATCGCGAAAGTGCGCGCGGAGCGTCGCGGTCGTCGCGCCGACAAAGGAACGGTCCTGGATGACGGTAGGCGCATATGAATTCAGCATGTCAAGCCTGTTGTCTAGCTCGAGGAACTTTGTGACCGGGGCGTGGAGGCGTGTCGTGAAGGCGGTCCAGTCGGTGTCGCTTTCGTAGGTGCAACGGTAGATGGCGAAACCCCATTTGCTGAAACCGTCAGCTTGCAGTAGCCGCTCGATGTTGTCTGCGCTGTTATCTGCTGTACAGTCTTGCGGGGTTCGTTTGGACATTTGGAGTTCGCCGTTGATGAATATTGGGGGTGCGCGGCCCCTTTTTGGGGTTGTTGAGAATGGAGCTGCGTGGTTGCATTTGTGAATCGAGCGTACAGGGTGGCGGATTGATAAAGGCCTTAGTAAATTGTGTTGAAAAAAGAGTCTCGTCTTCATTTTGACTGGAAGGTGTTTATCGCGGTTGGATCATTGAGGTCTCAAGGGGAAGTTCAGCGGATCGCCTCCTTGTCGATATGGATGCGGCATGCTAACCCGGTAGGCCCTAATTACCAATATCCTGGAACCTACATAAGTACTTGTCGGGTATCCGTGTGCGGTGTCGAGCATTAGGCTCTCGGGCCGGCCAGATAAAATATGCATTCGTGACTTGCAGCGTAAACTAATTCTTTTAGTTGTTAGATGCGGGGAGAAATCGAGTCGAGCGAACTCATGGACAAGGCCGTGAACCATTGTGGGAAGCTCGACATTGTCGTGAGTAATTTGGGGTTGTAGGTTCGGGCATTTCGAGGATGTAGCGGAGGTGCCACCGAACCGGCTGCTTGGGTAGGTGGTGACGATTGAGCGGACAATGGTGTAGATGGCTGCGCATGCGTCTCCGATGCCGAGAAATGGGTTCAGGCTTGACATTGCGAGGTTTGTCTTGTTCCTGGCGAGTGATGAGGCAGAGTAATAAATGGCAATGTCTTGACTCTGGATAAAGGGGCTGCCTGATGGATTTGCGGGATGTCGCTTCTTGACTGATACGTGCTCGTGGTGGGACTCAACCTTTGCAAATGCCTCAGCCGGCCAGGTGTAAGCCTCTACAATCCACAACATGTATGACTCACACACAACCGGAATGGCCAACACCTGTCGCTAAGCTGAGCTACCTTACTACGGAAGTGCCAGCTAGCCTCTGATTTAACTGTTCGCGAGATGGCCAAAAAACTAATTCACCTATGCCATGCTACGGCGAGATAGACTTGGCTTAGCCTCAACAGTAATTTCAGCCTGCATTGTGCTTTGAAAATTGAAGCATGAAGGACGGACCAATAAGTTTAATATTTTCAATGCAGGTACCAGAGTCCAATAGCATAAGCTCGTAATAGGTAGAGCGAAGGGTGTCGTGCCATGTCCTGTCCACCGAGATATGGCACCACTCTCACTCCCTAGGTTGAGTTGCTGGCACATCTAATCCCTATCACTCATAGTCAATTTCTACTTGTTAAGAGATAATATCGAAAAAAGTTGACCCGCATAATAATAGAATAGTATATTATATCACAGTCTACAGAAAACAGTATCCCAACGGCCCTTCAGCCCTTCAAGCGCAAGTGATCCACGCAATACCAACATCCGCGTCGACGTCGACAACTCTTGTTTCCCTTCTTGCCAAATTACATACTACGATGCCGAGGCTGACTGTAAGCCTGTGAAACTCGCAGCTCAACAAAAGGATGCGGACGGGTGGACCAAAACTAGTCAGGACTGCTGCCTGAGGCTGGCTCAGCGGCTCAACAACTTCCCAACAAACATCGAATGATCGAGCATCCGAAATAAGCATGTAAGCATGTAAGCATAAATGGACGGTATTTAAATTCTGTAGTTGTCTGCTCGCTGGACTTGATAGGCTCACGCAGCTACTATCTGCAACTTCTACGATACCTACGTGAGCTCGCGGATGACTCAAGATGCCGCACACCAATGAATCAGAGAACAGACACTCGTACGGACGAACTTCGAATCCGAAACTGCATATTACAGAGCAGCCGATGACCTGGGCGAACTGGTACCAACACGTCAACTGGCTGAACTGTACTTTTGTCCTTTTCATCCCGCTCCTCGGCTGCATCGGTGCGATCTGGACTCCTCTGCATCTATACACTGCTGCCTTTGCAGTCGTTTACTACTTCAATGCTGGTCTGGGGATTACTGCTGGTAAGTGCCTTTCGTGCCTAGATATAAAGCTAACTTAACTATAGGATACCACCGCTACTGGGCCCACCGCTGCTACAAAGCAACCCTCCCACTGCAGATCTACCTCGCCGCCGCTGGAGCCGGAGCCGGGCAGGGCTCAATCAGATGGTGGTCGCGCGGACATCGAGCACACCACCGATACACCGACACGGAGAAGGACCCGTACTCCGTCCGCAAGGGGTTCTGGTACTCGCACATTGGCTGGATCGTCATGAAGCAGAACTACAAGAAGATCGGGCGGTCGGATGCATCGGACCTAGATGCTGATCCGGTTGTTGTCTGGCAGCATAAGCATTATATCTCCTCGGCGCTAGTCATGGTCCTCATCTTCCCGACTTTGGTCTGTGGGTTGGGCTGGGGGGACTGGCGTGGCGGGTTTATTTATGCTGGGATCCTACGTGTGTTTTTTATTCAGCAGGCGACGAACTGCGTAAACTCGCTGGCTCACTGGATCGGCGAACAGCCCTTCGATGACCGCAATTCTCCCCGCGACCATATGCTCACGGCCCTTGTGACCCTAGGGGAAGGGTACCATAACTTCCACCATGAGTTCCCATCCGACTACCGCAACGCAATCGAATGGTACCAGTACGACCCGACGAAATGGATGATCTGGCTGTGGAAGCAACTCGGATTAGCATACGATCTGAAAGAATTCCGCGCGAACGAAATCGAAAAGGGCCGGCTGCAGCAGATGCAGAAAAAGGTGGACGCCCAGCGCGCGAAGCTCGATTGGGGGGTCCCGCTTGAGCAGTTGCCTGTTCTTAGCTGGGATGAGTTTGTTGCTGAGTCTGTCGACAGAGCGCTTGTTGTTATTGGTGGTGTTGTTCATGATGTTGGTGACTTTGTGAAAGAGCATCCTGGCGGCAAGGCGTTTATTTCGTCTGCCATCGGAAAAGACGCGACGAGTAGTTTCAACGGTGGTGTTTACCAGCATTCGAACGCGGCGCATAATCTGCTTTCGACGATGAGAGTGGGCGTCATTCGTGGTGGGTGCGAGGTTGAGATCTGGAAGGATCAGTATTTGGCCAGGGAATTGAAAATGGATTGAGGGGTCAGGTTATGAAGGGAAATACTAATTTAAATGGATTGGAGGCTTGAATATTTTGGTAGCTGCATAAGTGATACATTTTAGGATTTTATGAATTTATCTTATCATATTTTCTTGTTTAGCCATTTTTCAGATGACAAGATTTCCCATTACAAGCCATACTGACTTAACCAGATTTATTGCCATTTCTCTCGATGCATATAATTCAATCCTCTTTCACCTCCAAACGCCAAAGCTCTCTTATTTGAACTTCCGTCGGAATAACCCCAAACACAGTGAGCTCTCATCATGAAAGTCAAAGTCAGATGGAAGAACCCCTTGGTTGAAGCTCCAGAGTCAGCATAAATATAGCCTACAATCATTAACATCCACATCCGAATTATCGTTCCAGCATTGAGCTGAAGACTTCCCACGCGACAATTAATTTACTCTGCGCGGAACCGATTTGAGATACCCCTGTGATTCTCGGGCCCATTTTCGATACTACCGCCGTCTGAGAGATAGCAGGATACAAGGCAGAGGATGACGGAGGCACCCCTCCCTCCAGAAACAGATACTGGGCACAAACAGGGACTGGAGATACAAGTAATCTATTTACTATAATATAAAACTTTCCAAGCAATTGTTCCCGTACTGTACTGACATCTGCAATTATCAAGTCATATAGTGTGCTATCCCGTTCTGAAGCTCCGTTCCCATGGTTTATGAGATCCTATCGACTAACGAAGCCGTTCGCTGTGATCATCTACTCATCTTGTTTCTAGACATGAATTTCCCACTAGATGTTGCGGGTACTGAAATCTGGTGGTGGTCATACTGAGTTCGCCTGAGTTCGCCTGAGTTCGTCTGAGTTCGTCTGAGTTCGTCTGAGTTTGTCTGAGTTCGTCTGAGCTTGTGTCAGTTAGGTCTGACCTCATGAAAGTTGGTCTGAGCTCCTGCAAGGTGGGCCCAACCTTCTGTGAGTTGGGTCCGAGCTCCTGCAAGTTAGATTATACCCCTTTAGGAAACATTCAAGAATTCATGAGGTGGGTCCCCAGCTCAAAATACAGTAAATCTGACCTCGCCTGTGTTTAGTAGCGCGTCCTTGGTGTGGGGCAATTAGAGCTAAGGCTTGCTAATCTGACCTCGCCTATATTTTACACCTGACCTCGCCGTTGTTTTAATACTGTTTTAATTTTTTGTAAACTAGTTTGGACACCTTAGGTAGGTGGAAGGTAAGGTAAAGGAGAGATACTCAGGTGATTGAAAGGTATAGTAAAAGTAAAAATATCCTTAGTATGGGGCATTCAGGGCTAGGGCTTAGCCCCACACCAAGTACGCGCTAGCAAACACGGGCAAGGTCAGATTTACTGTATTCTGGGGCAGTATTGCGACCAAACACGGGCAAGGTCAGATTTACTGTATTCACGTCCGAGCTGGCTCGAGTCATGGGGATACACCAGATTAGGTCCCATAGTGACTCGCGCGAGCTCAGTGGGGACGCCATCTGTACTCGCCGCCGTAATACGGAGTACGGAGTATAACCACACAGCGGCATCTTGATATCGTCGGAGAAATGGCCCCACTCACCATTTAGCGCTCGATTTGTTTACGTCTGGCATTGCCGCGTCCGCCAGCCCGAATGGTTTCTAGAATCGTTGAGTAGGGACGGCTGAGCGACGTAGGTTATGACTTGGACGATATGAGGCTGAATGGGTAAGTACGCTACTATGGCAAATCACCTACCACGGACATTCCCACAAAATCAATTTGAACCCATTACTATATGCATAACTTGCGTCAGCATAGCTAGAAAAACGGTTCAATTTCTGAGGAAACCTAAAGCTGCTTCCATGCTCTGCATTTCCAGCCCCAACACTGTAAGCTCGTCACCTTGAGCGGCAAGTTCCTGGCGCAACTCATCACGCTCAGTTGCCGCTTCACTTAACTGCTTTTCAAGGTATGCAATTCGGGTCTCTAAGTCAGGGTTTGAACCGCCAAAGCGTGTGGTACAGTGAGGACCGGCCGGACCATTCTGAGAGTCCAAGTCGTGTCCAGGCCCTGGGCTCGAGGACGGCTTGTCTCTCTCCATCTCTCTCTGCAGTCCTCGCAACGGTTCGTTTTCGGGTCTTTCAACGTCCTGTACACTCCTCGCCTCCCTTCGACAGTTTGCTCTCCGTATTCTTCTGGCGTTTTTGAACTGGGCGTCGTCGTGGACGGGCCATCAGCCTGGCGACTCTGACTTTGCCTCTGATTCTCCTCCAACTGTTGTCGCAGACTCGCGCTTTGATCCCGTAAATGTGTCTCACGCTGCATCGTCACGATGCGACGCCATCGAGATACTACCGCTTTCTTAGATCGACCAGGAAAGGGATTATCCTGTTGCATATTGAAGGAGTATTGTTAGACTAGCTAGTCCCTCGGGAAAGAAAGAAAGACAGTACGATAGGAACTCACACGCAAGCGGTCCGCCCAGGTACCTATTGGGTCTGCGAGAACGAGATTCTGAAGGAGCATATCGTCCTCCGGAGTCCAATTTTCATTGGTTGACTTCTTGCTGGTTGACTTCTTGCTGGTTCGTGGCGCTGCGGGTGTGCGAGCTTTGCCCTTTGCCGGCTTGGTAGACCTCGAGGCAGAGCTTTTCTTTCCTCGCGGCATTGGGCGTATGTATTGATAACAGAAGTAAGTAATATGCAGCTGCATAGTATTGATAGCACTGTCAGTTGACCTGGGAATCAATTGAACAAAAGAAGGAATAGAAAACAATTTGAAGCATTGAGTTGCTCCTTCCATATCTGAATGCACGCCGTGAGCTTGGAACTCTTCAATCATAAAGCGGTCCAGCTGGTCTCTTGCTTTCATGGACTTGCCAGTGTGGAAGCAGCCGGAAAGATTGTTGCTTGTCAGTATGGGGCTTTATGATATAAATCAAGGTTAGGAGGAGTGCATGTAGCTTATAATACAGTGATAATTAATTGTTTGAATATCAACAGAACAGCAGCTTCCTTCCTTTGAATACATTCGTTGCAGATTTCATAATTAATTGGATATTGCATATCTCCATCATACTCCGTCTTTGATACAATACTCCGCATGTTCCATCCTTGATTCCTTCAATCGAAATCCGCTTAGTGTTGTGCTAGCAAACGGTGCTGAATGGTTGCTAGTCCAATCCTCAGCGCAGGGAATCCTCCAACCTGTCGATTCTCTCCTTCAGCTCCGCCATCAACACCTTGTGACTATGAAGTCGTCTTCCGAGCCGCTCGCGTCTCGAGGCAATATCATTGACACAGGCCTGCAGAAGACGGTAATGGAAACTGATGTCTCCGTCCTCGAGACCGAACCCCTCAGGCTGCATTCCAACCTGATTGGTAGACACTCTAGGAGCAGCGAATTGGGTGCTTGGGATGTGGTTGACATAGTTCTGATAACCGGTATAGCGATGGACATGCCCGTCGACAACCATACGCTCTCCACTCTCGTACATGCCGTACATCGAGCATCCTCCCAACACCCCCATGGTATTTCCCTCGCTGCCAGGAAACACACGTGAAGATACAGGATTCCCCTCCGCTGAGACCCCTCTAATGGACCCCACTTCGGACGCCCGCGCGATTAGAGCTTCCGCCGAACGCATCTGCACCTCCCTCCTCTCATGCTTGGCATGTTTTCTGACGCGCGTGTACTGCATCTCCACAGCGTGCTTGGTTCTTCCAGGAAAGGGATTATCCTAGACGTGACACAGATGTTAGACTACCCTGAAAGCAGGAGATACAGGGAGAAACAAAGTAGACAGAAGAGAGGACTTACCGCGAGAAGTTCAGCCCAGGTCGCTTTGGGATTATTCTGGCGCAGGTCGATCAGACGTGCCTCGTCTTCTGCGGACCAGGGGACGCCTTTGGTTCGGCGCTTGGGCTTTTCTTCGCTTGTGGGTGCCATGCTTGATGTTTCTTCTGCAGGGGTTTGGCGCGCAAGTTCTGCGGGAGAATGGAAGGGTTCGTTAGATGGTTCGTTGGATGCTTGATCAGGTGGGAGGAGAAGACTGGAAATATCCATGACACGAGACCGAGATGGTTCAAGAGCGAGGGTAGTCTCCTTCTCCGGGGTTGGTTGTCTCTTGCGCTTTGCGTTGAAAGGCATTGTGAAGATGGCTTGCCCAGCAACAGTGAAGGGAGTGAAAGAGAAACTGGGGAGAAATTACAGAGTGTACACAAATGAATGAATGTGGGAGATGAGGCCAGGTCGCCGTGGGAAGCAGTCCTGGAAATGCACCTGCGCTGAGATGCGCACACATTATGCCAGTCTTTACAGAACACCTCCATTAGTCTTTGATCAAAGCACTGAGCAGTGAAAACATTCATTAATCAGACTCTTTATGGTGCAGCAAGAGACTACAATCAGTGATTATGTACATCCAGGAAGGGTGTGTCTTATTGCAGAAACCCAGCTTGAGCTCTTGAATGCTTTACTGACAGCTGCCATCCCTTTAGATAGAGTCCGGTCCGGCTGTCGCCCATACCTGCTCCTCGTCTTCCAAGTCAACCTTCAGCTTATCATCACCTTGCCGTCATCCGTAACCAAAGAGTTAGGACTAGACAAATCTTTCTCGTCGACCAAACGTCTCATACGAGCAGCGAGGGATATAGCGCGGACCCGCCAAGGGAGGGCGGGCGTGGAATTTCATCATCGAGTGCTTCCTCACGCGCATTGTAGGTATTCACTATTCCTGATCTATCCCTGGACCAAACTGATTATAATATGACTGTAATATCGGATCCCTCCTCCATCATCACGAACGACTATCCCGACACCGCAAAAGTCCTGTCCGGCCAGCCGATCCTTTAGCACGACAATCTTACAGCGACGAGTGCCAAGCCGGGATTTGCAACAAGGCGGGATATGCTGGCCCTGCCGGTTATCTTATCAAGCTGCGGAGTACTCGGGGTGGGCTGTTGGAGATAGTGGCTCGGTGGATATCTGCTGGACGTCCCCCTTGTCTTTGAGGGACTGCAAGTACATATGGACACCTAATTGGAACTGAGGCTAAGAGCTCTCCATTGGCATACCCAGAGCAGTTATAAAAACGACAAATCAAAGCATACGCTGTACGTAGCAGGTTTTAGCCGGTCAGGGATCTCCACAAGCGCTTGATGCGGGGAATCGGGTATTATCCGAGGAAGCAGATGAGAATCGATTCAGCTATCTCTATCTCTCTATTACGTCCTTATCAGTGCTCAGTTACATAGATATTCGACAGGCGGGTCCATTTCCACTGCGGAGTGTAGACAAGATAACATATATAAATCGCCGGTCTCCTTTGATCTCAAATATCACCAACCCCACGATGACAGCAGCAACTCCCATCCGCGTCGCAGTAACCCAAGCAGAGCCCGTATGGCTCGATCTCAACGCAACAGTCGACAAGTCCTGCGCGCTTATCGCCGAAGCAGCAGCCAATGGAGCGCAGTTGATTTCATTCCCTGAGTGCTGGGTTCCTGGATACCCAGCCTGGATTTGGTTAGTTCTCTTTCAAACCCAGCGGATTATCGCAACTGACGAAATCAGGACTCGAGGCGTCGACCCAACCCTCACGACGGAATACATGCGGAATTCCCTGCGCTACGACTCCCCCCAAATGGAAAAGATCCAAACCGCCGCCGCAAAACACAAACTCGTCGTCGTGTTGGGATTCACCGAGAACGAGCACGATAGCCTATACATCGCACAGACAATCATCAACAGCGACGGGAAGATCCTCGCGTCCCGCAAGAAAATTAAAGCGACGCACATGGAGCGGACGGTGTTCGGGGACTCGCGCGGGGATTGTCTTGATAGTGTTGCTGACACGGGCGTCGGGCGCGTCGGGGCGCTTTCGTGCTGGGAGCATATCCAGCCGCTGCTGAAGTATCATACGTATTCGCTGAGAGAGCAGATCCATGTTGGGGCGTGGCCGCCGGTGGCGAAGTACTCGGATGATGGGAATCTGTTTTCTCTTTCTCAGGAGGGTGTGTCTTCTTATTTATACCTAGGTTCATGAACTAACGAGAAAGGAACATCGGCGATCTCGCAGACTTACGCAATCGAGTCGCAGTCATTTGTCCTGCACACCACCGCCGTCTTAACAGAAAAGGGAATCGAGCGCATGCAGACCCAGCAAGGAGGCCTGATGCAGAAGCCCGGCGGCGGCAACTCTGCTATTTTCGCGCCGGACGGGCGTAAAATCACGACTAATCTTCCAGAGGATCAGGAGGGGATTCTATATGCGGATTTGGATATTAATGAGATATCCATCTCGAGGTCGTTTGTGGATGTTTGTGGGCATTATAGTAGGCCGGATTTGCTGTGGCTTGGTGTTAATGATTCCGTTCAGCATCGTGTGCGGAGGAAAGAGTGAGGGATCATATTACGTAGAGATTCAACATATGTCATGAATCGGGGCAAGGGGGTACTGGCTTGGACCATGGCCGTTATTCTACATCTTAGATCTCAGTATCAAATGAGAGACAAACTTCCATTAAACTTCAAGTTCAACTTGTCAACTATCTAGGCACAGTAAAAGTCCCGAACCCCCTTCCGACGACAGCCAGATCCACCAACACTACCGACGTTTAGACATTCATATGCTCACTGAAAACAAACCCAGCAAAGCCCCCAGCCCCAACATTCCCTCCAGGTCCGACCATGGTCTGAACACCCGCAGAACCCTGAGGAGCAGTCATGACAACATCCGCGCCAGAAGCAAGCTGCGGTTCAGCAGGTTCTCCCTCCGCGTTTCCGGCACGGCCACGACCACGACCACGATTAATCGGCTTCCGCCAGCCAGGAAAGCCCTTGCGGCGGCCGTTCGCCAAGTCATAATACTGGGCTGCAACCTGGCGCTGAGTGCGGCGGGGGAAGTAGTGCGCGAAGACCTTGAAAGTGAGGTTAGTGGCTGGTATATACGATAAGAAGGTGGAGGGCGGACTTACGAGGTAGAAACGAGAGATACTGAGATCACGGTTTTCAAAAGCGAGATGGTAGAGACGAGCGTGTTCGTCGACAGTCCAACGAGTCTGTCTGACTCTAGAAGGGCGAGGCATGTTGATGATTGATGATTGATTGACGATTGATGTTTTTGGAGAGACGGGAATAGACGTGATGGTTCAGGCTTGACGAGATGCTGAACACGAGATGAGTGGAGGATGAGGAGGAGGTGAACACGAAGAGACCAGAAGGTGAGGAATATAAAAGAAAAATAAAAGAAAAAAGAATTTCATCGTGGGATTCAAGGCGTCTGAGCCCTATTCCTCAATGCGCACCTGTGCTGAGATCCGCACGACGACATCATCAGGTGGCTGATCAGGGAATAACAAAACTTGATTCTTCTTCATGATTCAAGCACTGCACATGGGGGAACCGACCATTGACGGATGTCACAATTGATCAGGGATTCGAAATACGAGCTTAGATACGAGGCTGGAGCTGGGCTAAGTGTTTGAATATAACTGAGTAAGGATTGACGATATGTCGGCAATACCATCTTGATAATCTACGGTGGGCATTAAATAGAACAGTATTCAGCTTGCAGACTCGCTTCATACAAGTAAATGGATTAAAACGGTACAAGAACATATGTATCTGCACGGATATTGACCGGAGGGACATCCAAGAACCCACGGAATACACAACGCAATAAACCAACATCGCAATACCATTACCTACATTCTCCGTAGATCACCTAATCCCAAAGAAAACTCAGTATCCATCAAATCCATGCTGACCCCCCAGACCACCCAACATCCCCTCATTAAGCATCCTCCGAATTTCCACCTCCGCAACCTCCGGCATAGTTTGCAGCACAAACCTCAAATACGCCGCACTACTCGCGCTATTCTGCAGCGCAGCATACCGCATCTGGATATTCGCCGCGTTCTGGCGTATCATTTCCGCCTCGCGGATATTCCCCTCCGTGAGCTGTTCGTTGAGGTTGATCTCGAGTTGGATCTGCGCGTTTTGGGTGGCGAGTTCGGCCATGGTGTTTTGGAGGAACTGTTCGATTTGGGCGTTGGTTTGGTGTAGGGTTGGTGCCTCTTCAAGGCCGGATTGGGTGGGTGGTTGGATAGGCTCAGGGGCGGATTGAAGTTGCTGCTGGATGGGCTGCTGTTGTTGGGTCGTTCGGCGGAAAAGCCGCTTAGCTGGGTGGGGTTTCTGCTGTCTACGTCGAGGGTTGGATTGACGAGAACTCATGGACGGATCAATAGCAAGACTAGAAGTATGCATGCCGGGATGCTTCGATTTCGGCGTTGGGGTAGGAGGCGTAGGCGAAGAGGACGGGAATGCGTTCTCGTTAGTGGACGTAGCCTGCCATTTGTTAGTATATTAGAATGACACAATTTATCATGGGCATGATACCGAGCGGCGTGGAACAGGACTGTGCTGAACATCCGCTTCCATACCCTCGTCGTCAGCCTCTTCTATCTCGGAATCGCTCTCGTGGTAGTCAGGATCGGTGTCGGTTTCGTCCATGTCTGCGTCGTTGCTGTCGGACTCATGCTCGGCGTCTGCCTCAGTATCATCATCCGACATCCCTTCATCGCCGTTATTGTGCTCAGCAGCGCGGGCGGGCTGATGGTCGCTAACAGACTCATGGTCGGCATCTTCATCACCCTCGTTGTCCTGCTCAGCATGTCCGCTCACCAGACCCTGTCCAAGTTCTCCGTCATTACCAGGCAAACCCGACTGACTAGGTATAACAATATCAGACGCCGCGTAACCAGTATTCTGGATCGCGGATATAGGCCAGTCAGAGATCTGTCCAGGCACAATCTCTTGCGACCCTCCAACCGCCGAGTCGACACCGCGCTCGCGAAGCTCTCGCAAGTAACGTTCATGAAGAGCGTCCTTCGAGCGACCGGGGAAGTAGCCTAGCTAAAGGCGTTCAAGCAAGATTAGTTCTATGAAGTTCGATTGTGTTGAGTGCGTGGGTGGGCTTACCTCGTGGAATTGCGACCAGGACATGTCAAGGTTTGCCTCCCGGAGCAGCACGGGACGGTTCACTTCTGAGCGAGTCCACCTAGCAGATGAAGCTGAGGAGGAAGGCTTGGGAGGATTGATTGGAGTTCTGTTCTTGGTGGGCATTTTGGGTGTCAATAGAATGGCCGCACACTGGTTTTCAAGCAGACGAAGCGAGAGAAATGATCCTGGTGTTGCGAAAATAGTGCCACGCAACTAGCTCAATATATTAAATTGGCTAAATTCAACTCAGTCCATTGGCAAGCTAAGGTTGGTGACCATCTCAGGAAATACTTCATCAGCTGTCCGATGAACAGTTGAAGGAATCCGCAAGTAGACTATGAACTATCATATATTGAATGATGCTTGGTAAACTATGTTGCAATCCACATAAACATCCAGCAGTGAATTTGAAGAATTACCATCTATAGCCGCAATTCATGCCTCTCACCTGGAGTAGCTGTTAAGTGAATATCTCCTTGGCATTATAGATCAATTGACATGCGCTAAATCTTTAGCGTGATACTAGCGGCGGGAGCAACCGCCGCTAGGTGAATAAAGTTTACTCTTATTTCAGGCACACCCTTAAATAGTTCCAGCCAATTTGCCCCATTTGATAAGCATAGTATTCCTATTGCTCTCGAACGACGCTGTCTGCTGTCAATTTGCCATATCTGTGACCAAGTTCAAGCAACGCGGATAGATTCCTGAAATCGGATGGCATGAAGCTATCGGGTTGCTCTATCTTTTTTCGCAGCACATCCGCCTTGGTTTTGCACTCAAGGAGTTGGTCTGCCTCTTCCTCGGCCATCCGCAGCTTATCATTCAGCCTTCTTATTCGATTCCGGAGTTTTAAATGCTCCGCGGCGGCTTCTTGGTGGACCTGTTGGAGAATGCCAAGGACGTTCAAGGGTCCGGTTTTGTGCACTTCATTGCCCGTGTGAAGATTATTGATGCCCTGCAAGTTTGGCGACTCAGGACTGGGAGATTCGTTTTCCCTATTGTCGATCGGCCTCGACGGATTGATGATTGTGGTTTGTTTTGGTGCTTCAGCTACTGGAATGAACCGATCCGGTGTGCTTGGCTCTTGTTTTACGATCGACATCGGTCCACTCTGATACAAATCGCAGGGTAGACCAGTGGGGGATCTTGGTGTTATTGGTGCGGGGGTATTCGCTATATTGGGATATCTGCCTTCGCATCTAGAATTTGTCGGTCCGCCGGGTTCATCCGTCTCTCTGTTTGGTACTCTCGTGGAGGTATTCGGTGTGATTAATGGGTTTTTGAAGATCGGAAATGCTGATTGTGCTGATGGCACTCTATAAAGTTCTGGAATTGACCTGTGTGAACTTTGGTAAAGTGGCCTTGATTCGTTGTGCCACGGTAACACTTGAATGACAGAATCAAGAAACCCTGGCCTACAGCCATCGGTGGGTCTAGGAATGAACTGGGCACCGGGTGCATCGGAGAGGTAATTGGACACTGTTCGTGAAAGCTTAGCTGTTGGAATATCTCGTTGACGTCCGATCAATCGGTGAGAAATTCTGTTACCAGGAACAAGTCCTCCCACTCTAGGCGCGCTGTACGGATTATCCATAGTCCTATCCATCAGGTGTCCTAGAAGGTTTCGGGTACCTTTCGACGCAATGCCACCGACTGGGGTCATATTATGTGTTGAGCTCGTGGTATCTGATGACGACGCTTTGTAGGGAAAGGGGGGATTTCTGTAGCGTAAAGAGGCGTTGTCGGATTTCGACGAGACTTTTGGCAGCGAGACCTGGTTGACCTTTCCGGATGTTAATGACGAACTGAAAGTAGATGAACAAACCCCTGACAGGATCGCTTACCATTTTCATCACACCATCCTCGGATACGTCGCCAAAATCGTTGTCACTCTCCGTCTCACAATCGGAAACCATTTCGACGCCCATCTCGTGGTCAGTATCCTCTTCATCCTCGCTCTCACTAGAGTAACTTTCGTCGTGATCGGTAACAACCCCTACATCAACACTGTGATGAACCCCAGATCGCCGGTTGGGAGGGTATCGGTCGGTTGGACCCAACTTCTGCCGCTTCTCGGTTCTAAGATCCCCCAGTTCCCTTTGTAACTTGTACCACTTCTGCCTGAGGCTCGCTTTGGTTCTGTCTGGAAAAACGTCAGCCTAAGATGTTGTCAGCAAAAGGGCATCAATATAACTATTCTAGCTACATCTTTTGGAGCAGCAAGTAGTACAACTACAGTGAAAGGTGAGGTGTACCTGGATGACAGCCCACTCGATCGGCGGCTTTGCGTATCGGCAGCTCATCAGGAGAGATTTTTCGTCGTCGCTCCATTCCTTCCATCGCGTCATTTTGCTCAAAGCAGTTACGACTGATGACTGGATTTGGAACTGATGGTATCCTGCAGAATTGAGATATGTAGCCTGACTTCTGGCGGGAGTTATAGAGGCGGGAAAGGACTGTGGTCAAGAAGGAAGGAGCGTCCTACGGCTCGATGCCAAACAAAAGGAAGGCGCGAGCTGGTGAAGCCGAATATTACAAAGCCAGTTGATACAGTGAATACTTCTATTGTTACTTCGTGATAAAACAAACGACAAGACAATTTCTGTTCAGTGATACTCTACATACAAATGAAAACATAACCCATCATTTAACTTGCTTCATCCAGACAATAGTCACTTCCTTCGCCGTCCTCTCGCTAGCAGTCAGGAAACCCCATGTGAGCCCTCAAGAGCGGCGCGGGGCCTGATTCTGGTTCTGATGGCCAGTGGCTGGAGGATTGCGCGCGGCCTGATGTTGTCGGACAGTGCCCCGGCTTCTTTCAATCGCACCAAATACCCCTCCAATAAAGATGGAATGATTTTGCGAGAATGCCCAATGGCGCTCAGTTGTGCTAGCGAGGCCCCGTGCGTGGAACTCGACGGCGTTTATTAGTACAATGAGCTTGATGATATCAACAACCTTGAGCAAGAGAGTCCCCCGCAGCGCATCGTGCTCGCTAAGTGTGGCCTCCAAAAGATATTCGATTTCGCGTATAGGGCCAGTTACCTCTCGATCACGTCTAGTGCTCTCTGGGGAGCCCAGTCGCGGAATGTCCCGACGAAGGGGCTCCGAGCACCACTGCCTCAATGTACGCCAGAATGGATGGTCCGGATGATTCACTTCCCATGCATTCGGGTTGGGTGAGTCATGTTGCTGTGAGCTGCCCGGAATTTGAGACGATTTTCCTTGGTCATCTGGGCTTGCGGTTAGGGTGATGGGGTTGGCGTACGTCCCAATCTTATGCTCATTCGATGGGTTGGGCGTGGGGTTCGCAGTGCCTTGGCGATGCACTGGACCCTGAAAACGCATTTGAGCTGGACCTCCCGATACGCGCTCCTGTGCGGCGGCGGGTTTCCCTGTGGCCTGGAGACCGGGTTGAGATGGAGTAGGCCCATGCTATAGTGCAATACGTCAGATACAAAATTATACTGTGCGTGATACAAGACAGTACTCACATTCCCAACTTGATGGTTGACAACTTTGCCAGCAGCAGGGTTCTTCGGGGTAGCATTAGTCGCATGCCCTGCATTGCCCGAATGCACCTTCACATTGGCAGCTTCACGATCGATGTCAGTATCGTTTTCAGTATCGTCATTCTTCTCGTGCTGCTCACCTCCGTTGTTTGCGAGACCCTGATGATTACCTTGCTGATTAGCCACTCCCTGGTTGTGATTGTTGGCGTTAACCGCAGCCTCGGCGGACTTGCGGCGGATAGTGCGCATCTCGGGTAGATTATCGTCAGCCGGACGTTTCTCTGGAACAACGGTCTTCGGAGCATCCATGTCGGACTTTCTGGACAAGGTTTTGGTACGGTGCTGGGACCCTTGCTGTGATGCAGACATCTTGCTGTTTCTGTTCTCACAAAATAATTGTCAGTCAGATGGGATGAGGCAGGTGCAGGGATGGTGGTCACATACCTTGTCTAGCCTAGTGGATTAGAAAATAATGTCTGGGATGACTGCCTTGGAGACCGGTGGTGGTGAACTGTTCTTCAGCTGAATCTGGAGAGGATGGAGATTGGAGCCAAGGAGGTCAAATGAGGGGTCTTTTATATTTCATCCTGAGGCAAAATCCGAGCTAGCGAGAAGCGAGAAAATCGACTGCCAGAGTGGCATCTTGTCATTGAGCATGACACCTAGAGGTGGCTGTCGAGATGCAAGTGAATGAAGACCCAGACATTTCCGAGCTCCGGCCAATTACGGCACAGCAGGATCTGAGCCCACCTGGACCTGGATGGACCCGGGCATCAACTTGCGTCAGGCTCATCTTACTCGGAGTCCCGATGGGACTTTGGTTTCAGATCAGCCAATTATCTGTGGATTCAGATAACCGCTCAGTGTCCGTCAGCAGGATGAGGAACGGGCCGTACGTACGTAGCTGCGGTCTAGATGTCCATCTGGTCAGATAGGATGCCGTTTTTCTAAATCACGCAGAAGTCATAGGAGCCCGGAAATTGGCCGAGCCATTTTCTTCTGCGGGGGTCTTTTTTCTTCTGTAGAGACCTCGCGTCGTTTGTCTTCCACCCATGATGCCTAAGGCTGCAATTTCCGCTCGACGGAAGCCTTGGTATTTGTGCCTGAGGCTACAGTCGATGCTATCAACAACTTCTAACATCGGAGATATTACCCAACCCCTTGTCGCTAACTTTTTTGGAGGTCAGTGTTATACCTAATTTCTACCAAAGCTATCACAGCCGCCTGGCATATCAGAAGACTCTTTATCGGAGCCTGCCTCCACCAGCTGCTGGCCGAACACTTACCGAACGAAATGCGCCATCTCCAGAATGTAATATTGGGTAGTTTGTAGAAGCTGCCAAACTTCTGTTTGTGGATCTTAGAGCCCAGTCGGCCGTTGCGTTTTTTCTGTGCTGGTTGGAATATTTGACTTGGTCAACGGCCGCATGGCGTACATTTGACCAACAAACACAAGCAGATAGATAGATGTACTTCAGCGCAGTTTTCCACGGCCCTTGCGATTTGCGTATTTAATCTGTGTGTTGGCAATATTAGGGGCTTGCAATGCTACGTTACCTCAATAATGGAGGTGTACCTAAGTTGTTGTGTCACTCGACTGTGCAGAAATATATTTCCTACCATTAATTCATGGCCTTTATGGCAAACGAATCGGTTCCATGTATTTACCCCAGATCAAATGGGTCAAACTGGACGAGGATGTCCTCATTTATACTATTTCCTAGACCTGGTCAAGTCTGTAACGAGGCCACTCGCATGGGCACAGCCGTGTCTAGGTAAGACTAGGCTATCTTAATCCCAAGCTAAAAGGCTCCTGCTAAATCGGTTAGAGCATGGGAACTCAATATAAAGTAATTAACACTGGAATCGTTGATCCCCGCTTACTCAGGCACCAACCGCAGCACCGGAGATATTACCCGCGGCCCTTGCAGCTCGCTATCTTTCAAGATCAGGCTCAGATCTATCAGAGCCGCCTCGTGTTATCGCGGGTGTTTATCTCGGTCTGCACTGGTGTATTTTCTCTATTATTTGAATATTGAAATTGGTCAATGACAAAAAATACACCAGCACATCTCTTCTGACGACCCTTTCTATATATGCCTTTGCATCAGCATTTTCCAGCATTAAACACGTACTACATACTCTGTTCTCGTGTCTTTGCGTATGCTGATATATATGTCCCTGATTGTCAGCTAGATGTGATATGGAGAGCCAATTTCTATCGCTTCTGTCCCCCAAAGCAAAAATGACTGCACGTGGGTGACTGACAAATTATTTCTTCCAACTCCCAAACGCCTACCTTGACAGACTACGCGGCCTTCTCCTCAGCCATTTAAAACTAGCAAGGTATTTAGCTCAGGAGATTTCATCCGTGATACCCCTCCTCCAACACCTTCCTCGCTACGATACAATATACTGCCAATCTGACGCCAAAATTCCAATCAAAATCATATACCGAAGTGGCCGCTGGGCAAGCGTCAGCCCGAAGCACACTGCGTCGGACGAGAGGTACGTCAGGGATTAAGAGGTATCTGCGACGCGGGTTAACTATTCAGAGAGGAGGATACGAGCCTGGTTGATTATTTTTCTGAGATGAGTCTTTCCCTCTAGCACCGTGAAGGTACTATATCACTAACCTCTGCCTTCGAGAAGCTCCTCCTACACGATAAAGAAGTCTGCCTCGTCAAATTCGCCCTCCGTCCGCTATTCAAATACCACGCTCTCCGCACCGGAAATGCCTCTTTCACAGCCCAAAGCCTCTCCAATACGAATTCCAGTCCTTCTACCGTCATCGCTTTCTACGTACCAACACCAAAATATGCTCTAACTCAAGTTCTGTCTTTCGTTCAATGACAATCCGGTAATTCGGGGAATAGAGCTGCTACAAACGGAACGGATATGGAGTATACTCTCAGGCGCTCTCGCTTCTGTCTTGCAGGGGTACACACCGGCTGTGCAGTATCATATCAGGGTGCCGCTGGCAGAAGAGGCGTTTGCATACCGCTAGAGATACTGGTCGCGGGTGGTTATGATTTCATGCCAGTGAACCTGCTTGAAGCTTGCGTATAACCAGGGGAAGAAACGTTCCCGAGGATGATATACTGATCTGGTTGCACTTTGAATAGATCTGTCCAAGGCTGTGACGCGACGACTTACAAGGAACAGTTCTTCCTAGCTAATTCACTATTTGCGACTTGCCCTTACCTAACATCGCAACGCAAGACATCATGCCAAGTCACCATTTCCTTCTAATATTCAGCAAGGACAATCCCGAGGTTCAATTTTCAATACCTTCATATGACACCCGCATTCAAATGCCCTAATCCGATACGAGATTCCGAGCCCGAGAGCTAGGTGCACCGGCCCTCGACGGAGTTATCTGATAAATACTCAGATCAGATGCTCGGATTCTCCACTCTAGTAGTAGGAGCTCGCCGAAACTCTTACAGTACAGCCGGAATTGCGACACCGTGCGTTACGGACCCCAGGAAAGAAGATTGCCGGTCGGGGTCAAACAACGGCTTCACAGTGCCCTCTGGAGAAACTAGAAGGAGCCGGTGGTGCTTTGACAGGACCGTGGTAGGGCCATCGGGGTCGGGCCAAGGCTACGGAGTTACCTGATGTGTCATAAGTGGTTAGACATGAGATTACTCCGTCTGACGAGAGGGCTAGAAGAAAGAAATAGGCTCCGAATTCGCTGGCTATTGCTCATGCATGTCGGCTTCTAGTGTGCCCATTATTGGTTTGGCTGGTTGAATGGCGGGGCAATTTACGTTGCTGACGCCTGAGGTTCTGCTGGGGAGTGAGGGGATCGATCGCAATGCTTGACCTAACAAAACCCCTTTTAGAATGCCAAGCCAGTGAGTCCATACAGCAAGTGGGGACTTCGGTGTTATAGCAGGTAAATAGAAACAAAAAATAATATACTTGCGGTGATGAGAATGTAAACGTAAGGGAAATGACCACAGGGCCGAGCGACTGAGATCACCACCCACAGTGACGACTGCCTATAAGAAGATGTCACAATAGTGAGAGGCTATAGAGTCACAATCGTTCTTTCTTACGGCAAGCATTAAAATGTACTCCACACAGACACACAGGGCGGGTGACGTTACGATCAACGCTAAAAGATACGCCTGTGATCGATGTAGGGATCTAAAGCTTCGGTGCCCGCGGTCGTCAGGGGACGATGCATCGTGCACTCGATGTCTCCGCGCAGATGCTTTGTGTGTTACGAGCAGTGGCCGGCCGTTAGGACGGCCACCGAGCCATATCGAGCCCTACCACAACGTAGGCGGCCATCAAGTGAATCTTTGGGAACCACCGCGGAAACGGCAGCGAGACAGCCAGGGTTGTGGCTCTGCAACGATTTCGCGCATTTCAGATCACATCCCAGCTCAGTCAATAAACGCGACGTATCAACCTGCGGATAATGTGACGCCAAATCCGCGGACGGGACCGCTCGACGACGAACTAGGGTTGCGGATGGACAATATAGAATACGAGGGCCGACGTCCTAGCACAGAGACCGTGAGCTTTGAGACAGACAACAATGGTTTCTTCTGGGATGACTTTGGGAATACACAGGACGCATTCCAATCAATCCCTGGGTGGCAAGCTGCGGGCGATGTTCTGCTGAGCGGCGCTATCGGCGATTGCTCGGACGCTTTTGACTGTCAAATTCTACGGCAGCCGGACGAGCTGACAGCGTACGCGACGGATCTCCGTGGGGTGGAATTGGAGACGCACAGCGAAACTCACGGGAGTAATTGCACATCGGGGGGCACCGGATCCATGAGAATCGGCCTTGAAATCGGCGAAGAACCATCAGCAGAGATCAGCACGAATCCCGCAATGTCACTGATCAATGCACTTGGCAGCATCTCCCGCGAACTGGCGGAGCTAAGACGACAGGCGTCCGAACTACCACCCAAGATTGCTGACCCATGCACGTTCCCTGGTATCACGCCCAACTTCAACTTCCTCTTCTTTGACACGGGAAAGGTAGAGGAAGCGATGGCATCCTCCCCACCGAGGACAAGATTGGTGCAGAAGGCAGTTATTGTGGCAATAAGGTTCGTGCTGGTATTGCAGATGACGGCGCCGCGTAATATTGAGGCGGCATGCCTCTCAACCCCAACGTCGACGAACGCCATGCCGCAGGTCACGCTCTTGCTCGTGTCGTCCTATTTGCAGCTAGGGGAACTATTCGACATCATACTATCGCCCATAGCGGACCGTCTGAGCAGAATAGCTAGAGGGACTCTGAGCCCGGATGAGCTTGAGCTTGCTGGCGCCCCGAACACGCCAACACCGTCGGATGCCCAGCAACCCTCTGTACAACCCGGTCCACTGGAAGATACCATGAGCGGACCTCATAGGCAAAGTCTGCTCATGGCAGTACGGGTCATCGAGTACCAGCTACGGGCATTGGAGGGACTAATTGGCCTGCCCGTGTCTGAGTCGCCAGTTGCGAGAAATCAAACCACAGACCGCGGTGTGTCCTTATATGACGACTCGATACTGACGAAGGCGGTGACGCGGCAGGTCCTGGAGACTATGCAGTCACTCAAGGAAACCCTGCGCACTATAAAAGTCACTATCAGTCGTTAACCAGGGGAAGCGGTACTTGAGAGGCAATACTGTTGTCAGACGTTTGAGATAGATGTGTTACGGTGCACATTAGATCGCGAAAATTAATCTGTTATTTATGGCAGAGATATATCGTACGAGGCCTTGTTTAGTACAGCGCATGATCTTGGAGTAGCTAATTGATGATGGGAGTGTGAAATGGGAAAGGAGGAAGATGAAATCTACCGAGTTGAAAGCGTTGAATTGGCGGGCTGATGAAAGGATGACTAATCTGAGAAACCAGGCACCGCCACGACGTGATCTTTCATTCTCCCGCACCACAACCAACAACAACCAACAACGATCACTCTCCGACATAGACCATCTTCTTCAACCATTGGATGAACTTCTCATGCTCCTCCACGATGTGGTTACCAGTCGGAAGGGGGTCTGAGTAGAGTATCTCGGGCTGAGTCTCGCGCACCGAGACCTCGACACGCTGCTCCGCGGTCTGGCCAGGCCTCGCCAGAACTTCGACGACATTGCCATCGCCAAATTCCGATCCGGTCATGACTTTGTAAGCTTCCTCAGCGGCTTGCTCGGCGCTAAGGGCAATGCTGTTTGAGCCGGAACATTAGTTATCAAACCGCCATCACTGTGAGGGACACGAACTCATCTGGCAACAGTTGCGCTTTGCAATAATCGGCATCGTACAGCGGAGTCTATAGACGTGTCAGTTCATGGTGGTCGCTACAGACAAAGGGAAATCCGGACTCACCCGAGACGGGCCCGGACAGACCGCCGCAGTGCGGATACCAAACATCTTCCTCAGCGGGGCAACACACTTGACGAAGCTGTTGATCGCGGCCTTACTACTGCAGTACATGGGCGCCTGGAAGAGGTGGAAATATCCGCAAACGCTCGATATGAAGACCAGGTTCCCGTCAAAGTTCATCTGCTCGTCCGGATGATAGAACCAGTAATTGATCGCAATCTGCGACAATCGAAGGGGTCCCATAGTGTTGACAGAAAATGTCTGGAACACCCCAGGATTGCAGTCGACCTTGTCCTTTGCCTCGGGGTAGACTCCGGGTACGCCCCAGAAATTGCTGGCCGGCGGCTCGTAGATACCGGCACCGTTGACCACAATGTTAACTTTGCCGTATGTTTCGATCCCCTTGTCAAACAGAGCCTGAAGCTGACTCCAGTCGGATACATCGGTCGGCTGGAATATGGCGGACGGTTTGCCATTGACGCCAGTCACAGCAGTCGCGGCTTGTAGGGTCTGCTCTGCCTCCGGACGCAGAGCAAGGTCGGCCATGACGACTGAGCAGCCTTTCTGGAGCAAGATCTTTGTTAGAGCGTGGCTGATGCCAGACCCAGCGCCCGTTACAATGGCCACCTTGCCCTCGACGCTGTACGCCTCGACCGGGCAATCTTCAGTAGGTACGTGATCCATTGCGAAGGTGTAATGAAACTTGTTGGTGTATTGTGTTTGTAATCTGGTAACGAAGTGATCATCCAGTCATCGGAAACATGTCTGAATTTATCTCTGGAGATCTCCTTGTCTAACAGATGCTCATCGAAGCGTTAAACTCCTGTAATCGAACCCTCCGAAAAAGCCTCCGATCAGACCTCCGAGTTCACACGGACCATAAAAAGGCTCCGATCTATACCATCTCCGACGGTAATTGCATACAATTAAGAACAGAAAAGCTGGCTCGGGTCCGCTGGTCTTGCAAACGAGAACGGCTGCAAGTATGTTAGAATCTCTCCCAGAGGGTGGGGGTCTCAATCCCAGCGAGCTCGATCAAGTATGTCAAAAGTACGCCGAAGAGAGATCCAAACGTCTGCGACCCGACGGCAACAATCAGTACGTTAGCCTCACCACGACCAATGACGAGCGATTCAAGCAGTTTCTCGATGATCCATGGGATCGAGGCACCGAGTCGCCAGTCAACCTCCGTTCAGGCGCTCGATACAAGATCGCCATCATGGGTGCTGGTTACGGAGGATTGCTATACGCGGCTCGGCTCTTGGACTCCAATAGCGGCTTGAGGCCGGAGGATCTTGTCATTATTGATACTGCCGCTGGTTTCGGAGGAACCTGGTATTGGAACCGCTATCCTGGCCTTATGTGCGACACGGAAAGCTATGTCTACATGCCGCTGTTAGAAGAGACGGGGTATATGCCAAAGCACAAGTACGCATACGGGGAGGAACTGCGTGAGCACGCAGATAGGATCGCCAAGAAGTGGAAGATCGACACCCGGGCTATGTTCAGAACGGAGCTACGCCAATGTACCTGGAATGAAGAGCGTTGCAACTGGTCTGTTGACTTGGTGCAGCGACCTTCTGCCGCGGGTGGCCCTTCTACATGCGGAACCATTACGGCTGACTTTGTCATTCTGTCTCCGGGCATCCTAAACCGGCCCAAACTTCCTCGCCTGCCTGGGATGGAGCGGTTCACGGGGCCGAGTTTTCTCGCATCCAGGTGGGACTATGCCGCCACGGGAGGCAGCCCATCGAGTCAGGAGCTCAACAAATTACTCGGCAAGCGAATCGGTATCATAGGCACCGGTGCCACAGCAGTCCAGGTGGTTCCGGCATTGGCGAAATGGTGCGGCGAACTGTACGTCTTCCAAAGAACGCCGGCAGCGGTAGACGTGCGCGGCCAAAAAGCGACAGACTTGCAAGAATGGAAGGACAAGGTTCAGGATGGCCCAGGCTGGCAGGAGAGGCGATGTCGCAATTTTCTATGCTTTGGCGAAACTGCAGAGCCCTGCCAGCCGATCGACTTGGTGTCAGACGGATGGACCTCGTTCCCGTCGTACAGCGTCGTCACTGGAGGTCCTCAAGCTGCAAAGGTCACACCTGACGATGCAGCTCAGTACATAGCTGAAATGCACCGGCTCGACCTGTCCCGCTCCAACAAGCTTCGCGAACGAGTAAGTGCTGTCGTCAAGGATCCGGACACAGCTGGCAAGTTGAAGGCTTGGTACCCGGGCTGGTGCAAACGGCCCACCTTCCACGATGATTATCTGGAGACATTCAACAGAACCAACGTGCACCTAATTGATACGGAGGGCCGTGGGATCGACCATCTAACGGAGACAGGAATAGTTGCTGGGGGCCAACACTACGACCTAGACCTTATCATCTTTTCCACGGGCTTTGAGTCGGGCATGTTCGGCAGTCCTGCGACACGCTGTGGAGCACAAGTCTTCGGTCGTGACGGGCGCTCCATGGATGACAAATGGGCAAACCCACTGACAGGGGCTGAAAATCGTCAGGTATCCTTGACCCTGCACGGGATCTGCACAAGAGGCTTCCCGAACATGTTCTTCACGAGCAGCAACCAAGCCGGTCTTGCCTCAGTCTTCACGCCCACACTCAACGCACTATCCAAGCACGCCGCATTCATTATATCCAATGCCCTCAAAAAGCGCAACCAGTCGCCTGGCGAAACTGCAGTCATCGTCGAGCCGACTGCTGAGGCTGAAGCAGCGTGGGCGAACCGCGTTCTCTCGGCCGCTGCCTCTTTTGCCCCTATGGCCGGTTGCACACCTTCTTATTTCAACATGGAGGGTCTAATGGATTCCATGCCAATGGAACAGCAGATCGTGGCAGCTGCCGCCGCACGTTGGCCCGCTGGGCTCAATGACTACGTGCAGGTGTTGCAGCGCCTTTGGACCACCAATGATCTGAGTGACTTTGATATAACAGTTCGCTGATGCTGTTTCATCACTGGTCTTTATTCCTTTTTTCTACCTTAGCAACTTCAATTGATTATCTCTGGTCCATTGTGCATGATCTTTGCTGTTATAGACTAGTTTATGTTTCAACACGTGATTTGAATAACCCTAAATAGAGCCTGCTGGAGTCTTCAATTATACTATTCTTGACCTCTGCATTGTCTAACTTCTATTCAGCTCTCTTAGTATTACAATGTATCATTCACGGGTCTGCAGGCGGAGACCGTCCTAGATATGCAGTATCATTGTTGAGAAGTTTGCCCAGGATGCGTTCTCATTATATATTTTCCTCCAGGGCAATCGTTAGACCTCATGTAGGATCCCGGTGGAGATGTGGGAAAGAGAACGACATTACAATTGAAACGCTGTAGTTGCTGGGGGTCGCTGAGGACACGCCCCGTATTTGGTGCTAGCTAATACAATGAAAACCAACTCGAGAGGATTATGTTCCATATGGCGGTCCCAACCCAGACATCGCAGACCCCACCTGATTTACAAAACAACCACAAGCTTCTGCCCACGGACTTCCCCACGCTTGAGCATCTCCAATCCCTCAATAACCCCATTCCACCCGCGCTGGAGCTCGCGAGGAGGATGCGGTTTTAGGATTCTCCCGTCAAGAAGGGGCTGTAGTTCATCGCGCCATCGGTGCGCGAACTCCAGCATTGAAGGGTCAGGGTCGCGACGGTACGGCTCCGCCAGCTGTACTCCACTTCCGTGCAATGTATAAGCCAAGGGCATATCTACTTTGACGGACTTGCGCGGCCTCGACTCGGGCGGGACGTAGTCGAGGCAAGCGTAGCGGGCGCCGACGCGAGCAAGGGCCTCGAAGCAAACGGACACTGACTCAGGCGTACAAATGCAATCAAGTGCATGGCGGACACCGTGTCCACCTGTGTGCTGAGTACGGATTGTTTCAGCACAGGTTGGAGAGGTGTATGGGACCACGACCGCTGCGCGATATTCGTCTTTTAGGCGAGAAGCGAGGCTTGTCGCTGTGGCTATGGGCTTGTAGCCTGAACTGAAGCGAGGTTTAGTACGGAGAGGAATATGAGGAGACGGAGGAAACGTACAGCGATAGGAGTTGGCACGCCATTGTTCCAGTGGCGGTCGCAGCACCATAAACTAGGACGGGCGTCCTGGAACCGTCGGCTTGGGCGCTAGCTGGTTTTGATGGTCTACCAGTGAGTTTCAGTGACTGCTCAATGGTCAGAGCGGCCGATCCCCAACCAACGCCGCCAAGGGCTGCCGCATCAACATCTGTCCAGGTGGCAGGGACCCGTAAGAGTAAACGAGAATCAATGATGACGTATTGAGCAAATGCCCCGAGATCAGGTCTGCCCGGGTTGTTGCCGTGTCTGGCGCTGCAAACTCTAGTGCCGGATGGGAGGTCGTGGCTCGCTGCCTCCCCTGTTGCGACGACGATTCCCACAAAGTCGCACCCCATTATAGCACCTGGCAGTGGATTGAACATGGGCGATTTGAAATCTGTTGGGTTCAAGGCAACGGCAGTAATTTGGACGAGAACTTGATGGGGGTTCTCAATTTGGGGCCGCGGGCGACTGGCCACGACTGGTTGACCAGTGGAGGATTGAACAAGGCACTCCATGGTGGACATGTTGGGGAAATTGCAAAAGGTCGAATGCTTGCCTATCTTGCGGACGGGAGCCGGGGTTATTAGAAGTTACCTGAGCGCAGTCTCACTATTAGCGTCGGACCCCTGATCGGAAGGTTGCTTATGGTCAGAGAGCCCTCCGAACCATAACCTCCCCGACACCCCGGTATTCGTAGGCCGTAACTCGACTGGATCTGAATTTAAGGACACATGTTCCTGTGAGAATAGTAGAAGGTCATTCATCACTAAATCGGATCCAACTGAAACTATGTCTTCCAACTTCGCAAAGAGACCGGGCAACGAACCCGTTGCTATTATTGGTACCGGATGCCGATTCCCCGGGGGCGCCAATAGCCCTTCAAAGTTATGGGAGCTTCTTCGCAATCCTAGAGACGTATCGAAGGACATGCTCAGCGCGGGACGATTCGATCACCGAGGATTTTACCACCCGGACCCCGATTTTCCAGGCCATACCAACGTCCGCCGGTCGTTTTTTCTCGAAGAGGACATTGCCAACTTTGACCCTCGTTTCTTCAATTTACAAGTTGCAGAGGCTGAAGCTATGGACCCTCAAACGCGAATTCTGTTGGAGACGGTATATGAGGGACTCGAAACAGCGGGCCAGACGCTTGAGGGTCTCCGGGGCTCAGACACCGGCGTTTGGCTCGGAATGATGTACCACGACTATGACAATCAGCAAGCCCGAGACCTGCAAAGCATCCCTCCGTACCACGGAACCGGTAAGTAGAGACAGCCCTGACGGGAATGTAGCATACTGACTCGAGGGAATGGGTTAGGTGCGTCTCGGAGCATGGCCTCAAACAGAGTCTCCTACTTTTTTGACTGGCACGGCCCTTCGCTCACAATCGACACGGCTTGCTCGTCATCCCTGGTCGCTTTGCATCAGGCTGTGCAGTCGCTTCGATCCGGAGAGGTCAGCGTTGCCGTCGTGGCGGGAACGAACCTGTTGGTCGGCCCTGAGCCGTTCATATACGAAAGCAACCTGAAAATGCTCTCTCCAGACGGACAGTCCCGGATGTGGGGAGATGATGCTAACGGATATGCTCGCGGGGACGGAGTCGCAGCGGTGGTAGTCAAAACCCTGAGCCAGGCGTTGGCTGATGGAGACCATATCGAGTGCGTGGTGCGCGAGACTGGGGTCAATCAAGATGGGCGGAGCCCAGGGATCACAATGCCAACGGTGAAGGCGCAGGTCGCTCTAATTCGCGATGTCTACCACCGGGCTGGCCTTGACCTGGCTTCACCGGCAGACCGTTGCCAGTACGTTGAGGCCCACGGAACAGGAACACCTGCGGGCGATGTGAGTGGTTCCACCCCTTAATCAAAACGGATTCATCTAACGGTTTTTGAAGCCTATTGAGGCAGAGGCAATTCATACAGCCTTTTATGAGGGTATCAACGTCAGCCAGGTTCAGCCGATCATGGTCGGCTCTAACAAAACAGTAATCGGCCACACTGAAAGCACGGCGGGACTAGCGGCCGTCATTAAAGTGGCGCAGGCCATGAAGCACGGGCAAATCCCCCCAAACGGTAACCGCATACTGGACGGAAAGGTCTTGGACTTCAAGATCAACCCCCGTGTCGAGCCCTGGTGTAAGAACCTTCGCATTGCCAGCGAGCTCACGCCCTGGCCAGAGCAGTCACCGGGTCAGCCACGACGAGCCAGCATCAACAGTTTTGGATACGGTGGCACGAACGGACACGTTATTCTCGAGACGCCCCCCGATGTTTGCCATGTTGAGACAGCCAATACTGAGGTAGTTCGTTCTTTTGTCTTTTCGGCACAATCCACAAACTCGCTTATGGCGAGCATTGAAGCCCATGCACGCTATCTCTCGGAGAATCCCGACACGAACCTGGCCGATCTTGCGTGGACGTTGCAATCACGCCGCTCGCGTCTTCCTCTACGCGCAGCCATTCCAGCGACATCAGTGGAGATGCTGCGGTCCAGCCTGGAGTCGATTTCAAGCAGCAGTCCTGACCAGCTGCGACTGGATCAGCGGCTGAAGCTGACAAGCTCTGCGTCCCGCAATAATGAGCGCACGTCCAAGTTGCTAGGAGTATTTACTGGACAGGGTGCTCAATGGGCCCGCATGGGGGCCCAATTAATAGAGGTCTCCCAGTTAGCTTCCAATGTCCTGAGTCAACTCGATGCCGAACTGGCTAGTCTTCCCAACCAAGCAGATCGTCCGGACTGGACTCTACGAAACGAGCTCCTGGCAGATCAATCGAAGTCCCGAGTCGGTGAAGCGGCCATTGCACAACCGCTATGCACTGCTGTGCAGGTGATCCTTGTGGACTTACTTCGCGCAGCTGGGGTGGAGTTCGCCGCCGTGGTGGGCCACTCGTCCGGTGAAATTGGTGCCGCCTACTGGGCTGGCCAGATCTCTGCATCCGATGCGATACGAGTTGCCTATTACCGTGGTCTACACTCGACTCGTTTGGCTGGAGGGCTAGACGGAATCCAGGGTGCTATGCTGGCCGTCACAACCAGCATGGAAGACGCCAGCGAGGTTTGTGGAGACGAAGCATTCCGTGGACGAATCACAGTGGCGGCATGTAACTCTCCTCACAGTGTCACGTTGTCTGGAGATAGTGATGCAGTTGAGGAGATTGCCGCCCTGTTCGAGGACGAAGGGAAGACTGCGCGACGGCTCCGGGTGGACAAGGCCTATCATTCCCACCATATGACACCATGTGCCCAGCCATATCTCAATTCGATGTTGAGCTTCAAAGCAGGTCTGCCGGAGACTGAAGTAGACTTGCGCTGCGTGTGGGTGTCAAGTGTTAAGGTACAGCCGGTCGCAACCTCGGCGGTTGATGTTTCATACTGGGTGGACAACCTCTTGTCTCCTGTACTGTTCCAGCAGGCAGTCGAGCGAGCTGTGGAGGAGGTAGGACCGTTCGATGGTATGGTTGAGGTCGGACCACACCCAGCCTTGAAAGGGCCAGTGCGCCAAATTTTG